>CM076577.1:596822103-597487754 GCA_034641835.2 Pinus albicaulis
TAGAAACCTCTCAAAAAATAAACAAAAAGGCTTTGAAGAAAAAGGGAATTTGACCCGCCCTTGTGCATGAGCACGACATCTATCTAAGGCCGTACAGAATTGCCGCAAAAAAATGGCAGACCATCTGACAAGTCGTGGCTCCTGTACTAAAGAATCAACATAATATAGAAGCGGGCAACTAATGCGTTTCCCATCACTGGTGTTGTGTGAAATGGTTGAAATGAGAAGTGAGAGGCACTGCACGTCCTGTCTACTAAATGCACCAATACGTAACTGACCTCCAGGTGCCTGAAACTCTGAAGGAGATAGTACATCCACTCTCATGTATCTCTAGGAGTAAACTAACTGACTCCCTACTACACAACCAGCTGGAACCTCTAGGAATGATGGAAAATCCACCCGTCTTGACAGCCATGTAATGAAATAAATATCCTCCTTAGTGCGTGTGTACAACTAGTCAGGACCAACTTGGAAAGCCTGTTGGTGGGCATTCCACCTGCAGATAAGATGTCTCAAAAACACACTATGGGCCTTTAGGGAAGTAGCCTCGTCATAGAACTTGAGGAGGCCTACCTGCCTTAGGAGCCCTTGGGTATCTGTTGTAATATGGCGAGGGTACGCATCTCTCTCCCTCTCTTGTGCCTCCCATTGGCGAAGCATGTCATACTGCTCCACCTGTTGTTGCTATTGTTCCTCCTCTTCACTCTAAATCATTGAAATATTAACTAATTTTTTTTTATTAAATCAGACATGTATTTAGGAATATATATATATAATTTTTTTTGGAAAAAAAAAGAGACCAGTCAGTGCGCCACAAAAATAGTCATGCACCGATTCCGGTGCATCTTTTGTTTGTAGCGCATCGGCCGCAGTGCCCCAGATTATATAAAATGCACCGTATGTGGTGCACCTGAAATTGTTTCAAGCACCGTTGACTATATATGGTGTCAGAAGAGAGGTGCGCTGACTAAAATATATGCCCCAGCACATATAGTCTTGTCAGCGCACTGACTTCCTGACAAATTAAATAGTCAACGGTGTGTTCTTTTACCCGGCCGCACTGTTGACCCTATAGGAATGTCAAATGTGGTGCGCTGACAGATACCGGGGCGGAGATTTCTATCAGTGCACCACATTGCTATTCCCATGGTCAACGGTGCGACCGGCTATATGACCGCACCGTTTTTTTTTTTTTTTTAAATAATGCGGGGCACCTTTCGGTACCGCCCTGGACCCAGTGTGGATACTGTTAGCACCAGTTATGGTGCAGCCTGTATATTTTACAGGCAAAACCACTTACCAGTGCGAGCCAAATGGCTCGTGCGCACTGCGCGACAAAAAAAGAAAACTTTTTAAATGGTTAATTTTAAGGTTATTTCAAATTCTAATCCACTAAAAACCTTAATTATGGAAAAACAAGAAAAATACCTGTACATTTCGTCGTTGAGGAGGCATATTGGTGTAGAATTTTCAAAATAAAATTTTCCCACCATTTTGCAAAATGCGAGCTGGATATTGGTGGCTAATGCACAACAGTAGTGCGTGCAATGGGTGCAATGGGAGCACCGATGTCAGGGCGGCTCAGAGAAGGAGAAATTGCACCGGTGCTTGAGAGATCTAAGCACCTAAAAAAGTGAAAAATGCAGTTTTTTGGCCATAATTTTTTTTTATTTAACCCTATTACGGTGCACGAGGTTTTATAGGTGCATCGGTGCGGTTTCTTAAGACCGCACCGGCCAGTTTCAGATTTGGCGTGGTGTTTTATGCTGCATCGGGGTGGTTCCTTAACACCGCACCGGGTTTTTTCTGTTTTGGCACGGTGTTTTATGATGCACCGAGGCAGAATAGTTGTGAAGCACCAGTGCTTTATAGTAATAGGACACACCGGGCGGTTGTGTACAGAGTGCACGGTGTCCGATGTGCCAATTTTTTGTGCAACCGGTGCTTTCTCTTGTAGAGCGCATTGATGATTGAGAGCAGAAAAGTGAAAAATGCAGTTTTTTGGCCGTAATTTTTTTTTTATTTAACCCTGTTCCAGTGCTGGCGTTTTATAGGTGCACTGGTGCTATTCCATATGAACGCACTGGTCCATTTATGTTTTGGCATGGTGTTTTATGATAAACCAGTGTGGTTACATAACACTGCAATGGGTAGTTTCTATTTTGGCGCGATGTTTTATGATGCACTTCTGTGGAAGAGTTGTGAAGCACTAGTGCATTACAGTAATAGGACGGACCAGGCAGGTGTGTAGGGTGTCTAGTGTGCTAATGTTTTGTGTGCACCAGTGCTTTCTCTTGTAGAGCGCACTGGTATTTGAGAGCTCTAGAGCACTGAAAAATGTGGAAATTTCGGTTTTTTCACCGTAATCGTTTTTTTATTTAATCCTTTTTTCAGTGCGCATGGTTTATAGGTGCACCAATGTTGTTTCTTACTAATGCACTGGTCGTTTTATGTTTTGGCGCATTGTTTTATGATGCACCGGTGCGGATTCTTAATACCGCACCAGGAGGTTTTGGTTTTGGCGCGGTGTTTTATGATATACCGACGCAGAAGAGTTTTGAACCACTGGTGCTCTACAGTAGTATGATGCATTGGGTGGGTGTGTATGGAGTGCACGGTGTCGGGTGTGCTAATTTTTTGGCGCATCGGTGCTTTCTCTTGTAAGGAGCACCAGTGCGATGTTGGATGATAAGCCCACCGAGCAGAAAACATCTGCAAAACCCTCCATCCGCCAATCTCCGCTAGAAACAGATGTATAGGGTATTTTTATAAGGGGTTACTCAAAAACACCCGCTAGAGGGTCTTTTCCTTGTAGTGTGTAGAATCTCATGGAATATGTGTGGCTAAAAAAGAACTCTTCATAGGCCCTTTGTAGCAACTTCTTCTTGAGCTTGGAGGCTCTAGAAAAGAATATCCTACCATGATAATAGATGACTCCTTCTTGGACTAAATAGCCCTCTTCATGTAGTTGGTCATCAAGTATCATGCATGTGTGAATATCCTTGGAATAATCCACCAACAGTTGGGATTTACAATATGGATCAATCTCCCATAGTGACAGCGCTAATGATCTATCAACATAAATGTCTATCATATGGATGCTTTCCTCCTACCAAAAAAAACCCTCTGATTCAAGATGGAACCTTGAAATATTAAGTTCAAGTACTTAGGTACTCCTATCAAAGATGCAAGATCCCCTCCAATAGGAGAAAATTCCCCATTCCCATATCATAATGGCGTTGGTTGTCCTCCTGCAGTGTCAGCACTGTGACCTCTTCTTGGTTCATCTTCTTCTTCCTCCTCATCATCTGAGAAGACCTTTATGTAATGTGATTTTCCAGCTTCACATCTATGTCCAGGTTCCCAAGCTTCTAGGCAAGTGAATCAAAGCTTCCTTCTTCTTAGATCCCTCTAGACATCATCATCAAGAGGTTTTTCATGTGAGCTCTCCTTTGAAGGAGTAGCATTTTCTTCTTGTCCCTTAGAAGGAAAAGAGGGCTTATGCTGAAAGGTTTCCTTTGCTTTTGGCAAGGCATATTGAAGGTCTCTAGCCCTTTCAATAGAATCATGTAGGGTAGTGGGTTTGGTACACTTAACCAACCCATGAAGAGGTTCATCTAAGCCATCAATGAACATGTACACCCTTCTTGTTGCAGACAAATCAGGAACCATAACAGAAAGTCTTAAAAATTCAGAGATGTAAGTTTCTGCATTACCTGATTGTTTCAAATTTGCAAGGCTCATGAATGGTGCTTCAGGATCTCTTCTATGAAATCTTTCCACCAGCCTTTTAGTGAACTTTGAATAAGCAGTCACATTGGCATGACCCAATGTAGACAAGCCATGGAACCACCGGTCATGTGCTTCACCTTCAAGGTACAGCACTGAAATCTTAATGGATTCCATTCTAGAACCTTGTTCAACTGAAAGTAGATGTCAAGTTTCTCTACCCAAGATTTGGTAGTGCACTTGGATGACCCATCAAAATTGGGTAAAATTAATCTGCCCATAGTGTGGTGTAGATCATGATTCTGAATGAATCCACCACCTCTATGATGATGCCTTGTTCTTCTATTGTTCTTCACTTGACAAAACTCCTGAAAACACAAGTGATCTTTGAACCTCTGAGTTTTAGATTCATACTCCATAAAGTAGTCTTCAAGGGATTCTTGCTCCTGAAACCCTTCATTTCCCACAACCAAAAATGTAGGCATGGTAGAGCATTGAGAAACTTGGGGTTGATGCACTGGTTGATCATTCCAGTGATGAGACATGCCAAAGCCTTCTCCATGATGAAATCCTTTAGGGGATTCCTTGAATCTGTCCATTCTAATCTCTTTGATCTCTCTAGCAATGTCTTGCATGGCTCTAAGAAGTATCTTAGGGAACTCCTTCTCTTCATCTTCACCTCCAGATAAAGGGGTTTTACCCTTGTCTTCTTTTTCATCAGTATAATCAAATCTTCTGTGTATTCTCTTTTGATACCTCTTTTCTCTATTAGTAAGAGGCTCACATTCTTTATATGACATATTGGCTTTTAGAATGCACAGGCTGTGCCAATTTTGGCTTTGATACCACTGTAAAATTCTGAAATGGGAAAAGCACGAATATAGTGAAAAATGTTGGAACAATATTGCAAATCATCATTTATAAATCAAGAGGCCAATATGGAGACCTTTCATATGTTATTACAACAACAAAATATGTGTAAAAGATGGCCCATAATATGCATAATAGGAAATACAAGCCTCCAAATGAATAAAATTCTTCAATATGAGGTGCTGCAACCATATATAAAAGCTGGAAAAACCTTACAGCATTATTTTATTAGCTCTGCAAAAGTAGTAGATTATACATCTTATCTAGAGCTGATATGTGCCTCAAAATTTAGATCTATATCAGATTTGAGCACTATACAAGCTCCTCTAAAGAAACCCCTTGGGGTTTTCAGCAAAACACCAAGTACAAGATGTAGATCTGAGATCTAAGACTGCAGATCTACTGAAAATTACAGATCTGGAAAGTGTGGCTGATATTATATGATCAATAAAATAACATCCTCCAATAGATCCTCAAAGTGAAGGGCAGATCCCCAACACTATAAAATCAGCTCTCCAAATGGTTTGCCAAATCACCCTACAACTCATCCTACAGAAATAATGCAGATCTGGAAGTAAACTGCACTGTAGGGATCAAAATATGATTGGCCCGATGCCAAGATCTGAAAATAAGCTCAAATCCCTCCAATAATCTCCTCCCAATGAAGTGGAAACCTCCTCCACTGAAAATGATCACTGAAATGGCCTAGATCTAGAGATCTAGTCTCCACTTGCTACAACATGCAAAAACAACCAAACCCTCAACAGGATTTGCATTTTAGTTGAACGAAGAAGCTTGGCCTTAAGCCAAATAGTGGACAATGTAGTGCAAGACTCCTCCAAGAGCTCCTCAATGGAAGAGATGGGATTCCCGATCAGGAACACCTTGTGCTAAACAACACTCTATCTCATCTAAACAGCAAGAGAAATATATATGTCTAAACAAACCATATATTCAGAAATACATTATACATCAACAACCTTCTAATGTTGTACCTCATTGATTGCCACTCCTCCATGACAAAATTGTAGATTTGGTCAAGGTTGACCCAGTCAAAAGGATCCAGCCCATTTCACACCAAGGGTGCTTCAATTAAGCTACCAATATTTGTCTCTTTCACATTTGGCATTGATTTATTCATGATTAAGGAGAAATATGGACCTCCTTTTCCCTCTTATTCTTTAAACAAAGCAAATAAGAAAAATGAATATTCCAATTAACTTATGACTAATTGGGAATATTACAGAAATGCATGAGAAACCTGATGTGATAGGAATATAGTCTAGAGAATCTGCCCTCACAAGTGAAATATTTCATGATGATCTTCATCATGGGAGCAAATATATCAACTAGGTGACTAAAAAGAAAGACTTTATTTTTGTCATTTTTGTACCGTGGCTTGAGAAATGGTTCATAATGGTGGGCATCTACATATTTGGCTGATCAGAACTAGATCATGGACCTAAGTGATAGCTAATAATTCAAAGTGTTTGAAAGTGTGATGAACCTAAGTGACCGAATATATCTCGTCTTCCAAATTTTGACTCCTCTAATAGTTAGAAAAACCGACACCGTATGAAGAAGTTATCGCAGTTTGAAAAGTCCAGTAAACTGCAAAATTTGGACTTTGACCAAGTTTGACTTGGATTGGGAAAAATTAAAAAGAGAATATTCCAAGGAATTTTCTTGGAATATTTCTCAGAATATTCCCCAAAATATTCCATTCAGACCAACCAACATTGGACAAGTGGCATCGTATCATTCGATTATGGGTTGAATTTCGAGTTTTTGATCCAATCGAAGGCCGCCACGTGGCATGCCTAGAGGAACATTCTACCAAAATTTTTGGACTGCACAGGAATTGAACACAAGACCTCCCCGCCTACAGTGCTAAGCCTTAACCAATTCTCCTAACCATTATTTCTTAACATAATGGTGGTGGCAGTTTTATTTATTGTGATATGGTTTTTCAATTGGGGTTTCAGAGGGGCTCCCATAAGACCACTATGCCGGAACCTTGGGCCCAAGACCTAACCCTTAACCACTACCTCGACGGTTCTGAAGTTTAATACTATCACATGGTTTAATTCCAAGGTTTATGGTGGAATTTAATAGGTGGTATTTACAATGGTTGTTACAACAAACTCGCCTTCGCCATTTATGTGGTCACATGAAAGCGGTTAGCCCATCCACTGGCAGTTTATCCGCTCCACTGTTTCTTGACCACACATTTGTTTATGACATGTGCCCACACTAACCGTTAGAATTTAACTGAACATTTAAATTAGCAGGCATTCTGGGGGGTGCGCCATTTTTGGCTGTTATGCCAACTTTAACTGGAGTTAATTCCAGTTCCTCCAGTTTTGGTGGAGGATTTTTAGGGGTTATTGGGAAAAATGAGTTCAGGCTCTACCTTGAGCTAGATTCACCCAATTTTGTAGTTAAAATAGTCAATTTCGAATATCTCCAACATTACAGACTCATTCGAGTGGGTTGAAGAGCCATCAGATAACTTTTGATCAGATAATAGATCCATTGGAAGACTTCTAAAGCTTGAGAAGCAAAAGGGAAGTTTTGGGCAGCCTAGGGAAAACTATGGAGGAAGGCCTATTTTGGGGATGTAGTGCTCGTTTTGAGAAAATTATCAGTAAATATTTGGTGTATGATGTGTTCTAGAGATAGTAGGTGATTTTTTAGGGACATAAAAATCATTCTGAAGGAGTTTCTGCCAAGGAGAAGCTCATGGTAGCTTAGAGCACCGACAAAAGTAATCATGTCTAAGGGAGCATAGATCTGTTTGTAGAGTGATGACAGCCACGACAGGGATATAGATGGTATTCTAAGCCCTTTGGTTCATTTCAGTAACCATTAAAGTTTAGTGTGGAACTTCTAAAAGAAACTTTACCATAATCCCAAAGAGCCAAGTCAAGATGACAAAAGCTCAAGGAGACGTAGCCCACGATATTCGGGTGAACTCCTAGATTAATATTGGTTTTATGTGTGGATTATTATTTTCTAAATTATATTGTTGTTACACATGTTTAATTTTAGCAAGAACAAATGGACTTAAGATACCTAAATATTTAAAAATCATACAGCTCTTTCAAGCATAATTTCCGCAAATTATCAAGTATAAGCTAGATCTTTTATTTGTTTAACTATGTTAGAGGTTCTTGAAAATCATAACAAGTTATCCAACCATTTTTAGATCATTGGCCTTAAACCATTTTTCACCCACATTGGGTATCCCTGTGGTTGTATCAATAATATATGTGGATATGGTGAAGGTCACCCCTATAATGGTCACTTGGTTATCTTGGAGGTTAGAGATGAAAACTCTGGTCAAAGCAGGGTGATGTTGTACACTTTAGACCATCTCACAGAATTCAAAGCAACCCACATGTTTGAAGAAATTGACTGTCATGGGTGAGGCCAAAAATTCTCTAGTGTTGGATGGCTCAAGACTCAAAATCCTCCCTCCTTTGTGATGTCTCCTTTCCTCTATTTCCTCCATAATATCTCATTCCTTCTCCATAGTATTTGTCTTGTTTTGAAACCCTAGGGAATGGGAAGGGAAAGGGGATAGGATAGTAGGGTTAGGGAGTTGGGATAAGTGTAGGAAAATTTATGGAATTGGGGAAGGGAGCTAGGGAGCTTAGGGAAGTGGTGGGAGATATAAAAACTTAGGGAGATAGGGTAGGGAATTTGATTACAAGGATATGGTGTGGCTTCCTAGGAAAATGCAGTCTAGGAGTAGGGTTTTAGGAAATGGGACTTGGGAATAAGAGATAAGGTGATGTATGCATAGGGGGAGTGATTATGGAGTGTGGGAAGGGAAAATAGGGTCTAGGGAAAATAATCTAAAATTGAAATGGTGAAAGCTAGGGTTTCTTGGCTCAAAACTTAAAATAGTGAGTGAGGAGGGTTTACACCATGAATTTGAAATTATGAAGTGAAAGGAGGGATTGGAGAGGTGCAACATACTTGCAATTGACTGAGAAAATCCTTCCTTGATAACTGGACCACTTGCAAATAATATTTGAAGCTGTGGATAAAAGCTAGAAAAAGCACAGTGCCTAAAGAATGAGCGCAACATCTCAAAGGTAAAAGTGCATCGCCCTCTCTGTAAAAAGTACAACACCTCAAGCAGGAGCACAACGCCTTCCAAAAAAATTGATTTTTCTTGCTTAAAATTTGATTTTTGACTTGGGGAGTTTGAGAGATCAATGCATGACGATGAAAATGAGTATATTTTTGGTCTTTGATGACCCTTTAAACTTGGTGAAATTTCATAAATTGGATTTGGGACTCACATTTCCCTTTGAACTCAACTTCAACATTGCAATTTTACCTTTTGAACTTGATCTTTGGATTTGATCTTTTGGTGGATTTGGAACACTATGACTTTTAGAACATTGACTTATTTTGCTAATTGAACCTTGATTATGCAGCTACCTTGGAACCATGAGAACTTATTACATATTAAGAAACATAAAATTACATGTTGAATTGAAATTAATTTACAAATAAAAATTTCATAATAAAATGTGTTTATTGTCACTTTTTTACTTGTTGGTATTTTATGCATGTTGTTATCACCAAAATCGTACCTGATTGGTTGTTGATCAGACAACTTCAATGTAACTATTTCAAACCAATCTTTTGACTGAGGCTTAACCTCCTCAGCCTGAGAGGGCTCTCTCAAGGGTTAATGATATGGGATATAGATAGATGGCTAACTCTATTATTGGTTTTTTGGTACAGATTGAGAAGATGAATGCTTGCTACCATTGGGCTATGGATTCAGTGATAGGGCTCTCAATAACAAAGGCTTTCCTTGTGGAAGCTGAGGCTTGTATATACTTCAATGAAAGGGTAACACATTCAGGAAAATCCCAATAACTTGAAGTTCAAAGGAAGTCAAAGTATGTAATACATGAATTCTGAGTAATGAGACATCAAGGCTATGGAAGAGAAACATTTCAAAGATAGGACATAAAACTCATTGAAAATACACTAAGAATCTCAGGTGAAGAAAAGTTGTATGTTACTGTATTTATCAGTCAATCCAAAGCTTTACAAAGTGGTCTTCTTAGATAACATTTTCCAACCTGTAGGTTGAAACCAACATCAACATGTATACATTGGGCTTATGGAGTGAAATAAATCTCAGAAAATCAGTGAATCTAATTGAAATGGAAGTTGAGGCACATCAGGGTTTTTAGTCATGAGACATACACTTGAAACATGTAAAAACACAGTCAGTCCATTTATAAAAGAAGTCAGAGCATCTAAATATGAGTTCTGAGTAATACAGATGAACACCACTGCAAATAAGACATATAAGAAACACTGATAGAACAGGAAAACACTAAAAACCCCTTCTAAATCTCAAGTTTGTCAAGTAGAAGCTCTCTGCATTAGCTGAAACAATATTTTTACAATATGCACCAGTTTTGCCAAAAAGTCTCCAACCCCTTTGCTAATTCGACATCTTGGTCTTTAATAGAAATATTACAACATGTGATGATCTTCCTCTAGCCTAGATACATAGAATTTATAACTACTGACACTAACTGACACCTTTCCTAACCATATACATGGTCTTTATTAAAAAATGACAGTTGCAAACCTAATGAGTAGTCATATTTCAAATAGGACTAAAACTCTTTGAATTTACTCCTAAAAACCTTATCTAAATTTAATTACATACAACGCATGGGCCATTCTAATTGGTCTTGGGATTTGTGCAGTGCCCATAGGTCGTATCAACGCATCAGTGCGTAGACTTATAGAAACACACCGGTGCTTATTATCACACAAATGCACTGAGATTTATAATTGGTATCAATATTCGTGCGGTGCCCATAGGTCGTACAAATGCACCGGTGCTTATAGACACATAAACACCCCAGTGCGTAGTATCACACAAACGCACCAAGATTTATAATAGGTATTGGTATTCGTGCGGTGCCCATAGGTCGTACAACAACACCGGTGCGTATAGACACATAAATGCACTACACAAACGCACTGATATTTTTAATTGATTTTTGTATTTGTGTGGTGCCCATAGGTCATAGAAACACACCGGTGTACAGTAAATGACACGCACTGGTTTTCATTTTGTATATTTTAGAAACATCGACCTGTGACAGTGCAATTATTGTGATTGTTTTAAATTCATTATTCATCAAAAGTCGACACTTCTTATAACAATATTCATATTAATTAATTTTTTATTAATGCATTTGAATGTGATGTTTGGATTAATTTGTTATATCATATCATAATTATTGTGGTTTTTTAAAATTCATTATTAATCAAAAGTCGACGCATATATATCTTATAACAATATTCATATGAATTACATTTTTATTAGTGCATTTGAGAACGACAATGGAGAATGCAATAGAATAAATTAAAACATATTATATATATATATATATATATATATATATATATATATATGAATGAATAAGACAGTCTTTGTCATACAAAATGGGACAGTTATTGGTATCCCTTTGTCTTTCAATTGGGACACTATGTCCATTACATTAAACAAAATGTCTGATTTCACAGACATATTTCAAAAAATACAACGCCTTGCTTTGATATCCAAACATACTGATCATCATTCTTCGCTTGAACTATTGTCATTGCTAGAGCTACTTCCATGACTTAGGTTATTTTCAGGAATGTTTTTTTCACGGTGTTGATTGTTTTCTTCTTCTTCACCTTCCATCTACAAACATAAAAATAAACTGAAATGAGTATATATAAATTGGCGAGAATAATGAAAATTGCAATATTCAATAATATACATCAATGTAAATCGAAAAGGAAAATGGCGTACCGTAGCAACAATTGACTCATAAACTACACACATTCTTTCAAAACCATGTACCATGCCATCTTTCAAAATTTCATCTGTTGGCACGGTTCCATACTTTGTTTCCAGCAAGTTTTATACCTCATAAAAAATCATATATTTAATATAAAAGATTTTTTTGTTCGATTAATTATAGGCGGAGCTAAGTAAAACAAGATCGATAGATGCTTACAAATTCCACAATTAATTTCTAATATGCCAACATATACTCACAACCCATATTTAACCCAATTTCAATCAATTCGTCTGATGGTTCTTCTTTGTATGTTAGCACCTGTCTGAAGACATTCAATGATGATTTTTGTAAAAAAACTTAAAAAATACAAAAATGAAATCTAGTTAAGTTGTTCTAAGGAAGTAACAATTACTCACAAACTTAGATATCAACCCTTTTCTTCCTTGTCATCCTGTTTTATGTGCTAAATGGGTTCCATTTTCTTTTCTTTTATGCAAGAAAATTCTTGAAAATTAATATTTAATGCTAAATTGTTTATTTATTGTACCTAATGATCAAACAATTCAATGATTACATATTACATTTGAAGCATGTTGTTGTTGATATGGCTCCTCCTACGATGCAATATTTTCCATTTCTTTGACCATCTCCTTGTACACCTTTTTGGACATTCCTACTGGCATATTTTTGATATTAGCTCATTCATCTTTTGAGATTTTAATAATCTTCCTGAAATTGTAAGATGACAATAAAATATTTAATTTTTATATTGATATATGAAAAGTAAATATAACAAAAATGATATTTATAAATAATTCTAGACAAACATTTAAAGGAATATTACTTTTTTATTCCTTCTTTTTTGTTGTTGTACGTTTTTGCTATTAAAAGTTTGACATGTCTCATTGACCAATTCTCTGAAAACTCTTCCTGTAGTTTAAATGAAATTTGGTTCTTGGAATCATTGGATTGATTTTTGTATATAAGTGGAAATAATGTCTATACATTCATTCCACTAGATCCCTCAAACTTTTGTAAAATTTTTCCCCCTTTTGTTAACTTCCAGTACCACTCCAGATGAGCTAAGGAGCAATTCATTTTCATTTGCATGTTCTATTTTTTGTTCTTTTCTTAGAACAAAATTCTTTTTTTGAGTTATTGGTCCCTGTAGGACATTAAACAGATGTGAATTAATAGACTATTTGACACATGTTATCTAATAATTTTAAGTATATTGTTAATGATAATTAAAAAAAGAAACTCAAATTGGATCAATAGTATTTTTTCATTCACCTAATTCATCCTTTTGCAAATTTTCCATCAAGCTTTTACGCTCTTATGTTCCTAGATCAGAAATAATCTTATCGAGCTTTGTCATTATGTGGCTCTGCATGATACACAGTAAACAATACATATTAGTTAAACTTACATATAGTTCAAAAATAATATTTTTTATAAAGAAATTACAAATAACTTGCCTTTTTTTCTTTTCTTGATGTGTTATCAGTGTTTTTGTTACTTGATCTCTTGTTAGTCATTTCTTTATCAATCTAAAACCTATATCATATCATTCATTAATATATTTACAAATAAATTGTCAACTTTTCAGGTAAAAAATAAATCTCAAGACACTGGTGCGCCTTTCAAGATGTACGCACTGCCACTGGTGTGTGGGGTTATTAAAAACACACCACAAAACAATATAATAGACCATATGATGCATGGGGTATTATAAACGCACCACATAAACATTGTAATAGATTGTACGGTGTTATCCTCGTAACATGGATCACCGGTGCCCTATTTAAGATATGGCACACTGATTTTAAAAAAAAAATTCAAATTTTTTATTACACAGTACTTGCATGGTGCGCTTTATAATACAGCGCACTGGTGCGCTAGGTTGCGCAGGGTGCACCGATAATAAAAAAATATTTTTTTCCAAAAATTCACGCAATGGTCGAATGGATTGGGATCTGACTATGCAAGTCGTCCCGTGGGTTGGATGTCAATCTAAAATGAAAATCCCTAATTCTGAAATTATAGAAACATGGAGAAGAAAGGGAAAAAACAAAAAAATGAAGGGTTTAGGGTAAAAATGGATAAAACTATAGAAAAAGTAAAAAAAAATAATCAAATTTAATCACGACATGGTTTGAAATTCTATGATACAGGGTTTGAATCACCAGAGGTTTGGTTTCTGATTGTTTGAATACTTTTGTTCGAACGTATTTTGCTACTCCATAGTTCCCTCATGCTCTCTTGCTCCAGGTATGTCTCTGCAAATATCTGGCTGAAAATTTTAGAAAAATTAGTGAAATAATGAAAACTGTTTAGTATTTAAAGAATTATTTTATGAAATTAGATTTTCGAAAATATTTTTCTGCCCATTTTTCAATTTGCCACTTTTTTTCACTTAAAGAAAATAGAGTTTATTTTTTTTTAATTTGTGTTTATTCATCACTGGTGCGTCACTTAATAGCACCGCATTGGTGCGTCTTTTTGTACCACCGGCACTGGTGCGGTTATATGTACAGTAGCACCGATTTGCGGTTAAGGCACCGAAATTACTTTTAGGTGTGTACACCAAAATTTATTAAACTCCAACCATAGAAATTGAGAATTATAATTTTGTTTATTCTTGAGAATTAGAATTAGGATTAAAATTGAGAACTGGAATTGGATAAATTCTTGATGGAAATAACTATTCTTCCAATGCATTTTGTTTATAGCAGGAGGTCCCCACTGATTATGTGGAGAGAATGCAATGTGGGGTGTGTGAAGATGAAATACTACAGGGCCCAAGTGGGCAATTGTGGCATGTGAACCTGTTATAATTTGCACTTAACTATTTGCAACCAATATGTTTAGAATATAATCTACAGATAGACGGATGGTATGCCAACAATTAGTACATATAATTTGCAGAAGGGTAATGTTCAGGGAGAAATGACAACGAGTCCTTCATTCTGCATTTGTTAGCAGAAGAAGATCAGTTTTCGACTAGAAAATGCAGTTATTACATGTGGAAGCAATGGTTTCCCATAGAAAATGAGTATAGGGTTGAGCAGAGGAAAGACATTGTAAAATAGGTTATTACATTAGCTTTTCCAATGGGAAACCAATTTGTAGGTGGAAATATGGTAGCTGCAGGTATCTATGATTTTCTTCCCACAAAAATGGTCACTGGATTTCCATTTATAATACAAGCAGACGTTTTATTGGTTTCATCCACAGGACCACAGCTTAGACAAGTTAGAGATGCCATTCAGGTTCAATTGAAAGCCGAAGATGTGATTTTATGCGATGTCAGATTTGCCGGTAAAAGTTTATGTAAGCCAACTGAAGCTTGGACAATACTCCCAGCTACTTTTAAATGCATTCTACAGAATCTTTCCCTTCATGGGACCTACCAGCCTTATCAACAATGTCAATTGATCTTTCTATGTTGTCATTAAGGGAATGAGAATCGTTCCCTTCATGGTGCCTCTTGGCTTTATCGATTGCCTCGATTGATATTTCTCTGCCATCAACTCTGATCTCCATTTCTCCATCGTGGGACCTCTTAACCTTATTGCCGGCATCAATTGAATGCTCTCTATCAGTCTCAACCTGTACTCCTTTTCTCCTTTTGTACTCTGTCGAGCTCTGTAGCCGTCAACATCCCTGTAAGCGCCTTTGTCTGTCTTTCTGTTTGAATCACTCATTTTCTTAGCTATAAACTTCTCATCTGAAATTCGAACTCTCTTATTTTCAAACCCTCATCTCCTCAGAAAAATTCTTGCCCGCAATTCGAACCCTCTGCTGCTCCAATACTGCATTTTACAGAATAACCCTGTTCCGTTGCGCGTTGTTTTATAGGCACACCGGGGTGGTTTGTAAGATTGAGGTTTTTGTTTTGGTGTGGTGTTTTATGATGCACAAGTGCGGAAGAGTTGAGAAGCACCGATGCGTCTGAGTAATAATACACACCAATGCGCGTTATGATGATAAGTGTACCAGACTGTATAAATTTCTTTTTTTTTGTATGTAAGATCATAATAAAATAATGATAATTCTAAAGTACATCAATTTCTTTGCATTATTTTCTAAACTTTATTATGTTACAAAAATTCATATTATTCTAGATTTATTATTTTACAATTATTTACAAATTTACAAATTTAAATATTTTAATAAAATCATTTCACATTAATAAAATTAAAATTTTCACATTAATACAATTAAAATTTTACAAATATTTTACATACAATTACAGTTAAAATTACAATTAGGATTAGAATTACAATTACAATTACAATTTTAAAATTTCACATACAATTATGATTAGCATTACAATTACAATTTTAATTTTACATACAATTAAAATTTTACAATTACAATCATTTCACAGCAATATAATTAAAATTTTACAAATATTTTACATACAATTAGAATTAGAATTAGAATTACATTTATAATTACAATTAAAATTTAACAAATATTTTACATACAATTATAATTAAAATTACAATTACAAATACAATTACAATTTTAGAATTTTACATACAATTAGAATTACTATTACAATTAAATTTTTATATACAATTACAATTACAAATACAATTTTACAATTTTACATACAATTAAAATTTAAATTTCAATTACAATCACAACATAATATTTAATAAATATCATGGTCATTTTATATTAAATTAATTAATAAACACCACGATCATGATAACCATCATACAAACATCATATTAGACTAAAAAACACATTCAAACATCAAATTAACTTTATATATTAACATCATCACAACACAAACTTCAAATATACATCATGTCAAATATTAATGCTATCACATACACATCTATATATAGCCCTAATAACATTAACAGAACATATCTAACATGACTAAAAATATACATCATGATGATCACCAACTTATAAATAATTACTTCAACATGAAAATAAAATACATGGACCATATATATATATATATATATATATATATATATA
Source organism: Pinus albicaulis (assembly GCA_034641835.2). NCBI lineage: Eukaryota > Viridiplantae > Streptophyta > Pinopsida > Pinales > Pinaceae > Pinus > Pinus albicaulis. The sequence continues at coordinate 596,838,552 of CM076577.1, forward strand.
TATATATATATATATATATATATATAATGTTAAAAATATACAACTGTAATATAAATGTCATGGATCAGATGGTGGTAGTACAACACCAATAGCAGTACTAGTGGAGGCCTGCTCAGTCAATGGTGCAACCTCGACGGTCAATGGTCTAGCCTACTCATGATCATGACTAGTACTAATGGATGGATCAGTTGGTGGTAGTACAACATCAATATAAGCAGTATTAGTGGAGGCCTACTTAGTCAATGGTGCAGCCTCGATGGTCGATGGTCTAGCCTTCTCATGATCATGACTAGTACTGATGGATGCTACAGGCTGCTGACTGGACGTGGCTGATGGTCCAGCCTCATCTCCATGATGACTGATAGATGTTAGTGGAGCCTCATGCTCATCTGGTGCAGCACGAGGTGAACGATCATGAGATGATGAGTCGCTACTCATGGACTTTTCATCACGTGCTGCGGCTTGAACATGCCTATAACGTGCAACAATCCTCCTCAGTCGCGTAACAACTATTGTAGCTCCTACGACATGCTGCATCAAGTTGTACATGTCATGCTACATGCCACTCCACATCCGTAATAGCCTATCATCGACCTGTATGTATATGTAATGAGTGGGCTTGATGCCCGCCTCACAAATTAATGCACTGAGTTGGGTGCCCAACTCCTTCCTGTATCTAGTATCAAGTCGATCATGCCTAGCAAAAGGTAGTACCAGCGCATTACCAGGAGCATGTCTCTCTGCACCGGCCTCCTGATCATGATCCTCGGCATCTTCCATGTCCTAATCTTCATCAGGATCCACACCTCGATCATCATGTGGTGGTTCTGGCATCTCGTCACCATCAAAAGAGCCAATGTTTTCAAAATATATACAAGTACACAACAATAATTAGACAATTTCATTACACAATTTAATAAAAACAAGTTAAAGAACATGTTAGAATAAATATAAATAAAATAGTAATATTACCTCTACCATATGGCGGCTCATCATCTGTGAAGAGGATGTTGGTACACCCTCGCCAATCCAATCCAACATAAGGACAGAGGACCATAATGAAGGGATGCAACTCGTCAACACTGGCTAGTAAGTCCAATGCATCATGCGATATCCTGGCTGGAAACATAGTCTCTCCCCTCTTGGGCATCATCTGCCCCCACATGTGCATCCGAGCCTCCAACATCGGCCTACGAGGCTGCCAAACAAAATTAGGCCTCATCTCTGGAAACCTCTCAAAAAACAGTGTGTTCTTCCTCAATCTCAAAAGAGAAAGGAAGAAACACCTTCTCTTTCTGTTCTAGCATGGAAATATTTTGAAAAGACTGATCTTGATCTTGAACCTATAAGATTGAAATTTATCCTCTAAAACTTCAATGTCCTTTTCAATGTTCTTAGTAACTTTATCCACAAACTAAATCTTATCTTTTGACTTGCACTCAAATGATTTCAGATTAGAAGACAAGGATAAAGAAAAATTTTCACCCAGTTCTTCATTAATGTAATCATCATTTGATGTAGGCTGATGCAAGAAATGACATGAAGAATCAAATTTTTCCTCTACTTGAGGATTGTAACAAGCATTTTCCAATATTTCCTCTTGTTGTTTGAAATGATTCTCATACTCTTGATGATCAAAGGATTGACAAATATGCTGCAAATTTTCCTCAAAATATGAGGATGTAACATGATTTTCATAAATAAGCTCCTGTTGGGTTTCATTTTCATCCAAAAGAGATGTTATCCTTTTTTCTTGGTGTTCTTCTTGGTGATGAAATGTATTGTCATGAAGGGCCTCTAAAATTTCTTCATCCATGAGCTCATCATCTTTATAAAAATTCTCCAAATATTCAATAAAACTCACAAAGTGTTTACAGCAGTCTTTGACCAGAAATAAGGAGGGATGACACTCTTTATACATCTCATAAAATGCAACATGGAAATCAGCAAGAGAATATAATGAACCATTTGGAAAGCTTTCATACCAAAACCATGCTTTTCCTTCTAAAGTGGCCATAAACATCTTCATGAGACAATCCTCATGGAACTGAACCTTAAGACTGTGTACATGCATATGGAATCTAACCAAATGAAGAGCAGCATTGTCTTTATTTTCATCTTTAAATATTGGAAGATCATATAACCATTCAACCTTTGGCATAGGATTTGGAAAACCATGGATATGAGATCGATTCATAGGATCATACCTGGAATTTATTCTTGCCATGTAACTCATCTTGAAAATTCATCAAGCTACTGATCTTCAAGCAGTGGAGTCACCTTGAATCTATGAAAAAATTGAATTCTTCAACAATGGAGTCACCAAGGTAGTTGCAGCCTCAAATAGATTCTGAGCTCCTGCTACCTTCAAGAGTTCAGCTTCATAATTTTTGGGAGATGTATATCTTCAGACTCCCGGCAGACGCACCATAATTTTATCACCAAAATCGTACCTAATTGGCTGCTAATCAGACAACTTCAATGTAACTATTTCAAACCAATCTTGTGACTGAGGCTTAGCCTCCTCAGCCTAAGAGGGCTCTCTCAAGGGTTAATGATATGGGATATTGATAGATGGCTAACTCTATTATTTGTGTTTTGGTTCAGGTTGAGAAGATGAATGTTTACTACCATTGGGCTATGGAGTCAGTGATAGGGCTCTCAATAACAAAGGCTTTCCTTGTGGAAGCTGAGGCTTGTATATACTTCAATGAAAGGGTAACACATTCAGGAAAATCTCAATAACTTGAAGTTCAAAGGAAGTCAGATCATGTAATACATGAATTCTAAGTAATGAGACATCAAGGCTATGGAAGAGAAACATTTCAAAGATAGGACATAAAACTCTTTTAAAATACACTAAGAATCTCAGATGAAGAAAAGTTGTATGTTACTGTATATATCAGTCAATATAAATATTTACAAAGTGGTCTTCTTAGATAACATTTTCCAACCTATAGGTTGAAACCAACATCAACATGTATACATTGGGCTTATGGAATCAAAGAAATATCAGAAAATCAATGAATCTAATTGACATGGAAGTTGAGGCATATCAGGGTTTTTAGTCATGAGACATACACTTGAAACATGTAAAAACACAGTCAGTCCATTTATAAAATAATTCAGAGCATCTAAAGATGAGTTCTGAGTAATATATATGAACACCACTGCAAATAAGATATATAGGAAACACTGATAGAATAGGGAAACACTAAAAACCCCTTCTGAATCTCAAGTTTGTCTAGTAGAAGCTCTCTGCATTAGCTGAAACAGTCTTTTTACAATATGCACCAGTTTTGCCAAAAAATCTCCAACCCCTTTGCTAATTCGACCTCTTGGTATTTAATAGACATATTACAACATGTGATGATCTGCCTCTAGGCTATATACATTGAATTTACAACTACTGACACTAACTGACACCTTTCCTAACCATATACAAGGTATTTATTAAAAAATGACAGCTGCAAACCTAATGAGCAGTCCTATTTCAAATAGGACTAAAACTTTTTGACTTTACTCCTAACAACCTTATCTAAATTTAATTACATCAAATGACACTTTTCTTTTCATGAAGTCGAATTCTGATGATGAGCTCCAACCTGTTGTGACCATAAAGCTGATGATGATGTTCTCTCAAAACCTAGGAAACTATCTCCCTATTTTTTAGGCATTTGATTTCTTTGACTCCTTGGGACATTCTGACCATTTATGAACCATGATTTAGATGCCATTTTTTGTCAATAACTAAAACCATATGTCTTCAATCACTTCCCTATGCCATCTATGCAACATTGACTTCGAATTATCCAAAAATATTGAAAACAGACGTGTGCTACGAAAGCAGCACAGTTTCGTAGCGCAGTGTTTTAGCCCATTTCTTTTAATATTTTGGTATTTTTCCTTCAAGGTGGCTTTCATATAGACTTTACATGTTTCCTCTAGAAATTTTAGGGAAAAAATCTCAAAAATTCCCCTCAAAATTGATAAGGAAAATGGTAAAAAGACGGCTACAGGAGTTTCGTAGTGCTTTTCGCCCTTTTTGCACTATTGGCGCTACGACACTGCTGTGAGATCAATTTTTATCAAAATTTCTTCAATATTTACAATAAGAAGGTGCCCAGACTTAATAACATCACTATTTTATCAAAACCATCAGCAATATGAACTAAAAACATAACTTTCAACCTTCATGAAGTACCTTCTCCATTTGCAAATTATTCCTGTTTTTTTCCTGAAAATTAGGTCTTGGGACAGAGCCTATATCTCCTCATCCATAATGTATTTTGCGAAAATGAAGGAGTTTTTTGTAGACCATTTTTTCTTGAATAAAAAACTCTTTTGATGTTTCTAAATACATCTCCTGCTGTCCAGAAACTGTCTTTGAAAAACATGTGTAAAACAAGAAAACTCTGTTTTCTGAAAATAGGGCTTCAAAGAAAGCCTTGTTATCCCAACTGATAACACTTGTGAGAAACATGAGAGAGGTTATTGTAGATGTGGCTATGATGAATACACACCTCTTTCATAATTTCAAAACACTTTTTCATTTGGCTAGAAACGGAACTTGAAGTTGACTGCTAAAAAGTCATGTACAGGTCAGTTTAATAACAGCAGTTTCGTAGCGCATTGTAATTTATGAATTTCTCCCACCTCCTAATGAATTTGAGGAAACTGAGAGAGGTTGTTGTATTTAGTTCTATTAGGAAGAAAAACCTCTTTCAGTTTTCCTAAACTAAGTTTTTAGTTCCTTAGAAACATCCTTGGAAATTGACTACTTAAAACCAAAAAAAAAAAAAAATTGCTTCCTATTGCGCTACGAAAGTAGCAGCGCTTTCGTAGCGCATTTCCTCTTTTTTGAACTAGTGGCGCTACGAATGTAAGATTTATTAGCTAATTGGCCTGTTTTGATGAAAAAATTAGGGAAATGATTGAATTATGAAATGATGAATGACAACATAAAAAACCTTTAAAATGGATTTGTTTAACAGTAGGGAAGTTTCAAACCTAAAATCCTAATACTCCCTTTTCGTCAAATTCATGAAATGACTCCTAAGACCCTATTTTGACCCATGATAAAAAAAAAACTTTAAAATATGATGTTTTGAGAATTTTTGAATGATAACACATGCAAATGGTGATTTGATGGACCTTGAAAAACCTAAGACTTAATGAGGACTATGATTGAATGAACTTCATGATGAAAACACTGAAATGATGATGAAAACTCATGACTGATGTACACTCAACAAAGTGGTGAAATGAGCCAACAAGTAATAATTTTTTTTAAAAGAGCGAGGTTTGACCTAAATTTGCACCAAGTGACCAAATTTTTGCATGATGACTTAATGGAATGACAAAATTTTCATAATGAGACCCTTAACATGACATGAAAGAGTTTATTTGATCACTAGTAGAAGGATGCAAATACTGACACTAACACACTCATTTGTGAAAATTATACCTACTCATTTTTAGTGTTTATCTATCATTATTTTCCATTCATCTCCCTATTCTACATTGGTCATAGTACTGAAGGTTTCCATTTATTAGCTTCATTACAAAACTTACAAGTTCCTACTTTTCCTTTATTCCATAGGGTAACTTTATTAAATCTACATTGCTAATATTGGGAATCAACTTAGAAACTTTAATTCCTTTCTTAAAATTTTTCTCATTATACTTAATAATCCATTATCTCATTCTTGTTGTATATTATATTTAATCATTTTTCTTTCTAGTTTTAAATTCCTTTAATGTGTATCTTTAGTGAATTGTACCATTATTTTGTAAATTTGACCTCTTATAATTTCTTCACACCTTGCATTAATAGTTAATGCCTCAACTAGTTGAGCATATTATTTGATTATAGATCACTTCATATCTAATGGCCTTTGTTGGAGAGGTAAATCCCCTCTGCGAACAGAGGCAATCCCTACTAGCCCAGATCGGGTCTAGCAACAATAAAAAATGCAGTGATGCGGGTCTCTAGTTACAAAAATGAGAAAACATGATGAGTTTCCTACCTCAGGTCCTCCACAAAGGTCATTGAGGAGAGGATGACACTTCCCGTCCTCCACTTTGGCAGATCACGATCCTTCCACTTAGCACGTCCGAACACCTCCACGCATGCGAAGAAACACAACGATACACAACATAGAATCTATATCTTGTAACCATACATCAATCAGAGAGGATGTAATTCATTGCATCAAAACAAAGACACACAAATGAAACCATAATCAAAGTCATTTATCATTAATCATAACAAAGAAAGATAAAACCCAAGGCTTTGACGTTGGATCTTCCTTCGGCGGGTCGACAGCGGAGCACGTCTCAATGAAGCTCGTCGAGAATGGGACAAAAGCTCTCTCTCTTTGGCTTGGCTCTCAAAGGTTGTCTGGCGATAGTCTCCTTACTACAGATTCATCTCTTGCTTCTATGACCATTAAGGCTAGCTTGCTAAGGGAAAATGGCAAGCTTATATAGATGGTGGAAGGGGAGTTGGGATCCCTACAATTGTGGGATCGCTTATCTTTGCTGAAGCCCACATGATAGGGGGAACCTCTTCTACATGGAGATCCTGAGCCAAACCCTGAACTCATTTAGAGACCTGAAGCTAGATTTGTTGGAATCCAAAACTTCCAGCCATTTATTTTTAAACAATCTTATTTAATGGTGCAACACATCAGACAAAGGCCTTCTTGTGAAGTTCTCATTGGACATGAGTTGAGCCTGGCTTAACAAAGCAAGTGCTAAAAGACCATGGTTTGTGTGTCACATGAAACTTTCAGAGGAAATGATTTTTCCCCCATTAAGGATGCTAAAGTAGCAAGCTGTGCACAGTGTCACTGCCCACCATCATTTAAAAGGCTCCATGTGGATGGGGAGATTGTGAAAGACGGACCATTCACTGCAGAAGGTTGTTAAGGAACAGAGAACCACCAATAATGACAATGGCCCTCAAGGTACTATAGGTACAATCCACGGAATGTGAACAGTGAGTTGGTGTCGAACACCCACAGAATCATTCGATCGAAGGCCAATGATGAAAACCCCACGTCGAATGCGAAGAACCTGCCATTGAGGCATGCAGGCTCCAAGGTACCAGAAAGGAGTCTCTAGATCAGCTTCTTGGATAATGAGCTGAAGTCGACAGGAAATGACCTTGATTGAAGGTGGGCCATAGTGTTTTCCACATCATAGACACGAGATAGAGGAACATAATATTTGTGACTCAGGATCAGATGAGAATCAGAGGAGGGTTGAAAACTGCAGAGGTCAACATCTATTGAACATATCGGCGACACGACACTGGATTTGGCAGTATTTGATATAAAAATATATAAGGTCATGACGCCGAGGCAGAGAACAAATGAGAGGTCAAAAATGATAACCCAAACCCATGGAAGCAAGAAAATAACGAGATGATATGTCCTCAACCCGACACGAATGTAGATAAGTGCCATGTTTGAGAGCGACATACTGTCGACATGACGATGATACTGGTTTCATTTTTCCCCACCATTTCTGGTGAGTACCCAAATTATTCTTGAAAAAAACTTGAAGGGGATAGCATATGCTTGTGATATAAGTTCTTCCTTCAGACAAATCCAACCTATTACATTTAACGAGCCCCAGGAAGGAGAAACTCAAGTATCGTCATTATGACGGAATCTGATGTCATTAGGGTTTAACGAGTCTGACAAAGGAATAACTCAGCGTCTTTTCATGTTTAGATAGTTTGAAAAGACAGTGAAAAAGTAAAGTCCAGTAGTCTCTTTTCGTAGATAGTTCCTCAAATCCGAAAAGGTAGAAAACTATGTTTCAGAAAGCCTCCTAGTCGCGATAGGCTAGGGTATTCCTTTTTCATAAATAATCTATCCCAGCCCAAAAAAGGGGTAAATGTATACTGCGTAGACGTTGTTTCGCAGCCAATTTAACGATATCAAAACGACAAGCGACTCGGCAATATTTTCGTGTTTAGAGAGTCAGAAAAGAGCTGAAAGATGACTCCAGAAATGACTTTTTCGTGTTTTTACCGAGTCCGAAAAAGTATAAAATACAACTCGTATCGTCGTCCAAGCTACGTGAAAACCTGTTGCTGCACATGAAAGCGAGCGTAAAACCCATTTTCCGACAAAATATAATAAAATATTGGAAAAATTAACTTCAAAACCTAATTTGACTTTGAAAAGTTAAAAATATGCCTAAAATAGTAAAAACATATTCACTTTTACTTTTTACCTCTTGTGAGAGCAACAGTGAGTTTCTCTTGTGCAAACTTGCGGCGGCGATTGTGGTCGATCCAGTATGTCATTTCAATTCTCGTTCATTCTAGGTAAGAGGCACTCTCCTTAGCTTTGTTTTAATTCATTTTTTATAGAATTCCATTGTGTTTTTCGATCCCTGAGGGGACCTTTGCAATTTTAGGTGCTCTGCCAATTGGCGCAGGTATCGGGCACGGACCCACGCCAATTGGCTCCTTTTTGCAAAGGGGTCGCGCCAATGGCACAACCTAAAATTCTACTCAAGATTTACAAAAATTGAACCAATCAGCTGGAGTTCTAAGTTCTCAAGAGATCTAATGAGGTATTTATGACCATTTTGGTGCAGGTACACGGCCACAATGGTGATCGAGTGGAAATAAAGGGAGCATAGTGAAGAAGATGAAATGGCCATGGAGAACGAAGCATGCATGAACGCTCTCCTAAACTGTGGTCTAAAAAAGTTCTTCTTAACACCATGTTTGAGGACACAACCTGAGTTATTTCAGTATTTGATCAGTATTTGGGACGAGAACGAAGAAAAGTTCAGGCTTCGAGGCCAAGTGTTGGAACTCGAAGTATCCAACGTTTATTTCATAACTGGATTGTCCCGCAGAGGTCCAGTTTCGATATTGATAGGTACTAGGCCATCTGGTGAGAAAATGGCAATGGTGATGGAAAGAGTGTGCCCAGGGGCACGAACGGGATCAGGCGATGGGAAGTTTGATATCCACATGGTCCCCGATCTAGCACTCAGAGTAGTGCTCCATACCATTACGTAGGCTGTGGGATCACAAGCACCGCATGAGGCTACTAAAACACAACTCCTCTTAGCATCTAAATGCATGAACCCGACACTATTTGATTGGGCCACTGGCATAACAATGAACATCAAGTGGCAGTTGACGAAGTGCAAGAAGTCCAAACTAAAGCAGTTTGGGTATGGATCTATCATCCTTGAACAACTACCAATCTTTCAGGGCCAGGGGGAGATAGTCGCTGAGCCACTATTGAGGGAGCCAAGGATGGCTCGATGCGCAGCACTCATGCCCATATTAGGAGGGGGCCAACAAATTTCATGGAGTCCCGAGTTCTTTGCATGGCTTCGGCGACAACTAATCATCATAGAGGACTGGCCCTATGCCGGTACAAACTTCACGGGAGACCCAGATCTTCCACTCCCAGAGGAGGATGACTGGGATGAGGAGCTGGGTAAGACTCTTTTTTATTTTATGTATTTATGTTTTTTTTGTGATACATGCCTATTCTAACAAGAAATCCTATATGTATGCAGACGTTGGCCCAGAGAGGCCCGCCGAGATGTCGCCCATCGCACGGAGGACTCCTCTCGTACATGATCCTCAAGCTGAGGGTGGCGAGGGGAGTGAGCTAGTGCAGAATTTGGAGGGAATCGCCTAGGGGATCCCAGATTATGCTAGCCTAGAAGACGTCCCATTGGCTTATCAAAGGCACACCGTGGGGGTGCCAAGTCGCCTTCATCGTTTACTAAGGCGGTTGGTGCAGGCGGTGACATGCTACCATGAGCACCATGCTGATTAATCATCTAGGGCTTTTCATTTGCACATTTTTGAGAGACATGTTGTCTCCGGCTATTATTAAAATAGACATGTATATTTTTTGATTTTATGTGATGTACAAAAACTGAAAACCATTCGACATATATATATATATATATATATATATCTATATATATATATATATATATATATATATATTTCTGGATGGATATTTTTACATATGATGATGTTTTACAAGTTGCGTAAATGTCTATCTAAAACCATATTAGCTACTGCATCTGTTAACGCATTCATGTGTCTGGGTATGTATTGATATGTAATGTAATCAAAATTTCTTTCCAGTAAACGAATACGTAGATACAGTCGTAAAATGGATGGGTTCCTAACTAAATAATGACCATTGAGTTGTAACACTACAAGCTGTGAGTCTAGATATATAAGTAATGCACAAATACCGAGGTTAACAGCCTCGTTCAATAATTCCAAAATGGCACTATACTCTGCGACATTATTTGTGGTAGGCCCTAGACAAACACCTTGTAAATTGACCAACTCACTAGCAGGATTGTAGATTACCCAGGCTGCCGAGGACAGATTCCTGCTACTGCGGGAGGCACCATCTACGAAACCGACGAAAGGAGTAATAGATATCTGCATAATCAGGAAGACCCAATCAGCAGAAAGACACTTACAAAGCACACCACACCACACATGCACAAAAATGAACACACTCACTTATGTACACACACCACACAAGAATAATTCAAGCGTAGTATTTCTTGAGGTACAACCCATTTCTTGGCTGCGCCAGAGGAATACCTTCATAGTTGATTAGCTCATAGACCCCATTTTTTAATAATCACTTGAAGATATAGGACCGATGCCACATGGGCTGGAATTTTCCCGCTCCAAGTTTATCATGTTCTTGGTCATATAGGAGGACGAGGTCCCCTTCAATGAAAGAACGTGGAGAAACCGATTGATCGAAATGGGCTTTAACCCGCTTTCTCTGTGCCTCAATAACCAAGGCAGCCAAGCGACGGGTTTCGTCCAGTCGTTCCAGATACAGGAGATGCTCTTCCTCCGGGGAAGTGTTGGGCAATAATTCCGCAGCCAACTTCAGCGAAGGGATCTCACATTAAACCAGGAGAGTCGCTTCCAGACCATACACCAGCTGGAAAGGTGTGAATCCAGTTGCACTCTTTACAGGCGTTTGATAGGCCCAGAGAGACGAGAAAAATTGGATATGCCAATTGTATTTGTGGATACCAATCGTTTGTTGAAGCATCGTGACAAGTACCTTGTTCATGGCCTCAACTTGGCCATTCGCCTGGGGGTAGTATGGCGTTGAGCTATCATGGCGTAAGCCCAACTTTGATGTCAGTTCTGCCATCATGTAATCCCGAAAATGAGTGCCATGATCAGTGACAATGGCTTGAGGAACTCCAAAACGCGTAATAACATGGTTGAAAATGTATTGAGCGGCTGTCTTACAATCGGCAGTTAATGTAGGCATCGCCTCGGCCCACTTAGTGAAGTAGTCCACGGAAACGATTATATAAGCATGCCCCCCGGCCGAGTGAGGGTTACATGTCATAAAATCTATGCCCCATTTAATAAAAGGGCCTACGGTAATGATAGGATGCAAGGGTAGGGGTGGTGTGCGCATCTTGCGCTGAAAAACCTGGCACGCGTGACATTTTCGAACTGCAACAATACAGTCCTTGAATATAGACGGCTAGAAGTAACCCACACGCAAAATATTCTGGGCGGTAGCATATCTGGACATGTGACCGCCACAGGCGCCACTATTACAGTCATTCAGGACTTTCTTAGCCTCTTCCAGGGTCAAGCATCGGCGGAGCACAGAATCAACTCCGACACAATACAAGGTATCTCCGACAATGCGATATGGTTGAGATCGATGTCGAACACAACGTCGAGCATCCTTCATCAAATCGGACCGGAAAGTGGATGCCTGAGGGTACACGATGATGTCAGCGTACCATCGATCATGAGTGTTGATAAGAAAGAGTGTTTCATTCGAGATGTGATCCTTGGATTGGGATGGAGTGGAGTCTTTTGGGAGAGAGCAGATAAGATCAGCAAAAACCAATGATTTCGTCGATTTGGCAGTTGTGAACTCCAGATCGAACTCTTGAAGGATTAAAATCCATTTGGAGTACTTTCCCCCCAGAAATTGTCGAGACAAGATGTATGTCATGGGGTTACAGTTGGAAATCACGGTTACCGTATGCAACAGGATGTAATGGCGGAATCGCTGAATGGCGTGAACCACAACGAGTTCCAACTTCTCGACATGGGCATAGTGTGTTTCAGTGTCGATAATATTTCGAGATAGATAGTAAACTACATGTTCATTCTCGTCGTCGTCATCCTGTACTAGAACCATAGCTATCGTGCTAAAAGCGGCAGCCAAGTAAAGGGTGAAATCGCGAAGACAGTCAGGAGGACGTATTAATGGAGTGTTGACAAGAAACATTTTAAGCTTATCAAAGGATTGTTGGGCAATCTAGTCCCAATGGAAGGGAACGTCCTGTTTCAAAAGTCGTGTCAACCCCTTGGCCACTTCTGCATAGTTCGGAATAAAGTGACGTAAAAAGTTGGCTTTCCCCTGAAGACTCTGTAGTTGATGCAACGAGGATGGGGATGGGAGGTTAGCGATGGCCTCGACCTTGAGGGGGTCAAGGAGAATTCCATCTTTGGAGTCGATGAATCCCAAAAGACGACCAGAATCTATGGAGAAGACGCACTTGTGAGGATTGAGCCTAATATGGTAATGTCTGCAGCGAAGAAAAATCTGGCAGAGGTGTTCAGGATGGTCCTCACACCGAGCTGAATGGGTCGGAAAATCGTCCAGATACGGCTGAAAAATATGACGTATGTCATGGAAAGCATAGGACATAGCACGCTCGAAGGTGGCCCCAGTGTTTTTCAAGCCGAACGGGAGATTTTTGTAAGAAAAAGTACCCCACGGATAGATAAAGGCAGTCTTATTATGATCAGTGGGTAAAATATTAATTTTATTATAACCCGAGAAGCCATCCATGAGGGAATAAATCTCACTCCCCGCGCAGTCATCAATGATATGATCTATAAAAGGAGTGGGATAATTGTCCTTAGGACAGGCCCGATTGATGTCTCGGTAGTCAACACAGACCCGTATAGTGCCCTGCTTCTTATCTACAGGGACAATATTAGAAACCCATTCTGTGAGGGGAATTGGATATATGAAGCCCGTGTTAAGAATTTTTTCAACTTCTGCCTTTATAGCCACGGCTTTTCGGGGATGCACTGGGCATAGGCACTGACGCACGGGCTGCACACCTGGATAGGTGGGAATCTCATGCACGACTATATTGGGATCGATCGCAGGCATCTCTTCATAGGACCATGCAAAAACATCTCTGAATTCACGAAAAAAGGTTCGTGTATACTTGAATCTCTTCGGGAGAACAATTAACTCCCACATGAATGTTCTCGACTACCCCCGGTTTAACGAAGATGTCGATAGGCATGGTTTGCATGATGTTACTCATATTTCCCTCCGAAAGGACCTCATGAATCAATATCGGTGTTTGAAGAGGCGGAGTGGGAACCTGAGATATGAAGCGCTCTAGACAATTAGACATTTCCCCCAGGCCAGGCATGAATGAGGAATGATGATGGCCATCGCTCCATGGTAGATCTTCAAGAGACATCATTTCAATGATAGCTTCATCAGAGGGGAAGACTTCTCTTAAAGGATCAAGCAAATCTGCATCGCCGAGCCAAGGGGATTGAGAGTATACATCTAGAGCCATGATCGAAGGAGCATGTTCAGGAGGAGGAGGATCTGATGCAGTGAAAATCTTGCAATAATTGATCTCAACTGGGGTTAAAGGCATCGATTCTCCGAAAGAGGTCACCTATTCAGGCAAAGGGATGATCCACGGGTCATCTGACCTAGAGATCATGTTAGCTTGAATGGTGTGCGGTGGTGGCACGGGAAAAATACCCATGAGGACGAGGTCTTTGAAAAGACCAGGTCCTACACTGTCGGGGGGATTGGGGATCTGATCCATGTAAGGTATGTTTTTCTCGGAGGATGAGGTGAAGAAAGACAACTGATCGACAGTGATAATTTTTCCCTCATGAGGAAACTTCAGAAACCGAAAGAGGGTGGATGGAACGCATAGCATGGCGTGAGTCCAACTACGACCAAGAAGAAGATTGCAATTGAGCTTGGCGTCAACCACTTCTACTTCTACGTTGACTGTCTTACCCTATAATGTGATCAGTAAACTATAGAGAACACCCAGGGGTTTTGATTCCTGACCATCAAATGCCTCAAGGGCATTGGGAGATGAAGTAAGAGCTAGAGATCCAATGGCCTTCCAGCAGCCGGATGAAATAACATAGGTGGAAGCACCTTCGTCCACAACGGCTCTATGGATGTTGAGACCGTTGATACCAACTTTTATAACTAGAGCAATTTTATGTGGAAGTCGGGGGACAAAATTTTCGAGATCGAAGGTGAGAAAAATAGAATCGGCAGGATCGATTCCACCGATTACGGACAACAGAGCTTTCTGTTGCGATGGGAAACTTTGAAGCACTTCCAATGTAGACATTGCAGAAGGCACCTGTGCCAAATCCTCAACAGTGTTGTAGTGCTGAGCGGCACGGGCGTTTGGATTATAGGAATATTTTTGCAGAACACCTTTGGAAGGTGGCCTAACAACGGGTTCAATGTTGGGTGTCTTGATTTCTAAAGGACCAGAGACAGGTGGGGCAAGTGGGCCATCAACGACTTCCTTCCTAGCTGATCCAGCATAATCCTTCGAGCGCGTAGCAATTGAGACAGGTGAAGCAACATTCATCATAAAAACTTGTGACCCAAATGGTACAGACGACGAAGGCTGTTCGACCATCTGGGTCTGCTGAGATGGGAAGGGTTCCTTGAGAACTGTCGGAGTCCCTTTGGAGCCTTTCAGAAGTTGACTAACTTCGGATTGTTGGGGAAAATATTTGGTATAATGGTCTCCTTCACAGATAAGGCAGGGGTACTTTGATTTTCGTTGGGAACCATCGTCAGCACGAGGTTTGGAGGATTCCGGCTTCGGGGCATCAGGTTTGGATTTTCCTTTGCCCTTCTTCTTTCCTTTGGAGGCCTTTTCTGCAGGATTAGCCTGAACGGAATTGACCTCTGCAGTCTTACCAGAATTTGGAGGGGCGGGAAGAGCAGAATTATTGGAAGAATTAGAGTTCTGATTCCCATTAGAGAAGTTCCGAGAAGTTTGAGAAATGGAACCAATAACATTGTCCACCGATGGGGTAGCTGGTGCTTTAGAGGTCCCTGGCCACGGGGCATCAGTCAAGATATCAAAGAGCATGCTGGAATGAGAGTACACCAGATCAAGGTACTGGGCATGCGCGATGGTTTGTTCTTTGGTCACACATGCCCCCAGAGCAATATCTTGAGCGATCTTGTTAACGAAGGAGGTAGTGAACCAATGAGTTAGAAGCTGATCAGGTATATCAAACTTGATCAGTCAACGATGACGTCGCCACTCATGAATATGATCAGATATGTGGGTGGCTTTATCCTTCTTGAGAGAAGTCAGGAGATGCGTCTTGGCTTCAGAACGAACCGGTAACTAGAAATGTGTCAGAAAAGCCATAGCTAATGTATTGAAGTCTTGAAAGATACCGCGGGGTAGTTTTATATACCACTTAACAGCAGCACCGGTAAGAGTGCGCTGGAAAAGATGCAGACGAATTGAATCATCCACCCAAGAGTTTGAAGAACACCACAAATGGTAGGTCATGACATGACCTTGGGGGTCCTCTCCAGCTTTACCTTCAAATTTAGGACAGTCACTGGGCACCTTGGTTGGAACTGGAGGCCAATAAGGATTATGAAGAATTGGATCATTGGTCAATTTAGAAACATCTGGTAATTCCAACGTAGCAAGGAAAGGAAACTGAGGATTGAAAGGCATACCAGGCCCTCGATAAGGACCTATACCTATACTCCACCCTAGTTGAGCATAATTTTCCCCCCATTGGTTCTATCATGGAGGATTCTGACCATAGGGGGTATAAGCCGTATAATTGGGCTGATATGGTTGTTGATAACCAGTGTAAGGGGGTTGATAACCGTGGTACTGACCATGGTTATATGTAGGCCCCTTTTGGGTAGTGTATGGCTGCTGAGTATAGGTATAGCTTGGTTGTTGAAGATAATAATTAGAACCTTGGGACGGGTTGTAAACCGGTCAAGATTGACCTTGAAGGTAATAACTGCCTTGGGGTCAAGCGGGCTGTTGGTAAGTGGGGCCCTGCTGAGCCTAATAATTCGGGCGCACAGGCGGATTCGGCTGCGGCATAGAATACATTGACTGTTGATCAGGGTTGACTAGATGTGCAGGTTGGCCTGGCTGAACAGGTTGACCTGGCTGAGCGAGCTGCCCTGGTTGAACAGGTTGTCCTGGTTGAACAGGTTGACCTGGCTGATAAAGGACACCAAGTTGGCCCGGCTGAGCCGGTTGGCCTGATGGCGGGATAGAGCCAGGTTGTGCCTGATAACCAGGTTGGCCTATGGCAGGACCATAAGATGGTCCCGACTGTGCAACATTCGGACCGATGGGAAACTGGGGTTGCTAAGGTTGTACCATAGGTTGGGAAGGGTGGATTTTCCCCCCAGGACCGTACAATGGTCCAATTTGATACCCTGGTTGGTCTATGGGTCCTTGAGGTTGCCCTGGTTGGACCACATAGTGAGGCTGTAAAGGTTGACCTTGAGGGTTGTAGGATTGCCCTTGCGGACCATACAACAACCCCTACTGGCTCGAAGGTTGGCCCTATAAGGGTTGTCCTTGTGGGTCATATAGATAGCCAGGCTAGCCCGAAGGTTGGCCCTGGAAGGGTTGTCCTTGCGGGTTAGAAGTTTTCCCAGCCTAGGCAGACAGAAAACCTTGGACATACTAATAAGCCTCTGGAGCAGGAAAACGTAGAGGGTTTCCCTGCTCATCATAATGATATGGAAAAACATAAACAGGGATACCATCCGGTCCATAATGGGAAAAATAAGGACGATTGGGATCTTGGGAGGACTGACCAACCTCGGAGTTCGACGTCTGTAAAGACAACTGATACTCCTCAGGAGAGATATTCTCTGGAATCGTAGATGTGACGTAGACGTATTCAAGAAGTGACGTGGTCCTGATGGACTAAGTAGTAACAGCAGGTGTAGATGCGGCTACGCGGACAGTAGGCCTAACAGGTACTGATGTGACCTGAGGATATGACATGAGAGGATTCCTTGGGGACATCCCTAACGAAGGAATAACGGGCCTCGTGGACGGAGTCAATACTCCCATGGAGGCCACAGTGGCCACAATCTGACTTAAGGACCTATATCCCGCTGGAAGCGAAGGACCAGGCGAAGACATGACAGAAGACTCGGGGTTTTTTTCTTGGAAAAGCTGGTAATTTTCACCAGATGTAGGAATTTCCTCACTAGGAGAAGGACTGGGTGAGTTGATATCTGACCCTGTGGCAAGATCTTCCAAAAGATGGTGAGGACTAGGAGGGATAACAACAGCTAAAAAATGCGAACACAGTGTAAGAGGAGGGAAATATTCCCATACTCGAAATCCAAACCAAGCGTTGGATAAGGTCCAATTGAACTCAACTGGTCCTCCAAAGGGAAGCTCAGACAGAACCGGTCCCCCATCGGGAAACTCGAAGACAATAGGCTGCTGAGGTTCAGCAGAGGACTGAGAGACCTCTGATGAATCTTCTGTGTAAGGACTACTAGTAGACGAAACTAAAGGTTCCGCCACTGTGACAGTAATGAAAAGAGGAAGAGATCAAAACAAAAGCACACGGGAAAAAACTAAGGCAAAAAATCAAACGGCCAACAAGAAAAATCTAAAAGGGTGTGTGATCACAGGTGATTAATTTTACCACATTGAAACTTGAAAATTTTACCATTTCATCTTTTAAGAGTCGAGAAACGGATAAAAGGTTACTCTATCTCTTTCAATTTGGAAACAAGCGTGAAAGGACAAGCACTTGATGATCCTTTCAAATTTAACGAGCCAGAAAAGATCGAAATGGCTACTCTGGAAATCTAGGTAAAAGGTTGTACCAGATATTCGTGAACTGCAATATACACCTTGGTTCAAAAATGAAAGAGAATTCAACCAAGGACTTGACGTACGTGCAGGAAATCTCCCTGAATGTTGTGTCCAGTGTATCACGGGTATAAGGCGGCAGACTTGGATTCCTACGGTTAAAGGATAGCAACCTAGTGGGGTCTCCCTTTATATACGTGATGGTACGGGGAGCACAAGTCCGTACTAGTGCTGTCTAAAGCCAAGAGGCGAACGACATCGACTAGGTTTAACGACGCCGAAACACGTCACTAGCCTAGACCTCTAAATATTTCATTAATGTTTCAATGTTGCCTTAAGGTAAATTGAATAAATTTTAGATTTGATCTTCAATTATGTTTCAATTTCAGGCCCTACCGAATGTTATGTCTCAAAATCCTCTAAATGCACACTACATGCCACTACAAATCACTTTTTTCGATGAATAGCTAACTACAGGAGGGTTGAGAGCTTTTCAAACAATAACAAAATGATCACAAAACAACCACTAGTGTCTCTAATGCATGCTAATGAAACTAAAAGCTTTTCCTTTAGAGTTATATAACACTAATAATGCAGAAAAGTTTTCAATTTTCACTAACTAATCAAAAGCACAAGAATTGATTTTTATATTTTCAATGTTTTAAGAGCAAGATGCACTAAACAAAATGAAAACTAATAGAGAGAAAAATCTGAGAAATGATAGTGAAAGAGTAAAGACAAGCAAGTTCACTCAATAAAAAATACACAGTCAGACCTCAAACTGATAGAGAAATCCCTCAAATCAAAGAGGAATCCCAAAGACTCATACGAACCATGTAATCTAGGCTCGAAATGAGACAAAGCGAAACCCGAATGAAAAAGAGAGAAATCACTCAAATAACACAACAAAACAATGGAAAACCACCAAATGAATGCAAAGAAGCAACAACGAAGTTGACTGAACAAACGAAAACCAAAAACTCCCACGGGAGGCTCAGCACACCATAGCATCTAGATGCCCTAGGGATAGAATGTAAAACCGATAGTAGAGGGAAAACAACCGGAGGATGGAGGTCACACACAGTCAACCAAGACTTCAAGGCACTCAGGAAGTCGAAAAAATGACACCAAAACCATAAATCAAGCTCAGAAGGCTCAGAAACAAGCAAACCCTGGCACCACACAGGGTTGGCGTGACTGTCTGGCTGCAACTAGCGCCAGAACAGGATTGGCATGGGGGCCTAACTAGCAACAAGCGCCAGTTGGTGCGACTGTCATGTCAAAAAACACTCCAATCGAGTTTACTAAAAACAAAAATAAAAATAAAAAAGCAAACAAGGAGCAGAACAGGTATGGTGGATGCTGAAAAGAGGCTTTACACCAGAAGGAGACAAACCAGAAGAGCAGATCAAGCAGACAAAAGCTAAAAGCAACCGAAAGAGACAAGACAAAATCCAATCAAATTCCCCAGTGAAGTCGCCAGTTTTTTGGAGAGGTAAATCCCCTCCGCGGATAGAGGCGATCCCTACTAGCCCAGATTGGGTCTAGCAACAATCAAACATGTAGTGACGCAGGTATCTAGTTACAAAAATGACAAAACATGATGAGTTGCCTACCTTAGGTCCTACGCAATGGTCATTGAGGAGAGGATGACACTTCCCATCCTCTACTTTGGCAGATCACGATCCTTCTACTTACCATGTCCAAACACCTGCACGCATGCAAAGAAACACAATGATACACAGCATAGAATCTATATCTTGTAACCATACATCAGTCAGAGAGGATGTAATTCATTGCATCAAAACAAAGACACACGAATGAAACCATAATCAAAGTCGTTTATCATTAATCATAACAAAGAAAGATACAATCCAAGGCTTTGAAGCTGGATCTTCCTTCGGCGGGTTGACAGCAGAGCACGTCTCAATGAAGCTCGTCAAGAACGGGACAAAGCTCTCTCTCTTCGGCTTGGCTCTCAAAGGTTGTCTGGCTATAATCTCCTTACTACAGATTCAGCTCATGACCATTAAGGCTAGCTTGCTAAGGGAAAATGGCAAGCTTATATAGATGGTGGAAGGGGAGTTTGGATCCCTACAATTGTGGGATTGGCCCTATCCTCAAGGAAGCTTCCATGATGGGTGGAAAACCACTTCCCCTACAGGGAGATCCGGAGCCAAACCTCCCAACTTGTTAGTATGAATCCTTTGTCGAAGTGTACGAAAAAGGACCACTTTAGCTACGCATAACTAATAGCCCTAACATCACATATGGCTGCCAATATCTTCAGATCTGCAGTTAGTTGATCAAGACAAGAGCTGCAAAAACCAGATCTATGCATAAAAAGACATTAAGCAGTAAAATTAAGAGTTTGCTCCATACATCCAATAGAAAATACAAGAACAATGTTTTTTGAAAGAATTTTTGTATTAAGGGCACCTGGGAGGAAAACAAGAAGGTGTATCCAATTCTCCTCAATGGGATGGGTTCTTGGAAGTCCTCAGCACTTCAGATCTAGAATCTCTCTCTCTTGTTGGTATAGAAAACCCAGACAAAGATAGAACTCAAAGGGAGCTCACACAACAAATAATGTAGAATGTGACCAAGTGTATAGATCCAGAGTGATCTAATAGGCAACAAAAGGTGAAGAATGGTAGGAAAAACCCTCCTATTTATAACAAACTATTGGGTCATTCTAGATCTTGGTGCATGATTAAAATAATGTTAACCAAATCTAGATCCACCTTTTATGGAATATTTTATTATATTTGTTGGAGGAAAAAAGTATTTGACTTGGGTCAAATCCCTTTATTTGTTAATAATAAATAAATAAATGATTTATTTATCTTTTTAAGGAAGTGGTTGAAGGATAATTAAATAAATAATGATTTATTTAATTATTTGTGGGTGATTTGGTCATATTTAACAAGGAATATTATCTAAATAAGATTTAAACAATTATTCCTAGAAAATAATAAGATAAATAAAGGTTTATCTAATTAATTTCTTTGTTTTTGGGTTAAACATGACTGGGAATAATAATTAAATTATGGTTTAATTAATTATTCCATGAGTAAAATCAAACAAATATAGGTTTGTTTAATATTTCCTTTTGGGGTTTCCTGTTTAGACCATAAACAACCTAATAAATGTGGTTTATTAAGTTATTTAACATAGTGAAGGCAATTTTACTTAGGGTAAAATTGGTCTTACATGGTGTACTTGAGTCCATCTAATGATAATAGGTTAGATGACCAAAAAATGGTGTAACAGATTGCCCCCCAGCATGCGAGTGTTAGGAGCAAATCGTATGACCGAAGTACGTTGTAAGAACTCAATCACCAGACATCAAAAGGGAAGTCAGAGAGAGAAATGTGAGGTAGACTAATGTGCTGAAGAACTAGACCCTGAGGAGACGAGACTTACAGGTGCAACAAGTCTCTTTTTATGAGAGGTTACCTGTGCTAAAGGCGGCGGGGGAGGCATACCTATGCCCGCCGAGACAAAGTACAAAAGAATAGTGTGTCCAGTAAACAAGGGACCGAACCATAAAGTACAGCTGGCATAATCATGAGCCAGATAAAAAATACAATGAGGGATCCCATATACATGCTGTGCCTGGGATGACAGCCAGGACTTATACAATAATATCTGAGTACATGAGATACAAATACAACCCAAATACCCCCTATAAGCGGGGAAGGGCTCACAAAATCTGACTGATACATGCAAATCAAAGAGGCGCTGCAAGCGGCTAAGGCCGACATCATCAAATATATGGAGCTGCATCGAAGGCTGCAATGAAGAGGTCATCCGGGCATGTGGGGGGCTACCTGCAGGGCCACCCCCTCATGAGGGGTGAGACATCTCACACACACCCGGGAATCACCAATAGCTGCTGCTGCATCACTGAACCATCAAGTATACAGATCTCGATCCTGCTGAAAGGAGCTGGAGTGGAGAAACAATCAAGTCAAAGGGAAATGAGAGATCCCTTTGCCTGATCCGAGGCACCGAACAAGAGTGGAGTCTGGAAACAAGGTACACCGCCCTCTAGACCTGTCTTTTGGAATGAAGGAGCTGATGTCGACAGAAGGAGGTCCGCCATAGGTGAGGCAATGATAGATCCTCAACTAAGGCACGAGAGAAAATAGTAGAGCGACGGACAGACTAATACCAATGATGAAGATGGAATGGAGGGGACTGAGTAGCGAATGGACGACTTCCCTTGCTAGAGCATAAAGGGCATGAATGACATGGTAGCGACTGACACAATATCATAAGGGATAGTGGACAGTGGAACTAAAAGCCATAATGTGCGACACAAGAGAGAGACTAAGCAAGGAAGGATGGAGGACTATATCGGGGTACAATGGGACGCGAGATAGACACCATGAATGCGATGATGACTCAACTTGGATGCTCTAAACAAGGGTGACTCGATGGTGCTGCCACACAGAAACGATCCCATGGGGGACCCGAAAAACATGAGTACAAGATGGTATCTCATGACGAAAATCGACACAAACAAAGACAAGTATGGAGGCAAAGTGGTGCCCCAAGTATAAGTGTTGTAAGTGAGGAAATTCGATTTTGAGGAGAGCTGGAGTGATCCTTCTTGGACAAAGTGGGTCTTGGCGAAGTATATGAAAACAAAAATATGCTGGCTATCTAACAGAAAATAAAACATGCATTTCAGAAGGGAAATGCTAAGGGTAATATTTCTTAAGATAGAGTGCATTGCGAGGATTAGGAAGAGGATTGCCTTCGAAGTCCTCTAAGAGGTATGCCCCCTTACCAAGATCCTTACTGATGATGTAAGGGCCTAGCCATAATGAGTCGAACTTCCCGTGACCGAGGACATCATGGGCCTGGTCATATACTAGAACAAGGTCACCTTCGTGAAAAGTACGAGGTTGGACTTTTCGGTCATACTGAGCTTTGGTGCGTTTCTTGGTCGCTTCCATGGTTTGCAATGCAACACGACGGTCTTCGGAGGCACGCTCAAGCATGATAAGTCGTTGTTCTAGAGGTTGGGTGTCAGGGACAAGTTCAACGGCCAAATGAAGTGAAGGGATTTCACACTCGATCAGTAAGACTGCCTCCTCTCCAAAAACGAGGTGGAAAGGAGTAAACCCGGTGGCGGTTTTAACAGAAGTTCGACGACCTGAGGAAAACATAAGATGCCGATTGGTTTTGTGCTTATTCACCGTTCGTTGAAGCATAGTCTTGAGGATTTTGTTGACTGCTTCAACTTGGCCATTACCTTGGGGGTAATAGGAGGAGGAATATTGGTGCTCAAAAACCAATAGTGAGGATAGCTCACGCCATATCTCATCTTCAAAATATTCGACCGTGATGAGAGAACCGAGTTGTTTCGGAACTGCAAATGAGCGATAACGTGGTTGAGCGATGGCAAGCGGTATTGTTAAGAAAGTGAGCATCGCCTCGCCCATTTGGTGAAATAATCTGTTGCCACAATGATATACTTATAGTTGCAATGAGTTGGGTAAACCTCCCTTAAAGTCGATAGCTTGGTACAAAGAGACGATTGTGAGGGCAAGGATGGAGAGGCTGGGGGGCTGGGCGCCAGGGAAAAATGTTTGGAAATTGGGGCAGTGTTTAGCGCCTCAATGCAATCCTTTGAAGAGGAAGGCCCGAACATGCCCGGCGCACATAGTTGTTTGGGCGATGGCAAGGCAGGAGAGGTGGCCACCATAAGCGCCGCTATGGCAGGCATTAAGGACCTGTTCAGCTTCAGTGTGTGTGAGACAACAACGAAGGACAATATCTATACCGCGACGATAGAGGTCGTCACCGATAAGAAGGTATCGGGGAGCCTGGTGTCGGATACGTCGGCGAGCCTTACGATCAAGGTGGAGGGAAAACTTTTGGGTTCCCAAGTAAGTAAGAATATCGTCGTACCACGGGTCGTCCGAAGTAATGGCGAATAAGTGCTCATCAGGAAAATCATCATTAACTGGGGGGTCCTGTGTTCCTCCACCCACTCATGGAAATCATCAATTTCAATATCGTATCACCATTCTAGTGTTTAGGGCCATAGATCAGTCAACATACCCTCATCTAGGTCATGGTCTAGGGCTTATTTTGTTTTGTCATAATAATGTCCAATCATGTCATGAACAAGGAAAAAGAATGGTCATCTTCATTAGTTAAATCACCTTTATTGGGAGTTAGCAAAGATAGGAAAATAAAGCAAAGGCAACTTTCCTTTTCTCAAAAGTGTGCTACATGATCAATTTTTTTCAAAAAGAATTTTTTCTCAAAGTACAATATGATTTCACAAAAGACAAAAAGCAAAGTTTGTAAGTTATAAAGGGAAATGAAGCTTTTTGAGCTCATTTTATCCTTTGGTTTTCAAAATATCTCCTCTCTCATGCTCACAAACTCTCCACATCCATCCAAATATTGAAGACAACCAACAAAAAATGATCCAGATTTCTCTTCGCTATGCTTCTGCTCCTCGCCAGACTATGCTTCTGGCAGTTTGTTATGATTTTGGAATTCAAGCTCCAAAAATACATCAAAAGGTTAAATTCATCATTGATCAAGGTTCATGTTCTCCCAAGTCAGTAAGTGAACATTTCTTACCTATCATTCAAGTGAATTTCTTCATCAAAGGGTGGATTCCCTATTCTAAGGTTTTAAACTACGTTTTAGGTTTCATTGATGTTTAGCTTGCTTCAGTTGGAAAACCCCTAGTTTCATCATCTAGTAGCCTTCACAAATGACTCATATAACTTACCAAATCATTACATATCATTCATACCTATCATTGCTACCCTTTTCACTCAAACCCTAGTTCTCACTATGATTTTAAAGAGAAAAATAGGTTAACTCTATGTTTTAACCTTTTTACCCTCTTTTCCATACCCATTTCAATAATTTTCACTTGCATTGTGTTGATAACTCACCATCCTATGTCCCCAAATTTTTAGGGATTTTTCCTTAACTCCATTCTATCTCATTTCTGTCCCTAAACCCACTGTATCATCATCCCCTGTTTTCCTATTTTTCATCTTTCCTTTCCTTTACAACAAGCTAGGGTTTTATTTTTCTGACAAAAATAATAGAAGGTGAGAAGAGAAAGTCCAATAATGGAGGTCATCATTCCAGGTTTGAGCCATCCAATTTTCAAGAGATCAATCCTTCTCCCTATGTCAATAAATCCTCTAAAGACACTGGTTGTTTAAGTTTTGTGAGAGAATCCAAGAGGTAGGTTGTCATGCTCAATTAACAAGCTTTTTTGCCACCATCTTTAGGAGAGACAAGTTTAATATATCAGGAATTGAATTCACTATATCATCAGATGCTATCACCTTAGCAACAGGTATCCCAAACCATGGAGAAATCTGGTTCAAGGGATGGACTTGGACATCGAGAACTATAAATTTTTCTTAAAACCACATTACAAAGATGCTCCTAAACACATATTTCCCTTCAGGTGTTTACTTGACATGAAGCTGATCATGAATTATTTTACATGTGAATAGAGGTTCTCAGTATTGTACCAATACCACATAAGGATATTGGTGCATTTCACTGCCACCAAGCCAATCAATTTGCCTCATTATCTATACAGGAGTCTAGTAAAGATGACTAAAAAATTACAGAGTAAAGGCAAGGATCACCAAACTTATTTTTTCCACCATGGTTTGTTCAAGGTTATAGTTTTTCATCATCTCTCATAAATCAATATTTCTTGGGAAACATTCATGAAGACAGTTGATTCTATGCCCACTATTAGTCCACCCATCATTCAGAGCATACCATCAGCATCAACAAAGCCACAGGAAGTTGGCTCTTCAAGTATACAAGCAGAGGTTCTAAATACACCAAGGGCTAAAGTCACTAAAAATTATGAGAATGGTAAAAGGATGGTGTCTTCTCCTCTGATCACTAAAGGTGTACTTCCACATGAACCTACATCTGAGAAAAGAGAAACCATGGAGCAACCACCTATGCATGAGAGTGAATCACCCTTGCAGCAACATGAGGAGCAAGCACCTTAAGAGGTTGACATGACAGAGCAAGTGGAAAACAATTCATCTAAGGAGATAATCAGATAAAAACAGGAAGAGATAGTAGAGCTCAAGGACAACCTCTCAAGGGAAAATTTCATGATAACATTCCTAGAACAAGAAAATATGCAATTGAAGGTGAAACAATTGCTCCAAAGCAAACTAAAGGAAGATCTTGAAGTAGATAAAATTAAGGGAAAAGCAGTAATAGAAGTTGATCAGTTTGAAAACAAGGAGGCTAAGATAAATCCAAGGACTCCAAGAACAAGAGGATTAACCAGGAAAAAAGAACAAGAAACAGAGTTATCTCCTCCATTAGGTCAGCAAAGTTTTGATGATTTGAACACTGTTGAGATTGAGCAAGAAAACGATTTCTGGCTTGACAGGGTGAATTAGCATCTATAGAAGCTCTTGAAGAAGGCATAAAGAAATAATAACCTTCATAGGCACATGGCAAGACACTACTTCACCAGGAACCAAATTGCCAAAATCGAGGTTACAAATTTGAAGAAAAAGCTTAAAGAGACACTAATTAAGCTAAAACAGAAATACAACTTGGATTTTTTGGCTGAGGCATATCTGTATGTCTATATCATCATTCAAATATGCTATCGACCAAAATTCAGTAAATTTTGAGCATTTTTGGTATTTTTTATGTTTTTTGAGAAATTTTGGAAATTTCACTCTTGCAGAAGCATCACGTAGCCAGGCGACGCTTTTCCTCAGTGGGTCCAATGAAGGTTTTATTTACATGGTTGGTTTTCTTTTGAAGTTTAATTTCCAAATATGGTCTTTGTTTTTCATGACACCTCCTATTTTTGAAGAAAAACTAAAAAAAAACCATAATTTTCATGCTTCTGCTATTGTTTTTCACTGCACGTTGCGCTTCTGGAGTAAGCTTGGAAAAATGAAGTTTTAAAGGCCTTGCAGAAGATATTTTGTCATCTTTAAGGTTGGGTTGGATAGAGGACATCCAGGGCTACCTTTCCCAATCTTTTTATCAGCAAGAAGATGCCTAAAAGGCATCTAAAAACACCCTCCAAGGCACCCAGCGCTTCTGCTAAAAAACGTGACGCTTCTGCTAGGCACACGATGCTTCTGTCTTGGATGCTTTCTTGATAGGTGTCAGTGAAAAATAATCAAAATATTGAGGTTAAATTTGTCCCACGAGCATTTTTATGGATAAATAAGACTGTTTATGCTCCTC
Organism: Pinus albicaulis; assembly: GCA_034641835.2. Taxonomy (NCBI): domain Eukaryota; kingdom Viridiplantae; phylum Streptophyta; class Pinopsida; order Pinales; family Pinaceae; genus Pinus; species Pinus albicaulis. Next base: position 596,865,753 of record CM076577.1, read on the forward strand.
ATTGTTGAGGAATCTTGTAATTACTGAAGGAGACAAAGACTCCTAGTTATTAGCTAAATTTGGACAGACTGTTTCTAACTTCCCTAAATTCTAGGTAATGACTCATTAGGTGCATTTATGATGTATTTTGGATCAGGTTTCAACCCAATGAGGTGGCATGTTCTCTATTTTCTATATTTACTCCAACTCAAGTCATTTTAGAGGTTGGTTAGGTTGATATTGTAGTGTGGAGCCTATGTACAATCTTTACAGTGAAATCAAAGACATGTTGCAGCTATAATTTTGCAACTCCATTGTTATGCTTATTAGCATTGTTTTCTTCTCAGTAACACCATCAATTTGAATTTTTATGCTTCCATGAAATCACATGTATGCTTCTATATGATGATCTTATGAGTCTTTAAGCATAATTCTTACTTTTGTGCTATGTTTAATGAGATTTTCATAAATTTGTTCTACTTCCTCTAATGAATGAACTCATATGTTATATTCTCATTCCTATCCTCTCTTTTTCAAACCCTATACCACAATGACAATTTAATTATGTTTCTATGTATACCTACCTGGCCTCAATTTCATCTTTATAGTTGTTCATTTGAAATAATACCTAAAACCTAAACCTAGTTCTTAGATTGACACTCATATCCAACAAAATTCAAAACAAAACCCTAATTCACTAAGCTTATATCTAGCCTAAGATCATTTCCTTTCCAGTCACCTCATTGACTATGAAATTGACGTTGAGAGAGCACTCTCTGGTTTCATAGGGCTAGCTACCAAATCTAAATATTGGTTTGAGGTTACCTCCTTTAGTCTCCTTTCTGAGCCTTGGGAAAAGGGGGGAGTGATAACATTTTTGGGGCCGTTTCCAGGGAGCGAATGTAATATTTTCCTGGTGTTGAGGAGGTAAATCCCCTCTGCGGAAAGAGGTGATACCACTAGCCCAGGTCGAGTCTAGCAACAATCAAGTCACACAATGATGTTGGTTCCTAGTTACAAAAAGACAAAAATCATAACGAGTAGCCTACCTCAAATCCCACACAGTGGTCATTGAAGAAAAGATGATGTTTCCTATCCCTCTCTTGGCAGATCACGATCCTTCCGTTCGACATGTCCGAACACCTGCACACATGCAAGGAAACAACGACATACAACGCAAAATCTAAAGCATGTAACCATATATCAGTCAGAGAGGATATAATTCATTACATTACATAAGGAAATAAACACATTAATGGAACCATAATCAAATTCTCTTATATTATAAATAAAAAAGGAAAGATTACAACCAAAAGCTCTGACGCTATGATCTTCCTTTGGCGGGGCTGACAGCAGAGCGTGTCTTAACAAAGCCTATCGGGAATCTGGACAAAGCTCTCTCTCTTTGGCTTGGCTCTCAATAGCTGCCTGGCTATAGTTTCCTTCCTACAAGTTCAGCTAGCTTGCTAATGGAAAAGGCAAGCTTTTATAGATGGAGGAAGGGGATTTGGGATCCCTATAATCGTGGGATAGGCCCTATCTCTAAGGAAGCTTCCATGATAGGTGGAAAACCACTTCCTATACATGGAGATCCGGAGCCAAACCACCCAACTCCTTTTGATGAATCATTCAGGAGTTTGTTGGAATCAAACTTCCACCATTTATTTTTAGAAAACATCCCTTATTAAGCTTGGCATGAGTGAAACACAGGGATAGAGCGCCATTTGGCATGCCCTATAGTGTGGATTGCCCCCATTGACGCGAGGGATGAACTAGCTAGTCGCGCCAACGCTAAAACATTTGTTTTTAGGGTTTTCCAGAGGAAACTTTATTCAGGAGAATGTTTTTCCTTATACAAGAGGATGTCATGAAGATGGTTTCAGGACATTTTACTGTTCACAGGTCACGGGAATATTCATCCAATGTACGGGATGAGGGATTGCAGCGACAGTGAAAAAATGTTGTGTAACACCTGGGGATACTTCTTTTAGTTCACTAAAGGTTAGACTTGTGGGTGAAAATTTCCGACATTCAAAGAAGGTTGAGTTAGTAAATTTGAACCAAAGTGCATATTCTCAAGAAAATTGGCTCCTAGAAGACACACCAAGTGAAATCCAGACCCAAATCCCTTACCAATTGTTAAAGACCCTGAAAGTCTTTTGAGAAAATAGGAAAAAAAGTCTCAAAAAGTTAGAAAGGGTTTACCTCCACTTGTGAAATCTACATCCTTGCCTATGAGGTTAATTGCTCCAGAAGGTTTTTCCTTCAATTTCAAATTCGAGACATCTTTGTTCAGGTCTAAGTTTGAATCCTTCCTTTCAAAAAAAATATTTGACCCCATTTATTCTGAGACCTACTTGTCATTTTCCGAGTCATCTTATTTTGAGGTTGATAGTAAAGTCTGGTCTAATTTTCATAAACATCAGGGTTTGGTCAATAAGTTTTAAGTAACTTTTGAAAAATATTATTTCCAATACCAACAGCAAGATTTTTCTTTTTCATCTACTATTGCACCTTCTCACACAGCTACACCATCATCGCTCACTTTTACTCCATCACTTCCTCTGCAACTATACACTCCATCAACACCTCCACAAACTTCTCCATTAGTCATGGCCAGATTCACTCTATTGATTCTACCGCCACAAATCACTGCACTACCTCAGAATTATGGTCAAATATTTCCTTTGTTTGATGGAACATCAGAGGTTACTGCTCAGCAACACATTTTCAAAGTAGTTGATTTCATCGATCTTGAAGATATTGATAACGATGATGCCAAGATGTGCATTTTAGCACAGATTTTCTCATGAGAGGAAAAAAAATGGTCTCGCTCCCTAATAGTCGGTTTTGTAACAAATTCACAAGAACTAATTGACATATTCATGAAAAAATGGGAGGAGAAGAAGAACTATTTACAAATTCTAGTTGAATACAACACCTTAAAAATAAATCCTGATGAGTTTGTGCAATATTTCACAGCTAGGTTCAATATAATTTATGATTCCATTCCTGAAAACATCAAGCCTCCTCTAGGCCTCACACTACTTCATTACCCGGATGGTTTCGATCTTGATATGGCCTACAAGCTAAGGGAAATGAATCTATCTACCCTTGAAGAAATGCAGATAAACACAGTGAGCGTTGAAGCAAATATAATTATCAAGAAGTCAAAAATCAAAACAGAAAAGAGAGTAACCATAAAGGAATAACCATCTACTTCATCAGAGTGAAAAATCGATGCCTTGATAAAAAAAATGGACAAGATGATGGACAAGATGACCATCATGAATAGACAAGGTTAACCCTCAAGCAAAAATTCTAATTTCAAGGTCAAAATCAACAACCTCAATACAGGATCAAGCAAAGGGAGAAAAGGGGTCAGGATCAACAAGGTCAGTAGAAAATTCGTACTCCATTTCAGAAAAACTATACAGAAGGCCCTAATGAAGGAGAAGAATAAGTTTCAGGCGAAAATCATCTCTTTGAGGAAAATCAACAACCTATTTTCCTAACTAAAGAAGATCAGTTTCATGAAGAGTTAATTGTACCAAGTGATTAGCAAGATGTTTTATCTAACGAAGATATGTTATCAGTACAAAAATAATATAACCAAAGATGATATCAGAATGCTCTTACTCAGGTGCAAAGACAATATGGTTTTAGAAATAGGAACGTGCCTATAACCTCAAGTCAGAAAAAATAGAATTCTCAAACAGAAGCTTACCATAAAGATATGACTACTTCAAATTAGAGAAAATATAAATGACCTATTGTTCCTAATCATGGAAAAGGCAATGAATCTTCTACCAGCAATCAAAAGAAAGATAGATAAGTTCAAGACAGAGGATAGAGAAAGGATATTCCACACAAAGATCAGCCTGAAAAGAAAGACACACCATCTAAAGAGGTAGAAAAACATTTTGCCTTATTTAGTATTGAAAATGAAATCTCAAAACTGAAAGTCTCCATTCCTTTAATTGAAATAATCACCAATGACCAATATAAGTTTCAAGAAGCCAAATTTCTTAGGGTATATCAAATGTCTGATATGGTGAATGTGAGTGATGATCACCTTGAACGTTTATTTGGTCCTGCTGTATATGGTGACTTAGAAGATAGTGAGGTCCCTCCTTTTTATCTTAGCCTCAAAATCCATGATTTTATCCTCCATAACACCATGTTAGACTCTGGATCATATCATAATATCATGCCTAAAGCCATCATGGACTAACTAGGATTGGATATTACAAGACCCTACCATGACCTTTACTCTTTTGATTCAGGAAGGGTTAAATGTCTTGGTCTCATTAAAGATCTAGTGGCGTCTTTAGAGAAAACTCTAGCCATGAATGTCCTCATGGATTTCGTTGTAGCTGATATCCCTCTCAAATATGGAATGCTCCTCTCCCATTCATGGGGAGAAAAACTTAGAGGCCCCATGGAGCTTGACTTTTCCTAAGCTACTATACTAGTTTTTGGGCAACTCAGAAAACTATACTGGAAAAAGAAGATGAAGTACATGATCAGTAGCAAATAAAAGCCTAATAGTCACCAAATACATGTTTTTCATAAATATTTAGAGTATTTTATCTTATTCAATGATGATTTCTCAGCATTGTTAGAAGTTTTGATTGAAGAAAAAGCAAAATTTTCAAAATTTTCAAATTCTGTTAAATTTTTTTCAAGAGCAGACAAACAAGAAAAGATGCCAAGTAGCTTGCAACTCAGTGTATCAGGAGAAAATATAGATGAAATGGTGAAAGAAAAAAAACCTATTGGTACAATAGACCTTTCTCAAGTAGTCATTCAAGATCAGTCATCCAAATTACAGCTTCCCGATGAAGAAAGTGTTTTGTCGACCATGGATTTCGATGGAGCCTTAGGTAAGGAAGGGGTTTGAATTAGAGTATGGATTCACAACCCTATAAATTATTCATCTAGACCTACTCATAATGTTTTAATGTATTCTTACAAATTCAATTGGCATTTGATTGTTCAAACAATGAGGCAGAATATGAGGCTTTAATAGTCAGTCTAAAAATTCTTAAGAAATTAGGTGCCAAGAAAATTTATGTGTATGGCGACTCTAAATTGGTAATGAAACAAGTAAAATGGGAATACGATGCCAAGCATCCTAGAATGCAAGCTTACCATAATGCAGTTTTAGACATCCTCAATACTTTCATTGCATATACTTTTTCATTTATTCCAAGGAATAGAAATTTCATTGTTGATTCTCTTGCCATTTCAGCCAACATGTTCAAAATTCCACTGTAACCTAACAGGAAGTATGAAATTAATTTCAAAAATCACCTTGTTGTTCCAGATAATGTTCGGTATTGGAAAATATTTCAAGATCACAAATAAATCAACAAATCCTTTCATACGAAAGAGGAGTTTGTGAGTTCACAAATGGATGACCAGTTTTATGAAGATGATCAGGAAATGCATGCAGAAGAAATGAAGGTATTGTAGTTGAAAGACAACTCCATTCCAATAGGTCTTGTACCTTTGGAGAATTTTTTGTTAGGATGATGTTGCACATAAACCAACAATGCTGCCAACAAAAGTATGAGTGGAAGACCTCAATCTTGGAACTCCTGAGAAGCACAAAATGGTCAAGATATCAAAATCCTTGAGCCCATAAATTAAAGGTAAATATGCAGCACTCATGTCTCAGTTTGCTAAATTTTTTGCATGGGAATATTTTGATCTGAAATTGTATGATAAGAGTATAATTCAGCACACCATTCCTTTAAAGCCTGATCAAAATCCTTTCTGCCAGAAACTTAGGAGAATGAATCCAAAGTTTCTACCCTCTATTCAAAAATAAGTGAACATGTTCTATATTGTTGGTATTATAGTTCCTCTTTGTTTTTCAAATTGGATGTCAAACTTAGTGCTAGTAAGAAAGAAGACTGGTGAGATTTTCTTGTGTATAAATTTCTGTAATCTGAATAAAGTTTCACTAAAAGACAACTACCCTATTCCAAATATGGATCATATTCTGAAAGGGTGGTTGGTTCTTCCAGAATTTCATTATTGGATGGATATTCTAGGTATAATCAGATTTTAGTTCATCCAGATGATCAAGAGAAGACAATCTTTAGAACACCTTGGGGTACTTTTATGTATGCTAAGATGCCCTTTGGGTTGAATAATGCAAGAGAAATTTTTTAGCGAGCAATGGATATCACATTTGCTAATGAAAAGGATGTATTTTTGGTCATTTATCTTTATGACGTTATAGTTTTTTCCAAGACGGATGAAGAGCACTTACAACATTTGAAGACAGTTTTTCAGAGGTGCAGAAAATTTAGCATATCGCTGAACCCAAAGAGGATTTTTTTTCTATGAAAGAAGGGAAATTGCTTGGTCACATCATATCTAAAGATGGTATCTGGATAGATCCTTCAAGGATTGAGGAAATTCATAATTTGGACTATCCTAGAAGAAAAAAGGAAATCCATTCATTTAGTGGTAAAATCAATTTCTTGAGAAGGTTTATTCCTATCCTTGCTAAACATTTAAGGAAAATTAATGATATTTTGAAGAAATATAGTGAGGTGAAATAGTCCAATGAGGCCAAGAAATCATTCAATAAATTCAATTTTTCATTTTCTCATGCTTCTATCTTATCAGCCTAAATTATACATTTAATTTCATCATTTTCTCCTTTGCTTCTAAACATACTCTAGTTGTTGTCCTTATGTAAAAGAAAGATCAGAAAACATAACAGCCCATTTCCTTCTTTAGTAGAACCATAAGAGACCTAGCCTTGAAGTATAATATAATTTAAAAATAGGCCTTGGAACTATTTAAAGCATCGAAGGACTTCCAAGTCTATATTATTCATTCTCATGTTCTTGCATATGTCCCATATGTTGTTGTCAAAGATGTGCTAACACAGAATGATCCCGAAGGTTGGCGTGGAAAGTCGATAGCTACTATATTGGAGTATGACTTAGAAATAAAACCTATAAAACTGATCAAAGGAAAAGGCTTGGATAAGCTCATGGTGGACTCAAATTTACATGCCTTGGACATCAATTTCATTGTTGCATTATCTGAGGAGAAATAGGTTGATTCATTGCCTCAGGTATCTGAAAATTTTACTTCAACACCATGGTATGTTGATATTATTCATGTGTTACAACATTTGAATCCTCCTCTTATTATGCCCAACAGTAAAGGTAGATCTCTGAAGTTGAAGGATCTAAAATATTCCATTCTTAACAATGTTTTATATTAGAAAGATCCGGGTGGAGTTTTATTAATCTATTTGGTAGAAGGTGAAGTTGAAAAAGTGATGAATGATTTTCATCAAGGTGATTGTGGTGGTAATATTTTCTAGAAGAATAAAACAAACAAGATATTTAGGGTTGGCTTTTATTGGCCAAGTTTGTTTTCTGATGTCTACAAAATTGTCATGAGTTGTCATGAGTGTCAAATTTTTCAGGGAAAGAGAAAGCTCTTATCGCTTCCCTTGAAACCAATTTCAATTCAAGCACCCTTCCAGCAGTGGGGGTATGATTTTATTGGTGAGGTTCACCCTCCATCATCAACTCAACATAAGTGGATACCCATTACAACTTATTACTTCACAAAGTGGATTGATTCCATCCCTACGAGGCAAGCTACATACACTGTCATTATTCAGTTTTTGGAAAGCAATATTTTGTCTCATTCTGGCTGCCAACAGAAAATTATCACTGAAAATGCAACCGCCTTTAAGTCCAAAAAGATGATATACTTTTGTGATAAATATCACATAATACTTTGGCATTCTAAAGAATACTATCCTCAAGGCATCGGGTTGGTTAAATCATCAAACAAATCATTGTTGAACATAATCAAGAAATTTCTACAAGAGAACAAGAAAAATTAGCACAAAAAGTTAATAAATACACTATGGGAGGATAGAGTTAGCACAAAGAGATCCATCAACATGTCACACTTTTAGCTATTTTATGTTGTAGACACAGTTTTTCCCACTTCCTTAGCAGCTTCGGTGATGCAAATTCTACAATAGATCAATAGTGAGCCAAATGACATCCAGTGAAGAATCTATGAAATGATTCATTTACAACAATCAAGGGAAGAAGTTTTCAATCACACTTCAAAGCTTCAGGAGAAGATCAAGAAGATGTATAAAAAAAAAACCAAAGTTGATGACTTCAAATTAGGAGATGTTTTTCTTCTATGGGATGCCCAAAATGAAGACAAATTCAAGCATGGTAAGTTTTATAACCTATGGAAAGGTCCTTACAATATTACAACATTAAGGGGAAATAAGGCATTTTTGTTAGAAGATCTTGATGGCCATGAAATACTAGGAGGATCGGTGAATGGTAGGTCCCTCAAATAATATCTCATATGATATTGAAGAAAAAGGTTCACTTTCATTGTAAATATTGTTTTATTTCTTGTCAAAGAATAAGGAAGTTGTCGCAGAAGTTTGAAGCCCGAAGAGAAGGCCATGACGCTTCTATGATTAGCTGATTTTTTTCTTTTAAAGTTCAAAATTTCAAGTTAGCTTTCGTGTTCTGTTTTAGATAGTCATTTCAATTTGTCAAAGTTATTTCAGTTTCTAGTTTTGACTCCATTTCCCAATGGATGAGGCTACTTTTTCTAAGGTGTTCTTGACACCTCTTGGAGGAGATTTCATCCCCAGATGGAGCTAATGTTAGTGTCTAAATGTTCAGTGATCAAATACTCTCTTTCAAGTTTATTTGGTAGTGGTCCTTTGTCAAAATTTTATGTTTTCAAATAAATTTTGTTCACTGAAATTTTTCTAGGTGTAATGCTACTCCCTCCACCCACTCATGGTCATCATCAATTTCAAGATCATATCACCATTCTAGTGTCTAGGGTCATAGATGAATCAACATACCCTCATCTAGGTCATGGTCTAAGGCTTATTTTTTTTTGTCATCATAATGTCCAATCCTGTCATGAAGAAGTAAAATAAATGATCATTATCATTAGTTAAATAACCTTTATTGGGAGTTAGCAAAGATAGGAAAATAAAGAAAAGGCAACTTGTCCTTTCTCAAGAAGTGTGCTACATGATCAAATTTTTTCAAAAATATTTTTTTCTCAAAGTACAATATGCATCCATTTCATCATTTGGTTTTCAAAAGAGCTCCTCTCTCATGCTCACAAACTCTCCATAGCCATCCAAAGATCGAATATAAACAGCAAAAACTGATCCAGATTTCTCTTTGCTACGCTTCTACTCCTTGCTATGCTTCTAGATCAGCCACGCTACGCTTCTAGAAGTTTGCTACACTTTTGGAATGAAAGCTCAAAAAGGCCATCAAAAGGGTCAATTCATCATTTCTCAAGTTTCATGTGCTCCCAAGTCAGTAAGCGAACAGTCCTTACCTCTCTTTCAAGTGAATTTCTTCAGTAAAGGGTGGATTCCTTCTTTTAGGGTTTTCAACTACATTTTTGGTTTCATTGATGTTCATCTTGCTTCAGTTGGAAAACCCCTAGTTTCATCATCTATTAACCTTCGCACATAACTCATATAACTTACCAAATAATTACATATCATTCATACCTCTCATTTCTACCATTTTTAGTCAAACCCTATTTCTCACTACGCTTTTGCAGAGAAAACTAGGTTAACTTTGTGCTTTAACCTTTTTCCCTCTTTGCCATACCTATTTCCAAAATTTTCACTTGAATTGTGTTGCTAACTCACCATCCTATCTCCCCAAATTTTTAGGGATTTTTCCATAACTCCATTCAATCACATTTCTGTCCCTAAACACATTGTATCATCATCCCCTATTTTCCTAATTTTCATCTTCCCTTTCCTTCACAACAAGATAGGGTTTTATTTTTCTGAAAAAAATCATGGAAGGTGAGAAGAGAAATTCCACTAATGGAGGTCATCATTCCAGGTTTGAGCCATCCAATTTGCAAGAGATCAATGCTTCTCCCTATGTCAAGAAATCCTTTGAAGACACTGGTTGTTTAAGGTTCTATGAGATAATCTAAGAGGTAGGTTTTCATGCTCAATTGACAAGCCTTTTTGCCACCAGATTTAGGAGATACAAGGCTAATATATCAGGAATTGAATTCACTATATCAGTATATGCTATCGCCTCAGCAACAAGTATCCCGAACCATGGAGAAATCTGGTTCAAAGGGATGGAATTGAACATCGAGAACTATAAAATTTTCTTAAAACCACATTACAAATATGCTCCTAAACACATCTTTCCCTTTAGGTGTTTACTTGACAGGTATGCCCCTTTGATGAAACTGATCATGAATTATTTTACATGTGAAGAGAGGTTCTCAAGATTGTATCAGCGTAAGGATATTGGTGCATTTCACTGCCACCAAGCCACTCAATTTGCCTCATTATCTATACAGGAGTTTGGTCAAAATGACTGAAAAAGTACAGAGTAAAGGCAAGGATCACCAAACTAATTTTTTCCACCATGGTTTGGTCAAAGTTATAGTTTTGCATCAGCTCTCAAAAATCAATATGTCTTGGGAAAAATTCATGAAGATAGTTGCTTATATGCCCACTACTATTCCACCCATCATTCAGACCATACCATCAGCATCAGCGAAGCCACATGAGGTTGGATCTTCAAGTAGAAAAGAAGAGGTTCCAAAGATGAAAAGGGTTAATTCATTCAAACTTATGAGAAGGGTAAAAGGATGGTGTTTTCTCCTATGATAAATAAAGTTGTACTTCCACCTAAACCTTCAGTTGAGAAAAGAGAAACCATGGAGCAGCCACCTATGCATGAGAGTGAGTCACCCTTGCAACAACATGAGGAGAAAGCACCTTTGGAGGTTCACATGTCAGAGCAAGTGGAAAGAAAGTCAGCTGAAGAGATAATCATAGAAAAAGAGTCATATATAGTAGAGCTCAAGGATAACCTCTCAAGGGAAAATTTCATCATAACATTACTACACTACTACATTTGGGGGAAATTCCGACACTTGGTTCCGACACTTTTGACCAAATGTCAGAAATTTCCCCAAATTTTTTCAATCCCACTCGAAACCGTCGCTATACCGACGTTTATAGAAAAGTGTCGCAATACCGACACTTAGACAAAGTGTCGCAATTGCGACGTTTGGAGGAAGACGTCGCAATTGCGACACTATGCCCCAAAGCATCGCTATTGCAACGACTGCCTCCAAACGTCGCAACTGCGACAAAATGTCTAAGTGTCACAATGGCGACGTTTGGAGGCATCCGTCGCAATAGCGATGCTTTTTCCGTTGTCGGTATAATGACACTTATATGCGTGCTACATAAAAATACGAAATTTATATGCACGCTACATAAAAATGATTTTATTAAAAATACGAAACTTATATCCGTTGCAATATCTACATTAATGTCTAATATCACGCGCGCATTCACCCTCCGCTCTTGCAGAACAGCATTCGCCCTCAGCATTCACCCTCAGATCTTGCAGAACAACATTTTCCCTCAGCATTCGCCCTCAGCTCTTGCAGAATAGCATTCGCCCTCAGCTCTTGCATAATAGAATTCTCCCTGAGCTCTTGCAAAATAGCATTCGCCTTCAGCATTCGCCCTGAGCTCTTGCAAAACAGCATTCGCCCTCAGCATTTTCCCTGAGCTCTTGCAGAACATCATTTGCCCTCAACTCTTGCAAAATGGTAAGTTCTTACTGCAGGCCCTTCCTCCTATAGTAGGGTTGACTCTATTTGGGTTTTTTGGTCAATTCCATTAGATTGTGTTAGGCTGTAGGGTTCTCTATAGATGTCAAGAATCAAGATTCAATACCCTCTATTATCTTCATCACCCAATACAAGATTTAAATTTTTCCCAAAGAAACGCTTATTAATTTGGCAGCCATTATTTCTCCCTTCTTTAAAAACCCTACATTTAAATGAAAACAAGCATTGCATTTCACCTACAAAAGTCTATTAGTGTTCAAATGTACATGTGTGCATCACTTGTGTAGGGTATTCCTTTTCCACTTTCACATTATCCAAGAATGTGTGCAATATAGTTCATATTTTTTGTGATTTAGATTATCTTGAAAAAGGAAAGGTAAATTATTTCCCATGGAAAAAGAAGGTTTTCCCTTTTTACTATTGGAAATGGTACAACAAAGTTCCATTTCTACCCGAAACTCCTATGAAACAGGAACCAAATAAAGGCCATGTCTTCAATGGACATCATTTGGCTTTGAAAATGGCCATTGCACCGTGTTGTTTCTTATATTACATCACGATAGTTTCTTAGGTCATTTCTTGTTTCTTGAGATGAAAAACAACCAAAGAAATCATGAAGATCCTTTTAAGAAATAAATGACCATTTCTCAATCATATCTCAACTATTTTTTATTTTATTCAGTGGTTGCTTACTTTGAGAGAAATTTGACACTTTTATAAGTAATATAACATAAAAACACAAAATGGGAAGGAATTGATGAGGTAGATGTCCTTTAGTTGTTGTCAATTAAGAATTGATAATACACGATGCATGTTCTGTACTGCAAACTAGATTCCTTCCTGGAGTTAGGACACATAGTATTGAATCAAATTTGTAGTTTCTAACTTCTTGTATTGGTTCATCAATCTTGAAATTCAGACATTGCATGTCTTCATTGCTTCATGTTTGAATAATTTGCATCATATCGTACAATAGGAAATTAGGAATTATGATTATTATTACTTTATGGATCTGTTAAATTACTTTTAAGTTTGCATGGTTTAGTGTGAAATTATTCTAGTGTGCCCCTCGGCCCAGTTGAAGGAATGCCAAGGACTGAGAACCCTAGTTTTTAAATGGTATTGTTTCTAACTATTTTTTAAAACATACAAATTACAATTAAATTTTAAAACTTAAATGATTAAAATGAATTGGTATGCTATTTGGATGAATTGGTCTGGCATATTTAGAAAGATCAAACCTCAGAAATAAACATGTCTGTTTTTTAATGGTAAAGAAGTCTTAGACATTAAAGTTACAGCTCTGTTATAGTAGATGTATAAAATGCTTCCTACAGGTTTATTGGCATGGGGTTGATCGAATACAATCTGGACATACACAGCCTAATTTCCAAGAGGGATTATATGTTCACACCAAAGGTGCTGTAGCTACTATGACTATGATGCAAAACTGGAAAAATAGCATATCTATCATACTAGGCATGGCTTAGACAGAGTAGTTACTGGTGAAGAAATTTCTGCTGGCTTTGACTTTAAATGTAACATAAATTTAATCTCTTAACCAGAGGTTTCCTGGATCTTAATTCTGTGAATTTTCTGCCTTGGGACTACTATGAAATATTATACAAAATAGTAGTGGAAGTGAACAGTATTCCAATTGTAATGTTCTCTTATAATTAAATTGCCCAAGGGAGGACAAAGTAGCCTATCCAACCCCATAGGCTATAGTCAATTATAAAGGGGGAAGTTAAAACTTAAAAAAAATTAAAAATTAAACCTTAAAACATACCTACCTATCCATGAATCATAAGTTCATAACTTACCCAGCGAAAGCGTAGACTTACCACAAGCATCCATCCTCAAATTGCTATGGATGAACCAGAGCCTCAAGATGAGAGTGATTCCTACTTGGAGAGCATGCTAAGTGAAGATTTAAGTGATGTTGATGACATGGATGCTGATGATATGGCTTGAGGAAGCCATTGCTCACTATTAGGCTTTAGCTATTTTTATTTTAGTATATCAAAATTTCCTAGTTCATGTTTACAGTTTGCCATTTGGAGATTCCTTGAGGCAAATTTTGAATTTAGTATGACAATGGACATATATTTTGAAATTTTGAATCATGATTCTAATTTCTTATAAGTTATTAATATGTAAACTGAGCTCCAATTTTCACTTTATATCATATATGAATCATGATATTATCAAACTAGAAATTTTGAAATTTCAATGAAAAATGTCACATGTGAATGTTGAAACTTGAATGTTGAATGATGTGCATGTTTAAATCTTTAAAGTTTAAATTTTATAAATTATTACTAATTTACAAATTACTATATTAGTGTCATTAAATTTATAATTTATAAATTATAATTTAGAAAATATAGTATTATATATGATATATAAATTATAATATATATTAATATAAAAATACCCAGATGAACCCACGCACCCTGTTTCAAAAAATGTCGTCCTCGTCCCCATCCCCGTCCCTGTCCCTGAACCCACGTTTCCTGGAAACATAGTTTCAAACATTAAATATAAACAAAATCATTTAAAGGATATTGAAAGGAAAAAGGTGATGGAAGATAGAAAGTGCCTTACTTAAATGCTCTAAGGATTTTGTAATAGTTGCTCCAAAAGCTTCACTTCAAGGCCCTTCAAGATCGTCTCCAACAATGCTATACCATCAGCTTCAACAATGTTGCTCCAAAATGTCCTCAAGGTCTTCACAACAAGTTTACTAGAAGTTTTTCCAACAATATATTCAATAAAGTCTTCATTGTCAACTCGTCTCTTGTTTGGGTGCCTTAATGTGCAATGACATGTTTCCAGGACTGAATTCAATGCAAGGCATATTTGAAACTCTAACTCTGTCTTCCGGTGTCTTATTAGAAATTATTTCAGTTTTCATTTTTTGTTTTCAAGTTAGATATTGTTTACAAGTTTTTACATTTATAATTTTATTGCAATGTGGCAGACTGATCAGGGCAGTACAGTAACAACCCCGAGACGGGATGATCGCAGAAAGAGGCCAGTGGAAGAACATGTAAAGTGCAAGCATTGCTCTATATTCAGGTATTTTAGTTATTTACATAATTGAAATAATATTAATTTTGTTCAAATATGTAGACACCTAGCCATGGTACACCTGATGATTCCCTCTTTGAGGAAGAGCTTTCTTCATCCCTATCTCCAGTGTTCTTGTTGCGAAAAAAGGCACGAGATGCAAGGTCGGAATTTAATACTTTGATAGACGCGCCTCAAACACCTGAAACAAAAGAGAGGATAAAAAAACTTATGATCCAGCTAGAAACATATCAGGTAATAATAAAAAGTCAGAAGGATATTTTTTTTTTGCATGAGATGAATTGTGATAGTTTGATTTTTAATTTTTACATTGACTAAACTAACAAAAAGTTCTTTTGTATGTAGTGTTTTCTGGCACTTGCTGAACCCGATGTTGGTGGTAGTGGGACACAAGGGTAAGAGATTGCCCAACAACCCTCTCGTACAGCTTCTACTCCTTTAGGTGCCAGCCAAGAAACACACCCTGCCCAAGCAGACACCCAGCCAACTGCTAAACGTGTTGGCAATGATGAGGCTGATATGGCCAACTACATTATTGTGTTTCCTGGAGCTACACATGTCAGCTCCACAGGGACCATTAATGGCACGTTGTTGGTGAACGATGAAGGTGTCCCTATAAAGCACGTACAACTCCCAGGTAAATTTTAATATTTTAACTATTTCATGTACTTTATCTAAAACATATTTATCATGATTTTTATTTTAAAATTAATGATAATATCTTCTTTTTCTTTTGGTTTTATTCTGTGTAGGAAACAATGAGTTCTACAGGATTCTGGAGAGCCATGCGTTGGTAATTTTTGGCCCAACCATACGTACAGGGTGGAATTCCCAGAATTCCAACCTGAGAAAAGAACTTCTAGATTATCTAGAAGCCCTTTTTGGGGTCGGCACATTTGACAGAAAAGCGGTGGCTCAGGTAGCCGGCAAATATTTGAAATATACCAAGGACACCTATAGGATGCAATTGCAATTTAACCCTAGATATGAGCATCCTCTCGCAGTTTCAGAGAGTGAGTGGAGAGCACTCATCCATGACGGAAAAGAGAAAAGGGCAAAGAAAGAAGGAAAAATGCCAACTGGACCCGCAAGGTAAATTACAACTTTAATTCAATAGCTTTAATTTTCTCTATGTCTAAAATAAAGTGTGCTACGTCATATCTGACTTCAATCTTTTGATGCTAGGTTTCCTGACACCTCAAAGGCAACCAAAGCTAGGATTGAAAAAAAGGGCCATCACAAGCTAGGCCAGGGCGGCTACTTGAAATTAGCTGCAAGAATTGTAATTAAGTAGCTAAACATCTTATAATTAATTGTATCACCTTCCAACGTTTTTGTAATCCTCTCAAATATGATTAAAAATACACAATCATATGTAATGTAGGGTGATGACTTTGGAACAGAAACTACAAAGGAAGATAAAAATATCGCTTTCCATTTCGGCTATCAAACATTGAACGTCGCAGAAGCTTGGGGCAGGTCCCAAGATCCAGAATGCCTGATAAGGTAAAACATTAACCTTTCAATATGTTTGTTTTCGTCCATAAATTTAATGTCTAACAACTTTGTTTAAATCAGGGGAGCAACACTACCGACGAGGAAAATAACCCAGTTTTAGAGCCAGATGTAGATGATCCTCATATGCAACCTGATCATTGTAGTGGGGACCAGGCTGACAATGCTACTATCAGTGAGGGCCGTGACGGTAATTAATTTCCACTTATAATTTTTTCTAATTATACCTTGATGGTTTTCCTTATAACGTTTTTTGTTTAAATGACAGAGAATGTTTCCCTTGAGGATCTTACCACCAGAGAGGAAGACAAGGCAACAATCCCAACAGCGACAACTGGTGCACCAGGTAAATAATCTCATTGCAATTTTTTTTATTAATATTACCGAACTAGTTCAATGATATTTAAAAACTGACAATTAAATTTAATATTATCTGTTTTTGTAGGTGATGCCCCGTCACTGGATGAGACCAGACATCGTGACTACACAACTAGGTCAGCGGCGACAACTGGTGCACCAGGTAAATAATCTCATTGAAATTTTTTTATTAATATTACCGAACTAGTTCAATGATATTTAAAAACTGACAATTAAAATTTAATATTATCTGTTTTTGTAGGCGATGCCCCGTCACTGGATGAGACCAGACATCGTGACTACGCAACTAGGTCAGCGGCGACAACTGGTGCACCAGGTAAATAATCTCATTGCAATTTTTTATTAATATTACCAAACTAGTTCAATGATATTTAAAAACTGACAATTAAAATTTAATATTATCTGTTTTTGTAGGCAATGCCCCGTCACTGGATGAGACCAAACATCGTGACTATGCAACTAGGTCAGCAGTGCGGGTCGAAAGGCATGAAACAGGAGCAGAGCACGATGATATTGATGATGTAATTAGGAGCTTTATAAATAGGAAGAAGAAAAAGAAAAATTGATAATGTAAAATATTGTATTATTATAAGACAAACGTTACCATACTTGGAACGTTTTTTGCGTTATATAAAAAACTCATTTATCATACTATTTTTATGTCAAGCATTAATTGCAATGTTTCCTTGCGTACTTTTTGTTGAATTGTTTTTTTATTAGTTATTGAATATTTTTTTTTATGCTTATGAAAGTAAAAAATGAAATATAGATTGGGTATTGGAGAATTGAGAGTGATGTGAGGGGGGGGAGGGGCCATAAGAGCTTCCACCTTCACGTGGTTGGCCCTGTTTAGTAGAGAATAATTTATTGGAGCGATTTAATCTTGGAGCAAACCTCCCTCGATCCAGCGTAGCAACAAAAAAGTCACCGTTGACTTAGTTGCTACTCTTTCAGATCGTGGGAGGCTTGTTCCAAGTTCATGCGACTCCAATAAATTGTTCTTGAAATGAAGAGGAGCTTATTCAGGTATGTTTTGACATTTTTAACATATGTTCTAACATTATCATAAGAATGCATCTTAGAGTAAAAAATACTACATCAATTACTTGTATTTATTGTATAGATAATGATGGATTTTGATTGACTTGGCGGTGCAGGTACAAATCCTCTTGCATCATGAGCAATACAACTTGTCAACCAGGGTCATGTCCAGGATATTTTTGCTTGTGCGCTTGACCAGGTTCGTAATGTCACATTTTGTAAGTTCATTTACAGTTCATAATTCAATATTAAGCTTGTTCATGATTATTATCTAGGTTTTTTGTATGTGTTTTTTCATCTATTTGATTGTAAGCAACTCTGCATGTTTTCTGTTGTTCACTATGATTTCTCCCATTACCACTCCCAGGATGAATCCGACTTTATTGTTACATAGGTTACTTTATTGTTACTATGATTTCTCCATTTACGATTTCATGGGTTACATCATGTAAAGTTGTCAATCTCAGGTTGGTGATGAGCTTTAGTTCTCCAGATTTGGGGCTTTTCTGATATTTTCTCCCTCATGTCATTCCTACATCACCTCGTTGTTTGAGCATGCCAATTGTCTACCACTTGTACCAATTTGCACATGTCAATCTCTGAGTGGTGCCACATTTCACCTATTTTCAGTGAGAGTTTAGGGTTTCTCTAACATAGCTTCAGAAATCCGATTCAGTGCCTACTTGAATATTGTCACATAATAATCATGGTTTGGATTGATGAGCATGTTCTGAATGGTTGGTTGATTCATAAGAACCACCCATATAGTCATCTTGAGATATTTCAGAAGGTTTCTCGGGTTTCCTTTTTCACCGTTTCTATTGGGTAGGATGGTGTGGGGTGATCCATCAATACTGGTGCTCTTGTAGTAGGGAATTTGTTTTTGGGGATATAAAGGAGAATTTGATGTAGATATCCCATTGGATGCATTCATAGATGGGCACGAGAGGTCAAGAATTTAAATTAAAAATATGCAACCTCTAGCATGGCAACCTGAAGGCCGCGAGAGACATTGGTTAAAGATTGTTTTGTGCTGGCCTTAATATAGTCGTGATTTCTTTCTATTATCTTAATGCAAATATATAGTCTGGTCTCATTAAAATGAGGATTGTGGTTGTATTTCTCTTTGATTGTTTCTCTCTTAATGCTCCAGAAGTTGCCAAAAGTTGCGATAGTTGTTTAGTTTGCCTGTTACAACTTAAAAGTGGTTTTTAGCAATCGGAGTCATGCTTTTTAAGGTTCATACTAATATGAAGATCTTGTAATTCTATATTCAGGATAAGAGAAGATGGCCTCTACTTTGGGAAGTATGACAACAATTTCCAAATCTACCTCATTGGGTAACAATGGAAAGGGGAAGAAGTTGGGTGCAATGTTTGATAATTATGGCAAACAATTGTCTTCTCTTTCAGTTTTTTCGCCCATTTCCTTTAATCACTCAAGCAGAAGAGGGACTCTGAGATTACGTGACAGAGAGAAGGTAGTTAATACAAGAGCTATGGAAAAGGAGTTGTACTTCAACAAGGATGGCTCAGTGACAAAAATATTACTGGTCAGAGAAAAAATTATGTTTAATGGAAGGTCACCTGCATGTGAAACTTCACTGTGGTGGATCTTTCCTTGTCCACTTATATTCGATTTTAATGTGTTATTTTAATTTTTCATGGAGGGTTGTTTTGGCATATGGTCTGGCATTCAATTGCACACTTACTGAAAGCATTGTCAATTTGTCTTGCAGGCGGTGTGAACAAACTTGCTGATCTTGTTGGAGTCACCCTTGGGGCGAAGGGAAAAATGTTGTCTTGGAGAGCAAACATGGTTCTCCGAAAATAGTTAATGATGGTGTGACAGTAGCTAAGGAGGTAATTTGTAGATGTGTGCTCTGGTTTTCTTTTTAACGTTGTATTAGTTCCCCCTCTTAAATGTTTGCCTTTGCACTTTGTGATGAAAGTAAATATTAACACATTTAGAGTCATTGTCCATCACATGCAATTCTGCAACATCATCTACCTACCCTACCTACTTTACTCTACCATTTTTTCTTCTTTATTAGTGTGCACTTAGACTGGCAAACCCTTATCACACTTTATTTTCTTTTACGTGTAGAAATCTATCTAAGTCTAACCTTATTACATCCAAGGGCTCAGATTAAACTATTGAGCTCCTTTTATTTACTCTACCTATCTACTTATCTGCCAAGATTAAACAGTTTGGTCAGATTTTATTCTCTATCTCTAAAACATGAAATTGAAAGATGAAATAGCCAAGCTTAAACTGTTTGACTATTCATAAATTGTGGCATAGGATACAATTTGCACACAATTTTATTTATTACATAAGAGCAAAAAGTAGTGGCATTTAGACTTGCACACTTTCCTTGGCCTTTCTTTTGGTGGGGTTCATTTTCTTTTACTTTTTTGGCCATTTTTATTCTTTTTACCCTTTGATTTTTCTTTTAGGGTATACCCTCTTTACATTTCTTTTTTTTTTTTTTTGATAATATGGAAAACCTTTGCAACAAGAAAAGGTATGAACATATTACATAGCCCATCAAGTCAATCATGAAATATGACACCTATTGGTATAGGAGTCTAACACTAACTATGTTATCACTCAGATTTTTTTTGAAGTTGTAGAGAAGAGGAAAGGGATCCGAGGTAACCACAAACCAATCTTTTAGGTACAGAATCTAGCCAATCTGTACCTAGAGAGGGCTCTCTCTTTAAAATTTAACTTTGTTTTGAAAGATATTAGGCTAGTTATAAAGTTCAAGGGTTTTGATTGAATTTAGGTGGTGGAATTCGATAGCTGAGGGCAAGATTGAAGTAATTCAGGCCATTGGGCTATGGAGTCAAAAATATGGCTTCACTGGATTAATTTTCTAAACAAAAGATGGTTTTACAGGGCAAGATAATCAAACAGAGAACAATTTTAGATCTTTAAAGCGAATGAGATGGAATTAAAATGGATGAAAGGCAATTAAGAATCTTTCAACACATTAAAAGAGGGAAATTGAGTGTTTTTCAATAAAGAGCATTCAAGTATTCTTTACTAAATAATCAAAATGCTTAAACTAGTAAAACAAGAGCAATTAAGAATTCCCTATTTAAAACCAGTTTAGAAGAAAACATTTAGAATAACGATGATTAAAATCATATTACACTTAAGCACTTTCTGATTTACTCTTTTTCATTAGCTATTCAGAAATGAAAACACAGTGATATGATAAACATATATAAAGACTTTAAAACACAAGAGAAAGATGACTTATTGATCCGTAATTTGACACATGAATCCTGTAAAAAGTCTTTTGCATCAATTCATCATCCAGCAAGCCACAAAAAATTTCTCCAACAGCGCTTTATTCCGAAAAAGTCAATATTACAGCAAAGTATAAGAATCCAACCTCAATACTCTAATTGAGGGAGTATTTATACAAAAAATTATCAGAAATATCTCATAACAAATTAAGATATAATCTAGGGTGACTCATGAATAAGTTATAATAAAAATAGAGACAAATGGTCTCGTAGATAAGATAAAAAGTAACTGATGTTGTGTTTTTTCCTTCTTTTGAGAATGTGCTGGAGGCAGGCCCTATGTTTTGGCCCGTTGATGTCATCCTCAGTAATTCTGTTCTGACTGCCTTGCTTTACTAATACTCTTTGTTTTCACTGATACACTTTGACCTCTGTTTATCCTTTTTATCATGGTATACTGTAGTAAATAGGAAAAATTTCATATAAGGATAAATTTTACAAAAGTTCCAATAGTTCTTCCCACCATATATCTTCTGGTATTCTGGTCCGTTGAAGTTTTCTCAATGTTTCATCAGCCTCAGTATATCTGAAAAAGGTAGGCTGAATTAGAAACAAATGCTTTACTTCATGCTCAAGATAAAATAAATTTTCCAATTTGTCATGAAGATTTTTTCCTGTTGGAAATGCTGCTTCTGATGTACTGGTTGAAGAATTGGCCTGATTGTCAGCATAATTGTCCAATTTTTCAACATAGCTTTCAAGGTCCATTAGTTTATCCTCTGAAACTATAGGACTGAGCAATCCTTTTTTCAACAAAATATCAAATCTTTCTCTGAATGCAATGATTTCTTCTTGCATATCTGAGCACCTTCGTTCTAGATTCTGCATAAGGGTTCTCTTAGTAAAAACTCTTTTTATTTCCAAAATTGTTCTGGTCCTGTCCTGAATACCAAGTTCTGCAAGTTGGTGTCTGGTTTGAGTGTTTAGAAACTCTATGAGTTGATTGGGTTCCTCAGGCCTATTTCCCAATTCTTCTCTTGTACTTTGAAATTCTTCTATAGCCAATTTGACTAAATCATTATGTTCATACATAATCTGAATTGAAGACCAGACATCCTTTATTGATTGGATAATGTTGTCCCAAAGAATTTCATTTATTTCCTTTAAAGGTTTCTCCAATGTGAGATCTTTTTCCAATGCTTTAACCAATTTTTCCAATCTTTTGACCTCTCTTGTTTTATCAGCAACACTCATTTTTGAGAGATCATATCTTTGTTCTAAATTAGTAAGCTGTAAATTTATGTGCTAGATTTCTGTTACTTGAAGTTTCAATTCATTCATTGACTTTATTAATTCTTCAGAACTCAAATTGGAAGTATTTACCCCTGTGATAGCTTTGTTGGCTGACCTGTTGTGGATGTACCTGTACCTGTAATTGCCTCTGTTGTTGACGCTGGAATAGTAGACTGCTTGTTCTTTAATGCCTGTTCAAGCTCTTTTTCTGTTTCATTTAGTTGCTCATTCAATTTCAAAAGCAAGTCTATCATTTCTTCTTCAGAATTTTTTTTTATCATCTCTTTAGTTTGTGGATGTCTTGAAGCTGGCAATTTCAACTTCTTTCTCAAAGCTGCAATATCATCATCTTTTTTCTTGATTAGGGCTTCTATACCTTTGACATCTTTAGGATTTTGACCCAATCCAATGATTATTTCCTCCAATGTCTTTATCTTGTTGTCTTTGGCCTGAGAAGAGGCTTTTTCAAGCTGCAATTGTGCATTAGTGTTCTTCAAAGAATCCTGCAACTCTTGAGTTGCCATTGCTTTATCAGTCAAAGTAGAATATATCATTTCACCAGTCTGCTTATGTAACTCAATCTGATCTAAAGGATGAATATCCTTTGCTAAGACTTCAAAATTTGTTCTAATATAATCTGCAGTTGTTTGAGGCTGCTGCACTTTTGGTTTGAAGTGACTCATTATCATTTTGCCTTGCTAAATGTCATAAGCTGACATCAATATTTCTTGATTCTTAGGAGCCATCTTCAAATATTGATTGTAAACCTGGATTCTTAGTGGATCATTCATGGCTTTTATATTGATAAAGGTTTTCTTTATATCTCCTGCATCTTTAACTGGTGGTTTGAAAGAAGATATTTCAACACTCTGTTGCTTTTGCAGCGCTTTTCCCTGTAAAGTAGTGGATGCCCCACTGACTGTACCTATTTTTTGACTATCCAAATATTCTCTCTGGCTATCAGGAATTTCCTGAACAAAATATACTTCTGGAAGAGGATTTAATTTTTGTCTTTTAGCATGAGGCTGTTCTGAAGATCCACCAACAGGGGTAGCAACTTCAACATCTCTCTTCTTGTCTTTTTCTATATTGATAGGAGTTTGTAAAATTGAAATTTTTGGCTCATTGATCTGAATAGGAGGAATTTGTACTTGACCATGTTCTTTAGAAGTCTCAGGTTGCTCTGTCATTGTGAATTTTTCAAATACTTGTATGTCAAGCTCTTTTTCTTTTCCTTTAGATTGTATTGTGGCCAATGCACTGATCTCCTATAAATTTTGTTGAGAATTCCCTGCAGAAGAAGGACCAATAACTAGTATCTGCACCTGTCCAAAAGAGTCTAGGTCAAGTATTTTCTCAAGGTATTTCATTACATTTTCAACATTGACCTGCTCACTATCATGTTCTACCAATGTTCCTTCCATCCATTCATCCATATTGGCATATTTTTCAATTTCTGGAATTTTGTGATGAATGTATGGTGATAGTTTATTTTTCATTCTTCTATCACAGATAAAGCTATTTGGGTCATAAGGCACCCAGTAAAAACTTTTTTGTAATCTAAGATATTCTTCTAAGATTCTTTCTGCTTCCTTTCCATCATCTCTAGAGTTACAAACAAAGGGACCTAATTGACTTTTGATCTTGAGTTGAGCCTTTTTCTTTGCATTGCAGAAATGAACTATATCTGAGTTAATCATCTGCCTGAAATACTCTAGTGCAAAGAGTCTCATGGGGACATATTTGGGCAACTTTAATGGGCACAATTCACATCCATATATTCTGATCTCAGTGTGATTTTGATACAAGTACCAGTCACCTACCCTATATTGTTTTGAGAGCTATAGAATTTTCTTGATTTCATTATTGACTCTAGGAGGGGAAACTCTCGTTAACAAAGTGGTTGCAGGGTGTACAAATAGGTCAATAAACTCATTATAGGAGTAAAGAGAATCAGAGGAATTATGGGTGATGGCAAACCAAAATATCACAGACCTAGGATTTCCTTTGGCATCAAGTTTCTGAACATGGAAAGGGAAACTTTCTGATTGGTAATAAATCATGAGATGATATATAACAGAAGAATATTTGAACACTTTTTCATTCTCAAATCTTATGAACTGATCATGGATTTTATCAGCAATGTAGGATGCAAAATCATACTTGACAGCAGGGGACTATCCAGGGGTAAATATAGACAACAATGCTAGGGTTAATTGATAAACATATTCACTAGTATTGAAACCCATGATAAAGGATATCATATTCAGAATAAGCCTGCCCACATCAGTGAAAAAAGTATAACCATAGGGGGGAGGGCCTTTGGGCTGATGCTCTGGTAACATGAAGGTTTGAAAAATGCGATTTAACTCTTCATGGGACAAATTGGCAGAATTTTCAAGTAATTCTCCCATGGACAGGGGAGTGAGGGCTTGACCAGGTTGAAATTGCAGCATTTCATTTATCGACTGAGTAGTGATTGGGAAAAGGATGTTCTGACTCAGGGACAAAACTTCTCTTTGATTGGGGTCATATTTTGCATGGCAGTAATGAATTAACTCAGGAAAAATATGGACTGAGGGGAGAATATACATGGGGAGATTGGATTCCCATAATCCAATAATATCAGAACCGTTTATAAATTTATCTCTGCAGCGGCAAAAGGTTCGAAGAGGATTATCACTAAGAACAAGGTCTTTAATTTGAAAATCTCTATCTGCTAGGGGCAGATAGTCTAAATCTCTGTGAGGGGCATTCAAAGGTGCGACGTTCAGAGCCACTGGAACCTCCATTTCTGGTTCTTGTGGATTCATAAATGAATTTCGGGTTTTTGTGAAGAACAAACACAATTACAAGTTTTGGGAATGAAATTTACAATTCTGGGGATTGAACAAGACCAAATTGAACTTTATTTCTGTCTTTCGTGCGAAATTTAAAACAAAAGCTAGGATTTCACAGAGTTTTAACAAGAATTGGGGTAAATACCTATTTTTTGGGAGATGAACAGTGATTAAATAGGTACAGGCTATGGCGTACGAACTCTGGATTACTGGTATGCAATTGTCTTCAGCAAAATACAGTTGATGGCGCTTGACCGTTTGTTTTTGAAATTCTCTGCATGAGACTTTGGTCGTTCACAGAATAATGAAAATGACGCGGGAAAAATTGTTTTATTCACGAAGTCCAAAGGGTGACGAGGTTTTTTATATTTATTTAATGGATGACGTTAGCAGGTACAGAGGATGAGTCACAGGAGGAAAGCGGTAAGCGATTTCCATCGCACCGCTTTTGGGGAAAAGTGGTTTTGGGCGGAGGGCGATCGATTCCATAGAATGATTGATGCGTGGCATGGCACTTCTTGAAAACCGCCGGGCCATCGTGCATTATTGTTCGGACGCGGATGGCTAGCGATATCATTAATAACCGTTGATCTCAGATGGGTTGATCGAATGGCGATGGGGACGTGGAAGTGATGGGGATTTAATATGGAGGGCCCGACGCAATTAAACGTTAATTAATCTCATCGGGGGGAATCTGATTGGCAGAGTTAATTAATCGTGAGGATTAATCAATTTGTTTATAAAAATGCAGGAAAGTGATCGGGAAATGATTTAACCAAGGTTAGCGGTTAAGGGAGGTATTGGGGATTTTACAAAGGTTTTATAGTTTTAACCTTGGGAAAGGGAGTCGGGGGATTAAAAGACACAGGGGAAGAATTATTTTTGTATTAAAACACGTAATAAAACATGTTTTAATTATTTTTTCAATATAATTTTATGATATGATAATTAAATCAGATTAATCTAATTACCATAGGGGGCAGAATTTAATATTACGATATATTTAGCCAAAGGGGGCATAAAGTGGGTTTTTTATTTAAACATGTGGGAATAAATAACTTTGGCTAAAATTTATTAATGGGTTTTTGTAAGGATTTAATACATAAAATCAATGTTAATATGACAAGGGGACAATGTAAACTCAAAATACATTAATATAACTAAGAAAGTGAAGATTTAAAAGCAAATTGCATTATAATCACTTCATCACTTAGACTTAGAATAAAATGTGATTTTGAGGGTTTTTTATGAAATAATGCATAATTTTCCTAAGTAAAATGGGATTTTACTTAGGAAAAGATGTTTAGAAATGAGTGAATGTTATAAAGAATGACTTCAAGTACTTAGGCTTTTCCAATTATTGGGCTGAGGGTCCGGTCCCTCCAAAAGTCAAGGAAATGCCTTGAGCCCCTCTAATTTTCAAATACCTTAGTACTTAGGGGAAATTAGTGAAATCTTTAGGGGAAGATAAGAAGGGAAGTTAATAACTTTGACTTTTCTTTGCTTTGAATTTCTTCCAGTATAGTGTTTGCCTTTGCACTTTGTGATGAAAGTAAATATTAACACATTTAGAGTCATTGTCTATCACATGCAATTCTGCAACATCATCGACCTACCCTACCTACTTTACTCTACCATTTTTTCTTCTTTATTAGGGTGCACTTATACTGGCAAACTCTTATCACACTTTCTTTTCTTTTACATGTAGAAATCTATCTAAGTCTAACCTTATTACATCCAAGGGCTCAGATTAAGCTATTGAGCTCCTTTTATTTACTCTACCTATCTACTTATCTGCCAAGATTAAACAGTTTGGTCAGATTTTATTTTCTATCTCTAAAACATGAAATTGAAAGATGAAATAGCCAAGTTTAAACTGTTTGACTATTCATAAATTATGGCATAGGATACAAGTTGCACACAATTTTATTTATTACATAAGAGAAAAAAGTAGTGGCATTTAGACTTGCACACTTTCCTTGGCCTTTCTTTTGGTGGGGTTCATTTTCTTTTACTTTTTTGGCCATTTTTATTCTTTTTACCCTTTGATTTTTCTTTTAGGATATACCCTCTTTACATTTTTTAAATTTTTTTAATTTTTTGATAATATGGAAAACCTTTGCAACAAGAAAATGTATGAACATATTACATAGCCCATCAAGTCAATCATGAAATATGACACCTATTGGTATAGGAGTCTAACACTGGCTCCACTTGGGGATGGATTTTCCTGGTGAAAAGTCAAGAACAGCAGGTCAGTTGTCCTCATCTATTGACCTTGGTGAACCTGTAAATGTCTTATGTCTTCTTCAAACTGAAATCTGATTTGAAACTAATACAACACACAAAATTTTTCAAACCAACTTAATGAAAAACTAGCTGAAAATTGAAAACTAAAAAAAAAAATCTCAAAATTCTGAGCTTATTGGCACTCATCTACCTACTCAATCTACTAAAAATCTTATTGAATCAGGTAATACAAAAATGCCAATGAAGCCAATCAAGTAGCTGTAACAATAAATGGATAACTTGATTGCTTGTGATCAAAATTGGAAGTATATTATGATCATGTGCCTTTATAATAAATGATATGATGTGTAAAGGCCACTTTTGATGTATTTGATCCTTATAGAAAAAACATGTTTGCAGATTTGGGCTAAAAATATTCTCCATATAATCTAATATAGGATCAATAAAAGTATGATGTATGTTATTTACTTCTAGGCCTTCAATGACTGGTTGCTCAGTTGTATTCTGAATATTAAGCCTTGAAACTATTTCTTCTGTCTTGTGTTTGAAAGAATAATCATCCTCAATATGCAAGTCAAAAGATAGTACAATTTCCTCTTGCTTAGGAGAAGGAAGATTTTCAAAGAATTCTTTAGGATTTCGGAAATTGTATGACTAAATTTGAGAATGCAAAAGTTTAATTTCATTTTCATAATTTTCAGAAATTATCTCAAGAACACATATTTTCAGTTTGGGAGAATATTTTCTTGATTTCAAAAGAAGAAATAAAGCTCTTAAAAAATCCTCATCAAGCTGAAGTTCTAATATCTCATCCCTCAAAACAGCTAGTGATTGTTTTGTGAAATTATCATAATTATCATCATATTGATTATGTAAGTCTAAAAAATCTTCTAAGAACCTTGATTTTCTTAGGAATAGGTCATTTTTAATAGCTTGCATCTTTTGAGGCTCCAACTTCACTCCTTCCTTTAAAACAATATGAACCAAATACTCGAATTCTTATTTCCCAAAAGCACATTTGGATATTTTTACATAAAAATGATTTTTCTCAATAATTATTTATATAACTTTTCCACATGTTTAGTGTGGTATTCCCATGATTTATTATAAATATGTGTATTATCAAAGAAAACCAACACAAATTTTATAAGATGGGATCAAACAAAATTGTATTCAAACGGTGATAAACCCTAATTCAAACCAAATTTTCATTCCAAAATAGCCTGCTGACGTCGGCCAATTTTGTGATGCGAAAACCAAATGAATTCCGCCCTAATATTTTTCGAGTCTGAAGTTGGGCTGGCGTACGGAGGGAGATTTGTGACGCGAATTTCTGATCAAATTCGTCCTAATCTTTTTCGGGTCCGGATTTCCACTGTGCGACGGCCCAAACAAAGATCCGCTCCAATCAATTTCTACCATGTGTCCTCAATCAAAACTTGCCCTGCTCCGTCTGCAAGTGCATTCGATGGTGTTTAAGGCGATGGGACATGGATGTGGCAATTTCATATCAATCACATTAAGTTTTAACGATGTTCAATTAGCCTATATTTAAGTTCCAAGGTTTTCACATTAAATCGCATTAATTTTTAACATTGTTCAAGATCGGACCTCCACTCCTATTAGCGATTTTGCATGCTCCAATATGATCCGGCCTTCGGCTCTCATTAATGATCAGAGATTAATTATGACGGGCGTACTTCGATTGCATTGCAGTCGGGGTCGATAAAATGGCGTTTCGCTATGGTTTTTCAGATGAGCCGGTTGTTGGGTTACACTTCCTGCTCACTGTGACGAGAAGGCTAAACTGCTGCTTAGACTTTGCTGCATATCTTCATTTCTCTCAGTCTGGTCTGTGTCTATCTTCCTCTGTTTCTTGGAATTCTGCTTCTCTGTCTCCTTTTCTGCCCACTACTGAGACTGCACCCATGCCTCGCCTGCGTCAAAGGATGCGTTGCCGCAGGGGGAGCACTAGAGGTCAACCCCTGCGCGCTCCCTCCAGCCCCTCAACTGAGTCGTCTTCCAGCCAGTCCAGTGATTATTACGCAGGTCGCTATCCAAATACGAGGAGTGGGCAGGGTCAGATTGTAGGATATAGGCAACATATGCATTCCCCTGCTCCTCATTTCCCTACCGCTAGTTCACCTTCTACGGCCACGACGTGCACTGCGCAATTTTCGTTTAATTTCTCTCTCAACCACCCCCGAATTATAGCCTCAGTCACTGTGGTTTTCCGCGAGGAGGCCCAAATGGAGGAAGAATGCATCCGTCCGGCGGGTTTGAGCTCGGAAAAATCCGGCCAGCATTCGAGCCTTCAGGAGGGGAGCCGTGGCATGAATTTGGACGTAGCACCTAGCGATCCTGGACCTTCCGAAGGATGGTGCCGAATAGTGGAGGAACCACTGGAGGAGTAGTTTGGTTAATTTGGTTTTCTTGCTTCGCAGGCCCACTTAATTGGGCATGTTTTAGATTATATTACTGTGTTGTACCTCTGTAATATTTTTGAATTTTGTAAACGTTCAAGACTGGTTTCCCCGTATGAGGGCAGTCTTCTTAATTTTTTGATTTTTTGATGACAAATTTGCCATGATTCTGGGCAATGTTTTTCACTTCGGTGTAATTTTATTCCCACTGTTAATAGATTAACTTTACTTAGAAAAAAAAATGTTGCCCTGTTTCTATTTTAAACCTGTTTTTTGAAATACAGAGCCATGTTTATATGATTGTTTATAGTCGAAGCGCTACGAGGTGGTTTATTATATTAATATTTCACGGTCGAATTATGTTCATAACAATTGGAAAAAAAAATGTTGCCCTGTTTCTATTTTAAACCTGTTTTTTGAAATACAGAGCCATGTTTATATGGTCTACGTATTATACTCTTTCTCTGTATATCTACAGGAACCTTTTTGCTATGAACAAGGTGGATGTTGTAGCAGGCTACTAATGGAAACAATCTGCACCTTTCTGTATCCGCTTTATGATACTATTTTATGTGTTGACGGGTTATCACTACGCATTAAAAACTAGCCATGCCGGTCTATATTCTTTGGTTTATTGATATGGTCGATGGTCTTTTTATATTTTGGACATATCACACTCCTCACATGATTAGCGTTTTCTGCGTTGAGGATTTTGGGTACTTTAATTTATGTTGGAACAATGGACGTCGTACTCTATCTGTTGTACTCTATCTGTGCTTTACTATTCTACCATGTTTGCTATTTCACTTTCTTATAGTGCCTCGGGCATATTTGGATACTCCCAGTTGTCGATAATCTCCATGTGGACCGTTAAGGTTTTTATATCATGGTCCCAGTATGTGACATAGGGTATTTTCTAGATCATTGTGCGGGGTGGGACTTCCACATTTCTGGATGGATATTTGGGTTCCAATCTCCAGATGTGAAAATGTAATGACTTCATGGACTATTTTACTTCATATAATATATTCAAAACAACGTTTTTTCTCTTGTGAAAAAAAAATAATTAATGTTTATCACTCTGCCTTCAAAACTAGCGATGCTAGTCTATGTTTTTGGTTTATTGATATGGTCTCATGGTATTTTTATATTTGGGACACATCACACTCCTCACATGATTAGCGTTTTTCTCTGTCCAAGGATTTTGGGTACTTTAATTTGTATTTGGAAAAATGGATGTCGGTACTCTATCTATTGTTTTACTATTCTACATACTGCTATTTCACTATAGATGCCTCGGGCATATTTGGATGCTTTCTCAGATTGTTGATAATCTCCATGTGGACCGTTATTGGGTTTTATATCAAGTCCTTGTATGTGACATGGGGTATTTTTCTATCATTGTCTGGGGTGGGACTTCCACTTTTTTGGATGGATATTTGGGTTCCAATCTTCAGATGTGAAAATGTAATGACTTCATGGACTGTTTTACTTCATATAATATATTCAAAACAGCGTTTTTCTCTTGTGAAAAAAAATGATTAATGTTTATCACTCTGCCTTCAAAACTAGCGATGCTGGTCTATGTTGCTGGTTTATTGATATGATCGATGGTATTTTTATATTTTGGACATATCACGGTCCTCAGATTAGCGTTTTTCTTTGTTCGGGGATTTTGGGTACTTTTAATTTGTATTTGGAACAATGGACATCGGTACTCTATACGTTGATACTATTCTACATCTTGCTTTATTTCACTTTCTTATAGATGCCTCGAGCATATTTGGATGCTTTCGGATTGTCGATAATCTCCATGTGGACCATTACTGGGTATTATATCAAGTCCCCTGCATGTGACATGGGGGTATTTTTTCTATCATTGTCTAGGGTGGGAGTTCCACTTTTACGGATGGAAATTTGGGTTAATCTTGAGATGTGAAAATGTAATGACCTCATGCACTGTTTTACTTCATATAATATATTCAAAACAACATTTTTTCTCTTGTGAAAAAAAATGATTGTTTATATTCGAAGTGCTGCGGGGTGGTTTATTATATTAATATTTCACGGTCATTGGAACACCCACAATTCATAACAAATATTGGAGATTTACTTTTCTATTTTAAAGTTTCATTTTTTTTTTTAAAATTGAACCCGCCGTCGGTATACCGACGCCTTGTAAGCGTCGGACTTGCGACATCTTAAAAACATCGGACCACATTTCGTTGGAATTGCGACAGTTTACAAACGTCGAAAGAGCGACGTTCAAAACATCGGACCTCATTTCGTCGGAATTGCGACCGTTTACAAACATCGGAAGAGCGACGTCCAAAACGTCGGACCACATTTCGTCAGAATTGCGACAGTTTACAAACGTCGGAAGAGCGACGTTAAAAACGTCGGACCACATTTCGTCGGAAGTGCGACCGTTTACAAACGTCGGAAGCGCGACGGTTTGGGAAATGTCAGAAGAGAGACGCTTGTTTGGAAGCGACGGAAAAAGTGTCGGTAGTGCGACACTTTGTAAATGCATCAGAAATGCAACGGCATGGAAAACCACGTTTTTCCCGTCCTCGAACTGCCGCTCTTGCGACAACTATGTGTCGGAATAGCGACGATTTGGCCGTCGGAAATTGCGCTAAATTTTCTAGTGACTCTTTAGTAATTTCGTGCCTTTAAAATGGACTTCTTGTTATCGGTGCTAATATACAGATCACTGCACCGGTGCGTTTTCGTTAATGTGCACCAGTGTCATGATATAAACGGACGCACCAGTGCGGTGATATTAAGTGATGCACTGGTGGCAAATAACCGCAAATAAAAAAAGCGCAACTCTATTTTCTTTAAGTGAAAAAAAAAAAGTGGTAAATTGAAAAATAGGCGGAAAAATATTTTCGAAAATATAATTTCATAAAACAATTCTTTAAATACTAAACACTTTTCATTATTTCACTATTTTTCCAAAAAAAAATCAGCCAGAGATTTTTAGGAGACATACCTAGAGCAAAAGAGCATGAGAGCACTGTAGAGTAGTGAAATACATTCGAACAAAAGTATTCAGACAATTAGAATTCCAAACCTCTGGTGATTCAAACCCTGTAGCATAGAATTTCAAACGATCTCGTGATTAAAGTTTATTGTTTTTTTTACGCAGTAAGAAAAAAATTTCAATTTCTTTTTCATTTTCAGAAACAAAATAAAATAAAAGTCCATTTTTACCCTAAACCCTACATTCTTTTTGTTTATGCCCTTTCTTCTCCCTGTTTCTGTGATTTCAAAATTAGGGCTTTTCATTTTAGATTTATAGGGGTTGTATTGCTCTATATAGGCCTAAGACATCCAACCCACGAGACGACTTGCATAGTTAGATCCCAATCCATGTCGGCCCTTGCGTGAATTTCAAAAAAAAAAAAGAATTTTTTTTATCAGTGCGCCACGCGTAACCTAGCGCATCGGTTCGCTGGATTATCCCAGCGCACCGTGGAAGTCCTGTGTGATAAAAAATTTAAAAACAATGTTTTTTTTAAATCAGTGTGCCATATGTAAAATAGGGCACTGGTGCGCTATTTCATTGCGGCGCACCGTAGTCGTGTTGTTTTGCAAAAAAAAAAAAAAAATTATTGTGTTAATCGGTGCAACATGTAATATATAACGCACCGCATCGAGTCTCCTAGTTCACAGAGAGCACCATATGGTGGTCCCTTGTTTGCGCATGGTGTTTATGCTACAAAAACTAACACTCGACAATTTTTAATATTTTGTTTGTGTAAATCGGTGCGGTGATTAACATGTAACGCACCGGTGCTCCTTGTTGACATTGAGCATCGTACGGTGAATTTTATTGTTTTGGCGATGTGTTTATAAGACCACTACACACTGACGTCGGTGCATACACCATGAATGGCGCACCGGTTTCTTGAGATTTTTTTTTTACTTGAAAATTTGACAATTTATTTATAAAATATATTAATGAATAATATGGTACAGGTTTCATATTGATAAAGAAATGGCTGACAAGAGATCATGTAACAAAAGTATTGGTAACACATCAAGAAAAGCAAAAAATGCAAGTCCTTTGTAAATTCTTTACAAAAATTATTATTTTTGAACTATATGTAAGTTTAACTAATATGTATTGTTTACTGTGTATCATGCAGAGCCACAAAATGACAAAGCTCGATAATATTATTTATGATCTAGGACCAGAGGAGAGTAAAAGCTAGATGGAAAAATTGCAAAAGGATGAATCAGGTGAATGAAAAAATACTATCGATCCAATATGAGTTTCTTTTTTTAATTTTCATTAATAATATACTTAAAATTATTATATAACATGTGTCAAACAATATATTAATTCACATCTGTTTAATATTCTACAGGGACCAACAACTCAGAAAATGAATGTTGTTCTAAGAAAAGAAAAAAAACAGAACATGCAAATGAAAATGAATTGCTCCTTAACTCATCTGGAGTGGTGTTGGAGGTGAACGAAAGGGGGAGAAACTTTTAAAAAAGTTTGAGGGATCTAGTGGAATGAATGTATAGACGTTCTTTCCACTTACAATACAAAAATCAATCCAATGATTCCAAGAACCAAATTTTATCTAAACTACAGAAAGAGTTTCAAGAGAATTGGTCAATGAGACATGTTAGACCTTTAATAGAAAAAACATACAACAACAAAAAAGAAGGAATGAAATAGTAATATTCCTTTAAATGTTTGTCTAGAATTATTTATGAATATCATTTATAGATATCACTTTTGTTATATTTACTTTTCATATATCAATATAAAAATTAAATAGTTTATTGTCATGTTACATTTTCAGGAAGATTATGAAAATCTCAAAATATGAACGAGCTGATATCAGAAATATGCCAATAGGAATGTCCAAAAAGGTGTACAAGGAGATGGTCAAAGAAATGGACAAAATTGCATCGCAAGAGGAGTCATCTCAACAACAACGTGCTTCAAATGTAATATGTAATCATTGAATTTTTCGATCATTACGTACAATAAATAAACAATTTAGCATTAAATATTAATTTTCAAGTATTTTCTTGTAGAAAAGAAAAGAAAATGGAACCCATTCAGCACATAAAACAGGACAACAAGGAAGAAAACGGTTGATATCTAATTTTGTGAGTAATTGTTACTTCCTTATAAAAACTTAACTAGATTTCATTTTTGTATTTTTTAAGTTGTTTTACAAAAATCATCAGTGAATGCCTTCAAACAGGTGCTAACATACAAAGAAGAACCATCAGACGAATCGATTGACATTGGGTTAAATATGGGTTGTGAGTATATGTTGGCATATCATAAATTAATTGTGGAATTTGTAAGCATCTATCGATCTTGTTTTACTTAGCTCCGTCCATAATTAATAGAACAAAAAAAAATTATATTAAATATATGATTTGTTATGGGGTATAAAACTTGCAGGAAACAAAGTATGGAACTGTGCCAACAGATGAAATCTTGAAAGATGGCATACTCCATGGTTTTGAAAGAATGTGTATTGTTCATGAGTCAATTGTTGCTATGGTACGTCATTATTTTCGGTTTACATTGATGTATATTATTTAATATTGCAATTTTCATTATTCTCACCAGTGTATATACACTCATTACAGTTTATTTTTATGTTTGTAGATGGAAGGTGAAGAAGAAGAAAACAATAAACACCGTGAACAAAACATTCCTGAAAATAACCCAATTCATGGAAGTAGCTCTAGCAGTGACAGAAGTTCAAGCAAAGAATGATGATCACTATGTTTGGATATTAAAGCAAGGTGTTGTATTTTTTGAAATATTTGTCTGTGAATTCAGACATTTTGTTTAATGTAATGGAAATACTGTCCCAATTGAAATACAAAGGGATACCAATAACTGTCCCATTTTGTATGACAAAGATTGTCTTATTCATATATATAGATAATAAAATATGTTTTAATTTATTCTATTGTCTTCTCCATTGTCGCTGTGAAATGTAACACCACTGATTAAATTTATGGATGATTAAATATTATAATGAAGATATGTGAAATTTGATGATATGATATAACAAATTAATCCAAACATCACATTCAAATGCACTAATAAAAATTTAATTCATATGAATATTGTTATAAGATATGTGTCGTCTTTTGATGAACAATAAATTTAAAAAAATTCACAATAATTATGATATGATAATATCACATTCAAATGCATTAATAAAAATTTAATTAATATGAATATTGTTATAAGATGTGTTGACTTTTGATGAATAATGAATTTTAAAAAATCACAATAATTGCACTATCACAGGTCGATGTTTCTAAAAAATACAAAATGAACATCGGTGCGTGTCAGTTACTGTACACCAATGCATTTGTATGATACAGTGCATCAAAACGTTTCTATGACCTATAGGCACCACACAAATACCAACACCAATTATAAATATCGGTGTGTTTGTGCGATACTGCACACCAGTGCATTTATGTGAGTCTACTGACTGGGGCATTTGTATGACCTATGGGCACTGCACAAATACCAATACGAATTAGAACAAACAGTGTGATTGTCTAATACTATGCACCGGTGTGTTTCTATAACTCGACGTACTGGTGCGTTTAGACGACCTATGGGCACCACACAAATCCCAAGACCAATTAGAACGGCCACGTGCATTGTATCACCAACACTACACCCTGGTGCGGTTGTATACCTTGACGGCCCGGTGCATGCACCTTTGACCACCCCGGGCCGACCGTCTATATGACACATACTGGTGCGTTGAAACCTTAGTAGCGCACGAATCAAAGAAACATCCGTAATAACCTCCAGCCGCCCAAGTTTTTTAGTTGTGTTAAAATTTCGTTAAAAGCTCTGCCAAAACCTCCATTACCAAAAATGGATGTTATAGCAAATGTTTTTTTGACAATTTTAGCCAATTTTATAACACTAAAATCTTCTTTATAACCTCCGCTAGAGGGTATTTTCCTTGTAGTGTTCATTTGACTTTGATGATTACATTTACATCATGAACCTACCCCTAGGTAACTTATCCACATAATAATTATATTGACCATCCTCAATTACATAGGTGAAATCATCATTTCAAAGACAAAAGTCAAATTTTTAGTGAAAATTCAAAAATATCAACAAACTATCAAACGTGCCCTCTCTTTGCCAGGCACACCCTCCCTTTGTCAAACGCACCCTCCATTTTGCAGGTTGCTTTTGACTAGGTTTTAGGTGTCCAAATTGGTTCCAATATGGCTTGTTGGAAAGGCCTTCAAGTCTAATTTCTAGATATTCCTTTAGTTTGCAAAATGAAGCTCATTTTCCTAGTCAAAACTCAATCCTCCCAAGACTTCTTAGCGTGCAGCACCAGGGCCAAAAATGAGGCAAAACCATGATTTTTTACTTCTTTTTTGACATTTTGACCTGTTAGTTTTGCACACCAAGGCTAGAAAAGTGGTTTTCTTACATGTATTTGCCATTTTTAATCCAATGGTGGTGGCCTTTTGGTCAAAATATGGCTAAAAAAATAGCGCAGCGCCAAGGGCGCTACGCGTTTGACACTTCTCTATCACATGACTATCCAAAAACACAATAAAAACACATAAATTTGAAAAAATGACCCAAAAACTTTCAAAATTGGTGAAATGATTGCTGATGATGTGGCTAGGCTTGGATTGAAGCCTCTGCAAGTATATCCAACTTCATTTTCTCTTCTTTCATGGTCAAAGCCTCAATTTTTGCATTGGCTCTTTTGAGATTGGCCTTTGCAATTTTGTCTCTTTGGGCATAGTGAGCTTCCTCCTCAGTATGTTATTATCTTTGTTTGCCTTCTCCAAAAGCTTCCCCAAGTTCTGGTTAGCTCTATCAAGCCATGGCTCCAAGTTTTCATTGATTACCATTGCAAGTTGTTCATTCAGAGTGAGTTGATTAGCAAGCTCATCCTCTTTTTGCCTTTCTAGTGCTAGAGCTCTTTTCAACCCTCTAGTTCTAGGTCTGCCTCTTGGTGCTTGTTCTTCTTGTTCTTCAAGAAAAACATGCTTTTCAAGTGTCTCTTCTACTAAAACCTTGTATTTTTCTGCTTCCCTTTGATCTATGATATATTTGACCTCATTAATGACATGATTTGTCTTCAACTGATGGTTCTCCTACTCAAGGAAGTTTATGACAGATTTGGACCTGTCAAGATTAGTTTGGAGCTCTGTAATCTTGGCATCCTTCCCCTTAATGACTATACTAGTGATCTCATCATCATCACGCTCATCTAGGTCAACAAGGTCAAAATCTGGTTCTATCTCATGGATATCATCCTCATCATGAATGCTTGCCTCATGTACATCCCCGTCTACCATATTTTATTTCCCCTTATGTGCCTGCTTTTTTGGTGAAGAAGGCAGGGCCCCTTCCACAATATATGGAGAAAACACCTACCTATGACC
Source organism: Pinus albicaulis (assembly GCA_034641835.2). Taxonomy (NCBI): domain Eukaryota; kingdom Viridiplantae; phylum Streptophyta; class Pinopsida; order Pinales; family Pinaceae; genus Pinus; species Pinus albicaulis. Next base: position 596,903,961 of record CM076577.1, read on the forward strand.
CCTCTGGTATTTTTTTCCCAATGGCTCTATCTCAGCCACATTAGCATGCTTAGGCTCATTGATTTCAGCTCTACTAGGTGACCCAGTCTCAATGTGAGATGGAGATGATGATGGTGAAATAGATGAAGGGGACTGATCTAATGATGATGCATGAACTGTGGGCTGAGATGGAGGAATGGATGTGGAAGGATGAGATGATGAAGGTACATTTTGGGCATGCTGAATAGGTGGAGCATTGAATATGTCACTAGCTATGAATGAACTCCATGGAATGTTAAATTGTTTGAGGTGATGGAGGACTATGATTTTGATGAGGGAGTGATGGAAAATACTATTCATTTGGTGTTCATACTCTCTCTTATGGACAATAAATACCATCTTATCAATGATCTAAAAGAGGTAGTAGGGTATGTTGAGCATTTTTACCCTTGTGAAGTGCATAAGTAGCCAGATGTGATAGGCATACAGTCTAGAAAATCTACCTTCACATGAAAAGTATTTCATGATGATCTTCATCATGGGATAATATCTCTCCTTTCTCTCATTCTTGTACCTAGGTTTGATGAAAGGCTCATAATAATGCTCCTCCAAGTCTTTCTGTTTGAACCATTTCTCTCCAAAATTTGGGATCTCGGTGGCATCTGAGATGATGGTAGTTGACACAGTGAAAGTGACACCAGCTAGAGTAACTTTTTTTTCATGGAGATTAGAAATGAAAATTCTGGTCAACATAGCATGGTGTTGGACCTTTTGAATTTTCTGACAAAACTCAAAACATCCAACATGTTTAAAACATGCCACAGCCATAGGAGATGCCAAGAGTTCCCTGGTAGTTGTTGGCTCTAATATGAGTATTCTTCCCCCTTTGTGTGGCCTCTTCTCCTATGATTCTTCTCCCTCACTGTATGGTTTGTTTTCTTCTTCTATCATGATTCCTTAGTGTCAAAACCCTAGGGAGGTGTGATGATGGTGGAATGTGGTTTTTAGGAATAGGGAATGGGATAGGGTAATTGAGGTAGATGGGGGTAGGGATTTATAAGTTAAGGGATGTGACAGGGAGTAGGGATGTGAGGGGTTTGGAATAGGAAATTAATTATAGGTGTAGGGAATTGGGAGCCTAGGCTAGTATACCTAGGGTTTAGGGTTTTAAGGAAATGAAAGCTAGGGAAATTGGATGTTAATGTATGGATTTGGGAAAGGGTGTATTGCAATGTGGGAAGCATATGAAAGTGCTAGACAGTGAAATTGAATAGTAAATGGGTATTTGAGAAATACTAAGGTTTTAAATTTGTAGAAATACAAAAAATTTCCTTTAACAAACTTCACACGACAAAAAATGACTTGATGGAGAAGAGGAATATTAGAGAAACGGTAACTTACTTTCTTGTTTGAGTCATGAGGAACTACTGCTGAAAGATTGAGGGTGATTTTGTGAAGTTTGGAGGCCTTTCTGGCAACTACTAGGGAGAACGGGAAAGTGTGAAACGCCACAATCAAGCGCTCCCTCTCTTTGACAGGCGTGCAATGAAATAAGCAGGCGTGCAGCGCAACAAGCAGACGGGAAGCGCCATACACAGGTGCATCCTCTCTTTGACAGGCGCACAGCGCCTCCCCTGTTTTGCTAATTTCGCCCAAAGAAACTTGAAAACCCTGCTTTGGTTGAGGTTACTCGATGGTAGAGGATACAAATGAAGTCTCTTTGATGTCATGAAGGATCTTATACTTGAGTTAAATTGATATTTTGATTTAAAACCCACTTCCTAATGTTTCAATTTCACCTCTGAAAAATTTGGAAAATATCCTTTACACTCGCTTTCTTCTTCGCAGGTTGATGATGCTAGAGTTTGGCACTATTTACATTTATTTGTTTGGTTTTTATTTTGGCATATCGAGTTGATTGGAAGCTTGGGAATAGTACTTATTACATATAATAAACATAAAAATAAATTACATCTCTGTTTTTGAATAAAATTACATTGCAGAATAAAAATCATAACTTGAAAGAAGAATTATAACTTTGGAAATATTCCTTGGAGATCATCTTTCATGTTGGAAAAACCTTTTCTGATGATAAAGGAATATTATTTCAATCACTCTCATACTTTTTCTGACCTTATGCAAATGAAATGGTGTTTTATTTGGACCTTGGAAAATGAAACCTAGTGACCTAATGGGACTTTGAATGACCAGACTCCATGGTGACTTTAACTGACACAATGACATGATGAAATAGACTTTCATGACTGAATTATGGTCAGCAAGACATGAAGGTGGGCCAGAAAATATAAATTTTTGAGGGAGAGTGAAGTTTTATGACTAGGGCTACCAACATTGAGTGAATTTTTTGCATGACCTAATGGAATGATAAAAAAATTCTGATTGGGACTCCTAAAATGATATGAAAAGAGGATTTTTGATCACTGATGGCAATATGCAAATACTAACACTAAAAATGACCATGGTGTTTGTTAGAAAATTATATATTATAGAGCAATGAAACACATAAAATATGTGGAAAACACAAGCACAAGAAACACATAAAACCAGAGAAACACAGATATACGTGGTTCACCTAGTTTGGGCTACATCCACCCCAAACAACCAGTCCTTCCTTTCTATTATCTAGAAAAATGAAGAGACACAACCTATAGCAGATCTACTGTAATATCCTTTGTTCTCTCTCACAGTCTCCCTATCTATTCACTCTGAGAGTACATATACAATACACATCTGCAATACAATACCCTCATACAAGCGAGGGGTTGCCTTCAAGGGAAAAAAGCCATAAACTAAACATAACTTCTACCATCAAATCATCTGCCTAATGAACGGCCCATATTGACTAGAAATTACTATACTTTTACCAGGCAATTTTACATTCGTTTTTAGCTGCCGAAACCTCCCCGCTGGGGCTCCATGTAAAGTCGCACCCGCCCCTAGACCCCCTGTGCACAAGGCGACCATGCTGTGTGGCGTCTCCACCCCATTAAGGTATAGGGATCCAACGTTATGATACAAAATAAACAAGAAAATCAAGCTCCACACCCAACAATCTCCCACTTGGAGACTGATTGTAGTAACTCCACCACTGCTTCATTTGCTATAAAATGACTCCACTTTGGACCTGGTTGTTTCTCATCTTCATGATCATACTTGAAGACCAATTTAAACTGAGCATATTCTCAGTTTCTCCCTAGTTACAACTTTTGTTAGCATATCTGCAGGATTCTAGCTAGTGTGTATCTTTTCGAGCTTCAACTGTCCATATTACAATACTGACCGTATGAAATGGTACTTGAGCTGTATGTGTTTAGTCCTGAAATGAAATTTTGAGTTCTTAGCAAGATGAATGGCATTTTTTCTATCACTGTATAACGTGCCCATATCATGCTTCTTACCCAATTCATCCATAAACTTTGTAACCATATCATTTCTTTACTAGCCTCTGTAGCAGCAACATACTTTGCTTCTGTTGTTGAAATTACAACAACACTTTGAATTTTTGAAACCCAACTGACAGTTGTTCCACCTAAATTAAATACATATCCTGTAGTGCTCCTCCTGTTATCTCTGTCACCTGCCATATCTACATCAACATATCCCTGTAGAGAAAAGTTTGAACCACCAAAGCATAATGCTTGATTTATGGTACCTCTCAAATATCTGAGAATCCATTTCACTACCATCCAATGTTCTTTTCCTGGATTTTTCATGTACCTTCTTACAACTCCCACTGCATGTGCAATATCAGGCCTTATGCAGACCATTGCATACATTAAGCTTCCAACTGCTGATGCATATGGAAATTTAGATATATAGTCCATTTTTTCTTGAGTCTTGGGGCACATCTCCTTACTAAGTTTGAAATGGCTAGCAAAAGGTGTACTAACTAGTTTTTCATTCTTCATATTAAATCTTTTCAAAACCTTTTGTATGTACTTATTATGAGACAGTGTTAATTTGTGATTTTTCCTGTCTCTAGTTATTCTCATACCAAGGATTTGTTTTTTAGCTCCCAAATCCTTCATTGTAAAGGAATTTTCCAATTTTCTTTTGAGCACATTTATTTCTTGCATGTTAGACCCTACAACAAGGATGTCATCTACATACAATAACAATATAATATAGCTACCATCATTTTTCTTTTTCAGATAAACACAATGATCAGAGTGACATCTAGTATAACCTTGTTCAGACATAAACCTGTCAAATTTTGGATAACACTGCCTTGGAGCCTATTTTAAGCCATACAAGCTCTTCTTTAACCTACACACTAATTTCTCTTTCCCTTTGACCTCATATCCTTCTGGTTGCTCCATATAGATATCTTCCTCAAAATCTTTATGGAGAAATGTTGTCTTTAAATCTAACTATTCAAGATGTAAATATTCCGCTGCTACAAGATTTAAAATACTTCTGATTGAAGTTATCTTAACAACAGGAGAAAATATTTCATCAAAATAAATACCTTTCTTTTGTGCAAACCCCTTCACCACAAGTCTAGCTTTTTACCTTTGTTTTCCTCCATCTTCTTCCTTCAGCCTGTAAAGCCATTTATTCTGCAATGTTGTTTTACCTGCAGGCAACCTGACTAAGTCCAAAGTCTAGTTATGCATTAAGGATTCCATCTCTTCTTTCATGGCTAGCTCCCACTTCTTCCTGTTTTCAACCTGCATTGCTTCTTCATAACATTCGGGTTCACTAGAATCAGTCAAAAATAAATAATATAATGAAGGAGAGTATCGTTCAGGGGGTCTACTTATCCTAGTAGATCTTCTGACACCACTTTCAGGTGTTTGAGGTGCCTGTTGCTGTTGTGGTGGATGTTGTTGTTGTGGCTATTGATTATTATTATTTTCAGGCACCTTTACTTTTTCTGTGATGTCATCAAGAACTGTGTATTCTTTGTTTTCTTTTTCCTGTTTATGTTCCTGCAACTGATTCTTATACAAGACCTTTTCATTGAATATTACATCTCTGCTCCTAATGATTTTGTGATTTTCATAATCATATAAGCGATAACCAAAATAATTAACACCATATCCAATAAAGGTACATTTCTTTGATTTTTCCTCAAGATTTTTTCAGTTTTCTTTATTAATATGGACAAAGGCCTCACGGCCAAAAGGCTTTAAAAAAGAGTAGTTTACCTTTTTACCTATCCATGCCTCTTCTGGAATACCACCATCCAAGGAACTTGAAGGCCCTCTGTTTATTAGATAAACAACAGTATCTACAGCATCTGCCCAAAATTGTAAAGGCAATCCTACATGCAATCTCATACACCTTGCACGCTCCATGATTGTTCTATTCATCCTCTCTAACAAACCATTTTCTTGCGGTGTTCTTGGAATTCTCTTCTCTCTGCGAATTTCATGCTCTGAACAATACCTATCAAACTCTTAGCTGCAATATTCACCTCCATTGTCTGATCTGAGACACTTCAACTTCTTTCCTATCTCAATCTCAACCAAACCTTTCCATTTCTTGAAAGTATCAAATACAAAAGATTTATTCTGAATACAATAAATCCATTTTTTTTTAGTTGCATCATCAATAAAAGTAATGTAATAACGAGAGCCACCAAGATATGATACCTGAGCAGGTCCCCATACATTTGTATGCACAAGCTTTAATTTTTTACTCTTCTTTTCTTTCCCAACTCTGAGAAATCTGACTCTCATTTTTTTTCCATAAATTCAATTCTCGCAGAAATCCAAATCAATATTCCTCAAACCCGACAAAAAATTTCTTGAGTGAAGAATCTTCATCCCCTTCTCACTCATGTGTCTGAGCCTATGATGCCATAATGTTGCATCTGCTCCTTTTGAGGTTAAAGCATTAACAGAGCTAGAAATACCATTGCATAAATACAATGTACCAACCTTTTCACCTTTTGATATCACTAGGGCTCCTTTGGTGACCTTCCAATTTTTATCTGTGAAAGTTGTCACACAACCTTCACCACCTAACTGCCCTGTTGAAATTAAACTTTTCTTCAGATCTGGAACATGCCTTACCTCCTTTAATAGCCATTGGTTTCCATTCTGTTGTTTTACAAGAATTTTACCCATTCCAACAATTTTACAGGGTTTGTCATCACCCAAACAAACTTGTCCAAAATCTCCTTGAACATATTCGTGAAAAATATTTCTTATCAGGTGTGGCATGGAATGAGGCCCCTGAATCTACCACCCATGAATCAGTAACATTTTCGAAAGAATGAATCAAAGCATCTTGTAACACATCACCTGTCACATTTGCTTCATGATTGTTTTCTTTTTGTGCGTCTCCTTCTTTTCCCTTCCATGATATACAGTCTTTCTTCAAGTGTCCTTTCTTTCTGCATTTCCAGCACACTATCCCCGATCTGGACTTGGATATGCCTTTCCTTGATTTACTGCAATATCTTGAGCTCTTTCCTCTTTCTATTTTTCTTCCCTTATACTCTGCACTCAAAGCATTACCTGATGTATCACTGGAGCTTTTCTGTCGCATTTCCTCGCTAAGGATAGCACCGACAACATCATCAAACTTTAAAGTACTAGATCTAGAGACAGAGTTACTAATGGACATAACTAAACCATTCCATATTTCTGGCAATGAGCACAGAAATAAAAGAGCCCTAACCTCATCATTAAATTTTACCCCTACAAAACTTAACTAATTGGTAACTGTATTAAAATCATTTAAATGGTCTGCAACAGATCCACCTTCCGACATCTTCATATTAAATAAATGTTTCATAAGAAATACCTTGTTTGAGGCCGAGGGTTTTTCATATAGTTTTTCCAATGCCTTAATCAAACCCTCTGTTGTTGTTTCCTTCGAAATATTGAAGGCTATCGACGCCACGAGGCACAACCATATTTTTCCAAGTGCCTTTCTATCGAGAATCTCCCATTTTGCGTCTTTCATAGTCATCATCTTCTTTGTTTTTCCGCTCAATAGTAGGTACAGATCTTTCTGATATAGATAATCTTCCATCTGCATCTTCCACAGCAGGAAGTTTTGGCCGTTAAATTTCTCGACCCTAAACTTACCATCTTCCACCATTTCTCCCACTCGAACCAGGAACCCTTCTTTCCTGCGAGTTTATTAGCCAAATATACCTTCGACTCTGATACTAGTTGTTAGAAAATTATATATTATAGAGAAATGAAACACATAAAATATGTGGAAAACACAAGCACAAGAAATGTATAAAACCAGAGAGACACAAATATACGTGGTTCACCCAGTTTGGGCTACGTCCACCCCGAACAACCATTCCTTCCTTTATATTATCCAAAAAAATGAAGAGACACAACCTACAGCAGATCCGTTGTAATATCCTCTATTCTCTCTCATAGTCTCCCTATCTGTTTCTCACTCTGAGATTACACATACAATACACAGCCGCAATACAATACCCTCATACAAGTGAGGGGTTTCCTTCTAGGGAAAAACACCCTAGACTAAACTTAACCTCTACCGTCATATCATCTGCCTAATGAACGGCCCAGATTGACTAGAAATTAATATACTTTTACAAGGCAATTTTACATTTTTTTTTACCTTCGGGGGTGCTGCCCTCAAAACCCCCTGCCAGGGGGGGGCTCCATAAAGTTGCAACCACCCCCCGTGGACCCCCCAAGCAGTGTTTAATTACGAGGATCGTTGCTGCCCCATTAAGGTATTGGGGTCCAACGTAATGATACAAAATAAAGAAAAGATAATCAGGCTCCACACCCAACAGTGTTATTAGTAACCTTTTCAATGTTATTAGTTTAGGGAGATCATAGGGAAAGGAATAATTATTTATAACATATTATGCAACAAAAGGACAAGTTTTTAATATTAATGGTGGTTATCTCAAAGGATTAAAAAACATTTAAATCATATAAATGTATTTGGAAACCAACCGTTAATTAGCATCGATTAGGGATCAACTCGAAAAATCATATAAATATATTTGGAACCCAATCGTTAGTTTGCGTCGATTAAGGATCAACTCCAACAATCGAGATGATCCCTTGCATGATGTTCAGTTCCTACTTATTGCAACCCTGATGTCACTCTTTTCTTTTCTTTTTCTTTTTTTTTAAGAAGAAACGCCGATAATGCATTAATATGAGATTAGGGGGATGCAGGCGGAGGGAGGAAGTGGGGGAGAATATCAAAGAGAGAGGGGCAGGAAAGAGGGAGAGGGAGCAAGTGGGGAAGAGGGATAATGGGAGTGAAAGTGAGGAAGGAAGGGAGGGAGAGAGAGAGGGAGAGAGAGAGAGGGAGAGGGAGAGGGAGAGGGGGTGGGGAGAGGGGGGAGAGGGAGGAGCATGGGGAGGCGAGGTGGAGGCTGAGAGAGGTAGGAGTGGAAGGAGGGAGGTGGAGGTTGAGAGAGGGAGGGAGAGAGAGTGAGAGGGATATAGGGTGTGGGGGAGATATCAAGTGAGGGATAAATACATATGTTAACAATTAGAGCTAAAATCCACCAATATTAACAATATCAAAATACCCTTATGCTAATAAATAAATAAATAAATCACAGCTTATATGAGACAAAAAGTAATCTAATAATAAATTATCTGTCGAAAAAGACTAATCATCAACTGAGAATGTATCAATCTCGATGTGGAGTAATAACTAGCGGCACAAATAAAATCATCTACATAAAGGACAATATATGTAATAGTCTAAAATATCCACGCAACAGTTATCCAAACAACAACGACTCATCTTCCTGAATCTCTCCATTGAATAGGACTTTGAAATAAATGAACCCAACTCTGCATTAAACTTTTTATGGAGAGGTCATCCGTGACAATGTTTAACTCTCTAAAAATATGATAATAAGTGATACTAGTAAAACACATATGAAGTATGTCAATACGTCCATCTAGTTCACAAGATTGGGAACGTCAAATTTTGTCTTACCACTCGACCAATCTATGATAACCTTTACATCACCTATAATGTTGTTGATAAATTCTAGAAACCTGTGTATTTTGTTCGAAATGCCCAATGTTTTGGGTGAACAGTTCACCCATATTCATAGGTAAGAAGCTTAACTGATGATAGGAAGAGTGCTTGACAAAAATATATAAATAATGGTGAAAATTTAGTCGTTACAGAATTTGATATTAAAGGGAAAGCTGATAAGTTTGACTAAATCAATTAAAATAAAAATATTAAATAATATGTTTTTATTGGAGTTATCCAAGGATTGGAAGTTATATTAAAATCATTAAAAATTAAAAGGAGAATGAAAGGAGTTAAACTAATAAATTTGATCAAAATTCCAAAAAAGGGGGGAATTAAAACGTTGAAGTTTAAACTTTATTTTATTAATAATATTAGTATAAATCTTGGATCAAAATTAGTATAAATCTTGGATCAAAATTAGTATGAGGATATATATATATATATATGGAAATTGATTTAAAGAATTACTTTGAAAATTGTATTAAATTTAAGATAAAGTTGACTGAAATAATTCAAATAGAAAATTAAATAAGATGTTAATTATTGGGGTTGTCCAATAATTGTTAAATTTGAAGAAAAATTATTTGTTTATGAAAATAATAATAATATACTCAAGATTTATTATTTGAACAAATTTAGAAAAAAGGAAGAAAGGGTTTAAATAATGAAATTTAGAAATAATAATGTTAATATGCATTTATGCTTTAGATTTTTGGTTATATTAATATGGGAAATTTATGTGAATAACTCCAAAGAAATAATGTGGGAAAAAATATATTAACCTAAGATGTGGAGTTAGTCACTAGTGTTTGAGACAAAAAAAAAATTAAATTAGTTTAGATTATTAAATACTTTAAAGAGATGGATAAATGGAAAGGGGAAGATTTTTCTTAAGGTAATGCATCAAATTAATTGGATAGAAAATTGAGGAATAACTATGGGGAGAAATGGAGATCAGGGTTGGCTATGAATAGAAAATTAGTAAATAAAGGAATAATTCAATAATGGAAGGGGGAGGGAGATGGAATTTAGGAAGGGATAGAGTTTGAATCAGAGGAATAAGGTTTAGATGATAAGAAATGGATGGTGGGTTTTCAGGACTGGCTTAACTGGTATCCATCATCCCAATTAAAATAGTTTAGATGTTTTTTAATTTCAAGAGATTCCCTAATGACCTAGTTAGAATGATAATGGGTAGATGCTAAAATTTTGATCTTATCAAAACAAATAAGGTGTTTGTTAGAATGGGAGTTCTCAGCAATGGCAGATTTTGTAATGTGGTTGTGGGAGGTGTCAGTCATGTGTTCTTTCAATCGATCTTAAAAAGATCTACCAGTTTTCCCAATGTAATACATTCCATAGGAGCATGGAGTTTCATAGACTCTGGGACCTAACATGTGGTCATTTTTATCCTTGGCTGATCTAAAGAGTTGGCTTGGGGTTTGAAGAAGTTTTTTATGTATTTTTTAGAAGGGATCTTTATCAACAATGTTTATCTACTCCAAATCCATGCTTCTTGCAAAAAAACTAATCCCCATGAGTCCCCCATAGAGGAGGCCTAATGTCCTTATATTTACTCGTGAAAGATGTATTTATTCTTTTTTATAAAAGAAAGATATATTTATTCTTCTTTATTTAATGTTTAATTTTTTAAAGAAATTTTTCCTATTTACTAACTCAATATTCCTGTTTTTTTTGTTGGTTTGTTTTTTATGGTTATATTTGCAATCTCATATTTTATTTAAGTAAAATGTTATATATGTTATCACTCCAGTAAATTCTTAAGTTGTGGGATTTTGTTTTTTAGTCAAAGAATACTAGAGGTAACCACAAACATACTTCAAACTCTAGGATCTAGCCTTCCTAGGGTTCAAAGAGGGCTCTCTCTTTAAAGTTTAACTTTGTTTTAATTTGTGAATATTAGGCTAGCTATGAAAGTGCAATTTTGGTTTGGTTTTGTTGGATTTGGTGGGAAAATTTCACTTGGAGGGATAGAAAGAGGGAAATCTACTTGTCCATTGGGATATGTAGTCTAATTCAAGCTAAAAGAACTACGATCAAGGCCTAAAAGGTCAAATGTCTTCAGGGCAAGATAGATAACCCTTGGAGATCTTGGAAAATTGGTTTTTGAGATGGTATGACTGGGATAAAGGGCACTTAAGAATTCTTAAATCCGAAAAAGGGAAGTAGAAGATACAGGTCAAACGGGAGAGGGAGAAATTAAGAATTCCCTACACTGGAAATCAGAAGAAAACAAAGAAATGATAACTAGTTAAAAACAGGGTGCTATTAACATGTCTTGTAGTAATAATCCTAGTTATACATTCAAATTTAGAATTAAAACACATATGTATGCATGAAACAAAAGAAGATAACAATGAGAAGTTTAGGAGAGTACTTCAATCCAGACATCTTATCACAGGGATCCTGAAGTATGATGCCAAAAAGGTGATACAATCTGCTACTCAAAATCAAAATCCAAAGCCTTCAAGTCAATGAAAATATTTATAGTAATCTCCAACAATTTTATTCCACACAAAAAATACTTCAAAGAGTGAAGTATTTATATAAAATGTCTTACAAGATATCCTAGATGACTTCTAGGAGCTAACTTAGGAAAATTAAATATCTTACAACAATAATAGTGACAGCTTGCTCAACAAATTATCAAGCTGTCATATTTTATTAAAAATAAATAGAAACTGATTTAAGATAAGAAGAAGCTGGCTGCTTATATGTCTTCTCTGTTGGCCTTTTAGATATTTTTTAGAATCTAGTTGTCTTCACTGATACTCTTTCTCGTTGATACTCTTTCTCACTTATACTCTTTCACTTCTGATACTCTTAACTTCAGTAAAATTGCCTTCTTGCTGTAAAAATATGTTTTCGCTGTGAAATCAGCAAACAGAATTTTTCTTCTTCATGTGTTTGCCTTTCTTTCTTCATGGTAAATCAGGCAATGCTTGCCACTCCTCATTTTTAGGAATTCTAATAATCTTGAGTTTCCTAAAATTCTCATCAACCTCAGTGTACCTAGAAAATATGGGTTTGATGACAAACAAATGTTTGATCTCATACTGCAAATAAAACAAATCTTCAAACCTTTTTAACAATACTTTTCCTGTGGGAGTACCTTGGCCTGTTGGCTTGTTCACCTATTCTTTGGCATGCTCTCTGATCTTTTTTTCATAATCATTCTGAGGCATTAACTTATCATTGATTACCATGATATCAGGAAGTCCCTTTTGCCTCAAATTGGTGAATTTAACCATGAATCTAATGACAGCAGTGTTCATTCCTTCACATTTCTCTTCAAGCTACCTCATCAAATTTCCATCCTGTCATTAATTTTCAATTCTTCAAGTTGTTGTCTATTCTTGCTATTGAGGAAATTTATTAACCTTACAGCCTGTTCTGGTTTATCTGCCAATTCTTCTTCTGTCTTTTGGATCTCTACCTGAGCTACCAATAGCAACTCTCTCTACTCAAAAATTACTTGAATTGATGGCCAAACATCATGAATGGATTCAATTATATTATTCCATAAGTAATTTTTAATATATGATATTTGATCCTTGAGAGTTAATTCTTTCTGGAGCTTCTTTACCTCTTCACTCAATATGTGAGCATTCTGTTCATGTATTTTAGCATCTATCTGAGCTGATTTGCTTGTTTTCTCAAGATTTTCAATTATCTTGGTCAATCTATTGATTTCATTGTTTTTCAAGGACATCTCCTCCATTTCTTTTACTAGTTGATTGCTCTCATCTGTAGGTGGCAATACTGTTGTAGAGGATTCAGCTACTGAAGTAGTTGAAGAATTCACTGGCACTGTTATGGCCAGTGGCTCTTTTGGTGCCAATTTCTCTCCTAAAGTAGATGGTACTGTTGTTGTTATGACTGGAATAACAGTGGGAATGACTGGTTCCTTAACTGTCTCTTTTTCTTGGAAAACTTGGTCCATTTGTACTTCCATTTCCTTGATTTGAGCTGTTAGTTGAAGTATTAAGCTCATCATTTCATCTTTCTCATTCAGATCCTGTAAAACTTCCTTTGTTTGAGGATGGTCTCCTTTAGGAAGCTTGAGTTGTTTCCTCAAGGCATCTATGTCCTCATTTTTCTTTTTAACCAATGCTTCAGCTGCTTTGATGTTTGTAGGATCATATCCTACTTGCAATACTAACTTTTCTAAGGCCTTTATCCTTAGATCCTTTGCATATAACGAATTTTTTTCTATCTTTATTTGGTCCTGCATATTAGAAATGGTATTTTGAAGCCTATGAGCACTCATAGATTTTGTGGTCACTGTGGAATAGAGCATCTATGATGTTTGCCTATGAAATTAAATCTGATCCAACTCATGGATTTTATCTATAGCTAATTCCATATCAACCTTTTTATAATCAGCCATTGTCTTTGGCACTGGTATAGTGGGATGTAAAACTGACATAATCAATTTTTGAGTTGAATAATCAAAGGCTGATAGGAATCTGTTTTGATTACCCAGATTCTTCTTCAAAAACTGAGAATATATTTCAGTTTTAATTTCCTCATTCTTCAATTTTATTTTCCTGTATTTTTCCTTAATATCTAAATCCTTCTCCTGAGCTAAATGTGAGGAAGAAGCCTCCATACTTTGTTGCCTTTCCATTATCTGTGCATCTTCATTATTCAACTGTTCTTGATTCTGATTCGGCTCACTGATGATTACATTGGCTACTTTGGTCTCTATCTATGTAGTGTTGGTATTCAAGGGTTGTGTTTCCTCAACATCTATTGTTACTTTACCTTTAGCTATTGTATCCAGTTTTGGCCTCTTATTGTAAATTATTTTAAACTTTGTCTCTGTGGTAGTCTCTGCAGTATAAGCTCCTTCTTCTCTGTTTCTTTTAGTGGATTTCTCTGGCTGTTTGGCAACTTCCAAAGGGTGACTAGTATTCCTTTGGTTTACTGCCTCTGTTAAAGCATTTTCAACTCACTCAATTGAATTATCAAACTTCTCTATATCTCGCTTTAACTCATGGATAAAGGGTGTCAATTTACATTTTACCCTTTGTCTACTTAAGATACCTTGTGGATCATAATTCCATGGGAAGCTTTCTTCTAATTTGTATTCCAATAATTGACTTGCCACTTCCTTTTCTGCTTCTCTTTTATTACATATGAAAGGCCCAATTTGATTTTTGAGTTTAAATTGGGTATTTTTCATGGCTGGCATAAAATTAATTGAATCAGAATTCAAGATCTGCCTAATGTACTCTAAGGAAAAGATCCTCATAGATGGATGCTTCGATAACTTGTAGGGCAACAAGTTAGAACCAAAAACTCTAATTTCAGTGAATTCCTTATATAAATACCAATCACCTACTTTGCTTTTCTCTGATAGCTGCAAAATTCTCTTCATTTCCTCACTGATTCTAGGCTGCTATGTTCTTGTCAAAATGGTGGTCAATGGATGTACAAACAACTCTGCAAACTCTGAATAACTGAATGGTGTGCCTTCTTTCTCGTCATAACTGCTTTAAGGGAAAGACAGGGATGTGTTATTCAACATCTTCCAAATTGTAAATTTGTCAATTGACAGTGGATGCTATCAGCTATAAAACCAGCATAGTCAAATACAACTGAAGGTGGCTGTCTTGGAGAAAATGTAGACAAAAATCCTAGGATACACTTATCAGTATGCTCATTAGTGAAATACCCAAGTATGAAGGAAAGCATGGAGATTACATGCCTTGAACCTTCAGGGAACTTGGCAGTTGAATATGGAGGGTTTAATTTTGGAATTTCAACATGCAGGGGCATGAAAGTTTGGAAAATCATAAACCTTTTATGAAAGTCTAAGTTAATGTATAACTTAGCGAGGGCTTCAATAGACAATGGGACTGCTTGGGGGTCTGGTTGAAGTTGCAACATTTGATTTATTGACTCTGCTGTAATAGTAAATAGGACCTCTTTATTTGCATTGACAATAGCTCTTTGTTCAGGAATGTAGTAATGGTGACATACTCTGATAATTTCTTGGCAAGGGTAAGTCGGGAGCACTATATATTTGGCCAAACTGAATTCTAAAATGTGTACATCTTCTTGATCATCTAGGGATTTTTCAAAACACCAGTTGTGGATATCTAATAGAATATTGAACTCAACTATAGGATCAGATATCTTATAGTCAATGTCAGCGAGGGGAATATGCTCAATATCAACAACTAGGGGTTGTAATGGATTGACTACAATTGCAGTATTTGGAGTCAAGGCAGGAGTAGCTTTAGGAGTCTTAGACCCTTCAGATTTGTTTCCACTCTGTTTTTTAGGCATTTTGTTTGGCTTCTACAAGTTTAAACTATTTGTAGAGGCAATTTTACTATAACAGAGGCTTGATTAGGAAAATTCAGTAAAAATAGAATGTCTCTTTGGATTTTATGCTCAATTAGGTCTCTCAAATGAAGTTTTGAGGCTAAAACTGGTCTAAAATAGAAAACAGGGGTTTTCTCAGTCTTTTGACTACAAATTGGGCCAAAACTCTGATAAAAAAGGTTTTTCAGAAGATATAGGGCACCTGCAAAGGATTTTTGGCCTTTTAAAGCTTGAAATTGATCAAAAATTGTGAAAATTTTGATAAGTTTCCTTAAAAATGGTGCGCAGTAGACAACTAAGGTTCCCAGGAAAATTTTTCTAGGGTTCTGCCTGTTTGTGGGACTTTTGGGCAATTCAATTTAATCAATTTCTTGATTTAAACTGCTTCTTTTTCTTTTAAAGGTCTTTTGAATTTAGTTGCAGGTTAAACTGCTTCTTTTTCTTTTAAAGGTCTTTTGAATTTAGTTGCAGGTATTTGTTTTAACAAGGTTTTCTTCAGTCTTCTGGTTGAATTGATGACTTTCAATGGTTGATCAGGAGCAAGAGTGGCTCCTCAGCAATTTTTACAGGTTCTTGAGCAGTTTCAGAGGTTCTGGGCATTGAAAATGGGCGTCAGGGGCTTTCACACTTTACACAGTCGGGGAAGGCAACACAAAGGTTTAAACGCAAAGATAGGTAGAAGAATGCAGAAACAAAGGTTTAATTAAACATTTGATTGAATTAACCCTTGGCATTAATTATAGGTCGCGTCAGGCGGGAAGTTGTTTTGGAATTACAAAGGCACATAAAACCAGCGGTTTATCGCGTGGAGTTTAAGTGGTAAGCAGTTTTAAACCAAACTCACATGATTGAATCAGAAGGGGCCACGTGGAGATGAGGGGTCAGCGGAAAACCATCCATTTCGCGTGGATTTTTCGTTTGAGCAGTTGGGCATGTTGTTTACGCGATATCACTCGTCAACCGTCGGATTTGAGAAATGAATGCGAAGGGCTGAGATCACTTTGAGAGCTGCGTGGAGCGGAAAGGTGGGACCGGGTTTAATCAAATGCAGCAGAAGGGTTTAGGGTAGGTTAGAAAACTTTATAATATGGCTAAGGGTTAAATGATGTAAAACATAAAGGATATGCTTTTAAGGATGGTATATGTGGGTTTATAGTTTTTATTTAAAACATTTGTTAAATGTTTTTAATAAAATATAAGTGGGCGAGTTTGGTTTAAGTTTTATGAAATAAATGTTTTAACACATTTAAACCATAGTCCCATATAGCGACGGGGGATAGGTTTAAAACAAATGTTTTATGATATAAGCGGGGTATAACATTTGTATTCAAAACCTATATGAAATGTTTCGAACTTTTATTTGTGCGGGCGCAATATATGTATTTATATAGTTTTTCACCTTTTTCAATAGTTTAAAAACTATAGGGCGGGATATTTGAAATAATGATAGTTTTAGACCAAAGGGCTTTTGATTTGGGATTTTTTTTATTTGTGCACATGGATAACATACTTTGGCCTTAAACATTATAATAGTGGGTTTTTTGGGGGTTTATTAAATATAAGGGAATTAATAACTAGGAAAGGGTATTTTTTAGGGATTTAATCAAATATGTCAAAAGTTAATATGATAGGGGAGTGAGATGTACAAAAAAATACACATTATCTCCTAGTATAGTATAAATTTAAGCATTTCTCATCTTTATATTTCTTTCAATAATACTTAGGATAAATGTGATTTTGTGGATTTTTATGAATGTTTATGAAGAAATGAAGTTAATTATTCTAGGATTACAATTTTATTAAGAAAGAATGTGTGCTTACTTAGGAAAAAGGGGCTTTAATACATGAATGAAGGGTAAATTATGATAAAGAGGATTTTAACATAAGAACTCATTATTTTCAACTAACCAGTCATAGAGCCTTGGGTCTGGTCCCAACAAAAGTTAGAGAAATGATCTGAGCCCGTTTGACTGATAGCTTAGAATGTTGAACACTCATGGGGAAGGGGAAATTAGTGATTTTGCCCGATGATGTATTATTTACATGATTGCTCCACTACTTTCTACCTACCCAACTTCCATTTCTAACATTTTTTTTCTTCATTTTGCAAGTGCATTTAGGCTTGCAACCTTAAAACATTTTCTTTTCAAAGCATAAAACTATCTGAATATACCTTATTTCATCCGAGGGCTTAGATTAAACTGTTGAGCTCCTCATTATTCTCTACCTATCTATTGATTTGTCGAGTTTAAAATTTTTGACAAATCTTTATTCTCTATCTAAAACATGAAATTGAAACATGAACAGTTAAGATTAAACTATTTAACTGATCATGGATTATGGCATCTATTAACACTCTGCACATAATCATTATTCTTGCAATAAAAAGTAAAATTAGTGGCATTTGGACTTGCTCACTTTCAGGTTTTATTTCTTTTCTTTTGGGGTATATATTTTTCTAAGTCCTTTGATATTTCTTTTAGGACTTTTTACCCTCTTTTTGATTTTTTATTATTTTTCATCTTTTCAAAATATGGGAAAACAACTTGCAGAAAACAAGGTATGTACATATTTACAAGACTTATCAAAGTCAATTCAAAATTTTATGAACCCTATTGTTATAGGACCCTAATAGTGGCTCCACATGGGGATGTCATTTCCTAGTGAAATATCAAGAACTCTAAGACTAGGTAGCCTTTGAAATTTGACTGTGATGATCCTGTAAATGTCTTCTGATATCTGCAATTTATTCATATTTATGATATTCACTTTTCAAAGCTTAAGGCCTTCTCTTCGAGCTTCAACTTTGCTAAGGAAACATCCAATCCAATCTAAGCTTTGATATGTATATGTATAATGATCAATGTGAATAAAAACTAACTATTGGTTAACTCAGGTGAGTAGTAGTGCTTCAGCATTCTGCCATTAACTGGTCCTTCTTGCAGATTTGTTCCATCCAATTCTTTGAGAAAAAATGCATTATTACCTCTATATCCATTATAATTACATAAGGCCCTTTCTATAGAAAATCAAATTTTCCATGTTTTCCTTTGTCTTCTCTTCTGGAATCCCATTTCAACACTTTATCTCCTATGTAAAAATCATCCTCTTTAGTCTTTTTATCATATATTTTCTTGATCTTATCCTGAATGACTTGAGATTTGACATAAACTTCTTCCCTTGTCTGTTTCAAGTGAATAGTTTGATTTATCCTTCTTTGGATGTCATTTGTTTCAACCTATAATTCTTGGATAATTTTCATCACTTATACACCTAGGAAGGAAGGAAAAACAGCATCCATTCCATAAACTAGTTGGTAAGGTGAAGTACCAATGGATTTCTTAGTAGTAAGTCTATCTTCCCATAAGGCATTGACTAACTTCTTATGCCAAGTCTTTTTATTGTCTTCAAGTAATTTTTTGATGATATTTACTAGGCTTATGTTTGAGGATTCAGCTAGGCCATTACCTTGGGGGTAATATGCAGTAGAGTGGCCTAGGGTAATATGGTATTTATGGCAAAAGTCAATCATTTTCTTGGATTTGAATGTTGCTGCATTATCAGTACTTATCTTTTGAGGGCACCCAAATCTTGAAAGGATGTTGTTTTCAAGGAAGGAAATAATGACAGTATCAATGGATTTTCTAGAAGGTAAGGCTTCAATCCACTTGGTAAAACAATCAGTGGCTGTCAAAATCCACTTATGTTGGCCTGAAGAGGGAGGGTGAATTTCACCAATGAAGTCTAAACCCCATTGTTGAAATGGCACTTCAGTTGAAATAGGCTTTAAAGGGAGGGGTAATAATTTCTTCTTGCCCTCAAAAATTTGGCACTTATGACATGAAGTAACATATTTTTTGACATCAGCAAACAAGGTGGGCCAGTAAAAACCAACTCTCAGGATCTTGTCAGCAATAGATTTCCAGTATAAATTTCCTCCACAGTCACCTGCATGAAATCATTCAAGTATATTGTCAGCTTTTTCCTTGGGTAAAAAATTTAGTAAAATCCCACTATGATCTCTCTCAAAAATTACATTATCTAAGATACAAAATCTTACTACTTTAAGTTTCAAAAATCTAGCTTTGGTTCTTGACAATCCAAGAGGATCTTGTAAGTTTTGGAGTATAAATATGATATATGTATACCAAGGTGAGTGTGAAAAGGCTTCACTGATCAATGGATTCGCCATCTCTTCCTGATCATCTACTTGAGCAATGAAATTTATATCTAGGGCATTACAATTGTATTCAGCCATAAGTTTGGCTAATCCTTGACCTTTAATGAGCTTGGTGGGTTTTATCTCTATTTCATATTCCAAGATAGTGGCAATCCACTTACCTCTCCTTCCATCAGGACCATCCTGAGTAAGAATGTCTTTAACTACAGAATTTGGGACATAGGCAATAATGTGTGAGTAGAGAATATAAACTCTGAAGTCTTTAATGGCCTTAACCAAGGCAAGGGCTTGGTTTTCCATAATGTTGTACTTCAAAGGGGAATCTCTAAGGTATTTACTGAAAAAATCTATGGGTTGTTCAAATCCTTGATCATTTTTCTGCAGTAAAACTGCAGCAATGGTGTGTTCTGAAGCAAATGAAAAAATCATGAAATCTTTCTTAAAATCAGGACTTATTAGGACTGGAGTTTTGGTTAAGGCTTGTTTGATAGAGTTAAATGATTTTTTAGCCTCAACAGTCCATCTAAGAACTGAACCTTTTTTGAGCATGTTATTTAATTCTCTAATTATCTCAGCTAAATTTGCTATGAATCTTCTTAAAAAAATTATCTTACCTAAAAAAGCTTGTAATTCTTTGATGTTTCTTGGTGGGTTGATGTTCAAAATTGCTTCTATCCTAGCAAGATCTATCCTAATTCCTTATTTTGAGATTATATGTCCAAGTAACTTACCTTCTTCTAATCCAAATAGACTTTTCTTAGGATTTAAAGAGATGCCATATTTCCTACACTTAATAAAAACTTGTCTCAAATGATCCAAGTGTTCATTATCTATTTTGGAAAACATAGTAATGTCATCTAAGTAAATAAATAAGAACTCGTGTATTTCCTTTGTAAAGGCTATGTCCATAGCCCTTTGAAACGTTGCTCCTACATTCATTAGTCCAAAAGGCATTTTCACATACATAAAAGTGCCCCAAGGAGTGGTAAATGTTGTTTTAGCTTGGTCTTCTTCTTGAACTAGGATCTGATTGTATCCTAAAAAACCATCTAACAATGAAATCCTTGAAGAACCTACCACCCTTTGTAATATGTGGTCCATTTTGGGTAAAGGGTAATTATCGTTTAAAGATACTTTGTTAATATTTCTAAAGTCCACACAATCTAATTTCTCCTGTTTTTTTTCTTGTAGGAACTAGGCTTGAAACCCAATCAGAATATCTGATTGGTGCAATGATCTAGGCATCATACATTATTTTAACTTCTTTTTCAATCAAAGGTAATAACACAGGGTTAATCCTTCTAAACTTTTGTTTGAATGGCTTTTGATCTTCTTTTATTGGAATTTTGTGCTGGATTATGTTTGTATCATAAGATTTTAAATCTTCATAACTCCAAGTAAACACATCTTGATATTCCTTTAAAAGTTCAATATATTAATCATTTTCTTGTTGAGGTAAAATTTTGGACAGTTTGATTATCTTTGGTTTTGATTCTGTACCAATGTTACATTCTTCTATGTTAGATCTTACTAGCTCTATTTTTTGTTTTCTAGCTACATCATTAGAGTCAAAAATAACGTCTAAGGGAGTTAAACCTTTAGGTGAAAAGTTATCCTTAAGATTCATCTTCAACAATTTCTTCAACCTCTACTTTCTCTAAGTTATCTATGTCAGCTTAACTAAATCTAGTGGGTTTATCAAACTTTATTTTATTTACATCTCGGTCATTTAAATCTATTTCACAATCCAAATCATGATTTATTGTACAATCTGTATCTATAATACAATTCTGAAATTCTCCTTCATTGTTCATAAACTTGTAAATCTTTTCATCCTGAGAAAAAAATTTGCCAATACTTAAGATTATCTAGAATTATTGGCCTATGTTTGACTTTAGTAGTATATCTGTGATTAGGTTGAAATGGTAAATTGCATGTACTAGCAAAATTTGCAAGACAATGAGCTTGTATATTCTGCTTTCTAAGTATAAAAACAAACTTACATTCCAATAAATCATCAGTTAGATCTATGACAGTGTCTCTATATCTGCTCAGTCTAGGATTGTAGACAGAATAAACTCCATTTACTTATTTTATGATCAAATCTGAATCTCCCATGATTAAAATTATTTTTCCTCCTGAGTTTCTAATGATTTGGAGTCCTAGGATAAGGGCTTCATACTCGGCCATATTGTTTGTACATTTGAAATTTAGCCTAAAAGCATGACCCTTGAGAATGATTGGTCTCCATATTTGTTATCCAGACTCCTGCTCCTGCTCCTAACTTATTCACTAAGCCATCAAAGTCTAAATGCCATTGAGATTCATGAAAAATGTTATCATTGTTTGGTTCTCTCTTTTTATCTACTAGTTCAGTTTGGATTTCATTTGTTACAGAGTTACAAAGAATGAAAGAATCAAGGTCAGTTGGTGTAGACTAAATGGGGTAATTTATAGATCTTCTAGCACTACTGACCATGTACTTCATTAATGTTTCCCTATATAACTTTTTAGGCTGGCCAAACACCAAGATAGTAGCATAAGACATGTCCAATTGTGGAGATCCCTGCAACTTTTCTCCCCATGAGCGAGAAAGAAGCATACCATATCTTGGCGGGATATCAGCTACTACAATGTCCATTAATATACTCTTACCTAGGTATTGAACTAGTGTTACACCCAAATCCTTAATTAAACCTAAGCATTTAACCTTACTGGAATCAAAAGAAAACAAATCTTTGTATGGCCTTGTAATTTCTAGATTCAGAGTTTCCATGATGGCTTTTGGCATTAAGTTATGGGAAGCTCTTGAATCTAGCATTGTGCTATGTAGAATTTAATCATGAATGGTTAAACTACTATAGAATGGAGGAACTGCACCATCTGCATGTTTTCCATTTACATCTGGGCCAAAAATCAACTCTGGCTGATCATCATTTAGATTTATGGAGTCTTCTCCATCATTCATATTTAATGTTTCAGTTATGGTTGATTTGTATAAGTCATTTTTTACCAATTTAGTCAAAGGAATTGGTATTTTAAGTCTTGCAATTTCTGATTGTATGTTGAATGCAGGTTGAGCTTTACTGATTTGAATCAGTTCTTCTTTGGTAACTGTAGTTTGTGTTGGTTTGTCTTGCTTTTCTACAGTTATTTTTTCATTTTCATTTGTTTTAGGATTCTCTGTTTGTGTTTCCTATGTTTTAATACTTCTAACTTTCTTTTCAGGCATTGTTTGTGAAGCAGTAGATGTTCTTTCTATCTTAGAATTTTCAGCAAATGGTTTTGAAGCAACAACTTTTGGGTCTGTTGTTTTAGGATCAGAAGAAGGCTTTTTGGGATCTAAATTTTTTGTTTTTACAGAATCGGAAGCTTTAGAAGCATTAGATTTTTGAGAATATTTTTCAACTTGAGCAACTTCATCAGTAATGTCAACAATTTCAGGGCCTGATGCTTTCTTAGGACTAGAAATGTTTTGGGAGGAATTTGAGTTTTGCTTATTTTCCCTTGGGAGAATTTGCAGAAATTTTATTTTAGGGGCTTCTAATGTTTTCTAATTTTGATTTTGGGAAGGTTTCTTCGTAGAAGACTCATTTTTTTTCTTGTTTCTAAGGTTATACTGGTTGTGTATCTCATTTATTTCATATTCATAACCTTGCTTATAATCAAAAGATTCACTAGAATCTAATTTACGTTGTTTAAGTTCAAACAATTCATGATCTTCCTGAGTTAGGAAAATGGTATTGTTGTCATCTATTCCCATTAGATTAATAGTATCTTCCCAATCATCATTAGTATTCTGAGAAATTTCAGCATAGTTCTCTTAGAATGGTGGCCTAATGGTTTGGTCTAGGGATGTTTCTGTGGGATCTGTTGTTGGTTATCCCACTGAGGTCTTCTCTCCATATTATCTAATCTATCAATCACTATTTCTAAAGTTTTAGCTATAACGTCCATTTTTGTGTATGAATTTGCATTTTGTTCTTTGATAGTAACTCTTCTTTCATTTCTAAGTCTAGCTTTTCTAGCTGGGATGTTCACTTATACACTTACTACATCAGTTTTCATTTTTTCTAATGTATCTACATCTCTTCCCTTAATTGGTAAGCCATATCTGTGTCAAATCCATCAGGTAATTTGAGCAGAATGGAATAAGGAATAGGTTTCAGAATTGTAGAGATAGAATTATAGACATTATTATACCTGGTGCAGTAATCTTGAACTGACTCATTTGGAGCTCTTTTTAAATTATCAAATTCAGACAAAATTTGGTGGGGGTTCTTTTTCTTTTCCCATTTATTTAAAAACAAAGTAAAAAAGACAGCCAAATCAGTTACACTACCAGCAACTAAATCTTTAAACCACTTCTTAACTACTCCTGTTAAATTTTGAGCAAACAATCTCATTTGAACATCTGAATAATCAATTTCATAAATTTCAAA
Organism: Pinus albicaulis; assembly: GCA_034641835.2. Lineage (NCBI taxonomy): Eukaryota > Viridiplantae > Streptophyta > Pinopsida > Pinales > Pinaceae > Pinus > Pinus albicaulis. Next base: position 596,927,901 of record CM076577.1, read on the forward strand.
GAAGTTTGTCATCTTAGTAATATGTTGTTGAGAAGAATATTGAGTAGTGCCATCAAACAATGGTATTTTGTTTTGATAGTCTTGTGGCATATCATGAATTTGTTGTGGTAGGACAAGGGGAGCATATCTAGCAGCCATAGCTTGAAGCTTAGCTTGACTGGGAGGTAAGGTTGAACTGCCTGGAGCTGTGCTGGAAATGATAGTGGATGAACTATAGATTGTATTTGAAGTGCTGGGAAATGAACATGATGTTTTTAAGAAATCAAAAGGTGAACTAATGGATATAGTGGATGAAGTGATTGGTGGAAATAATACTCTGGGTTGTAGAGGTAGTTTAGGGATAAATGGATCTGTAGATGAGCTGGTAGTAGAATTTATGAATGATGTAACAGCATAAAGAGATGAATCTCTAGCTGGAATTATTGTGGTACTATGTAATTGGGAAGTTGAAGGTCTATTTGCATAAGTCAATAAATGATCTAATTCAATAGCTTCATCAATATCCTTTAGAATAGTAACATTAATTTCCTCAACTTTGGTCTGATATTCAACTTTCTTAGATCTAGAATTTACTGCAATAGATTTCTGTTTTGCATTCAAAAATGAAATAAAAGCACTGTCTAAAACATCAATTTTTAAATCATTTTCAGATTTAATTTTAAATAATGAATGCTCAAATTTCAAATCAAAATCAATGTCTTGAAGACTTTCTAATTCACTTGGTAATGAATTGACTCTTATCAATGAGATTTCAGCCTCTAAATTTTCTGTTTTTTTTTCTTTTTACCAATTCGGTCTGGGTTATCTACTATGACAGCAGGCTTAGGATCTGAGTTAGACCTAGTATAGTAGGTTTTCCTAGAAGCCATAATTACTATTTTTCAATACCCACAACCTATAAAAGCAATCTTAAAGTAAAAGGATGATTTAAATGATTTCTTTAAGACTAATTTTATGACTGAGGACTAGTTATTTCCCCAGTATGGTCGACAGTAATGTTATCACTCCAATAAATTCCTAAGTTGTGGGATTTTGTTTTTTAGTCAAATAATACTAGAGGTAACCACAAACCTACTTCAAACTCTAGGATCTAGCCTTCCTAGGGTTCATAGAGGGCTCTCTCTTTAAAGTTTAACTTTTCTTTAATTTTTGAATATTAGGTTAGCTATGAAAGTGCAATTTTGGTTTGGTTTTGTTGGATTTGGTGGGAAAAGTTCACAGCTTGGAGGGATAGATAGAGGGAAATCTACTTTTCCATTGGGCTATGGAGTCTAATTCAAGCTAACAGAACTGGGATCAAGGCCTAAAAGTTCAAATGTCTTCAGGGCAAGATAGATAACCCTTGGAGATCTTGGAAAATTGGTTTTTGAGATGGTATGATCAGGATAAAGGGCACTTAAGAATCCTTAAATCCAGAAAAGGGAAGTAGAATATAGAGGTCAAAAGGGAGAGGGAGCAATTAAGAATTCCCTACACCAGAAATCAGAAGAAAACAAAAAAATGATAACTAGTTAAAAACAGGGTGCTATTAACATGTCATGTAGTAATACTCCTAGTTATACATTCAGATTTAGAATTAAAACACAGATGTGTGCATGAAACAAAAGAAGATAACAATGACAATTTTAAGGGATTACTTCACTCCAGATAGCTTATCACAGGGATCCTGAAGTATGATGCCAAAAATGTGATCCATTCTGCTACTCAAAATCGAAATCCAAAGCCTTCGAGTCAACGAAAATATCTATGGTAATCTCCAGCAATTTTATTCCACACAAAAAATACTTCAAAGAGTGAAGTATTTATATAAAATGTCTTACAAGATATCCTAGATGACTTCTAGGAGCTAACTTAGGAAAATTAAATATCTTACAACAATAATAGTGACAGCTTGCTCAAAAAATTAGCAAGTTGTCCTATTTTATTCAAAATAAACAGAAACTGATTTAAGATAAGAAACAACTGTCTGCTTATGTGTCTTCTCTGCTGGCCTTTTAGATATTTTTTAGAATGTAGTTGCCTTCACTGATACTCTTTCTCGCTGATACTCTTTCTCACTTATACTCTCTCACTTCTGATACTCTTTAACTTCAGTAAAACTACCTTCTTGCTGTAAAAATCTGTTTTGACTGTGAAATCAACAAACAGATTTTTTCTTCTTCATGTGTTTGCCTTTCTTTCTTCATAGTAAATCAGTCAATGCTTGCCACTCCTCATTTTTAGGAATTCTAATATTATTGAGTTTCCTAAAATTCTCATCAGCCTCAATGTACCTGGAAAATGTGGGTTTGATGACAAACAAATGTTTGATTTCATACTGCAAATAAAACAAATCTTCAAAGCTTTTTAAGAATACTTTTCCTGTGGGAATACCTTGGCTTGTTGGCTTGTTCACTTGTTCTTTGGCATGCTCTCTAATCTTTCTGTCATAATCATTCTGAGGCATTAACTTATCATTGATTACCATGATATCAGGAAGTCCCTTTTGCCTCAAATTGGTGAATTTAACCATGAATCTAGTGACGGCAATGTTCATTCCTTCACATTTCTCTTCAAGCTGCCTCATCAAATTTCTTTTGGTGGTTACTTTCCTGATTTCTAGTATTGTTTCTGTCCTGTCATTGATTTTCAATTATTCAAGTTGATGTCTGTTCTTGTTGTTGAGGAAATTTATTAACCTTATAGCCTATTATGGTTTATCTGCCAATTCGTCTTCTATCTTTTGGATCTCTGCCTGAGCACCCAATAGCAACTCTCTCTACTCAAAAATTACTTGAATTGATGGCCAAACATCATGAATGGCTTCAATTATATTATTCCATAAGTAATTCTTAATACATGATATTTGATCCCTGAGAGTTAATTCTTTCTGGAGCTTCTTTACCTCTTCACTCAATCTGTGAGCATTCTGTTCATGTATTTTAGCATATATCTCAGTTGATTTTCTTGTTTTCTCAAGATTTTCAATTATCTTGGTCAATCTATTGATTTCATTGGTTTTCAAGGACATCTCCTCCATTACTTTTACTAGTTGATTGCTCTCATCTATAGGTGGAAATACTGTTGTAGAGGATTCAGTTACTAAATTGGTTGACGAAGTCACTGGCACTGTTATGGCTAGTGGCTCTTTTGGTGCCAATTTCTCTCCTAAAGTAGATGGTACTGCTGTTGTGATGACTGGGATAACAGTGGGAATGATTGGTTCCTTAACTGTCTCTTTTTCTTGGACAACTTGGTCAATTTGTACTTCCATTTCCTTGATTTGAGTTGTTAGTTGAAGTATCAAGCTCATCATTTCATCTTTCTCATTCTGATCCTGTAAAAATTCCTTTGTTTGAGGATGCTCTCCTTGAGGAAGCTTGAGTTGTTTCCTCAAGGTAGCTATGTCCTCATTTTTATTTTTAACCAATGCTTCAGCTGCTTTCATGTTTGTAGGATCATATCCTACCTGTAATACTAACTATTCTAAGGCCTTTATCCTTAGATCCTTTGCATATAATGAAGTTTTATCCATATTCATTTGGTCCTGCATATTAGAAATGGTATTTTGAAGCCTATGAGCACTCATATCTTTTGTGGTCACTGTGGAATAGAGCATATCTGATGTTTTCCTGTGAAATTCAATCTTATCCAACTCATGGATTTTATATGTAGCTACTTCCATATCAACCTTTTTATAATTAGCCACTGTCTTTGGCACTGGTATAGTGGGCTGTAAAACTGACATAATCAATTTTTGAGTTGAATAATCAAAGGCTGATAGGAATCTGTTTTGATTAACCGGCTTCTGCTTCAAAAACTGAGAATATATTTCAATTTTAATTTCCTCATTCTTCAATTTGATTTGCTTGTATTTTTCCTTAATGTCTAAATCCTTCTCCTCAGTTGAATGTGAGGAACAAGCCTCCATACTTTTTTTCCTTTCCATTATATGTGCATCTTCATTATTCAACTGTTCTTGATTCTGATTTGGCTCACTGATGATTACATTAGCTACATTGGTCTCTGTCTGTGTAGTGTTGGTATTCAAGGGTTGTGTTTCCTCGACATCTATTGTTACTTTACCTTTAGCTATTGTATCCAATTTTGGCCTCTTATTGTAAATGATTTTAAACTTGGTCTCTATGGTAGTCTCTATAGTATAAGCTCCTTCTTCTCTGATTATTTTAGTGGATGTCTCTGGTTGTTTGGAAACTTCCAAAGGGTGACTAGTATTCCTTTGGTTTACTGCCTCTGTTAAAGTATTTTCAACCCACTCAATTTGATTAGAAAACTTCTCTATATCTAGCTTTGACTCATGGATAAAGGGTGTCAATTTACATTTAACCCTTAGTTTACTTAAGATACCTTGTGGATCATAATTCCATGCGAAGCGTTCTTCTAATTTGTATTCCAGTATTTTACTTGTTGCTTCTTTTTTGCTTCTCTCATATGAAAGGCCCAATTTTATTTTTGAGTTTAAATTGGTTCTTTTTCTTGGCTACCATAAAATTAATTGAATCTAAATTCAAGATCTGCCTAATGTACTCTAAGGCAAAGATCCTCATATATGGATGCTTTGGTAACTTGTAGGGCAACAAGTTAGAACCAAAAACTCTGATTTCAGTGAATTCCTTATATAAATACCAATCACCTACTTTTCTTTGCTCTGATAGCTGCAAAATTCTCTTCATTTCCTCACTGATTCTAGGCTGCTTTTTTTTTGTCAAAATGGTGGTCAATGGATGTACAAACAACTCTGCAAACTCTGAATAACTGAATTATGTGCCTTCTTTTGTGAGTATAGATGTCCAAAAGACAACTAATAGAGGTTTTTCTTCTATATCCAAATTTTGAAATGAAATTGGAAAGCTCTCTAATTGAAAGAATAGAAACAAGTGGAAAAGATAGGATGTATATCTAAATACTCCTTCCAGCTGTAAATTATTCAATTGATAGTGGATGCTATCAACTATAAAACCAGCATAGTCAAATATAACTGAAGGAGGTTGTCCTGGAGCAAATGTAGACAAAAATACTAGGATAGACTCATCAGTATGCTCATTAGTGAAATACCCAAGTATGAAGGAAAGCATGGATATTACATGCCTTGAACCTTCAGGGAACTTGGTAGTTGAATATGGAGGGTTTAATTTTGGAATTTCAACATGCAGGGGCATGAAAGTCTGGAAAATCATAAACCTTTTAGGAAAGTCTAAGTTAATGTATAAATTAATGAGGGCTTCAATAGACAATGGGACTTCTTGGGGGTCTGGTTGAAGCTACAACATTTGATTTATTGACTTTGTTGTAATAGTAAATAGGACATTTTTATTTGCATTGAAAATAGCTCTTTGTTCAAGAATGTAGTACTGGAGACATAGTCTAGTAATTTCTTGGCAAGGGTGAGTCAAGGGCACTACATATTTGGGCAAATTGGATTCCCAAATGTGTACATCTTCTTGATCATCTAGGGATTTTTCAAAACACCAGTTGTGGATATCTAATAGATTGAACTCAACTATAGGATCAGCTATCTTATAGTCAATGTCAGCTAGGGGAATATGTTCAATATCAACAACTAGGGGTTGTAATGGATTGACTACAATTGAAGTATTTGGAGTCATGGAAGGAGTAGCTTTAGGAGTCTTTGACACTTCATATTTGTTTCCACTCTGTTTTTTAGGCATTTTGTTTGGCTTCTGCAAGTTTAAACTATTTGTAGAGGCAATTTTACTATAACAGAGGCTTGATTAGGCAAATTCAGGAAAAATATAATGTCTCTTTTGATTTTATGCTAAACTAGGTCTCTTAAATGAAGTTCTGAGGCTAAAAACTGGTCTAAAACAGAAAACAGGGGTTTTCTGAGTCTTTTGACTACAAATTGGGCTAAAACTCTAATAAAAAAGGTTTTTCAGAAGATATAGGGCACCTGTAGAGGATTTATGGCCTTTTAAAGCTTGAAATTGATCAAAAACTGCGAAAAACTAATAAATTTCCTTAAAAATGGTGCGCAGTAGACAACTAGGGTTCCTGGGAAAAATTTTCCAGGGTTCTGCCTGTTTCTAGGACTTTTGGGCAATTCAATTTAATCAATTTCTTGATTTAAATTGCTTATTTTTCTCTTAACGGTCTTTTGAATTTAGTTGTAGGTTAAATTCTTATAAAAATACATGGTTTGTTGCAGGTACTTGTTTTAACAATGTTTTCTTTAGTCTTCTAGTTGAATTGACGACTTTCAATGGTTGATCAGGAGCAAGTGTGGCTTCTTAGCAATTTTTACAGGTTCCTGAGTAGTTTCAAAGGTTTTGGGCATTGAAAATGGGCGTCAGGGGCTTTCACAGCTTTACACAGTCGGGGAAGGCAAAACAAAGGTTTAAACACGAAGATAGGTAGAAGAATGCAAAAACAAACGTTTAATTAGACATTTGATTGAATTAACCCTTGGTATTAATTACAGGTCGCGTCAGGCGGGAAGATGTTTCGAAATTACAAAGGCACATAAAACCGGCGGTTTATCGCGTGGAGTTTAAGTGGTAAGCAGTTTTAAACCAAACTCACGCGATCGAATCAGAAGGGGCCACGTGAAGATGAGGGGTCAGCAGAAAACCCGCCATTTCGCGTGGATTTCTCATTTGAGCGGTCGGGCATGTTGTTTACGTGATATCGCTCGTCGACCGTCGGATTTGAGAAATGAATGCAAAGGGCTGAGATCGCTTTGAGAGTTGCGTGAAGCGGAAAGGTGGGACCGGGTTTAATCAAAAGTAGTGGAAGGGTTTAGGGTAGCTTATAAAACTTTATAATATGGCTAAGGGTTAAATTATGTAAAGGATAAAGGATATGCTTTTAAGGATGGTATATGCGGGTTTATAGTTTTTATTTAAAACATTTGTTAAATGTTTTTAATAAAATATAAGTGGGCGGGTTTGGTTTAATTTTTATGAAATAAATGTTTTAACACATTTAAACCCTAGTCTCATATAGCGGCAGGGGATAGGTTTAAAACAAACGTTTTATGATATAATCGGGGTACAACATTTGTATTCTAAACCTATATGAAATGTTTCAAATGTTTATTTGTGCAGGTGCAATATATGTATTTATATAGTTTTTTCACCTTTTTCAATAGTATAAAAACTATAGGGTAGGATATTTGAAATAACGATAGTTTTAGACCAAAGGGCTTTTGATTTGGGATTTTTTTTACTTGTGCACATGGATAATATACTTTGGCCTTAAACATTATAATAGTGTGTTTTATGAGGTTTATTAAATATAAGGGAATTAATAACTAGGAAAGGGTATTTTTTAGGGATTTAATAAAATATGTCAAAAGCTAATATGAGAGGGGAGTGAAATGTAAAACAAAATATACATTATCTCCTAGTATAGTATAAATTTAAGCATTGTTGATATTTATATTTCTTTCAATAATACTTAGGATAAATGTGATTTTGTGGGTTTTTATGAATGTTTATGAAGAAATGAAGTTGATTATTCTAGGATTACAATTTTACTAAGCAAGATTGTGTGCTTATTTAGGAAAAATGGGCTTTAATACATGAATGAAGGGTAAATGATAATAAAGAGGATTTAACATAAGAACTCAGTATTTTCGACTAACCACTCATAGAGCCTTGGGTCCGGTCCCAAAAAAAGTCAGAGAAATGCTCTGAGCCTGTTTGACTAATAGCTTAAAATACTGAACTCTCATGGGGAAGGGGAAATTAGTGATTTTTCTCGATGATGTATTATTTACATGATTGCTCCACTGCTTTCTGCCTACCCAACTTCCATTTCTAACATTTTTTCTTCATTTTGCAGGTGCATTTAGGCTTGCAACCTTAAAACATTTTCTTTTAAAAGCATAAAACTATCTAAATCTACCTTATTTCATACGAGGGCTCAAATTAAACTGTCGAGTTCCCCATTATTCTCTACCTATCTACTAATTTTTCAAGTTTAAATTGTTTAACAAATCTTTATTCTCTATCTAAAACATGAAATTGAAACATGAACAGTTAAGATTAAACTATTTAACTGATCATGGATTATGGCATTTATTGACACTCTGCACATAATCATTATTCTTGCAATAAAAAGTAAAAGTAGTGGCATTTGGACTTGCTCACTTTCAGGTTTTATTTTTTTTCTTTTGGGGTATATATTTTTCTAAGTCCTTTGATCTTTCTTTTAGGACTTTTTACCCTCTTTTTGATTTTTTTTTATTTTTCATCTTTTGAAAATATGGGAAAACAACTTGCAAAAAGCAAGGTATGTACATATTTACAAGAATTATCAAAGTCAATTCAAAATTTTATGAACCCTATTATTATAGGACCCTAACAATAAAATTCTTTAATTCTTTAATTTCTATTGCATATGCCTAGCTCATTTGGTTCTTGGAAGGTTCAATTAGGAGGGATGGAGCATGTTTCTCTAAGAGATAACGCCTCTTAGTGAGACTAAAATTTGAAAAATGTCTTAGCAAATTCACACATTATTATAAAGGAAGTAGACTACCACTTCAAGTAAATTTAAGAAATGTTTTAATAACTTTGTGCATAATAAAAAAGGGAAATAAATTTCAATCTGTACCCATTATTAAGAATTAACAATCCCTATTGAGGGAATCATGTGAAAATGTTTTGAATAATTTGTATTAAAAAAAAATGGTAATATTGTAATAATAATATAATTTTAAATTTATATTCAAGTTAAACATTAAATTGGTGTATGAGATTTATTTTTTGTGAGAGAAGGGATTCACTTTGGTGTTGTTTGTCGAGGTCACAACTTCTCCTTGATGACAACTTTCTTGTCAGAATCCGACGAATTTCTTTTCTTTTCTTTTTTTGTAAATCTGACTATGGGAGTCTTTAAATCATTTTTTTCATTGCAGAAATGGATTTATGCCATATTTTTTCAAAATATTGTCGGAATTTCAATTGTCTTTCGAGCAAAATTTTGGCCACTTTAGACTACGCGATTCACTTTTAGGCAACGGTTTTATTACTAAAGTTTATGGAGGTGTACATATCCTTGGTTAGTAGCTTGAGTGCTTGGGAGCATGGATTGTTTTCCCATCCATCTAGATTCAATTCCAACAAGAATTCTTGAGTGGTTGGGAGCATGGCTTGTTTTCCCATCCATCTAGATTCAATTCCAACGAGAATGCTTGACTTGTTGTGATAAGGCTCTAAGAGTAGATGCCCCCACTCACATGATGTCACGACTCATGCTAAGCTGCAAGTTATTGGTATACTGGCTAACAAACTATTCAATATACTCTTGATTTAAAATGGCAACGTCACTCACGTGATTTCTCGGCTTTTGCTAAGCCACAAGTTATTGGTATATTTGGCTTGCAAGCTATTGAATATGGCCACTGAGCTACAAGTTATCGGTATATTTGACTTGCAAGCTATTGGATATACTCTTGGTGTTATAGTGGCAGTCAAAAGATCATATCTGAGGCCTTGTCTAAATTACTCCAATCCCCTCTAGATTTGAACTTGTGACTTTTTATAAGGAAACACATGTTCTTAATTATTAAATCCACTCAAACTATATTAACTATAAATTTCTATAATAGCTATAAAATATCATACACGATAATAATAATAAAAGAAGAAAGAGTTTGGTCATTCCCCTTCTTGTGACGCACACCTGAGGACCCAGGCGGCCATGAACCAGGCAGCGCACACCTTACATAGATTATTGGATGGGTGGGTTGCCTATTGACCTACAGTGTGCTTGACGATTTTTTATTGTTAGTTCTTGTTTATATTTATGTTTTTAGTTGGGCTGGGGTATGTCACTGTCTACTTTGGCTTCTATCTTCTCTCAGTATGCTACAAATATAAACTATAATAGTCCAGGATATGGGGGCGACTGCGTTTATTCCTTGAAAACTTTTTAGTGGCAGATGTGGAGGTAGGAGGAGGTGAAGAACCGAGGAGTATTTTTTTACTTTGGCGTAAGTGATTGGATTCCTTCATTATATCTCACCGATGTAAGAGAAATGGTTTTACATTTTGTCATAGGTGGTGGCACCTCTATGATTTTTGTTGTTGTTTTTGTTTTTGTCAATAGTTGGTGGTGTGTCTTCACCTGAATTGGTTGTTTCCAATACTTCTCCTTCACACTATTAGCTATGATGACATGTGGCTAATAGTCTCGGTGGCGCGAGTTTTCATTTTGGGGACGTACATGGTTATCCTTCTGTAGGTATCACACAAGCCGATCGTTTTTTTCTTGGAGCCAGTGGGGTACTGGTTATTCTGGCCAGCTCTCCGACACTACAATTGGGTTTTGACTGATATCATCGGAATCCAACAATTTTAATTTTTTCGCAGCTAGCTATAAAGAGGTTTGTACCTGATAATCTGTAGTGGATTTGGCTTTAATTCCCGATACTCCTTGGATCAATTTCCTCCATTAATTTTTTCTCTACGACAAGCGGGAATCCATTCCCCATTTAATTATTTTTTGTTGATGTTGGCGTACATCTGGCCTCACTATCATTGGGATTTGGCCTTTATCCTTTGTCGCCCTTTCCAACTTGGGATGCTCGATCAGAGATCATATTTTTTATCATTTTATCCGGACTGTTGTGCAGTAGGAACATTCCACTATTGGATGGAAAAAATACTAACACTCGGGAATTAATTACTCGTGTTAGTTGTTTGCAGGAGAGCAATCCCACTATTTGTTCTGAGGAATTTTCTAGGGGTGATTTTTTACTACTCTGATCCGCCATTCATCTACCTCTCCAGACTCATATACCTACTATAATGACTCACACGTGATTGTACATATTGATGAATACTTGGACTCGTTGGAGGCAAGCGTCATTGGGAAGGCAGCCATAATTGAGGCCACGCTGGTGGTGGAAAGTAGGAACAAAACAAACACAAACAGGGGGGGCACTCCCATTGAACAATATTCTAAGGGCTTCCACTTCCACAGGTGGAAGAAATGTTGGGATCATGCAGGAGTGAATTCGTAAAGGGACCATGTCTCACAAGGCTCATACTAAACCACACAGACTGGCACCAGAGATTAAACTGCTCAAATTTGGTTATGACGTAATGTAGGATCGAGAGGCTAGTCTGCAGAAGCACGCACTCATCGACAGATGGTACTTCGATCAGGAGAAAGATCGAGATGTGCAAGATTGCATTGATAAATAGTGGTCTTGCCTCCTCGGATACCCGCTCAAAGTTTGTATACTAGTGAATGGATGGTGCAACTTCCACTTCATGACCCAGGAGGACGTTGCATTTTGGACATCTCCTGGGTTCGTGGTCAATGTTTCCTTTCACTGCACCCATGGTACATCGGTTTCTACCCAAACAATGAGACGCCCAGGAACCATATTGTATGGGTTAAGCTACTCGGCCTCCCAATGGAGTTATGGATGAGACACATCCTTGTTTCGATTGGCAACTCCATTGACCGGTTCATTTACACTGATCCAAAGTGCCTGGGTAAGCCAAACAAGTGCATTGCATGGATATTGGTTGAGATTGGTTTTGAGGGTGGACTTGCGGCATAAATTGACCTTGCTTGGGAATGTGTTATCCATAGACAAAAATTGGACTACTAGTGTGTCCCTTTCTAATGCCTTCTATGTCACAATACGGGACACCTTCTCAAGACATGCCCTTAGTGATTTAAACCTTGAGGTCAGTGGCTACCATGGTGGGACACACACATTATGTCTCCAACTTCGGCTGCAACGTCTTCACCTACTTCATTGGATCTTGCAGGTATTGTCTCATCCCAGATCCCTAAATCAAATCTTAGTCGAATTCCTTCCCTTCTCCCCCTGCTATATATACACGCTCTACTGAACCCATTTTCCACTGTTCACATTCCACATTGTGGGGTTCATCATCTTTAAATCACTTCACAATTTCTTCCATGAGTGGTGACACACAACATACTCATCGACTAACAGGGTCCCCTGGTGCTATTGGCACTGCCCCTGATCGTCCCATCCCCACCACATCCCCACCTGAATCCCCTCGAACTCCCCCATTACCACTTCTCCCATCCCCATTGACACTTGCCTTCCCATCCTAACATTTTGCGCCTCAGTAACCCCATAATTCAGTGGGTAGTCCTCCTCCTCAACCTGGATATGGACATAACGAATATCCCCATACACCGGATTTCGTCCCCTTCCCCACCCTTTACCACATGCCCACATTCTACAAATAATGTAACGACTCACCGCAAGGGTAGTCATAATGGTAGGGGTAAGCATCGGTTGGATACCTTGTCCCTCGAGCTAGAGAATTTACGTGAGTTACCCATCTCTATCATTTTCAATCAGGTTCTTAGAGAAATATCGCCTGACAAGTGGTGTCCGTGATAAATTTCATTTCCATCAATCTGCGTGGCCTGGGGGACCACTCAAAATTCTTATCCCTCAAAAAAATTATTTTCTCTTCCTGCCCATTCTTAGTTCTCTGTCAGGAAACCATGACATTCTACTCGGTTTTACTCATACTTTGGAGATACGTTTCCACATTGGCATATTGTTGTAGTGGATTTGCTCGGGTTATCGAGAGGACTTGTGGAACTTTGGGATCCACAACTCGCAAATTTTAAGGCCTACAAATTATTTTTTGGTATTCTACTATCTGGTTATGTTCGTGGACACCCAGAGCGTATATATTTCCTCAACCCATATGCTCCATATTCATATTGTATCACCTTTTGGCATCGTATGGATGACTGTGATATACTTAAAATTGGTTCTCTGATAATGGGAGGGGATTATAACACCACCCTCTCGGTACAAGAACATTAGGGATGGAGGTGTCGTAGAGATTCCATGCCAGACTTCATCAATGAAATTTTTGATAAAAACTACTTTCAAGATATTTACCCTTCCAAGAGTTTCCCTACATGGTATAATAGATGCCCTCGTGATGCACACATTTCTAAAATACTTGACCTATTCATGCTCCATGAGAACCTTCTAGAAAGATTGGGAATTGTTACATCTTCGGTGGCGGATGTCCTTATCTCATACCACTGCCCTATCATCCTAAATTTGTGGGTGGACATACCACTTAAGGGGGCTCCATTCAAATTTAACCGAGTCTAGTTGGAGGACCCTAATTTCAACACATTGGTTGTGGGACACTGGACTTCTTTGGTGTGATGCTCGCCCAACTATCCCATGGCACACATGGTGGATGCACTAAACGGTCTGAAAAGAAAATTTAATACATGGGAGCGAGAGAAAAAGAGGGGAATCATCAAGAAACTTGCGGGTATTAATATGGAGATTGGGATGGCCATTAAGATACTTGACACACAAGTAGAACCGGTGGGTATATGGGACAATATTAAAAAGTTGGAGGGTCGTAAGAGATAGATTCATGTGATATAGGAACAAACATGGTGCTTGAAAAGTAGGGCGATTTGGCTACAGGCGAGGGACCAAAACATGAAATATTTCCACAATTATGCTAGTCAGCACATAAAAAGGAACAACATCTAGGAGATTAAAAAAACATTAGGTCATTCGGTATACTCCACCGTGGAGATCCAGGAAGAGGTTGTTTGGCATTTTGAATCGTTATTCCGGCAGCGTCCGGGTGTGCACACTAATGATCAGTTATGGGCTATGGCGTATTTTCACCACATTTTTAATAATGCATTGAATGACATGATCTACAGGGAGGTGAATTCTGAGGATGTTTTAAAGGTACTTAATTCATTTTCCAAGATAAAAGTACGATATCAGACGGCTATATGGTAGAAGTATTCTTACACTTTTTGACATCCTAGCACAGGACCTGACCATGATGATGGAGGATTCCAAGTTGCATGGACACATATCAAGTGCAGTAAACTCAAATTTTATTGCACTTATTCTAAAGGGCTTGGAACCAGCTACATTCTCATATTTCTGCCCTATATCATTGTTATTAAACTAACTCCAAAAATAGAAGAGAAGAGAGATCAACACCTTAGAAATAAGCCACTTCAAGGGGGAAACCTCCTTTACATTACATAAATGAACAATTCTTGCATGATTGTTGGCAAGGAAATAGGTCTCACGGGCAAGACCCAGGTTCAGGGATTGGGCCAACAAGGGAGTCCGCTATATTCTATCACCACGCCGGCATTTTCACCCTACTCTAAAGAGTATAGAGTCTCACCTAAGGCGTGTTGCGACCACATGAAGGAGGGGAACATATCGGTATTGGCAAAGGGATCCGCAACTCAAAGCTAACACAGAATCATATGCATACATAACATCGTACATAGAAGATCTTATATGAACATCATGCAGATACTAAGCAAATAAAATTTTAAAGTACTACAGGCATCATGCAACACATTCAGGTCATACGGTAAGACAGCAACCTTCAAATATATTAATAACCAGTCAGTCGGATCAAGAGTTACATTGCTCGACAGAATGAGCTTCCAAATTCCATTACAAAGGTCCCGCAGGACAGAGAGAGAGAGATACTACAGCAATAACAGATTAATGGAGACACAGGAAATACAATGATGTCGAGCCCATAACAGACCTATCCTGTGGTGTCTGCTCTTCAGCCTTGTTCTGCTCTAACCTCTCTGATCCCTCTGTATCTGTGCATGTCTCTCTTTTTATGTTGGGTGACGGCCTATTTATTCACCCACCAGCGCAACTGTTAGTTTCTCTTGTGTTCTTACTCAGCTACTTTCAGCTTCTTCCTGTTGCACATGAGTTCCACTATATGTCATTTGCCACATCTTCCCTTCGTCTGCACTTGTCTGTGCCAACCTCATCACCTATCTCCTGCTCCTCCGCAACCTCGGCAGCAGAGCTGCCTACCATTGTTACGCCTGCCACGTGCCGATCCGCAACCCAAAATATGTCTTCATGCAAAATTCCAAACAAGGGCCCCAACATGCCCCGACCACAATCTCTTGACTCGTCCCGAGTCAGTCGCGGATCACCGTCTCCGCCTCCATAGCTCTGCGTGTTCCCGTCTCCTATTACGTCGGCCATCCCTCCTCTTTTTTCTCAAACAAGGGCCCCACCTCAGGGACCTTTTCAAGGGCCGCAACCTTTAGTTCCTGGAAGGAAGCTATAGCCTTCTTCCACTCCTACAGAATTGGTTAAGTTGTGGCTGCGATTTGAGTAACGGCTTCCTCTCCCCCTTCAGTCGGGAGCTTGCCAAAGACGGTTGAAACTTGTGTACTGGCCTGAGTGACCAGTTTTTGCATCTGTTGAGCACTTGCTAGGACAGGCTGCCTAAGCTCCCAGAGGGCCTGCTTGGCCGTTGCGGAACTGGCCCATGTCTGTTGAATCTGGACTTCCAGGCTGTTTTCTGCGGCGTATAGCAGATCAAGGTTGACTAGATCCTTTGCATTCTGAATCTCTTGGTTGATTTGTTAAAGCTGGAGAGACGATGGTTGGGTTTTGAGAGTTACGACCGTCGTGTGTTCTTGTAGACCCTTCAGTAGGTCATACGCTTCCCGGGCTGCAGTACTCAGGGTTTCCTGCACTCTCTCAACCTGTTCCTGTCGTTCTGTTATCTGATTAGCATAAGTGACCTGGGGGTCTGGCAAAGCTGGGCGGGCCGCTAGAGCTACTTTGAGCTCATTGTTCTCATACCAAAGGTTGTTCCATGCTACCTTGACAAGGATAGCTCGGTCACCCATAGCATCTTCTAGGACTTCCATTGGTGATACCTGGGTGTCGTAGGCCGCTATAGTAGGCCAAATGTCCCGAAAGATTCGAGTCACCTGCGCAAATTCTTACTGCAGAGCCCCCTTCTTAGTTCGTAGTTGATCACGCTCTTCAATAAGTGCGATGAGTTTTTGATTCTGCTACTCACATCTCTATTGAAGTTCGGCGTGGAGCCCATCGGCCACCTGTGCTGCCCGTTGTATGAAGTGGAACAGTTGGGGTATTCCCCATGTTTCCATGCTTTCTGCTCCTAACGTGCCCTGCTCTGGCAGCCTCGCCTGTAAGGGTTGGCCGCTGGCGACTAACTTGGTCGAATGTTCTGTTGGTGACGACGGAGGGGTTGGATCCTTGGCCTGGTGGCTAGAATTTCCCATGTTGACGTCAGGCCGTGATTCGGGTGCCACTCCTGTGTCTGGAGAGGTCGAGGGAGCAGGTTGTTCTGGATTCTGTACTAGAAGTTGGTCAGCTTGGTCTTTTATAGCTTGCTCTGCATGGCCAATAAGTTCGGAAAATGTGACTTGGGGGGTTAGGGTTTGGCTAACCACGGGTACTTCTGCAGTCTCCAAGTTAACTTCAGTCTCGAGGTCCCCACTAGTCCTTTCTCTGCTGATGAAGGGGTCGGACACAATGGTGGATGAAGTGGATGGGGCAAAGGTGTTAGGTTCTGGGAACAAGGTGAATTGTGGCAATTGGTAATTGGAGGTGGTGGAAGGCCGAATATTCAGAAAGTTAAGTGGAAAAAATGGGTTATGGGGTGGAAGCTCGCTAGTCACCGAGGTCTCTACAAGGGGTTCTTCTCTGATCGGGACTCCCCGGCTATTCTGTCGCGGCTGATCCTCGCCAGTGAGGTCAACCACAGAGATGGAGACTTCCACCCTGGGTTTCTTTGCTTTGGGTGATGCGCCTGGCTTTGCAGCTTTGGACTTTCGCACCAGGATTGTGGGCACTGGGGGTGGTGTAGTAAACACAATATTGGGTAGTCGGGTGAAAATAGGAGTCGTGAGGGGGAGTGAGGCGGACTGGGAGGCTTGGAATTCAGGATACTCATTGGCTATATTTTGAATAGTACGATTGAGGGTGTGTAACTTGTCATTTAGCCAATTGATGACTAGATTCAGCTGCAATCTCATCACCCTAGCTGCGGTTTGCTCTAGTGTCTCTCCTGGTAGTGGCACAGCCATCATTCCTGTGAAGTAATAGACGTATTCGCCCTCCCGGACCTCCATCTGCATCCCTGGCCATCCGCAGACTTCCGAGTCGAAGGTGTTTTCATCAATGTGCAGCTTTAGGGGCGTCATTTCAAAAGGCATCACCAGCACGCCTTTTGGCCTAAGGAGAGTGTGGTTGTGTGTGACCCCGAACCAGACCTGTTCGCTGTATTTGTCCAGCAGGACCCTCGGTATTCGCTGCTGGCTCATGACCACGTCTACCATCATACCATACCAAACCCGGAATCCCTTCTCATTTGCCTCCTTCGAACCTGGGTTGTTGGATACCCTCCACGAAGTGTATTTCATTGCTAGTGGCTGGCTACCTAGTATCTCAACTGGTGTCCGCCTGTCGGGGAAGGACCATTTCCACATGGCGAAGGCCATGATCAAGTACCCGTATATGAATCCCGTCACTCTCCGATAGTTGTCTTCGCATGCCTCGAACAACTCGCATAGGATGAATGAACACCAATTGAGTTGCGTCCCTTGGATATAGTGCTCTGCCACCGAGATGGTGTCTAGGGTGCACTCTCCCTTCGTATAGTGCTTCATCGTTCTGCTAGCGATGAGGTAGCATGTAACTTTAACGTTGGATTGATCAATCAGGTCTATCCTAGCTCCCTTTCCTCTGCGCCGCGTACCATACTTGGTGTACAGGTTCTGCTCTCCGTCCTTCCTAGCCCGCTTGGATATTGTTTGGAACGTGGTCGAGACTTCCCGACCTTCTTGTGATAATCCTATCAAACGGTTAATATCCTCTACGTGTATGGGGATCTCCTTCCCCAACCATAATGAGCCATTCTAAATCCGGTTGAGTAAGAGTTTTGTACACTGCATGGCAGTGCTTGTGGTGCCAAATACCGGCAAGTCTCTTAGATTCAGTAGTGTTGATTGTCGGAGGCCCTGAAATTCTGGCCGCGTTCTTGATGCAGGAGTCTTGGCTGCCGTCAAATAATCCTCCATATACAGTTGTCGCTTCATGGTCGGGAATTCGAACCAGTCTGTGAGGTCCGAGTCTATCAAAGTTACACTATCATATTTCCTGACTAGGGACTCCGTTTTTGCAATTCTTCCATCTATCTCAGGCTCGAAAACTGTTGGGATTGTTCTAGCCATCTTTGCTCTGCGCTGGTACACCTGTATCACTGCTTCACCTCTGCATTCTTGGCTCTCTTCCTTCTACAACCTTCCCTATTCTTCTGTGCTCACGACCTTCCTTTCTCCTTGAGATGTTTCTAACTCGAAAATCTATGGCATTCTTGCTCTTTTCGTCATGCAGGCTATGTAATTAACCGGCACAAGTGAGGTTGATGAGACCCCTTAACTAATTAATTCTTGTTGGCGTCCTCCGTGGCGATAATCGTGTGATTAGTTGCCGGCTGAGGTGTGTTCTGACATCTGCTGACGGTGGTGTGGGGAAATGGGCGGACGCGACAGCTAAGGTTACTTCTAATTATGGCAAAATGATTACTGCAAGGTTACTTCTAATTATGACAATTTATTTTTCAAATCCTGGCGATACTACGAACTGACACAAGTACTGAATGAAATGATGGGGACTGACACTTGACACATTTTCATATCCTACGGGGATGGCATGCTGGACGCGCCCCTGCCCGACCACAATCGGTCGCGTTGCGGTCCCCGCAACCTAGCTGTTATTGACGACCTATGCATGGACAAGTGACTCTACCTATGCTCATCTCGGGTGCGAGAGAGTTATTCAACTACTCTATTCTACTGACTTCTCTCGGGTGCGAGAGTTATTGAAAGAAATCTAAATAAAATTAGTCATGGTAGGGCTTCCAGCGTGCACCATTCACCCAGCTAGGTAAAACAGTACCGTCTAGTTGAGCCAACCGAACTGCTCCAGAATCCTTAATTTCGACGACGAAGTAGGGTCCCAACCAGTGCATCTACAATTTCCCTGGAAATATTTGAAACCTGTTATCATATAGCAGAACCTTGCCACCAACTTGGAACGTTTTTCTCTTAATGTGTCGATCATGCCACACCTTCTGCCTGTCTTTCTGAACTTTTTGATGAAACTCAGCAAGGAACCTTGCCTCATCAAGTTCTTGTAATTCGTGCAGGCGTTCCTGTAGTGATTCCTCCTCTGAGAACTTTAGGGATGTGGTGATTAGAAGGCTTGGTATGGTGAACTCGGCTGGAATCACAGCTTCATGGTCATACACCAGCTGGAAAGGTGTTTGATTCGTCAAGCGCTTCATTTTTGTTCGGTAGGCCCACAGTGCAGTTGGCAGACGTTCATCCCAATCATCCCGTTTCGCATTGCAGATCTTCGTCAAGCCTTTTTTGAGGATTTTGTTAAACGTTTCGACAGTTCCATTGGCCTATGGGTGCTATGGGCTGCTTTTGTGATTTTGTATCATGAAAGTGTCCAGCAGCGATTTGATTGTTTCATTAATGAAGTGTGTACCTTTATCACTGGTTAAGCTCCTTGGGCAGCCAAATCTGCTGATGATGTTTTCAAAGATAAACCGAGCTGTCGTCTCTGCCGTACAATCACGTACCACCGTTGTTTCGGCCCATCAGGTTAGGTAATCCATGGCAGTGATGATGTTTCGGGCCTTTGAATGCCTGGCTACAGGTGCTATGGGGCCTACAAAGTCGACAACCCACTTCTCAAACGGTTGCAATACGTTCACCGGGTGTAGTGGGAGTTCGTCTCTGTGAGAGGGCCTCCCTGTTCTCTGACAAACATTTCATTTCTTGACAAAATATTTACTGTCGGCATGGATCGTCGGCCACCATATTCTAGCTTGTAGCACTTTCCTGGCTGTGGGTTTCGCCCCCACGTGTCCTCCCGCGATGCCGCTATGGCATTCCCACATAATGGCTTCGCGTTCATGGTCGAGGACACACCTCTGCAGAATATCGTCAAGCCCCAACTTATACAACTGCCTTGCAATCATTTGGTATTCAACGGCGCGGATCACCAGGTGTCATTTCTGGATCGGGGTATAGTGCTGAGGACACTGCCCCGTGGTGAGGTATGTTGCGATGTCGGCCAAATAATCTGGTATGGCTTCTACTCGGAAAATATCAGGATCAGGCAACTGATCATATAGAGAGCCCTCATTTTCACCAATCTCCAACCAGGATAAGTGATCGGGCCCGACATTCAGCCTCCCGGGCTTGAAAATTACTTCGAAGGTGAACTCTTGAAAGAGTAGGAGCCATCGGCATATCTGTCCTTCCAAAACTGGCTTATTGACTAGGTATTTCAATGCAGAGTGGTCAGTGAAGAATTTGAACTTACCTCCTAGGAGATAGTGGAAGAAATTCTGGAGCGAGTACACCATGGCTAGTGCCTCACTCTCCGTGGTGGTGTAATTCCGCTCTGCATTAGACAGCTTGCGATTGGCAAAGTACACTGGGTGGTCGACTGTCGTCTCCCCCGATTGCGCTAAGACAGCCCCAAGTGCAATACTGGAAGCATCGATATGCACATGGAACTGCTTATCTCAATTTGGGTGAACCAGAATGGGCGTAGTTGCCAGCTTCTCCTTTAAAGCGTCAAGGGCTAATCTGCAGTCATCAATCCACTGGAACACCTTTGACTTCCGCAGTAACTTTTCCAAAGGATAAGTTATCTTCGCATAGTTTCTGATGAACCGCCTGTAATAGCCCGTGTGCCCCAGCAGTGATCTCAACTGCTTCACGATTTCTGGTGCTTCCATGTGGATGATCACTGCCACCTTGGCGGGGTCGACACAGACCCCTTTCCTGCACACCACATGTCCTAGGAGTGTTCTGAACGAAACCGCGAAGATGCATTTCTTCAGGTTCAACAAAATTTGCAATTTCCGACACCGGTCAAACATTATACATAGCAGGGTGGCGTGATCCTTCAGCAAGCTGTAGACTGTCCAGTCATCCATGTAGACTTCCAGGAACTTATGAATATATTCCCGGAAAGCGGCTATGACAATCCTAGAAAACACAGCAGGTGCGTTCTTCAACCCAAACAGCATCACGTGATATGAAAAGGACCCCCACTCTGTGGTGAATGTCGTTTTCTTCTTGTCCTCTTCCGTGATGCGCACCTGATGATATCCTGAGAACCCATCAGTGAAGGAGTATGCCTCATTCCTTGCAACATTGTCTAGTAATTCATCGTTGAATGGGGTGGGGAATGGATCATGGATGTAGGCATTGTTCAAACTTCATAGTCCACACAGACGTGGATTTTTTACTTGTCCTTCTTATTTTGAATGACGATGGGACTCACCCACTCTGCTTCTTCCACAGGGAAAATTAGGCCTGCCTTCAGCATTTTGTCAATCTCTAGTTTGACTTTCTCCTTTATCCGCGGGTTCAGCCAGTAAGGTCGATGCTTCACTGGCCTGGCGTCCGGCTTCAATATAATCCTCATCTCTCCGAGATCTCCTTTGATCCCTTTTAAATATGCAACCAATGAAGGGAATAGGTCTTCGTATTCCTGGAGGAGACTAAAAATTTCCCTCGTCGTCTCCTCGTCCCAGTAGTCCCCAACTGTAGCCATCTTGGGTTTTTCCTTCGTGCCGATATTTAGTTTTTTAGTCCTCAGCGGAAGTAGATGTATTCCTTCAGTAGTAGGCTTTTCTTTGATGTTTCGCTCTCCTTCTGTCTCTTCAAATTATATGTGCCTCAGGTCCTCCAGACTATCATCTTCTGGCTCACTATCAATCCTTTGGCAAGCCAACTTGTGTCTGCCATCGAGGTTCAGCACCAATGGTCCCCCGTCTGCGCTCCGATCGGGGAAAAACAATATTCCTTTTATCGCCTGTAATGCTTGGGATATCGGGTCTATCTTCCCCTTAAATGAGAAGCACTGAACAAATTTTTCTGCAACCTCCTGCCAAGAACTGGTCCCCCTCTTCCTCTCTTCTTCTAAGTACTAGGCACGCGGAATGGTATCCAAGGAGTGGACAAACTGATGTACCCACAGCTCCTCCGGGTATCCCACACTTTTCCACTACTCCTGAAAGACTTTCAGGTGGTCTTTTGGATCAGAATTTCCTTGGTATCTTCGCTTGCTTCGAGGTCCTTCGTCTTCCTTAAACTGTGCCCTCAAAGCCGTCGCAACACAACTCCACCGCGACAGGGAGTTGCGGTGAGGTGGACTGTAATGCCACGTCCAAGAGTGGTATCCTGTTCTCCTCTGTTACCTTGTCTTCTACCTTTTTAATGAAGGTATTTACTCCTTGCATATTGGAAAAGGTGGGGTATTCCCTTATCTCAGCCCCAATCCAATGGATTCTTGCAATACTAGCGCATCTCCTTGTGTTGGTCTCATACCCGCTTTGCTACTAGTCCTCCCAAGCTAGTTCTGAGCCCAGCTCCGAGCTCTGGACACTTCGCCAGCTTACGGAGCTGGTTGCTGTCAGGTTAATGTAATCCTCCCTCTTCCCTGTTGTCATCTAATAGAGGTTGTCCAATAGCTGAGCATCGTCCCTGTTATCTATTGTTTCTGTATATCTCAGACCTTGATACGGGTCGAGAGGCTGAGTGACTCTAACTTCCCCATCTTCAAAAATCATCAGCTCCTTCTTGAGATCAATGATGGAATAGTTTTCAAAAGCCCAGTCGATTCCTAGCAATGCAGGGTACGGATCTTTGTCTCCCATAATATCTATTACCTCAAAGTCTATGTAGATCTTTACCCCTGTGATGTCTACCTCAACGTCTTCGAGTCTGCTGATCGGCACAATGTAGTACTAGTTTGCCATCCTGAGCTGGATCGGCGAGTAAGTCAGTCGTGGTCACCCTAGAGCTTCCCAAGTCTTCCGAGGTAGGATATTGACGTCGAATCCCAAATCGAGCATGGTGTTCCTGATCTAAAATCCCGCTGCGTGTCTAACCAGAACTCTTTTCCCATTCTTCATTTGTTCTACTTTACTCGTTGTGCATACTTTGGGGCTGTTTCTGGGGATTCCCTCACTTCTGCATTCCCCTGCAACACTTCCTCCAGGGTATGCTTGAGCTATTCTCGCATTAAAGCGTTGTCAACAATATTGAGAAATAGGTGGAGCCATTCCTCGATCAGAGCCCCTGTAGCGCTCTGTTCTCCAGTATCTTTTGTCACAGGTAACTCAATACCTTTGTCTCCCCCTAGTTGGGAAAAAGTTTCTGCAGCCTTCTGGAAATATTTCTTCTGCGTTTCCGGCCTGATCAGTTGTTTCTGGGATGCTGGCCTGATCACCCGCCTCGGATCCTTCTCACGTGCATCCTCCCCCATTTTCTTTCCTCCTCGCGTAATTATGGCTACGTTCTGCATGTCCAGAATCGTTGTCCCTCGAGGTTCTGTGTTCACCAGATTCGTGCCTCTCTGCCTAGCTCGTTCCTCCCACTTATTGATAAGTTCAGGGCAGTCCTCTATTGCATGTGTGTTCACGCGGCACTGGGAACACCACGGTCTTCTGGGTAGGGGACATTCTCGGGCCACATGTCCCTCTTGATCACAGTTGTAGCATCTTAGCAGACCCCATTCGCCTGTGCGGCCTCCCATCATACCACCTCCTCTGCCTCTGGTAGCCTCATTCACTCTATAGGAGGCTCGATCTAATCGGTCTGCCAGTGCATCTAGAGCTCTGCACTATTTGGTGCTGTGAGTTGTCAAAGAGCAGAATTCATAGTACATGTTGTTCGGAACATTGGAGTACTTCTGCAAAATTGGACACATCCGAGGTTGATGATCCACTGTTCGGCAGATTTCGCAATACTCTGTTGCGGCTTGGGTCGGTTGATTTAGGAACCCAGTATACGGTTGTTGTGGCAGATAGACCCCTTGAGAGTTTATCTGCACAACTCCTCCAATAGGTGGAGCCCCCTGCACTACCGCTGCTGAGGTCCCCACTCCATGGCTTCGCCACCGAGGACACTCCTTCGCCGCGTGTCCTTCTACCAGGCAATGTGTGCACCAGGCATTCAGCCTAGCTGGTCTTATGGGTTGCATCTCCTTAAGTTTTTCGGTCAGATTGGCAATCTGATGTTGCAGTCCCAATAGGGATGGGTCTTGCGGGGCCGCCCCTCCCCTATATTCCCAAGGGTAGCCCGCCATCGCCTTTATCTTCATAGCCTGTTCCAATGCATCCTGAAAGTATTCGATCTTTTGCTGAGTGAGGGGGGTTCACGTCAAGGGAAGCAGAGCCTTGATGAACCAGTCCCTCTGATCATTCAGGTCGATCAGGTAGCTGATTTTCCAGATCGCATCTTTGAACCTCCGCATCAGCTCCCACGAAATCTCTCCTTCCCTTTGATTGATCTCCCATAGTTCAGACAGACCTTGCTGGTCCATTTGGGGTAGCTTAAACTCTCTGACAAAGTCCCGCTTGACGTCTGCAATCGCTGGATTCTAGAGGGCCTCTGACCACTTTATGAACTAGCGCAATGCCCTTTCTCTCAGCGTGGTTTGGAATTCAATCAGCTTTCCTACATCTAGCATCTACCTTGCCCTCCATATGGCTTCACAGAGGTACCAGTGTTGTTCCACATCGTCGTTACCCCGCCCAGGAAATTCTGGGTACTGGGTGAATGATCCCGCCATATTCCCTTGTGGAGGTGTAACTAGAATGAACCCTCTGAGTCTTGGTTGCGTAAGTATACCATTGGTAACGCTACTATTATCATGTGTTGCTGCTGACAACTAACTGTTATTCAATTGACTCAACTCTTTTAACTTAATGAAAATATCACTTCAGGGTTTATAGAGTACTAGGGGAAGGTAGGGATCCATGTTATTTGAACTTTGGGGAGTAGAAATACCTGGAGATATGAATGTCGTCTTTTCTTGGAATAACTTCTGCATCGTGACGTACCACTCGACATCGGAATCTTCTTCTGGGCACGCATTTGCATCCCCTTCATCAGACATCATCTCTCTCTTCCTCCTGGCAGGGCTCCCATGTACCCGCCGCACTCCTTTAACTGTCCCTCCCATCTCCTGGGGACCCACCTAGCCTTCCATGTCCACTATCTTCTGAGGCGCCTCCTTTTTATCCTTCCGACTGCTCCCTTGTCATTTCAACTCCCTCATCACCCTTTCTCGCCACCTTTCGGCGATCTGCACCCTCCAATGTGCACGCCGCTCCCTAAACCTCCTTGCGGTTTTAGCATCCATTCCCCTACTCCCTCGCTTCACATTTCGTGTATAATTTGTCCCTCAGGCCCTTCCCCCAGCACTGGAGGTTTATGCTTCCATTCCTTATTTCGGGAACTCCATCAGCCCTTCGTCCACCATCAGGGCCTTAATCCACAATGGAATTTCCTTCAGCAGTTTCCCTCTTAGTCCGAATCGGAATATAGCTTCGGCTCTGGAGAACGACTCGTAGCGCTCTGCTACAAACTCCAGAATATATCCGTCCAAGGTAGATTCTACCCAGAAATCTACAGCTCGGGTCAATTCGCTATCCAGCCGATGAAGGGCCACCAGATCTTCGTGCACCCACTTGCGGTTGACCTTCCGCGATTTGTCCTTAGTCACTTTGGTTTGCAGCCTCCGCAACCAGCTATAGAGTTCGCTAGGGAACTTTCCCCAGAGGATCTCGTAGGTATCGCTGGCAGAATCCGAGAAGAGAACTAGATCTCTGATCGCCTTCTCTTTTTGGCTTCTTAGCTCATCTTGCTGAGTTATAAACTGGTCCAGGTGGTTATCCCACCATCTCCGTGTTTCTCCTTCGAAGATCCTTGATACCATGATCTATTTCCCCTAATGAAGTTTATGGTCCTGGCAACGAAACCATTTTTTGGCGAGGAAATAGGTCTCGCGGGCAAGACCCAGGTTCAGGGATTGGGCCAACAAGGGAGTCCGTTGTAGTCTAGCACCACGCCGGCATTTTCACCCTACTCCAAAGAGCAGAGAATCTCACCCAAGTCGTTCCGTGACCACATGAAGGAGGGGAACATATCGGTATCGGCAAAGGGATCCGCAACTTGAAGCTAACACAGAATCATACGCATAATTAACATCGTACGTAGAAGATCTTATCCAAACATCATGCAGATACTAAGAAAATAAAATTTTAAAGTACTACAGGCATCATGCAACACATTCAAGTCATACGGTAAGACAACAACCTTCAGATATATTAATAACCAGTCAGCCGGATCAAGAGTTACATTGCTCAACAGAATGAGCTTCCAAATTCCATTACAAAGGTCCCGCAGGACAGAGAGAGAGAGAGATACTACAGCAATAACAGATCGATGGAGACACAGGAAATACAATGATGTCAAGCCCAGAACAGAGCTCTCCTGCGGCATCTGGTCTTCAGCCTCGTTCTACTCTAACCTCTCCGACCCCTCTGTATCTGTGCATGTCTCTCTTTTTCTGTTGGGTGACGGCCTATTTATTCACCCACCAGCGCAATCGTTAGTTTCTCTTGTGTTCTTACTCAGTTTCTTTCAGCTTCTTCCTGTTGCACATGAGTTCCACTATCTTTCCTTTGCCACATCTTCCCTTCGTCTACACTTGTCTGTGCCAACCTCGTCACCTATCTCCTGCTCCTCTGCAACCTCGACAGCTCCGTTGCCTACCATTGTTGTGCTTGCCACGTGCCGATCCGCAACCCAAAATCTGTCTTCATGCAAAATTCAAAACAAGGGCCCCAACAATGATACAAATTAAAAAATATATTTTCTATATATAGGAGTCCATGGGGTCACAATATAATCCTAGTCGACCTAACAATAATAATGTAAGGGCACACTAATAACAATATGGAGGATATAGGGGTACAACAATAACAATGAGGGGGCTACACTAACAATAATAAGGGACTGCACTAGTAATATAGGGACCTAACATGCCCCTCTCCTTAAAACAAGTGTTTTCCTCAACGCTTGATTATTTCTTGATGCTTCTGTATAAAATTCTCATCCTCCCATGTGGAATCTTCAACGGGTAAGTTCTTCCACTTGCTGAGATACTCTGAAATTGATTTATTTCGTAGTTGTTGAGTTTTTTTTTCTGTGACTGCTTCAGAACTTCTTTTGCTGCGATGTTGATCTTCCTATTGTTTCATTCGTTTCTGCACCAAAGTTAGGTTCTCCTTTGAGAGTTGGAGAACTTGTTGTTGATGCTCGATGTGATCTTCCAGTACTTTATCATCCATATTATCTTTCATTTGATCCTTCAAACCATCTAACTTAGCCTCAATTTCTTCTTTTAAACCATCTATATCATCTTTGATTGATCTTTGTAACATCGAAATTTGTTGCACTTGGTACTGTAATTTTGATATATCATACTGCAATTCTTCCTCTTCATGCGTCATAGTATAGTTTTTTGAGGGCTTAATGGGTGTTGAATTCTTTTTAGGGGGCATTCTAGAACCCAATACTGATATATATGTTTCAATATTCCCTTGGAATCACTTCAAACTGATTTTTCAAACAAGACTTATGCAATTTGAAAAAAAATACACACATTTTTCTTGCTTTTGAGGAGCTCAATATTGAAACTAGATTATCTATGTGATTTTGGACCTTCAATATCTGAAATTAAGTCCTATAGTAGCCCTCTAAATCTTCTTTCAAATTCCATAGGTCTGACCTGATTTGGATTATTCAAGACAAATCTATGCCAAATCTCCCACAATGACCTAATTATGGACTAGTTCAGTAGAGTGAACTTGTACGACGTCTCACGTATCACTGTTTCCTCCTTTAGCTCTGAAATTGATACATGGGAAACTACAGTCCGTGTGATTTAGGCCACTTATTACAGAATTCCAATCTAATGCTTAGAGAGAGAGTTATGATGATTTTCCCAAGGTCACCTCTTTTAGAAGAAATTAAGGAGCCTGCAAAAACCCTAACTTCCACAGATCATATCTCCGACAATATTGTGAACAAATATCTAAAAAATTTACACGAAGTTCCTCAGGGTTTCTTCGAAATGGGTTTTTTGTTTTAGTTTTTGAACCCTCGTAGAAAAAATTTTATAGTGAAAATTCCACGACGACCTGTTTGAAGTAGCGAAACCCTAGAATCCAAAGCTCTGATACCAAATGTTATGAAACCAGCTCCAAAAATAGAATAAAAGAGAGATCAATGCCTTAAAAATAAGCCACTTAGAGGGTTAAACCTCATTTACATTACATAAATGAAAAATTCTTGGATGATACAAATGAAAAAACCTCCTTTCTATATATAGGAGTCCATGGGGTCACAATATACTCCTAGCCGACCTAACAATAATAATGTAAGGGCACACTAATAACAATATGTGGGCTACAGGGGTACAAAAATAAAAATGAGGGGGCTACACTAACAACAATAAGGGACTACACTAGTAATATAGGGACCTAACAATCACTATGCAACATTACATACAAACTCATCTCAAAGATCATCGCTGAAAGAATAAAGTCAACTTTATCTTGCGACATCTCCAAGGAACAATTTGGTTTTCTCCATAATAGAATCCACAATGTTCTGGCCATTTCACAGGAGGTTATTCATACCATGCACACCCGAAATCAAAAGGTACGCGCCATGAATATTGATCTCTGCAAGGCATACGATTGTGTCGATTGGGAATTCCTCAGGCTCATTCTTATTAAAATCGACCTATCTGCACATATCACAGAATGGATTATGTGTTGTGTTAATTATGTGCACCTTGTTGTCATAATAAATGGTCTTACATCAAATTTATTTCGTCTGGGCGAGGGTTTACGTCAGGGGTGCTAACTATCTCCCATGTTGTTCATCTTGGTGATGAACAGTCTCAGCATCAAGATAAGGGACGCGGTTAGGGCGGGTTGTTTCCAAGGTATCAAGACCAGAGGGTCGGTGGTAACTTCACATAACTTATTTGTGGATGATATCCTAATTTTTAGGCGCCTAATAGTTATACAATAGCAACTCTTGCACGTTATTTTTCTCAGATTTGGAAATGCTTCGGGTATGGTGGCAAATGAACAAAAATATCTGATCATGTACTCACATGGTGACATGGTGGACATACAACACATTGTGGATTTATTTAAATTTAACATTGGCCATATTTTAAAGGGACTTACATGCCTAGGTTTCAAATTGAAACCATCTGGATATAGGGTCATAGATTGGTTATGGTTGGTTGATAAATACAAGAGGAAAATACAAGTTTGGTCACTCTGTTGGCTTTCCATTGAAGGGCAATATGTTTTGGCCATTGAAGTTCTGGAACAACTCATCATATACTAGGATCACTTATATATGTTACCTGCTATTATTATTCGGCATTTGCGTACAATTATGGCACATTTTATCTAGGTTGAAGGCCTAGACGAGCATAAGTATCACTTATGTCGGGAAAGCGGCTTCGCACCTTTTTTATTAATGAATATTTTGATTTCATGAACTTTATCTATTATTGGAAAGATAGCATCAGTTTCTTTCCACGCTTAAGGGCATGGGAGGCTGGGGGATCCTCGACATTAAAAAATTTCATAATGCACTTATGTTTAAATCCCTTTGGCGATGTCTCTTCAATATTGGGGATTAGAACAATATTATTTTTCACAAATACCTGCAGTAGAAGGATATTGAAATTTGGTATCATGCTAGCACACTAGGTATGTCACATGGTTCTTACATATGGCAGGTATTTAAGAAAATTTGGAAATTGTGTCGGCTTTGCTGGTCTTTCGAGGATGGTCACCGGATAGTATTGGGTGCAGACTGAATTGGAGGCATGTCGGGATAGACTCTACTCAATGTGGACCTATTATAGATACTACATGTCGGGGGTCTTTTTTTCCTTGCACAGGTCATCAAGTTATGGAGGGATGATATGCCACACTGGAAGGAGGCGATGGATTTTGGGCCGGTGGGTGACACGAACAGAACATGGGAGGTGTTTAGGGAACATGTTAGAAGTGTTGGACTTCACCAAAATCAAAACAGAGACTGTATTACATGGGATGGTACCTTGCAAGAAAATTATGTATATCTGAGGGACACTTATAGGTATTTATTTTCCATAGATAACAGTTTTATATGCAAGTGTTGGTTTGCACAAGTGTGGCAAGCAAGTTTTCCATTCAAAATCATCATTCATAATTGGCTTATCTGGAAAAACAAGAACCTTACCTAGGAGAACCTACGTAAAAGTGGATGGTATGGTCCTGGGTGCTGCCCCTTCTGCAGATAGGAGGGGGGAAATAATTCACATCTATTTTTCCAATGTAATTTTGCTATCGAGATATAGTCTCATATCTGTTTTATTTTTCAGGTGGAACACAGAACCTTTAACAATATCGAGGAATGTGTCTTCTGGTGGAAACAAAATAGATGATCCAATATCAGGATCCCATTGTTGCTGACCTGGTGCATATGGATGGAAATAAATAGGCATATCTTTGACGGCACACCGACTTGCACCATGCAGGTAACACATCATATAATGAGGGCAGCGGGTGGGAACCATACTGGTTTTTTCTTCCCACAAGACCTCTCCCGTTGCATAAGCCCATACACTATATCATACCTGGCTGGATATTTTGATGGAGTAGCTCAACAAGGTAGGTGTAGAAGCGGAGTATGGATCAGAATGGATCAAAGATGCCACTATAAGATCTACTGGAACTGTGGTACTGGTACAAATAATAGGGCAGAAGTTGTGGCACTATGGGGATTACTATGGTTCTCTAGGAAACTATCCATTGATAACATTGCTATTTTTGGTGACTCAAAGGTCATTATTGATCACATGAACATCAGGAATAGATTCACTCCACCACAACTAGCACACTGGATGGAAAATATTGATAAGATTTGGGACACTTTCCAAAACATCTCTTTCACACATATATACCGGGATTATAATGTCATCGCTGATGTGCTTTCAAAAATGGGACTCAAGAATTTGACCACATGCACTACTCTTTACTTGATGCAGATGCCATATGTGCTTAAGGCACAATACTTTTGCCAGGATTTCCATGATTTTCTATTTGTTTTAGCTATTGTTCTTTTATGTTTTTTCATATCTCCGTATATAGTTTGTTTATTTCTCTTCCACATATCGTTTTGGCTCCACGACATTGTTTGGCTATATGTTTCTGACTTTTTGTATATGGCATATGGCGAGGCAAGTATGCGTCTTTGGATACATCATGGGACTATTTTTGTTCTATATTGGTAGGACATTTTGTGCCAGTGGCGGATTGGTACTTGACTTTGGGATATGTACTGGGCATCCTATTGTGTTTCTTGTCGAATATTTCTGCTTTATGGGGGAGAATATTTGGGTTTTGTATGCAGATTTTGAACAAACTTGTTATATGTAAAATAATAATAATAATAATAAATAAAATAAATAAATATATCCCATCTCCTTTCTTAGAGGACTATAAAACTCCCTAAGAAATCTATCTTTAATATAATTTAGCTAGGTAGGGAAATAATGAAAGGAGCAGGAGGCAGAAGGATGAGGAGGAAGCGTAAAACCATAGCAACCCTAGTGATGGCGGCTTTAGTTCTCAGCATTGGTTTGTCCCTCATGCTGGTGTAAGTTTTTTATATGTTTAACTGCTACGCTTGTCACGGTTACCGATGCGGAGCACATGGTATATCGTATTCCTCTTGTTTGTGCCGACACCATCTCGTGATTGCAATAGTCTTCATCGTTCTCAACTATCATGGCTTTAGCAGTTTAGAGTTGACCTTCCGTGGTTTTGGTGGATAGTTGAATAGTCAGCCTGACATACTAGAACAATTATTTCCCTTCCGCCTCTCAAATCCAGCATCGTTACTGACGATTACATGCTTTTTGTCTTAGAAAGACCACGGCAAGTGGAAGGAACTGTTTTAGGTGTTTTTTCCTCATGGAACCTACCGAAATCGTGGGCAACTCCGTTATGGAGGAATAACAGTTGGACTACTCATCAGAATATTTGGCACCAGACCAAATATGGTCAAATTACCCACCTCACCAGCCAGCTGGGGCTCATGCGAGTGATTTTCTGGAAGGTATTGAATAGCTGGAGGCTCGACAATCATACATGGAGATTTTGCTGTCAACCATAGGCTTTACATAGTTTAGGGTTCCTAGCTCGAGCCTAAACAAACAGTTTCTGGGTCTCAGTCCTAACATCCCGGTTTCTCTAGTTTTCTCTATACCATCCCCATCGAATTTACACATTTGTAACCAGCAGTAGGCGTCGTTTAAACCGGCTGAGGGTTTGGTACCAGCGGATTGTTCAGGTGGTTTGGGAGGTGCCTGTGAAGGGGCTTTTGGCTTCGAGCAACTGGGCATTCTACATACCCACGCTGACTTTCTAGGTTGTCCAACAATGGTCATAACTTCTAACAATTTTCAAGGCCCGCCCATACCGACTCAGCAACTTGAAGAGAAGGCCACTTCGGACTCGAACGACACCCTACTTAGGGAAGAGGGTCCTCTTCGAGAGATTCCAACTCAAAAAACTGGAAAGAAGAAGATGCGGTGCACAAGGAGCCGCGAGAAATCCAGGGAGATGGTTTTTGGTGAAGGTGTTAGTATGCAGCAAGCTGAGGAAACTGAACAAATAGTCCTAGTTGGCAGGGTACGTGAGTGGAACTACACCTCGTCAAGGCTCAAGTGATGGACCCTGGAAATATGGGGCAACATCCTCAAACAATTCCTGGTTGTCCTTACCATGAAGAGAGGTTGGTTTGCTCTGATATTTCCTCACCCTGATATGGCTAGTTGGGTTTTAACAAAATATTGTCACATTGAAATGACGTCAGTTCTCCTTAAACGTTGAACTCCCCTTTTTGACCCTGATAAGGAGAAGATGGGCTCTGGTCCTATTTGGGTTCGATTACCAAGTTTTCCCCTCTAATTTTGGATGGAAGATGTCCTCAGGTGTATTGGAGAGGACCTAGGCATCTATTTATACCATGACATATCCCACATGGAAACATGAAGCATAGCAATGGCGCAGATTCTAGTACACTTGGATACTCAAGAAGGCCTGGTTGAGATTTATGCTTGAAATACAGGAACATATCCAGGTGCAAAATACTATACTATGAAGGAGTTCCCTTTAGGTGCAGGAGGTGCCATGAGGTGGGGCATGTGTACAAAGATTTCCCTCTCATTGTGGTGGAAAATGTGGCACAGTTTAAAATGTTGGTTCATGTGAGGACCCAAACCACTAAGAGCTTCAGTGTACTCACACAGAGGCACAAGAAAAGTTCGAACATGAGGTAGAAGCATGATCCTCGACAACCTTCTCCTATGATAGTGCCTAAATTAGTTCCGCAAGCGACTGCTCCCGATCATCCCCTACTGCAAGAGGAGGATCTCAACCCCATCACGAGTATTGTGTCCTCTACCTTCATCACATTTTATTTTTAATGTCCTACATTCATCTACTTCATCTGCAATTACTCATATTACTAGTCCTCTTATTATGAATAATAAGTTGGTCCATGTATATTGTCCTGTTGCATCTGCGGCCCCCCAACGCTCCATAGCTTCTCCATCCATCCCCTCTGCTAACATGGATAATGTTGAATGCCTCGACATCTCTGGTACTAGCTCCTCTTGTCGATACAACCTTCGATCCTCTACCAAGGCTCTAATCTGTAATTATTATGGGTTAGGTGATGACCCCGCCCAAACAACCCTAAAATCCACCAGAGGCATACCATCCTCACTATCCAAATCCATCCATCAGGTCAGGTTTGATGTGGCCTCGGGGAAACAAATCACTATTGACCGGGTTCTTAGAGCAAAGAAAACGGCTGCCAAGGGATCCCCATGATCTGTATCTCCTTCAACTATAGAGGGTTAGCCATCCCGGATAAGAAACTGGCCCTCCGTCATTTTTAGAGTTAGTAAAGGTGGGTGTTATCATGTTACAGGAAACTCTGGGATAAGGAGAGACTGTTCATAAATTTCTTTCTTCGATCTGCCTGTTTTGGACCTTTCACACCCTAGATGTGAGTGGCCGATCTGGGGGAAGTGCCATTGGTTTTAATGACCAGACCATACAAGTTCACAATGTGTGGGACTTGGATAGGATCCTTGAGGTCAACATCACCACCTCTGATCTTGGTACCCCCTTCAAAATACTCAACATTTATGGGCCTTTCCATGACATAAATTCTTTCTGGGACAAGTTGTTGCACTCCCCAATTATGCAGGCGGATCACATCATTTTGGGAGGTGACCTTAATTTCTCTCTAGGGCATGTGGAATCCTGGGGTCCCCAAGCTACGCCTAATCCCCTGTCCTGTTACTTTGAGAAATTTCTTGACAAAGCCAGTTTTATCGACTTAGAGATGGAAAAAAAATTGCCCACCTGGTGCAACAGAAGAATTGGGGAAGCAGCCCTTGCTAGAAGACTGGATCATTTTTTTATTAACTCAAGGTTAGCTGTCTGGATGGACAGGGTTAGACAGTGAGTGGGCTCAGGTGGTTTGTCGGATCACTCTCCCATATTTCTTGAGATACATGGTGAGAACAAGAAACCCCACTCCCCTTTCAAGTTCAATTCCTCCTGGCTCGAAGAACTTGACTTCAGATAGATTGTCTTGGAGAACTGGAATCACTGTCACCAGTTTCTTGATAACCTTCCCACAATTTTTATAGCCAATAACCTGTCCAACATAAAGAAGAAGACTATCATGTGGGCAAAGGAGAAAAGGATTAGAGATGAGGAAGATTTGAGGAGGATTGAGAGGGAGATCGCCCATATGCATGATGAAGATGGAATGGGGCACACCTCCTTGGAGCATAAGGATACACTCACCCTATTGGAAACGAAGAAAATTAAGCTTCTAAGACTCAAGGAGGAAGCTTGGAGACTCAATAGCAAAGCTATCTAGCTTGATTCAGGGGATAATAACACCAAATGTTTTCAACAATGTGCAAAAGGTAGAAAGAGCATTAATACCATATAGAAATTAAATGATCGG
Organism: Pinus albicaulis; assembly: GCA_034641835.2. Classification (NCBI taxonomy): domain Eukaryota; kingdom Viridiplantae; phylum Streptophyta; class Pinopsida; order Pinales; family Pinaceae; genus Pinus; species Pinus albicaulis. The sequence goes on from CM076577.1 coordinate 596,962,707, forward strand.
CATGCTAGGGTGGCCAAGACTCATCAACAACTTTCAGATATGGGAATCAGACATTTCTCCCACATATATAGAGATCCTAGAGTGGCTAACATAGGATAAGTGCTTAGTATTGCAAGGCAGATGCCCAAGTATGTGGAAGATGATGATTCATATGCACTCATTGCCGTTGTTACCCTAGGTGAGATTGAAGTTGTCCTAAAGTGGTTAAAAAAAGACAAGAGTCTTGGACCGGATTTTTGGCCTATTGAGTTCTACCTATCCTTCTTTGGACTTATTGGAAAGGATATGTTATTGGTCATTGAGGAATGCAGAGTATCGGGTAGAATGTATGACAGTTATATCTCTACTTTCATTGCCCTAATTCCCAAGGTGGACAAGCCCCTCTCCTTCATTCACTATCATCCTATCTCTTTGTGTAACTATCTATACAAAATCATTGCTAATCATATTAAGCCTATCTTATCCCAGAACATATCCAAGGATAAATGTACTTTCCTTCACAATAGACAAATCCATGAGGCCATTGGCAGCACGCAAAAATCCCTTCATTCTATCAAGCTCCATAGCCTTAAATGTATTATTCTCAAGATTGATCTAGCCAAAGCTTTGGATTGTACCTGCTGGACCTACCTCCAACTGATTCTCACCCATATTGGCTTTCCCCATCCCTATGGATTTTTTGTTGTATCACCAATGCCTCATTTAGTATTATTATCAATGGGGTAGCTACTCCCTTCTTCCATGTAGGTTGTGGACTTTGACAAGGTTGCCCCATATCCCCTCATATCTTCCTTCTGATTATGGAGGGTCTCACTAAGTTCATTGCCACTGCTAGAAATGAAGGACAGATCATGGGAGTCAAAATAATTGATGCTATTCATCTGGCGCACTTGCTTTTTGTTGATGATGTGCTCATATTTCTAGATGTCTCCTTGTGGGACTCCATAAGTTTCAAAAATATTTTGTCCATTTTCTGCACTGCTACTGGAATACTACCCGATCAAAGCAAATCCACCATCATGTTTTCTAAATGCACCTTCCAAGAGAGTAGACATGCCCTTCACCTTTTTCAATTTGATCATAGGCATCTTAAAGAGGGTCTAAAATACCTGGGATTTAGACTCAAGCCCAATTATTATAGAATCACATATTGGAATTAGCTCATAGCTAAAATTGAGCGAAGAATCAAAATTTGACAGCAAAAATGACTCTCTAGAGTTGGTCGACTTGTTTTGATCAAATCTGTGTTGGAGGCGATCCAGGTGTATTGGATGGAACTAGCCTGGATTCCAAAAGGGGTCACTAACGGAATACAACAAATTTGACGATGTTTCCTCCAGCGTGGTAAGGAAGTTGGTCACACTTTCACTTGGATTCGATGGGAGAAGATCACCAAGCCCAAACTCTGGGGGGATGGGATCTCAAGGATCTTAATCTCTTCACTGCTGCACTAGCTGCTAAAATGGGATGGCATCTCCTGACCTCCTACAATCTTTGGAAGGAAGTTACCTATTCAAAATACATCGCTCCCGCTTCCACACTTGATTGGATAAGAAGCACTCACAGACTCAGGACCAGTTCATCTATTGTTTGGTGCACTATCTTGGAATCCATAACACTCATCAAACATGGTCTTGCTTGGCGCATTGGTTTGGGCACTCAGGTTCGGATAGGTTTGGATCCTTGGTTAGGCAATGGCAGGGAAAATTTTCTCCCTCAGGACATCAAACATTTCCTTAAAGAGACAGGGTTCTCTCAGTTAGTCAGATGGCATATGGGACAACTCTGATTGGATAACTCAAGCGTGGGAGTCACCACACGATATGAACATCCCTGTGCATTGGTGGGGGGCTTGGAACAGATACATCAAGGCTTCATGAATTCTCATATCAAAATATCAGAAGCCGACTTTTTATGTGGTGCATTCTTACTAATTGTGTGCCTATTGAGGACAATTTGGCAAAGAGATCCATTCATGGTCCCTCTAGGTTTGGTATATGAAAAGAACAGGTTGAATATATCAACCATCTCTTTCTTAAATGCTCTATGAATTGTAATATCTAGCATATGGCTACTAAGTAACTTGGCATCAATAAATCTTGGCAAGGGGAGACTATATCCTTGGCTTGGCATAACTGGTGGCACTCTTGTACCTCGACAAAGGTTCGCAACCTGCCTCTCCTGATCTCTTGGGGCCTTTGGATGTCCTGAAACCATATCATATTCCAATGCTCCCCGGTCTTTTGGACCTCCATCTACAACCCCATTTATGCCCTCTATCATTCCATCCCTAAAGAAGCTAGCTCAAAGGTTGATAAGATCATTGTGCCCAGGTCCATAGACAAAAATCTTCCTTGGGCATATTTTGACAGTATTTTCGGTATAGATCGTTGCGGAGGAGGGGCCATTTTGCATCTATCAGACTCACACTTCTATGAGATCAAAATGGGCTTGGGCCTAGGAACTGAAAACTACTCGGAGCTCAACAGTCTTTGACTACTCCTCCTATTTGCCTTAGAAAAATGATGCAACATGATACATATCTTTAGGGACTCTAAGATCATTATTAGTTAGTTCAATAATAATACAACATGTCATGTACACACACTTAATTAGGAGTTTACTGGATGAATTTTTGGCTCTTAAAAATCTTTTAGACATTATTACTGTCACTCACATTTACAAGCAAAGGAACCAGGGTGTTGACCGCTTGTCCAAAGAAGTCGTGCACCTAACTTTGGGACATTGGCACATCACCGAACACAAGTGGCCAGTTATATATCAGCATTACCATAGGCCCTTCATTGAGGATCTTGGACTCCCGGAGCCTACTAATCAACCTCTCTGATCAAAGGCTTTTTTTCTTTTTACAGTTTTTTTGCACACAGACTCTCTACTCTTTTGAAGATATTATGTCTATATGGACATGCAGAGTAATTTCGTAAATTTGTTTTCACTATTGAATTGTTTTACAGAACACTACCATATATTTTTTCAATAGTATACAGAATATGCTCGATGCGATCTAGTGCAAATGCAACATGTAATTTTCCTTACAATTAATGAAAATTATGAATTTTTCCTTGGAAAACAAAAATTAGTTAGGTATTTTTTGTCAATATTATATTCTTTATTCAATTGAATTGTTATTTTTAATAAAAAACCTTAAATACTTTCGATAAATGTCTTTCGGATTAATCACATCAACATCTAGTTTTTAACGGCTAGTTTTCAATGGCTATCTCTAGGCAATGATGCATCCTCACTATTTATTCATTAAGATCGATCATATTTTTTCACCTTGTACTAAGGATAAACCACATTAGATGGTAACACTGTTACCGATGAAATAGGTAACCTGACCTCAAAACGGGAACTCTAGCCCAAAAAGATTCAAAAAACATGAAAAAACACCCCAAAAACAAAAAAAGTGTATTCCAGAACGCACTTGGTTTTTTTTTAAGGTCAAATTTCAACATTTTATAAAATTATGCTAAAAACAAAATTGTTTCTTGAAAAAAGGATTGAAAAAACACCCTCGAAACAAAACTAGTTGACGCTGGAATAACCAAAAAAAAAATGTCATATTTTTGACATTTTTAAAAATAGAAATAACATTTTTTAATTTTAAAAATTCAAACATTAAAAAAAACCTAAAATTTAAAAAAATAAAAAATAAACTTAAAAAATAAAAACATTTTAAAGCTTAAAATCTAAAAATATATAAGAATAAAAAAAATAAAAATTTTAATTCAAACATTAAAAAAAAAAAAAACGGGAAAAATTTAAAAAAAAAAAATATTAAAATTTCAAAATATATAGAAATAAAAAAATAAAAATATTAAATTAAAAAGAAAAACAAGTTTTAAAAAGAAAGAAATTATAAAAAAAAAAAAATATAGAAATTAATTTTAAAAAAAAAAGAAAAAAAAGAAAAGAAAGAAAGTTTATTAAATTTAAAAAAAATTAAATTAAATTCAAAGAAATATATTAAATTTTAATAAATTTAAAACTTTAAATATATATATATATATATATATATATATATATATATATATATATATATATATATATATTGAAATTAAAAGTAAAAGTAAAAAAAAGAAAAATTAATTTTAAAAAAAAAATGAAAAAAAAATACAATAAAATATTAAATTTAAAAATATATATATTAAAAAAACAAATAGATTTTAAAAAATATATTAAATTTAAATTATAAAAACTAATATATATATGATTTTATTAAATTAAAAAAAAAAATGTTAATATTAAAATAACAAATTAAATTTAAAAAAAAAAATATTAAATTTTAATAAATAAATGAATAAACAAATAAATTTTAAAATAAAAATTAACTTTTAAATATAAAGAAAAAAACAAAAAAAACATTGTTAAAATAAAAAGTTAAAAAAACTTTTAAAATCAATTAAAATTGAAAATTTGAAAAAAATAAATTAAAAAAAATTAAAAAAAAAAAAAAATTAATTTGAAAATATTAAGTTTAACTAAACAAAAAAATCTAATTTTAAATACACAATTTTAATTGAAATAAAAAAAATTATAAAAATTTTATGTAATTAAAAAAATAATAATAAAAAAATAAAAAAAAATTTAAAAAATGTATTAAATTCAAATAAATTAAAAAATAAATAAATTACTAAATTTTAAGAAATTAAATGAAAAAAACTAGACATAAAATTTAATAATTAAAAAAAAAAAAAAAAAAAAAATTAAATTAAAAAAAAAAAAAAAAAAAATTTAATAAAAATTACTAACAAAATTTAGAAAAAAAAAATTAAAAACAAAAAAAAATGAATAAAATTTTAAAAAATAAAAAATAAAAACAAAATAAATTTCACATTTAAAAAAAAAAAAAAATTGATCATGGTGGCGCCGCCAATCGGCCTCCCGCCCAGGTGACGGCGGAGGCCGGCTACTAGGCAAGAGGTCGATTCCGAGAATCGCCCTCCCGCGGCGGGAGGTTGATTCCGAGAATCGCCCTCCCGCGGCAGGAGGTCGATTCCGAGAATCGCCCTGAGGCCGAGAGGCCAATTCCGGGAATTGCCCTCCCGCGGCGGGAGGGCGATTCCCGGAATCGGCCTCTCGCCGCGGGAGGGTGATTCCCGAAATCGGCCTCCCGCAGCGAGCAAGCGATTCCCGGAATCGACCTCCCACGGCGAGAGGGCAATTCCCGAAATCGGGGAGGGCGATTCCCGGAATCGGCCTGAGGGCGATTCCTGGAATTAGCCTGAGGGCGATTCTCGGAATCGGCCTCTCGCCGCAGGAGGGCGATTCCCGAAATCGGCCTCCCGCGGCAGGAGGGCGATTCCCGGAATCGGCCTCTCACTGCGAGAGGGCGATTCCTGGAATCGGCCTCCTGCCGTGGGAGGGCGATTCCCGGAATCGGCCTCCCGCTGCGAGAGGGCGATTCTTGGAATCGGCCTCTCGCCCAGGTGGCATCGGAGCATGCAGCCCCCCGCCTGCCCAGCGGTCGGCCTCCGCCGCCACTTGGGCGGGACGCTGACTGGCGGTGCCACCACGATCAAAAAATTCTTCTTCTTCTTTTTTAATTTTTAATATTTTTTTAATTGGTTTTTTTTTTTAATGTAAGTTCAATAAATTTAAAATTATTTTTTTTAATTCAAGTTTTTTATTTTAAATTTAATTTGTTTTAATTTTTTTTGTTTTTTTTTTTAATTTTGTTTTTAAATTTAATATTTTAGATTAATTATTTTTTAAAATTTAAAATTTATTCATTAAATTTATTAAATTTTAATTTAATTTTTTTTTTTAATCTTTTAGTTTATTTGGTTTTTCATTTTTAAAATTTATAAATTGTTTCATTTAAAAAAAAATAGTAAATTTATGGATATTTGTTTTTTAATTATTTGCATGTGGTTTTTTTCATTTTTTTTTGTTTTTTAATGATAGTTTTTTTTATTATAATTCTTTTATTTTAATTTTCTTTTTCAATTTTCAATTTTGTTTTTGTTTTTTTTTTTAAATTTGTTTTTTTTGTTAATTTTAAAATTTGTATTTTTGTTTTATTATTATTATTATTTTTTTAATTTAAATTTTTAAATTTAATTTTTTCTTTTTTGTATTTATTTTTTTTATCTAAATTTTAATTTTGTAATTTAAATTATTTTAAATTTTCTATTTTAAATTTTTTTTTTTAATTATATGGATTTTTTTAATAACTTAGAAAAAAATGTTTTTGATGTTTTTTTATTTTATTTTATTTTGTTAATTTTTGTTTTTTTCTTTAAATTATGTGTTTTTTTTTCAAATTTTGTCATTTCTTTTAATATAATTTTCCAATATTTTTGTTTTTTTTTTTGTTTTATTTATTTATTTTTGTTTAAATTTTTTATTTTTGCGAGTTAATTTTGTTTTTTTTTTTACATTTTTATTGTTTATATATATATATATATATATATATATATAATCTAAGTTTTGTGTTTTATTACCAACATGAAAATCACCACTCTAAAAAAAAAGGTTGATGCTGCATCAATATGTTTCAAAATTAGCGTGAAAATCACCGCTCTAAAAAAAAAAAGTTGATGTTGCATCAATACGTTTCAAAATTAGCATGAAAATCACTAACATTTAAAAAAATATATATTCATACTTCATAAAATAAAATATTAGAGTGTCAAAAATGTGCTCCAAAAAAAAAAGGTGATTCCGCATCACCACTTTTCAAAATCGGGTGCTTTTTATGCTACCAAAAAAAAGTAGGTAACAGTGCGATTACCTATTTCATCGGTAACAGTGTTTGGTTCGAAACGTCTTATTTTGACCAAATCCTAACGATGTAATTAATTCGAAAGACATTTATCTGAATTATGGATCACAAAAGTCTTAGATCTAACCTTAAATACTATTAATGTAATCTTATTTTATAATACTAAAATTTAATATTTGTATTTTCATTAATTCAAAATTATTATCGAGTTGTCTTTAATGCGATTTATTGGAGTTTCCTGTGGATTTTCTGGCCTGAATCCAGCGAAATTTTTTGAGGTGAAATCTTTATTTGTGTTATTTAAACTGGTTTTTTTTACTGCGTAAATGGATGGTTTTTTTTACTGCGTAACTAGATTCAACACCCCAAAAAACCCCTAGGGTATTACGATTGTGCAGAGTTTACCCATCAAACTTTTGATTTCAATAAATTTTTTCCCTATTTTAAACAAATTAAATTGGAAAACTTTTCAAAAAGTCACATTAAAGACAACTCTAATTATTATTACCAATTCCCTTATATTATTTTTGATTTTTTTCATAATAATAATAAAATATTAAATATTCATATAAAAATAAGAACATAATAAAATATTAAATATTCATATGGGAAAACATTGGAAGAATCATATTTGATTTACTTATCAATATTAGTTTCGATAGTGGTTGTCTATTTGAGTAGCATGGTCGAGTAGACATTGGCACTTGCGAGTGGTTGTGGTGGCTAAACAAACAAGGGTACACTTTTTATCATGTGACGACCATAATAATGATCAACTATATTATAATCAAAATCGGCGCTCTCTCACATGCCTCACAATGGAGTTTTTTCAACGACTATTCTGCCTCAACGAGAGGTCTATCACTACATGTTTACCCACTATGAGAGATTTTATTTCAAATTGGTTCACATTATTATTAAATACATATACCATTTAAATATAATCAATTATAAAGATATTTAGTACTATTTATTTACTTAATTGTATAAATAAAATAAGTGTATCTATATGGACGAGTTGTGTATATCTAAAATAAAATGTCATTTTTAGCATTAAAGAATAAATTTTATATTAAAAAAATTAACAAATTATCTATTTAGTTTTTATTATTATTAAAATACCAATTCTTTTATATAAAACTAAATCGTTAATAATTTTTTTCCTATTTAATATATAAGTATATATATAAACCATCTTTAAAAAAAGGAAAATTGAAATTTCAAATATGGAGATTCCTAACACTATTATATGTAAAGAATAAATGGAGTTATAACACCTTGTGTTATCACAAGTACTTATTGGTTATTGCGGTTTACTATAATTATGGTCATTTATTTTGATAATGATACTTTAACCATTAAGCTTAGAGGATAGACTCTCGAAACTCAAGAAAACATTTAAAAGAATTATTTATATAGATATATCTTGTTAGTTAAGTTAGATGTGGTTGGGAACTCTTCGAAGGGACCCTGAATGAACTTGTCTAACTTCTAGATAGTTGTGGAAGTTCTGGTTCTTGGTTCTCTCATTCCCTAGAGAAATGGATCCCAATGGGAAGAGAGGGGGTTCTTTTTTTTTTCAATCCTCTTTCTGGAGAAGATGGAGAAGAGACCTGACCAAGTACAAGAGGTGTAGTTGCATGTTGCATGAGGAAAAAAGATCATGAGTTGGGTTGGAACCAGTTGAAGACTTCACTATAGATAGGAGTCTGTAAAAACTTCAGGTTGGACCTTGGGTGTAATATTCCCAATTTTCCACAAGACAATTGGAATATTAGAGTTCTTAATTTTCTTAATTAATTAAGTAAATAAGAGGGTGGAGGGACCACAAACCCCATAGATGAATAAAATCCACTTTTGATGTGTGTATGTGGATATTTCATATCTAGATCTACATTATGGAGTAGTAGAGCAGCTTCTTAAATGAAGGAAGAGTGGAGATCATGGATCTTAAATGTAAAATCATGAGGATCTTGGAGGAGTTCAACTAAGATCGTATTGCATTCAAAGTAAGATCATAAAGCACTTATGATGAGGTAGTGGAGGAAGTGGTTCATCTAGTGCACACATGATGGAGAGAGTGGGAATTAAATGCAGACTTGATGGAGATCATGGAGAGACAACGCAGTCTTCGTGGAGGCTAATGGCCACATAGGCAGCACAGTTATGAGGTGGGCCAGGGCTATGGAAGGCTCATAATCTATATAATGAAGATGAAGGCACAATAGAAGGCGGGCTTTGTATTATTATTTCTAATCTGTTTAGATCTAGATTTGTCATTTGAAATCTCTATGCACGCTTATGTTGTTTAGCTAAGTCTGCAGCGCTGTTTAGCACAGGGTGTTTCTGAGCGTAAATCCCACCCTTACCCATGGGGGACTTCGAGTACCTACTCTGTGAAGGTTTCTATTGAGCTCTATTCATCATCAGGCATTGGTACCATGTTCATACCACCCTCATATGCTCATTCAACCACAGGAATAATGCATTCCTACATCAGGGTTTGAGAGGAGGAGGTTGTTTCTAAAATTCCAGCTAGGAAACCGGTGGAGGATTCATCCTTTCATCTTGTGCTTCATGTTCAGCTTTCCAGGAGAAGCAAATCTATATCCAACATTCAGGCCATTGTATTTTACCTCCATGTAGCAGCAGTCCCATCAAGGATTGCGTAGTACAATCCTGTAGATCTATTGGAGGAAGGAAGTTTCCAGTATTTCAGCTAGAAATCCTATGAGGGACCATCTCCTCACTTTTCATTCACTGTTTCCACCTTGTTGAGCTGATTTGACATATTTAGCAGCAGGCTAGAGAGCCTCCCTTCTTGATAGCACAGTTTTTGTCAAGCAGTTGTGTAGCAACAGCTGCAATCAGTGGAGAAGGTTGGAGGACCTAGATCTTGAGCCTTTAGCCCAAGGTTCTAGTGATGGTATCAACCCTTCAAGCATAGATCTGATTGTACATCATATTGTAGCCATCTTTCATCAGATTATGCTTTAGATCTGCATACCCAGCAGTCATATGTGCAAGCCCTAAGAGGGTGATTTTGTGAGATTGATAGATCTAGAAAATCCTTTCTGGGTTATCTTGGATATCCATCATAGAGCCCAGATCTACATTTTCAACATCATCAGAGCTCCAAAACTACCTAGATCTAACTTTATATTTTGCCGACAGTGGCAATCACAGCAGTTGCAGCAGGGACAACAAATTTTTCCTTCTAGTAGTCCAGCAATTACGCAGTCCCTCTTGTGGGATCATTTTAGGGTCATTCTAGGCCATATCTTTGGCTTGAGTGTCTCATATTTTTAGCACTGTTGTATTGTTTATCCACCTCCCACATAATAAAATGGCTCAACTATTTTGTATATTTGTATGGTGTATTTAGATTTATTGTTTACTTTGCTGCAGTTCTCATATTGTGTTTTTGTATTACTGCATTCTCCCTTTTGGGATATTACAGTGGTATCTGTACCACTGTGATATCCCAAAAGGGAGAATGCAATAATACAAAAACACGATATGAGAGCTGCAGCAAAGTAAACAATAAATCTAAATACACCATCAAAATATACAGAATAGCTGAGCCATTTTATTAATAGGAGGTGGATAAACTAGTACAGCAGTGCTCAAAATATGAGACACTCAAGCTAAAGAGATGGCCTAGAATGACCCTGAAATGATCCCACAAGAGGGACTGCATAACTGTTGGACTGCCGGAAGGAATAATGCATTGTCCCTGCTGCAAATGTTGGGATTGCAACTGCCGGAAAAATATAATGTAGATCTAGGCATTTTGGGAGCTCTGATGATGTTGAAACTTTAGATTCGAGCTCTATGATGGATACCCAAGATAACCCAAAAAGGATTTTCCAAATCTATCAATCTAGGAAAATCACCCTCTTAGGGCTTCACTATACAACTGTTGGGTATGCAGATATGCTGCATAATCTGATCAAATATGGCTGAAATATGATGTACAATCAGATCTATGCAAGAAGGGTTGATCCCTTTCCTAGGTTCTTAAGCTAAAAGCTCAAGATCTAGTTGCTTTTTCCTCCTCCACTGAATGTGGCTGCTGATTGCTCAACAACTTCAGAAAATTGCGCTATCAAGGAGGGAGAGGCTCAAGCCTGCTGCTAGATATTTCAAATCAGCTCCTAATGAAACAATGAGTACAAGGTGAGGAGATGATCCCTCATATGATTTCCAGCTGAAATACTAGAAACTGTAATATTCCCAATTAGTAGCAGCTAATTGGTAATAATAATTTGGCCAGTTTTTCTTTTCTAAATTTAATTCAGTTAATAAAGTGGGTGATGAGACACACAACCTACACTTAGGAAATAAAAATTTCCTAAAGTCACTTGAGCATATAATTATTTGGCAGTGTGGGACCCAGGATGATGAAGTGGCAGCGTGAGGGAAGTGGCAGCGTGGGCAGCGTGGGCCCATGGCAGCGCCGTAAGAGAGGGACAGTGTGGGCCAATGGGGACAACGCAGTTTGGTGGGGCCCAGGTGAGAGAAAGGCTCTCAAAGCATAAAAGGGGGAAGAGGCTTCTCATTCTCTCATTCTGATTATGCATCTATGTTATTTGTCTTTTGACATTGAGCACGCTTTTGTTGTTGAGAAAAGTCTGCAAGTGTTGTTCAGCACATCAGGTGTCTCCGTGCGGAGATCCCAACCTCAACCCCAGGGACTTCAAGTGCCTACTCAGGTGAGGAGTTCTATCCTTGATTTACCGGAGAGAGTTGGAGCAGCCACAGTTGGGATTACTCACTTGCAGAGGTAGTGCAGTCAGTGAGAGGGAGGATGCAGTCTTTGGAGGAGGAGATTCCCGATCGAGGGCTTATCAGGGGATTCAGCCTGAGAGAGTTGGAAAGGGGTTAGTCCTTCCCTATTCCATCATTTTGGTAGAGCTGGAGGCCATCCTTTGCAGCAAATTATTCAGGGCCATCGTTTATCATTGCGACAGCAGGGTACCTCAAGGGAGGTCATTTTTGGAGGTCATCCATTTGCAAAAAGCTCTCTGGGTTTTTCTGGGTATTGGGTGGAGAGGTCATTCCCAAAGTTTCATAATTTTCCGAGGTGGGGAGTAGCCCCAAAGAGTTGGTTCATTCCAGCAGTAGCAGCAACACGGCAACAACACCAGCAGCTTGGAGATTACGCAGTCATTGAGGGAGCAGCCATTTCACGATATATCCTGAGAGTATTTCTACGCTTGCCTAGTGCAAGCCAAGGTGCTATCATTCTTATCACCTTTGTATTCATTTTAACTTTTAGTACTTAATAAAATGGCTCAGTGTTCTCCATATTGTGTCTGGTTCATGTGATGCCTCTCTAGTTGTTGTAGTTTCTTGTTTATGTGCTTTATATCATTGTTTATTTCTATTCGGGATATTACAGTGGTATCAAAGCTTCATTCTTGGCTCAGCCATGGGGATATTTTTCTATGAACAAAGAGGGTAGGCATAATCTTACCCACTAAAGGCAGTAGAGGTGGCAAATATGGGGGAGTCAAAGCGAAAAGGGGAAGCAACCTTTGGTAACATTTTTAAGGCCCTAAATTATTTAGCCAAAGGACATAAGGGAATGTTGGAAAGACTCAAACAACAGAATAAGAATGAGAGTATCCATCAGGAATCCCTAGTTGGGGAGACTTTGGGGGTTTCACAACAGTGTGACCACCCTTTACCAGCCACTTACCCACCAGCCTTCAGTAGGCCAACCAGGATCACGATGCCTACATTCTTACCTCCAGTACCGAGTGATAAAGGTAGGTGGCATGATCATATACCCTTGGGAGATTATTTCTGCGAATGGCAGTCCATGGGGGAAAACTTCAGAGCAGATTTTCCCTTCAGAGATTACTTCCAGCTCAGGCAGGATGAAGAAGGAAGGAACAGTGGGGGGTCTAGCACGCAAAGTACCATTGGGAGGACACCTTTTCCCATGTATGATGGATCCACTGATTGCACGGTTCGGGATCAGGTGGAAAAGTTGGATACCTCTTTCCAGCTTGACCAAATAACGGAGGGGGAAGCCATCAAAATGGCTACCTCGCACTTGGAGGATGAGGGCACACAGGATCATAGGGAGCATGTGGATACACCCAGTATGACGCAGGGGTCACCTGTGTTGGAGACTTATTTGACCATATCGGTTGACATCTTAGTAGAGAGAGTAGAATTTACCCCAGTAGTGCCATTCATTGAGGTGATGACCGAGGGTAGTGTCCGAGTCTTCGGGTGGTAGTAGTGTGCGGCAGATGGGTGAGGAGCCAAGAGATGTATCCACCTTTGATGAGGCGCTAGGAGATACAAAGGTATTAGACGATGGTCACACACAACAGTGTCATCAACTTCGATCCGACCTTCTAGTTTTGAAAGGGAAGGCCACATCAGTATGAGAAGATATTTTGTTATAGAACGAGGAGCTAGAGGGCATGAGAGTGGTTTGTACCAAGTCAACGGCCAAGTTGGCCCACATTGGGAAATTACTGGATTCCCTAATGGTACAACTAGAGGGCACATTGGAGTGTCAGATCAACCCCCTTCAGGCATACATAGATGGGGCTAGCAGCATTTTTGGGTCACCTCTTTCCATTGGAGAGAGAGAGAGGCAAAGCCACCTAGTCAGATCTCATATGTTGACTTGGATAGCGGGATGAGACGATCGGAGTTGCACAAGGTGCAGCATCCACATGCTAAGGTTGGATGGCAAGATATTTTGAGTTTGTACTTGGTGGAGTGGGTTATGGAGATAGTGGTGGACCCGGGTGTAGTTCGGCAGGAGTTTCCAGGTGCTAGGAATACAAGAACCCCAGACTGGCATTGGGATCTAGGCGAGATTACTTGTCGTTTCCCAAGCAGGTTGGTTGACTATGTCTTGGAGGGTATATTTGGCCTAACAGTTGAGCGTGCACATTCGCTAAGGGAGTTTCGGTCAACCTCAGTGACCAACCAGTTTATGGGCAGACTCCCTAGGTTGTCTTGGTATGACACTTGTATGCGAGGTCATAGGGTGATCAACATACTTTGGCAGGAGCTTGTCGGAGGAGGTGGCATTGGCAGGCCACCAGATGGTGCCTTGTATGGAGCCAAGGATTCTTCACCTTTGTGTGGGGCACAGAGGTCACAACAGAGCCGAGCAGTGGTGGTATCACTACTGACACATAGGAATATTTTCTTCTCAGACCCCTCGGGGAGGGTTTGGAGTGATGACCCATTCATCGACAGGTATAGCGATGTGGCAGTGGAGGTGATGATATCGATTGTGGGTGGTCCGACATGTAGAGACACAACTGTAGGCCATCACATCCAAGGATGTGTGGGAGCATCTAACATTGAGCATTGGACTACCAGTGGACATGGAGTTGCATGGTGGTGTACAGTAGTGTGTGGGACTGCATTGTGGAGTAGGAGTGTCCTACATCACATTGAGAACACGCGAGGAGTGACCGATGCCTTGACACAGACAAGGCACGAGACGGTATAGGATGGTACAGCAGTAGCAGGGGGTATCCAGCGGTGTACAGGGGTATGCCTCAGTGCGCAGTGGCATGTCGAGGAGTACATGGATGATCGGTGGTATGCGAGGGTGTATGGTGTTGCACAGCAGGGTCTTAGAGTATTGCCTCTAGGGAGATTCATGGATAGGGACGTCGGGCATACCTTTGGGGGTAGTTCACCCAGGATCAATGGGGAGACAGATGAGCAATACTTGACGGTATCTGTGGGGACTTATGTGCCTGACCCTCTTCTACACCACTCACGGGCACCGTTAATTCTGTCATTGTCCTTTGGCACTCTGGGCATGAGCAGCGGGGTACACGAGGCTCACCCAATATATTTGGATGACACTCAACACACTAGGGGAGAAACTTCTCAGCAGTGGCACTGGGTCAGTGCACTAGTTGAAAACCACAGGTTAGGGGATGAGATGATCCTCTGCAGGGGTGGCACATCAGTCATCGCTGAGCCTACGCTTGGGGAGCGGGTCATGAGGGAGACATGCGTCACTCTTTTCTCAGGGCATGTCGAGACCATGCATGAGCAGAGGATACTGGGTACAACAGAGGTAGCATCCCAGTATGTGTCTGGGCTCCAGATAATGTATCGACACATTATCGAGAAGGTGGATGGTAGATCCAGTGGAGATGGTTGGCAGGGACAGGAGGGATCCACATACCTTGAGTCAATTATGAGTATCATATATCCATCTATTGATTGCATTCGGGGGGTGTTTAATTGTCACATATGGCTTCCAACGGTCATCGGTACTACATAGTGGCCGACACAGGGTAGGTTAGCATGCATCATATTTTCCCATGATATATGGACCCTCTGTATTGGTCACGAGCAGGGACTAGAGATGAGGCAGAAGGATTCCCGCAGTTGTCAAAGATATGGTGCAACAGGTCCGACTATGGGATGCAGAGGTTCAGTTGATTGATATCCCATTCTATCTCATGATGGTCAGAGTCAGGACAGAGAGTGATCTAATTCACTGTTGGGTTGGCACATGGGGGTACACAGAGGCCTTCATTGGATGGCAAGGCAGACTTTCTCTATTTCTGAATAGATTCAGAGTTGCATTCGGAGGGGTAGGTATTGGCATCATGGTGATTCCTGGTTCGTATGAGCTTGTCTCTCATATATCTCCTACCATTAGGTCTCAGGAGAGGAGGATACAATTTGTGCATGACGGGGAGTATCTCATGATCAGAGTAGTGCAACATCAGCATGGTGGCACCTCTAAGAGATTAGCAGGATACTTGAGCATTAAAGCTCTACACGGCTCGATAACCTCTAGGGGTGAGTTGTATACTACATGGGGAGATTATGTATATCTTCCATCGGGATTTAGTGAGTCACTGATGAAGTGGGGGACTTCATTAGCATGGTAGGATGGTGAGTGGAGCAGGTGGAGCTTCATGTTGAACAGGATGGCTTGGGATCCTGGCATTGAGAGATCCCTTCATATCAGGGTGATACAGAGGACAAGGAAGATTCAGTGGCACATCTGGGACCTAGGCACATTTTGCAGTGATGGTGGGGAGCATCAACTAGAGAGGAGGCTTGTTCAGGCATTGCTTGAGGACAAGCAATTTTTGGCAGGGAGGACTGTAATATTCTCAATTAGCAGCAGTTAATTGGTAATATTAATTTTGGCCAGTCTTGCTTTTCTAAAGTTAATTTAGTTAATAAAGTGGGTACTGAGACACACATAAACATTCCCTAAAGTCACTTGAGCATATAATTATTTGGCACCGTGGGGCCCAAGATGATGAAGTGGCAGCGTGGGCCCATGGTAGCGCAGTGAGAGAGGGACAGCGTGGGCCAATTGGGACAACGAGTTTGGTGGGGCCCGGATGAGAGAAAGGCTCTCAAAGCATAAAAAGGGGAAGAGGCTCCTCATTCTCTCATTCTGATTATGCATCTATGTTATTTGTCTTTTGACATTGAGCATGCTTTTGTTGTTGAGTAAAGTCTGCAAGTGTTGTTCAACACATCGAGTGTCTCTGTGCGGAGATCCCAACCTCAACCCTAGGGACTTCGAGTGCCTACTTGGGTGAGGAGTTCTATCCTTGATTTACCTGAGAGAGTTGGAGCAACCACAGTTGGGATTACTCACTTGCAGAGGTAGTGGATTCAGTGAGAGGGAGGACACAGTCTTTGGAGGAGGAGATTCCTGGTCGAGGGCTTATCAGGGGATTCAGCCCAAGAGAGTTGGAAAGGGGCCAATCCTTCCCTATTCCATCATTTTGGTAGAGCTGGAGGCCATCCTTTGTAGCAGATTATTCAGGGCCAACATTTATCATTGGGACAGCGGGGTACCTCAAGGGAGTTCATTTTCGGAGGTCATCCATTTTCAGAAAGCTCTCTAGGTTTTTCTGGGTATTGGGTGGAGAGGCCATTCCCAAAGTTTCATAATTTTTCGAGGTGGGGAGCAACCCCAAAGATTTGGTTCATTCCACCAGTAGCAGCAACATGACAACAACACCAGTAGCTTGGAGATTACATAGTCATTGAGGGAGCATCCATTTCACGATATATTCTGAGAGTATTTCTATGCTTGCCTAGTGCAAGCCAAGGTGCTATCATTCTGATCACCTTTGTATTCATTTTATCTTTCAGTACTTAATAAAATGGCTCAACGTTCTCCATATTGTGTCTGGTTCATGTGATTCCTCTCTAGTTGTTGTAGTTTCTTGTTTATGTGCTTTATATTACTATTTATTTCTATTCGGGATATTACATAAACTTCCTTCCTCCTTCAAATCTACAAGACTGAACTGTGCAATCCTTCAGGGGACTGCTGCTGCATGGAGGTAAAATAAAATGGCATGAATGTCAAATATGAATAGACAGCTCCTGGAAGGTTGAACATGAAGCACAAGGTGAAAGGATGAATCCTCTACCGGTTTCCTAGTTGAAGTGCTAGAAACAACCACCGCCTCTCAAACCCTTAAACATGAATTCTGTTATTCCTGCAGCTGGAAGCACACATGAGTGTGGCTAAAGATGGAACCAATGCCTGATGATGAATGGATCTCAATAGAAACCTTCCCATAGTAGGCACTCGAAGTCCCCCGTGGGTAAGGGTGGGATTCCCGCTTGGGAACACCCTGTGCTAAACAAAACTACAGACTTATCTAAACATCATAAGCGTGCATAGAAATTTCACATGACAAATCTAGATCTAAACAGATCAGAAATAAAATCTAAAGCCCGCCTTCTATTGTGCCTTCATCTTCATTATATAGATTATGAGCCTTCCATAGCCCTGGCCCACCTCATAACTGCGTTGCCTATGTGGCCACTAGCCTCCATGAAGACTGCGTTGTCTGTCCATGATCTCCATCATGTCTGCATTTAAATCCCACTCTCTCCATCATGTGTGCACTAGATGCACCACTTCCTCCACTACCTCATCATAAGTGTTTTATGATCTTACTTTGAATGCACTATGATCTTATTTTACGTCCTCCAATATCCTCATGATTTTACATTTAAGATCCATGATCTCCACTCTTCCTTAATTTAAGAAGTTGATCCACTACTCCTTAATGTAGATCTAGATCTGAAATATCCACATACACACATCAAAAGTGGATTTTATTCATCTATGGGGTTTGTGGGTCCCTCCACCCTCTTATTTACATAATTAATTATGTAAATTAAGAACTCTAATATTCCTATTGTCTTGTGGAAAATTGGGAATATTACAGTCCTCCCCACCAAAATTTTGCTTGTCCTCAAGCAATTGCAAAAGTGGATGCTACGGAAAACATCCTCCCTCCAAATGGCATGCTCATATGGAAGGCCTCCCCATCTATCACAATGTGTCATGCATGTCCAGCTCCAAAGCTACCTCTTTAGAATGTCTAGAATGGCCTCCAACTGAAAATTTAGATACCCATCCTCATCAATGAATCTCCAAGTGGCAACCATATGATGTCCAAAGGTCTTCTCTATACATGAGATACATGAAATGAAGTGGTTTCTTCCCAAACTGGAAAGTCCTAACTCATGAAATATCTCTCCAACCCATGATACATAGAGTAGATTGCATCTATCAATGTTCTCATCAGTAGCCCTGTTGGCCATGTAGGATCCAAACATAACATCAACGTAGTGAAAAAGAAGAAGTAGAGACATATGGATAATACAATTTCTACTCAAGGGTTTGAGAGGAGGAGGTTGTTTCTAGCATTCCAGCTAGGAAATCGGTGGAGGATTCATCCTTTCATCTCGTGCTTCATGTTCATCCTTCTAGGAGCAACAGATCTATATCCAGAATTCGTGCCATTGTATTTTACCTCCATGCAGTAGTAGTCCCCTCAAGGATTTCGTAGTACAATGTTGTAGATCTATTGGAGGAAGAAAGTTTCCAGTATTTCAGTTGGAAATCCTGTGAGGGACCATCTCCTCACTTTGCATTCATTGTTTCCACCTTGTTGAGATGATTTGACATATTTAGCAGCAGGCTAGAGAGCCTCCCTCCTTGACAACGCAATTTTTGTCAAGCAGTTGTGTAGCAGCAACTGCAATCAGTGGAGAAGGTTGGAGGACCTAGATCTTGAGCTTTTAGCCCAAGGATCTAGTGAAGGAATCAACCCTTCAAGCATAGAACTGATTGTACATCATATTGCAGCCATATTTCATCATATTATGCTTTAGATCTGCATACCCAATAGTCATATGTGCAAGCCCTAAGAGGGTGATTTTATGAGATTGATAGATCTGGAAAATCCTTTCTGGGTTATCCTGGGTATCCATCATAGAGCGCAGATCTACATTTTCAGCATCATCGGAGCTCCAGAACTGCCTAGATCTAACTTTATATTTTGTCGATAATTGCAATCCCAACAATTGTAGCAGGGAAAACACAGTTTTCCTTCCAGCAGTTACACAGTCCTTCTTGTGGGATCATTTCAGGGTTATTCTAGGTCATCTCTCCTTCTTGAGTGTCTCATATTTTGAGCATTGTTGTACTATTTATCCACCTCCCACATAATAAAATGGCTCAGCTATTATGTATATTTGTATGGTGTATTTAGATTTATTGTTTACTTTGTTGGAGTTCTTATATTGTGTTTTAGTATTACTACATTCTCCCTTTTGGGATATTACAGTGGTATCAGAGCATGATCTTTGGCTTAGCTTGTGGTCACTTCATCTTTTGCATCAAAAGAAGAAGCAAATAGTAGAGATCTATCATGAAGGAGGATTGAAATTTTGCCACTCTTCTCTTTAGATATTTGCAAGATCTCTAAAAGGAGGTCAATCAAATTAAGAGAGAAAGGCAAAGGAAGGATCCAAGAAGAGGATTTGATAAGGAATGTCCAAGCACTTCCATCAGCATGAGAAGTAACTGGAGAAGCAAAGAGCTTCACATCATTCTACTAGATCCACTTTCTTTGATAAGAGAGAGGATTGGTCTGAATATGAAGGAGACTTGGGGCATGAGACCCTAAGTAAATATTTGTCCGAGTCTAAAGTACAACCTAGAGCATTGAAGGAGAATCTCTCTCTCCAACAGTATTTGCAACTCAAAGAGGAGAGAATATCCCGAAACAACAATAGAAGAAAGAGACATAGATTCTTCTCTACATTTGATGGATATTCCACAAGCACATTGAGGGCTTCAAGGGAAGAATTAGCTACCTTCATTAAGATATATCCAGTAGTAGAAAGAGAAGTCGTGGAGATTGCAGCGCTGCACCTAGAAGGTGAAGCAAGAGATTGGTGGTTCAGTCACTTGTCACACATGAGAGTGTCTGCTTTTGTAGATTTCATTCAAAGACTGAAGAAGAAATTTTGTGGAAAGAAACTCAACCATCATCATTACTAGCAGTTGGAGAGACTATTGCAATGGTTGGAGGAAATCTTGTAGATCTGCAATATGTTCCAGAGATTCAACTTATCCAAGGTTTGCACCTATTTTATTCTCATATTATTTCAGTACCTCATATTGAGATGTGTGAGACTGTGTCATCAGGGTAAGTGCATAATCAAGGATTAGAGCACCTTGCTGATTTGGAGCAGCAAATTATCACTACACAGAGGACCCTTGATTTGATCAAGGAGAAGATGTATTGTTATTTCAGTTTATCATGGTTGAGCTACACCCGACACTTTGTGTTGAAGTGTGGAGTTGCTGAATATGGGAGGAGCACAGTCCTATTCAGTACAGTTCCAAACTATGAGTTTAGCATTGTATGTGGCCATGAGACAACACATGTATCACGATGTAGATCTACAACGTCGTCACTTAGCAGCAATGATGAGATAAGGGCCCCATTATTCTTGGAGCATTCTGAAGGTAGCTTCACTCATGAAGCACTAGAGAGATAGATGATAGATGGTAGACATCTTGTGATGGAGAGCACTTTCCATTGGAAAGATGAAATTTCCTTGATGAGCATCTCACAGCTCAGAGAGGAATCTCTACCTGCAACATGTATGGATCCTTATGGGTTCCAATGGGCCATTGATGATAGGATCTCGTGGAGAGACCTCAATGGAGGTGCACTTCAACATCTCATGGAGTGCAAAACTATTCAGATGGAGGATGTTGGTATTCTACAATGGGAGGATACCAAGATTGAGCTTGGCATGATTCATCATCCACATTTGGGTGAATGGATTTGGATGAGGAGTAGGAGGTTGCCTACCTTCCTACAGATCTATGATACTAGGCAACAAGAAGCATGGTTGTGATGGTTTCTTTTGGGTGAGTATGGATACTACCCAACAACTCACATTTGCAGGATCCATCACTGATGACATGTAGCAGCAAGAGGCATGGTTGCGTTGGTTGTTGATGAGAGAGTTTGGACAACTCATGATGTATCTTATGTCCATATATTTGCTCTTGTTTGGAATATGTCTCATGTATTTACAAGTATTTCAGTTTGGGATATATCTTATGTTCATTTATGTACTTGGGTTTGGGACAAAGCATAACTCTCATATGATGTGGCATCAAGGAGCTTATTTTTATTATTCTGATGAGACATTCCACATGTCCATTAGTATGTTGTTGCTCCATGACCTGCATCATAATGGTGTAAGATGGCAACAAGAATCCTTGTTGCTTTGGTTACTATTGGGGGAGTATGGGCTGATTTATTCCCATACATTGCATGATATTGATGGAGGATGGCAACATGAGGCCTTACAATGTTGGCTTCTGTTGGGGGATTATGGTCATTGTACTTGGTATGATAATGATGTGATGGGGCAACAAGATGCCTTACTACAATGGCTTCTCTTGAGAGAATATGGCCACTACATTTGGTACAATGATGATGCGGTGTGGCAGCAAGAGGCATTGTTGCGGTGGCTTATTTTGAGAGAGTATGGCTCTCATATTTATATTGATGCTGATTTGGCATGGAAGAAAGAAGCATTGCTGTGGTGGCTTCTATTGAGAGAGTATGTCTCTCTTACTTGTTTTCATGATGATCTAGCATGGCAGCAGGAGGCTTTGCTACGGTGGTTGTTATTGAGAGAATATGGTTTTACATTGTTCATGTTCATCCATATGTATCTACTTCTTGTTTTTCACTATGTTGATGTTATGTTTGGATCCTACATGGCCAACAGGGCTACTGATGAGAGCATTGATAGATGCAATATACTCTATGTATCATGGGTTGGAGAACTAGTTCATGAGTTGAGACTTTCCACTTTGGGAAGAAACCACTTCATTTCATGTATCTCATGTGTAGAGGAAATCTTTAGACATCATATGGTTGCCACTTGGAGATTCATTGATGAGGATGGGTATCTAACTTTTCAGTTGGAGGCCATTCTAGACATTCTAGAGAGGCAACTTTGGAGCTAGACCTGCATGAAACATTGTGACAGATGGGGAGGCCTTCCATATGAGGATGCCATTTGGAGGGAGGATGTTTGTTGTAGCATCCACTTTTGCAGTTGCTTGAGGAAAAACAACATTTTGGCGGGGAGGACTGTAATATTCCCAATTTTCCACAAGACAATTGGAATATTAGAGTTCTTAATTTTCCTAATTAATTAGGTAAATAAGAGGGTGGAGGGACCCACAAACCCCATAGATGAATAAAATCCACTTTTGATGTGTGTATGTGGATATTTCAGATCTAGATCTACATTATGGAGTAGTGGAGCAACTTCTTAAATGAAGGAAGAGTAGAGATCATGGATCTTAAATGTAAAATCATGAGGATCTTGGAGGAGGTAAACTAAGATCATAGTGCATTCAAAGTAAGATCATAAAGAACTTATGATGAGGTAGTGGAGGAAGTGGTGCATATAGTGCACACATGATGGAGAGAGTGGGAATTAAATGCAGACATGATGGAGATCACGGAGAGAGAATGCAGTCTTCATGGATGCTAGTGGCCACATAGGAAGCGCAGTTAGGAGGTGGGCCAAGGCTATGGAAGGATCATAATCTATATAATGAAGATGAAGGCACAATAGAAGGTTGGCTTTTTATTATTATTTATGATCTGTTTAGATCTATATTTTTCATTTGACATCTCTATGCACGCTTATGTTGTTTAGCTAAGTCTGCAGTGTTGTTTAGCACAGGGTGTTTCCGAGTGGAAATCCCACCCTTACCCATGGGGGACTTTGTGTGCCTACTCAGGGAAGGTTTCTATTGAGATATATTCATCATCAAGCATTGGTTCCATGTTCATACCACTCTCATATGCTCATTCAGCCACAGGAATAACGCATTCCTGCATCAGGGTTTGAGAGGAGGAGGTTGTTTCTAGCATTCCAACTAGGAAATCGGTGGAAGATTCATCTTTTCATCTTGTGCTTCATGTTAAACATTCCATGAGCATCAGATATATATCCAGAATTTAGGCCATTGTATTTTACCTCCATGTAGCAACAATCCCCTCAAGGATTACGCAGTATAGTCCTGTAGATCTATTGGAGGAAGGAAGTTTCCAGTATTTCAGCTGGAAATACTATGAGGGACAATCTCCTCACTTTGCATTCACTGTTTCCACCTTGCTGAGATTATTTGACATATTTAGCAGCAGGATAGAGAGCCTCCCTCCTTGACAACGCATTTTTTGTCAAGTAGTTGTGTAGCAGCAGCTGCAATCAATGGAGAAGGTTAGGACCTAGATCTTTAGCTTTTAGCCCAAGGATCTACTGAAGGGATCATCCCTTCAAGCATATATCTGATTGTACATCATATTGCAGCCATATTTCATCAGATTATGCTTCAAATCTACATACCCAACAATTATATGCGCAAACCATAAGAGGGTGATTTTGTGAGATTGATAGATCTGGAAAATCCTTTCTGGGTTATCTTGGGTATCCATCATAGAGCTTAGATCTACATTTTCAGCATCATAGAAGCTCCAGAACTACCTAAATATAACTTTATATTTTTCCAACAGTTGCAACAGGGACAACGTTGTTTTCCTTCCAGTAGTTACGCAGTCCCTCTTGTGGGATCATTTCAGGGTCATTCTAGGCCATCTCTTTGGTTTGAGTGTCTCATATTTTGAGCATTGTTTTACTGTTTATCCACCTCCGACATAATAAAATGGCTCATCTATTCTGTATATTTGTATGGTGTATTTAGATTTATTGTTTACTTTTCTGCAGTTCTTATATTGTGTTTTAGTATTACTGAATTCTCCCTTTTGGGATATTACATTGGGTAAGGTCTTAAGGTCTGCAAGCTGACCTGGGCTGGTCATTGTCGCATTAACTACTTTGGTAGTTGGGGAAGCTTGGGGGGAGTATCAGACGTAATTTTAGATCTCATTGGAAGGGAAGAGGGTGCTATTTCCTTTGAGTTCTCAGACTATCTAATTAGCGTTAAATAAGTACCTTAAAGTTGTTTGTTTGTATTTAAATTCTTTGTGTTTGTAAGAGGTGTGTGCCCGAGTTTCAAATATTTTATCTAAAAATTCTTGTAAGTATATTTGGTGGGATTCAGGAAAATTAGGGGGTTATTCATTTTATAACTGGAATGAAATAAATACGCTTATATCTGAGTTAGAACCCGATAGGAATGATTAAGTGAGTTATGTAGTATTACCTAGTTCCAGTGTCGAAAAGAGGATCAAAATTTGTAGAATAAGGTAGGAAAATGGGGTTTGGTATTGGGAAAATAGATATAACATATAGTCGAGTTAGGTTAGTTTGAACAACAGGTGGGAACCCAGCAACTAGATAATCCCGTACCCTTAAAAAATAAAGAAAACAGGAGCTCTATGGGCCTAGAGAAAGCAGAAAAAAAAAAGGTACTTAGACTCCTCTACCTGAAACCGGATGTGGAAGGAATGCACATAATGCTCCTAAATATTACAAAGCCTTGTTGGGTGATACTCAAGATTTATTATCACATCAAAAGTGTTACTCACCGAATACAAAGAACATATGATAAATGTTGTAGGTTGCATAACCAAATATAGGGAAAACTTGCTATAAACCGAGCTACAATATAATAGTTAACATATCAATAAATCTTAATAGAAAGGAGTAGTGAATAATCAAATTTTGTGACAAACCCATATAGTTACAATAGAGTAGAAGTTCCAATATTAAAAAGGAAACAACCATGGGTCACAATTTATCATTATCACTTTCAAAACTTTTCCTTTTTACTTGCAACAGAAGCTTAAAATTTGAGAAATTGTCTTCCATAAAATGAAAGAGTACAATACACCTGAAACATTGAAGTTGAATCTGAGGGAGTATTTACCATAAAATAAAAGAGTATTGTACTCCTAAATTACATGACAAAAAAATATAGTTTCAATAGAGCTCGAGCACTGTCACAAGAGAAACTGATTGACCTGGTGAGTTCGGCTTGTATTTCACTATAAGACCTTCCATAGAAGAATCCAGGAAAAAAATAATAGTTAGAACACAATTTACAGAAAAGCCAACTGACTTTAGGGTTCTCTTAACCCTGAAGGACATTTATAACAAGTCAAGTTTTTATATGAATATTGGATAAACCCTGAAACCAAAATGTGTTGTAAACAAGAAATAAACTCGTTGAACCGAGAAAAACCCCATATCTGCGATCACCCAGAGGTTGGATGGAATTAAATAAACATATGCATTCATAAATTTGAAACCTAGGAGAGCCCTAAAATGCTAAGTGAGACAAAAAATACTTGAGTTAAGGTCCTCACTTCCATTGTCGAGAGCCAAAATCTGTGTATTAAGGAAAACCCCTTAGATCTCACATCAAAATTTAAGAAATTAGTAGCACCGTGGATACAAGACCGTTATTGTTACTTGAATTACATCTGAGTGTAACCTTTGTAACCCAGCTTCATCGGCTATAGACCAGTAACCTGCAAGTTGTGTAAAAGGCCAGATAAATTCAACTGGTTGAGATTGCAGAGAGGGCTCTCTAGCAAAATAATACAAATTGGTTAAGGGGGAAAGTACATAGCCTTACTTGTAAGGCTAATTTGATGTTTCAATCCTCGAAGCAAAGTATCTTCATGAGCAAGAAAAGGAAAAGAAGTGCACAATTGCAGAGCAACGTCATGACACCAAGCGACAAAAGAATGAAACTCATTGGCAAGGGTTTGGGAGGGTGTTACCCTAACTGCCCTCCAAACAACTAAAGTTTTCAGATCAGCAACAAGATCAATAGTGAGGATGATACCAGGTGTCCCACGCATAATGAGTAAGAGGGTTTTGAGAAGCCTCGTAAGGCCGCACTTTCTTGGTGTTAATTACCTTAGGTTAAATTTTAATCATCACAGGTTCGAAGCTTAAAGTATTTAATGCCAATATTAACCTCTTATATATGAGCTTATAGATATTAATTTAAACCCCATTTTATAATACAAGTTGGGCGTGTAATAGCCTCAAATATGTAAAATAACTTACAAGTGAACTCAACATTAATACGATATCTAAGACACCACATAATATATAAAAAATGTTTGTTGAAGTGTCAAGCTTCCAAACCTAGACGGTATACTTTAATGGTGAATACACACACACACACACATATTACTGTTGTTTGGGTAAGAATTGTATGTGTGCATGTTACAAGTGCTATAAGAGCGAGGTTACAAAGTTGAGGCCTATTTGGGAAACTAAGAATTAACAAAAGTATTAATGTTGCATAGAGGTAGCAGAACAATATGACAAGGGGAGTTGGAGTCACCCCACCGAGGAAAACAACAAGAGGAGTTGGACTTGTGACTCATATGGAAGTGACTCCGGAAATGTGGGTTCAACTAGGAAAAAATACTCCTAACACAAACACACTTTTGTTGGAGACAGTCCAAAAATTGTGGGCTGAGATGATGAACTTGAGAGATGATAACAAAATATTGAGTTTGGAACAAGAAATAATTATGAAAAGCCTCTCAGATAGACAGAACCAAAGGCATCCAAACCCTAGCCTAGAGAATGGGAATAGAGCTGAGATGCAAC
Source organism: Pinus albicaulis (assembly GCA_034641835.2). Lineage (NCBI taxonomy): Eukaryota > Viridiplantae > Streptophyta > Pinopsida > Pinales > Pinaceae > Pinus > Pinus albicaulis. The sequence goes on from CM076577.1 coordinate 596,989,399, forward strand.
GGTAGGGAGAGGACCACCTAGAGGTTGAAGGAGGTTGAGTTGACAATGAAGAGGAGTATGAAAATGCTTCGGGTGGCAAGGAAACTAAGAAGCAAATTGTTGAACTCCAAGGGGAGTTTAAAAAGATTAAACCTCCAACGTTTGATGGAGAAACATAAGAGGTCGTCTAAACATGGTTAATTAACATGAATAAATATTTTCATATATATGACTATGATGACAACCTCAAGGCTAGATTAGCAATTTACGAGTTTCAGAGTAAAGCCACCCTATGGTGGGAAGAAATTAAAACGATTTGAGGTAGGAATAATTTTAAGGATGGAAAATTATCTTGAAGTTTAAAAAATTGGCAAATCTCACTAGTCCCTAATATGCAAACTATAAAATGTTTATTGATGTATTTGCAAAAGTATTCAAATTTATAATGATATTATATATATTGTCTATATAATTTTGGCGATTTTCAATGTAAAATAATTTTATATTGTAAAATTTGGGCGAATCATTTTTATAAAAAAATGGAAATTAGCGAATCTTTTTTTTGGAAAAACCTTGGAAAATTAGCCCACCTGCGAATATTAGCCCCTAAAATTTTCCATGATTTGAGGAATTGATGAACAAGAGGTAACGTGGGACAATTTTCAAAAACATTTAAAAATCAACTAAACAAATGTATATGGAAGGGCAGTCAAATTTATGCAGTGCAAGTTGGTTACACAAATTATAAAGATAAAACCACTGCTCTAGAAAATATACCAGTTATACAAGACTTTGTTGATGTATTCCTGAAAGAAATTCTTGGACTTCCACCAAAGTGGAACATTGATTTTACTATAGAACTAGTCCCAGGAACAGCTCTAGTATCAAAAAATCCTTACCATATGCGTATCCTTGAGTTAGCAGAGCTAAAAATATAGTTGCAAGAATTATTCGGTAAGGGATATATTCGCACAAGCATGTCACCCTGGGGAGTCCCGGTGTTGTTTATGAGAAAGAAAGATGGTACTTTATGTTTATGTATCAATTATAAAAAATTGAACAAGTTAAATATTAAGAACAAGTGCCCGCTACCGAGAATTGACGATCTGTTTGACTAAGTGAAGGGTGCTACCGTATTCTCAAAGATTGATTTGCGACCGGGTTATCATCAAATCATAATAAAAGAGGAATATATTTGCAAAAAATGGTTCCAAACTCACTGTAGTCATTATGATTTATTTTTTTACCCTTTGGCCTCACGAATGCCCCGATAACATTTATGAGCTTGACGAATGACATTTTTCACCCTTATTTGGACAAATTCGGCTTGATTTTCATAGACGGTATTATAACTTACTCAAAAAACCTGGAGGAGAATAAGGAACATATTTGGATAGTTATGTAGACCCTAAGAGAGAGTCAACTTTATGTCAAATTCAGTAAATGTGATTTTTATAAGGAACAAATTCAGTATTTGGGACATGTCTCCTCTAAATGTTTAGCTGTGGACCCTGAGAAAATCAGAACCATCATTAAATAGTATGTCCCCAACGAAATTGCAGATATTAGATATTTTATGGGCTTGATTGGGTATTACACCACTTTATTTTTGGATTCTCTAGGATTTCCTACCCCATAACTTCCTTTTAAAAGAAGGGAAGAGTGTTTAAGTGGACATAAGAATGCCAACACAACTTTGAACAACTGAAGCACTTGTTGACAACAACCCTCGTGTTAAAAATTGTGGATTCAGATAAGGAGTTTATTGTTTGTACAAATTCTTTCCAGGAGGGCATTGGAGGGGTTTTAATGCAGGAAGGTAGGGTCATAGCTCAAGAATCCCGCAAGTTAAAAGAACATGAAAAAGATACTCTGACTATGATTTGGAGCTAATTGTGATTGTTCATGCCCTTAAGGTTTGAAAACATTATCTATTAGGGAAAAGATTTACATTAATGACAAATTATAGTATTTTAACTAGTTTATTCAGGAAATCCAATTTAAATGCCCGCCAAGCTAGTTGGACCGTGTTTCTAAGCAAATTTGACTTTGACATCAAGCATCTTAAAGGAAAGGAGAATCGTGTGGTAGATGCGCTAAGTAGGAAGTTGCACTGTGTATATGAAATCGCTTACAATCAGGTAGAATTTGACTATTATGAGCATATTAGGGAAGCTACTCTTAGAGACCTTGAGTACAATTTTTTGTGGCAGCAAAGTAAAAAAAACACAAAAAATTGGACAACAGTTTGATTATAATGTAAAAGACAAAAATTTATTGACTTTTAAGGGGAGCATATATGTTCCCAATCAGTTGGCAGTTAAGAAATTTTTACTAGATGAATTTCATTGAAGCCCTTACGCCGCTCATCCTGGATATCAAAAACTATTTTCTGCAATAAAAAATAACTATTTTTGGCCTGGTATGAGGAGGTACATTATGGAATATCTAGCTAAGTGCCTAGAGTGACAACAATTCAAGGTGGAACACCAACACCCAGCTGGTCTATTTCATCCCTTACCCATTCCTGAATGGAAGTGGGATACCATTACATTGGATTTCATAACTGTCTTGCCAATATCCAAGAAGCATAATGAATCGATTATGGTAGTGGTGGATAATTTGAGAAAAGTAGCTCGTTTCATCCATGTCAATTCCACATACCAAATTGTTCAAACTGTAGATATATTTATGAGAGAAATATTTCGATTGCATGAGATACCAAGAGTGATAATTTCTTACAGGGATGTGAAGTTTACATCTGTGTTTTGGAAGACTCTCTTTACTAGATAGGGTACCCAGATCCAATTCATCACGACATATCACCCAACCGATGGGAAAATTGAACGGGTGAATCACGTGCTGGAGGAAATGATCCGCATGTATGTGATGTAACATCCAACTAAGTGGGAAAAATACCTCCATTTAATGGAATTTTCTTATAACAATAGTTACCATGAATCAATAAAAATGAGTCCTTTTGAGGTGTTGTATGGGACAAGGTGTAGAACCCCTACTAATTTGAGTAGTCCGAAAGATAAGTTAATTTTGGGACTTGATATCTTCACAGAGATGGAGTCGAGAGTAAAGAAGGTGTGACAAAATCTAAGGGTTTCTAAAGATATAAAGAAATCCTACGTAGACAAAATGAGAACCTACAAGTAGTTCCATGTGAGTGATGTATATGTACAGGTTAAACCCAAACGGAGCACTCTGAGATGGATAGGTTGTGCAAAAGTTAGCACCCTGATATTGTGGACCTTTCCAAATTTTGGAAAGGATAGGTCCAGTAGTGTATAAACTTGCATTACCAAGCCATATACGAGTCCATAACGTGTTTCATGTCTCCCTGATAAATATATATATGATTCCAAACACATCATAAATTGGAAAGATGTACAGGTCGAACTAGACGGAGAAATCCTGGTAGAACCTCTGTTTACTCTAGATTAGAGAGAAACAATGTTGTGGAGGCAAGATATCACCCAATTTAAAGTGTAGTGGAGGCACTATAGCCCGAAAGATGCCACTTGGGAGGATGAAAACCTAATGTGACAAGAGTACCTTGATTTGTTTCGAGGCCAAGGCTAAACACTGAGGACAGTGTTTCAAAACATGGGGGGGGGGGGGATGTAACACCTCCCATTATCACAAATACTTATTGGTTATTGTGGTTTACTGTAATTACGGTCATTTACTTTGATAATGAGACTTTAACAACTAGGCTTAGAGGAAGCCTTCCAAAACTCAAGAAAACATTTAAAAGAATTATCTATATAGATATTATTTTTTAGTTAAGTTGGATGTGGTTGCGAACTCTTCGAAGGGACCCTAAACAAATTTGTCTAACTTCTAGAAAATTGTGGTAGTTATGGTTCATGGTTCTCTCCCTCCCTAGAGAAATAGATCTCATTGGGAAGAGAGGGGGTTCTTTTTTATTTCAATTATTTTTCTGGAGAAGAGGGAGAAGAGACATGACCAAGTACAAGATGTGTAGCAGTGCGTTGCATGTGGATAAAATTTCCCGAGCTGAGATGGAACCAGTGGAATACTCCACTACATACAAGAGTCTGTAAAAACTTCAGGTTGGACCTTGGGTAAGGTCCTGAGGTCGACAAGCTCACCTGGGCTAGTCACTATCACATTAACTGCTCTAGTAGTTGGGGAAGCTCGGGGGGAGTATTGGACGTAATTTTCGATCTCATTGGAAGGGAGGAGGATGCTCTTGTGATTGAGTTCTCAGGTTGTCTAATTAAACTCAGATAAGTACCTTAAAGTTATTTGTTTGTATTTAAATTCTTTATGTTTGTAAGAGGTGTGTGACTGATTCGTCTATGCTGGCTCACTCTTTTAAGATGTAGAGAGGTTCAGATATTTGGAGATTCTCTAAACATTGTCAAGTGGTTCAATGGGACTCAACGTTGCTTAAGTTACATCTTGCATCCATTGCTTAATGAGGTATCTAGATTGAAAATTATTTTTAACGAGATATCTGTTTGCCATATATACGGGGAGCAGAACCATGAAGCAGACCTTCTTTCTAAAGAGGGTGTTCAGCATGATCTGGGGCTCTAGGTAGCTGTTGAAGTGGAAGACGGGTTGGTTCGAAATCTCGAACAGCTTGTGTTCAACTAACAAGATATTAATACTTTTGCAATTATTTTCACATGTTTTTCAAACTCTCAGTTTCTCTATTTTTGGACTATCATACTTATTATAACTACTTTCTATTTGTCTCTGTTTCGGGTTGTTTTCCTCCATGAGGAGGCCCAGGAGACAGGGAGAAAAAAATCAAATTTTTTTGTGCTTTTTTGTCTAAAAACTAGACCAGTGACTACCATCCACTTTCATTAAAAAAAGGAACTCTATTACGGCTCAGTCCTTCTGTTACCTCCTGTTTCGGGTGCTTCCCTTTGCAAAGGAACCTGGGGGGGGGAACATGGACGCTGAGTTCATTCTCAACTAGACACTAGCAGTGAACTGTTTTTCACTTGCAATAACTCCATCTCCTCTCTGAAAAGGAAGGAAATGGAGTTTTTTTAATGCATTATGCATATACTATGTAACTCTCTATGACTTTAATAGTTTGTTCGATTTTTTCTTTGGGAAAAAAAGAGGTGTGTGCCTAAGTTCCAAATATTGTATTTGAAAATTCTTATAAGTATATCTGGTGGGATTCAGGGAAATTAGAGGGTTATGCATTTTAGAACCGAAATGAGATAAATACGGCTATATATGAGTTAGAACCCGACATGAATGATTAAGAGAGTTAAGTAGTATTGCCTAGTTCCAGTGTTGAAAAAAGGATCAAAATTTGTATAACAAGGAAGGAAAATGGGGTTTGGTATTGAGAAACTGGATATAACATATAGTTGGGTTAGGTTAGCCCAGCCAACGGGTGGGAATAAAAAATCCAGGCAATCCAGTACCTTAAAAACGAAAGAAAATAGGAGCTCTATGGGCCTAGATAAATCAGAAAAAAAATACCCAGACTCCTCAACCTGAAACCGGCCGTGGAAGGAATGAACATAATTCTCTTAACTATTACAAACCCTTTTCAGGTGATGCTCGAGATTTATTATCACAATAAAGGTACTCACCGAATACAAAGAACAGATGATAAATGGTGTCGGCTGCATAACCAAATATAGGGAAAAATTGCAATAAACCGAGCTAAATTATAATACTTAACATAGTAATAAATATTAACAGAAAGAGGTAATGAATAATCCAACACTATGGAAAACAAATATATTTACAACAGAGTAAAAGGGCCAATATTAAAAAGGAAACAACCACGGGTCACAATTTATCATTATCACTTTTTGAACTTTTCCTTTTTACTTGCAACAAAATCTTAAAAATTGAGAAATTGTCTACCATAAAATGAAAGATTATAATACCCTTGAAACATTGAAGATGAAGCCAAGGGAGTATTTATCATAAAATAAAAGAGTATTGTACTCCTAAATTACATGACAAAAAATATAGTTTCAATAGAGCTCGAGCACTGTCACAAGGGGAACTAATTGGCTTGGTGAGTTCGACATGTATTCCACTACAAGAACTTCCTTAGAAGAATCGAGGAAAGAATTCCTATTTAGACCACAATTTACAGAAAATTCGACTGGATTTATGGTTCTCTTAACCCTAGAGGACATTTATAACAAGTTGAGGTTTTATATGAACAAGGGATAAACCCTGAAACCAAAATATGTTGTAAACAAGAAATAAACCCATCGAGCCGAGCATAACTCCATACCTGCAATAACCCAGAGGTTGGATGGAATTAAATAAATATATACATTCATAAATTTGAAACCTGAGAGAACCCTAAAATGCTAAGTGAGAGAAAAAATACCTGAGATAGGGACCTCACTTCCATTGCCGAGAGCCAAAATATGTATATTAAGGAAAACCCCTTAGATCTCACATAAAAAGTTAAGAGATTAGTAGAAACGTGGATACAAGACCTCTACTATTACCCAAATCACATCTGAGTGTGACCTTTGTAACCTAGCTTTGCTGGCCATAGACTGGTAACCTGCAAATTGTGAAAAGGCCAGATAAGCTCAACTAGCTGAGATTGTAGAGAGAGTTCTCTAGTAAAATGATACAAATTGGTCAAGGGGGGGATTACAAAGCCTTACCTATGAGGCTAATATAATGTTCCAATCCTCAAACCAAAGTATCCTTGTGAGGAGGAAAAGAAAAAGAAGTGCACAGTTGCATAACGATGTTGTGACACAAAGCGACGCAAGAATGAAACTCATCGACAAGGGTTTGGGAGGGTGTTACCCTAACTTCCCTCCAAAAAACTGGAGTCGTCATATCAACAACAAGACCAATAGTGAGGATGATACCAGGTGTCCTGCGCATAAGGAGTAAGAGGGCTTCGAGAAGCCTCGTAAGGGCACACTTCCTTGGTGTTAAGTACCTTAGTTTTAACTTTAATCATCATAGGTTCAAATCTTAAAGTATTTAATGCCAATATTAACCTCTTATATATGAGCTTATAGATGTTAGTGTAACCCTTATGCTATAATAAAAGTTGGGCGCGTAATAACCTCAAATATGAAAATAAATTACAAGTGAACTCAACATTAACATGATATCTAAGACACCACATAAATATATAAACAATGTCTGTTGAAGTGTCAAGCTTCCAAACTTGGACTGTATACTTTAATGGTGTGTGTATATATATATATATATATATATATATATATATATATATATATATATATATATATATATATATATATATATATAACTGTTGTTTGGGTAAAAATTGTATGCGTGCATGTTACATGAATATGTGTTTAATGTGATATTGAATAGTTTTTCAATGCAAAATTTAAAGGAAAGAAATACAATTTAAAAAAATGTATGTTTTCCCTTTATGCTTATTAATAAAAAATAATCATAATTATCATTAAGTTTTCTTTTTTTTTTGGTAAGAAAGATGAGAACTTAGTATTACCAAACACGATTTACATAGAGTACAAGTTGAGGTGAGTTGGAGAAGCTTGTGATCAAACGAGGAATTATCTGCAAAATGTCTATTCTAATCTGCCCATGAAAGGGAAACTTGATGATCACTTGGAAAACTCATATGATAGTTTGAAGCAGTTTAGAACAAAGGCAATACATATATGATAATTTCTAATTTGACTAGAAAAACTGAAATAGTCATGGAAGAAGATAGATGCATAGTAAGCCTTTCTTGGAGGAGGTTAAGATCCTTGATGAGGGGCCTGGTCATGCTGGTTGCTTAGCACTGGAACCTCTTGAGGTTAGCGACGCTTGGCTCTGTCCCTTTTTTCTTGTTCTAACATGTGTTAATATGAAAATGGATCATCATATCCTTTTGGTAGTCAGGGAGGGCGCTCCCATTCAATCATAATGTTGTAAGGACCTACACCATGCTCAGAGGATTCCCCTTTGGTGGATTGGGAAATGATGGGAGGATTCCTTGTCTAAATGTTGAATTTTGGCTCTGGTCTCTTGCAGGATGGGGAACCTTGACATAATCCTCTGATCCATTATTCTTTTGTTGAGTCACTGGAGCGCCAAGGTTGAGAGGAATGACTATTTGGTGAGAAGAGTCCATGGCAACTGAGCTTTCCCTAGAGCTGGTGGGTGTTGGAGTTGGAGGGAAGGGAGGAAATTCTATGTCGATTGATTTGGAGAGATTTCATAGAGAGAGGTGTGTGTTGTTCAGAGTAACGTTGACCTCCACCATCCTACACTTAGCTCCTTCCCTAGCTTCTTCCATGTTCTAAAGTTGGCGAGCTAATAGGTTTCTCACTATCCAATGATCGTTGCCCAAACATATGCACTCCTTCGCCTCCATTGCAGCAACCAAATGACAAATGTGGGGTGGTATGTCCCGGTCGAACAAATCCTCTCTTGGCCATGCCAAGGAGGGAGGGGTGGGTGCCCTCGCCCTCTGCCACCACGTCTAACTCTACCATGTTCACGAACCATTCTTGCGTGCCTTGGTGCAATGGATTTGGGACATTATGAGTGCAATTACGTTTACCCCCTCTTCTGAACCTGATGCCTGCAGGAGAGAATGATGGAGGGAATGAGGGGACAATTGATTTAGCTGGAGCATGAGCATGATTATGTCTATAAGGAAGATCTTGTGACAGATCTTGAGGGAATGTTCTGGACACCATCGAGTAACCACAACTAAGCTGAATTGAATGAGACCCGTAGTGCATTGCTACAACCCGGTCTCAAAATTGAATGTTGGATTGATGTTTGTCATATGACCTATGATAGAGCGTGATAGACAAGTGTACACCCATATTCGAGAGTAATTATCATTAATTTATTAATTATTTAATAAAATGATTGAATTTATCATATATAATAATAATAATAATAATATTATTATTATTATTAATTTGTAAGATGTTATTATTAGATCTAAGACTTTTGTGATCCATAATGTAGTTGGATGTCTTTCGAATTAATTACATCATTAGGATTTGGTCGATGTTTCAAACCAACTAATGTGGTTCATCCTCATGACAAGGTTGTTGTGAGGATGAACCACATTAGTTGGTTCGAAACGTCGACCAAATCCTAATAATGTGATTAATCCAAAAAACATTCATCTACAAGATGATATTAATTTACCTAAAACCTAAATTATAAGATGATAAAAATATTAGCTATCAAATTTTATAAATAGTGGAAATAATTTTTTAGGGCAAAATGGAAAAAAAAACATTATTAAACAATAAAAATATTTATCTCTCTGTAAATATGGCTTCTTATAAGTCCAATGGTGTTTTTATTTAAGACATCTAATTAGTAAGAGTATTACACTTTTTATAAATATCCCTGAAAACAAAGCACAACATACCTCTTTAACATTGTTGTACATTTTAAAAATAAAATATTAAAAGTAAATTATTTAGCTTATTATTTGCTCAAATTGTTATTAATTTTGAATCTTCAAAGATTTGTAAGTTTTTTATATCCTTATAGTGGAGCTTAATTAAAAAAGCACATAACCTTAGTTCAAGTTAAAGTTAAAACTCTTGGGTTTAAGTTTCTTTCTATTATAGTTTTATTATCAGGAGACATGTATGTTAGCAAAAAAATTGTACAAGTTGAACCTGAGCTGAAATTGCCCAAATTAATTTTAAAAATCTATTAATTGAAAAATTACAGTGAAATCTACATATATATTTTGATTTAATTTATTTTATTTTATCGTAGTTATATTTTAATTAATAAATTTATAAAACTTTTCCAATTTTTTTATAATATACATATTACATTAAAAGAAATTTAAATAGTAATAATTCATAATAATAAATATTATATTTTTAAATTTAATTAATAAATGTATAATTAAAAATATATATAATTATATTTTAAAAGTTAATTAATAAATATATAAAAAAAAATACGTGTAAAACATAAATATTAATTAGAAATGAATATTTATTTGATTTTTGAAAATTTCACATTTAAATTTAATTAATAAATAAAAAACTTAATATTATAATAAATTATTTTTATAAATGTTAAATTTTTTAAAAACATGTGAAATAAAAGTATTTTATTGTGACTTTTTGGATATTCAAATGCTAATTCTGCCAAAAATTTTGAGGTCAAACTCTGATTTGTGTTGTTTAAATTGGTTTTTTGATTGTATATATGAATTGAGCATCCTGCTTTGTGATTTCAATAGATTCTTGCCAGATTTTAAAGAAATTAGATGGAAAAAAACCACCAAAAAAACCTTCAAAATAATAATACATGGCAATAAAAACAACTCCCTTTATAAATAATATAAATAGTGATAAAATTTTTTCGGTGAAAATCACATCAGAATAAATTTGGTCATCATCTTGTCCTGCTGATGAACCACACTGGTTGGTTCGAAACGTGTCGACCAAATCTATTCTGATGTGATTTTCACCAAAAGACTTTTATCACATTTTATGGATCACAAAAGCAAAATTTCTAATATAAATAATATTAAATCTAAAACTTTTGTGATACTCCATTTATAAATTATATAAATAATATTATTAATACTATAATTCACTTCAACTCTAAAGGTAGATGAATAAAATATCTCGAGGGACAAAATTTTCCTCTTGGTTTTGAATCTCGCAGACATTTCACTATTCTCTGAATTTAATAATAAAAAATTAAAATAAAGCCCATACTCATTTTAATAACACAAATTCTACAACTATCTAAGGATGTGTTCACATACTCCAGGAAAAAAACACCTCCATAACGAATATCAAAATTTTAAACTTTCTTTAATATAATTTTCTTTTATGATATGCCCAATTCCAAAACAGACCCTCCTTATTTTACGATTTACATTAATATTTTCAAAAAAATGAAAATTCCCCCCACCCCCAAACCATAATTTCAGGAAATGCAGTAGGAGAGAGCCCCACCCTGGTCTGGACAGTGGATAATCTTTACCTTTCAAAAGCCGGAAAGCGCTGATGGGCCCTGAATTATAAAAATACATGGCACAAACCAAAGTCAATTCTCAAATCTTTGAGGCGCCCAATACAGCGACATTTTTATAGTTACATATAATCGCTTCGCTGGTGGGTGGATTCCAACGCATCGCAACCCAGCGGAACCAGCTGTCATCCTCCACACACTCATGTGCGAAAGTCTGATAAATTTGTTAGCCTCATCATTTTTCTCAACTGCCATGTGGCCCCCGGTCAACCCATAATATGTCACAGCTAGATGTGATCGGTGCCACGCCATCGAACTAGTCTTGCCAACGTGGAGACCACAATTGCTAGGGGGCTGGTCCATGATTGTGCATGTGAGTGGCAGGGTTGATTATGACTTGTGTCACTATCACAGGTTTCAATAACAAACTGGATGGGTGGATGGATGGGGTAAAGTATCAACTAACCAAACCTAACCTATTCCCTTCATTCGGTTCATTTATCTGACGTTCGAGTTAGAGGAATAATAGAGCAAAAATTATTTGTTAAAATGAACAAAATAATTAAAAACTGGTTTGGCCAAAAAATAATAATTAAATATTACCGCCTCATAGTTGGCGCGCACCGCTGTTCCTCGGTAACTCTGCCGTGAAAGGTTCCCAGGATCTTCCCAGTGGGGCCCACCCACGTGCGCCCTGAAAAAGCGCCAGGCCGCCGCCGGCGGGTACCGCTGCCGGCGCTCCGAGGATGTGGTTGCCGGACCGGCGAAAAAGAAACGACAACGTTGCTGACATACTTACCGGAGCTCAGAGTGCGGTTTACGCGTCAAAATAATAATTACTCGCAGCTCGGCTTCTGATATTTTTACGGTGGCAGCAGCAGCCATTGCCTCCGGAGTTCCGTGTTGACGAGAATGAAAAAAGAAAGAGAAGCTCACGGTTTTACGGCGCCGCGAGCCGCGTTGTAGGGCTCTTCAGGTCTGGAAATGAGGAAGAAGAGCCATTGTCAACAGCTGGAGGAGCAACGCGTGTCGGAGAGAAATAGGGGCGGAGTTATTTTAGCGGAAAAGAGAAAGAAGCGCAGACACCAACCAATGCAAGCGCGCAGTCTTCTGTAGTTCGTTTGGTTCTTTTTTGGATTTTCAGTTCGATGTTTTTGTTTCTGAAGATGCGCACCAGGAGGTCCCCGGTTCGACTCTTGCGGCCGATCTTGCTTCTCTGCTTTTGTTGCTCTGTCTGTTCCCAGACTCCGACCGACCCGACCGATGCAAAGGTAATCCAGGAGCTGGCCAAAAACTTGAATGCAGCGGACACGCTTGGGTGGGCTCCGGGGATCGATCCCTGCACCTGGGAACACGTTAGTTGTTCTGCCGGACGAGTCGTGTCGATTCAGCTGCAGGAGATGAAAATGAAAGGCAGCCTTCCAGCGGATTTCAACAAGCTGAGCGCTTTGCAGAATCTGGGTTTCCAGGGGAACCAGCTAAGTGGGCCGTTGCCGAGCTTTTCAGGGATGAGCGCGTTACAGTATGCTTATCTAAACATGAATAACTTTACTTTGATTCCGCCCGATTTCTTCACAGGACTTACGAGCCTTCAGGTTGTGGCGCTGGATTACAATCCCCTGGCCCCGTGGTCGATTCCCGACAACGTCAAGGATATTGCGACTTTAGTAAACTTCACGGCCAACAGCGCCGGCGTCGTGGGTTCGATTCCCTCATTCTTCGGCGATACGCTCGCCAGCATGCAGACGCTGATGCTGGCTTTCAACAATCTCACTGGCACTATACCAGAGACATTCTCAGGGTCTAATATTGAGGTTCTTTGGCTGAATAATCAATTGGGCTCCAAGCTTTCTGGCTCCATCAAGGTTATTTCGGGGATGACTGCGCTTACTCAGCTCTGGCTTCAGTCAAATGCTTTCACAGGTCCCATTCCTGACCTTAGCAACTGCGTGTCGCTGATAGACCTGGGGCTGCGGGATAATATGCTAACCGGGTTAGTTCCTGATTCTTTAACTTCTCTTCCTGCGTTGCAGAATGTTACTTTAATCAACAATGCATTGCAAGGGCCTTATCCCAATTTTGACAAGAAAATAGATGCACTCATTGGGGAACCCCTTGAAAACAGTTTCTGTTTGCCCAACCCGGGTCCCTGTGATAAGAAGGTGGATGTGTTGCTTTCCTTTGCTCAGGATGTTGGGTATCCCTACGTTTTGGCCTCTGAATGGAAAGGAAACGATCCCTGTGGTGGGTGGCAGCATGTTACATGTGACAGTAATGGCGACATTGCTATTTTGAATCTTGTAGGATTGGATTTGAATGGAACTATATCGCCTGCATTGGCTAATCTTAGTTCTTTGAGGACATTGTTGTTGAGTAATAATAATTTAACAGGGCCTATACCTAGTCAGTTCGCTTCGTTGCCCAATCTCGAGAAATTGGATGTTAGTAATAACCAATTGTCCGGTAAGGTCCCTGCTTTCAAGAAAAGTGTTATTGTGAACGCTGATGGGAATCAGCAGATTGGGAAAAATCCGCCATCGACACCCTCCCCTGGAACGCCTCCCCAGACTCCCGATGAGTCACCGACTTCATCAACCCCTGCAGTACCAACAGCAAGAAATAGCCCTGGAGCTGTTGTGGGTGCTAAGAAGGACACGAACCGATCATCTTCCTTATTGGGTGTTATAGTGGGTGCTGTTCTAGGTGGGTTTGTTGGATTAAGTGCAATTGCTGGGTTGGGATTCTGTTTCTACAAGAAAGGTTTGCCGAGATCAGGTCGTGTGCAGAGCCCCAATACTGTAGTTGTTCATCCCCAGCATTCTGCTTCGGAGTCCGAGTTGCTGAAGATTGCTATAGGGGGACAGAATGCCGTGGCCACAACCAGTGATACACAGAGCAGGACGAGCAGTGGGCCGAGTGATGTACATGTGGTGGAGGCTGGTAACATGATCATCTCAATCCAGGTTCTTCGTAATGTTACGAATGATTTCAGCGAGGAAAACGTTCTGGGGCGTGGGGGATTTGGTGTGGTCTACAAAGGTGAGCTACATGATGGCACTAAGATTGCTGTGAAGAGAATGGAGGCAGCGGTTATGAGTAGTAAGGGATTGAATGAATTCCAAGCAGAGATTGCTGTTCTTACAAAGGTTCGACATAGACACCTGGTTGCATTGCTTGGATACTGCATTGAGGGAACTGAAAGGCTTTTGGTTTATGAATACATGCCTCAAGGTCCTGTCAGTCACCATTTGTTTGACTGGGAAAAGCACAATCTGAAGCCATTGGATTGGACAAAGAGACTCACTATTGCATTGGATGTGGCTAGGGGTGTGGAGTATCTTCACAGTTTGGCTCATCAGAGTTTTATTCATAGAGATCTTAAGCCTTCAAATATACTTCTTGGAGATGATATGCGAGCCAAAGTCTCAGACTTTGGACTTGTTAGGCTTGCGCCTGAAGGGAAATGCTCTATTGAAACCAGACTGGCAGGAACTTTTGGCTACCTTGCACCTGAATATGCAGGCAAGCATTCAATTGTGATTTCAATTTCCCTTTCTAGATGGTTTGTTCATGCTTCTGGTTTTTCAGGGTTCGTTTATTTCTAGGACATTATTAGGTGTGATTTACTTAATGAACAATCCTTTGGTTATCATGCAAGTCAACCATCCTGTAGGTTATGTAATTAGCACTAGTAGTTTTGAATTGCATATTCATATTCTAAAGATTGTTTTGGTTTCATGATTGCATATGCAGTCACTGGTCGTGTGACAACGAAGGCTGATGTTTTCAGTTATGGAGTGATACTTATGGAGCTCATAACAGGCAGAAGAGCTTTGGATGAAACACAGCCCGAGGAGAGTGTGCATCTGGTAACGTGGTTTAGACGGATGCATATCAGTAAAGAAACCTTTAGGAATGCAATTGACAAGGCTCTGGAAGTCACAGATGAGACATTCAAGAGCATTTGCACTGTTGCAGAACTAGCAGGTCACTGCACTGCACGGGAGCCATACCAGCGACCGGATATGGGTCATGCTGTTAATGTGCTATCTCCTTTGGTTGAACAATGGAAACCCAGTGATCCAGATGATGAAGATTGTTATGGGATAGATCTGGACATGACTTTACCTCAAGCCCTGAAAAAATGGCAGGCCTTTGAGGACTCTAATGTAGACGAATCTATAAGAAGCTTGGACAATACACAGTCAAGTATCCCCACAAGACCTTCTGGGTTTGCAGATTCCTTCACCTCAGCAGATGGCCGATAATAAATTAAGAGTGCTAATTATAAAAATCGGAGGCATATTAGAGAATGCAGGGGATGCTCTGATAAATTTGGCTATCCAAGAGTATTGGATGTAACAAGTTTCCATCCTAGAAAATATTTGTTTCAAGTTTTTGGTGATAGTTGGTGTTTTTACTGACAAATTTAACGAGTTCTCCAGTTTCAAATAGTTCTTCATATTTTAAAGTGGAACACGGGACATGAGATGATGATTATTGCTCCAGACGCCTTGGCTATCACTGAACTGATATGTTCAAAGGAATATCAATGAGTTTTCTCATTTTTAAATGCCTGCACTGCAATATCAATTCCTACGGGGAACTAGGATTGGCCTAGTGGTCGGGTATTGTTTCAACTTTCTGGGACAGGTTTGAAGCAAGATCTGTACAGCAAGGTCTCTTCTGACCGAGAGTTTGAGCAGCAGTATCCAGAAAGCTGCAGTAGGATTTTGTTTTTCATATTATGGCTGTTAGGCAGTGTGAAGCTATATGAACTCAAGAAATGTATAATTTAGGTACTGTGCATGTACAGATACATTTTCGGCATTTTGCATTCCGGAAGGAAAGTTCCTTTTTCACATCTGATATCTCTGTTTTGACTCTTGAGCATGCCAACTTCAAATTTAAGTGGGAAAAACTCTTCCTTTTTTATATAATAGAAATTGCATTGATATTTCAAGGCAGAGTTCAGCGAGTAGTAACGGAGCGAGAGGCATGAATGCTCTCTCTTGCGTTTGCGTGCACATCAATCTCTGCTTGGCAGTGTTGAAATCACCTGTCAGATGTGCTGTTACAACCCTCTGAAAGTTTCAGTGTTCTTCATGCTATGTTTATAAAAACTAAACAGGTTACTTAGACTTCATGATTTCCTGGCCATATAGTGAAAGCATATCAAGCTAATCTCTGAGAATAAATATATTGTCAATGCATTTAATTTCCACCAAGTGCCTACAGGTAGGTGTCGTCCATGGTATAATTGATAGTCTGCAAGAATCCATCCATCAGTTTCTGTTTCTCAATCGTTCGCTGCTTCTAGTGGAACTTGGAAGGGATAAATATTAGCGAATGTTAGCTTTTGAGGTCGTATATATATATATCAAGGATATCCCAAATTGGGTGGGACCTTTGTTTTTTCAGAACGAACTATTTCCATTTTTACTGTTTTATAAATTTAGATGTGTTATAAATGTAAGTGGTGAGTGCATTGCAAATTGCAATCTTTCTATTGGTTTCTCAGTTGCTTGTGCTTATTTCAATCCAGAACTATTCTCCTGGAAGTTGTCAGGGGTGATCAAAAGCTAAACTGTTGCATAGACAAAAACTGGAGGTTACAATTATGATATTTGAGTTGGTATAAGAGTGATCAAACGCCAAACTGCTGCACAGACAAAAAACACCGGAGTTTACTATAATATTTGGGTTGATAAGAAGACTGCTGCAAAGACCATATAACAAGGTCATTGGCAAGTCATATAACACCAAACCAAACCGAATCTCGTTTCATATAATTACGATATCTTGTTTCATATAAAGCTATTAGCAATCAAGACACCAAACCAAACCGAATCTTGTTTCATATAAAGCTATTAGCAATCAAGACACCAAACCAAACCAAACCGAATCTTGTTTCATATAATTACGATATCTTGTTTCATATAATTACGTTATGTGGGTTGATCACACCAAATTAATTTGGTGTAACCAAATCGGAATATAAGATTAACTAATCTGAGTTGATAATGAAGTCATTAGCAAGTGGGGATACCAAACTATATTGGAAAATATAAGATTAACCTAAATTAACTAATCTGAGTTGATAATGAGGTCATTAGCAAGTAAGTTTGGAATATAAGATTAACTTTTTTCATATAATTACGATATGTGGGTTGATAATAATACATCACACCAAATTAAATTGGAGTAACTAAATTGGAATATAAAAGTAATTAAATTGAATATAAGATTAACCTGTTTTGTTTTATATGATATTTGGGTTGATAATCGACTGGTCATGATGGTGTATAAAATTTTATAATATCAAATTGGTGTATAAGATTTTATAATATTCTAAGATTTTATAACTTTATAATGTTCTGGTTTGTGGGATAAAATATCTGTTTTAACTCAGTGATTTACTCTTTATTTTAACAGTGATTTACTAAAAATTTACTAAAATATATATAAATGTAGACAATTCTCCTTTGAATTTGCACTAGTACATATGGTTTTTTAAGAAGTGACTTTTACTTTTTCTTTGTTGACTAATTTTTTTTTAGTAAGGTGTTGAGCTTATAATCATGATTTAATGATTTTTAACCTTTTGACCACATAGGATAGTTAAGTAGTTAGCTTTATGCATTTAAGTTTTGTAATTGTATTTTATAATTATGATATTTGGTCAGATAAATGCTTTGTTGCAAGAAAAGATTAACATGGCATACATACTCGAAAGTATTAACATAAGGATTAACATGTGATACATGCTCTCTGAATCTGGAATGGAAGGAGAGTTACTTTCTGAATCTGAGATGGAGGAGAGTTGTGTGTGTTTATGAAAATTTAATTTTAAAAAAGTTCTTTTTAGTTCCTTAATCTGCAAAATTTTATTCATATGAATTCATATTTAAACAATAACCAAACCTTAGTCAATAAAAGTATTAAAAAATATAATTATTATACTACTTTCAATTTGTAAAAAACAATTTATAAATTATGTTAATTAACTCATAATAATAATAATAAACTTATATCTTTTTAACCAAGTTTTTCAATTGCTGTGTGTTTGTTGATAGATGTGAACTTTTGCTAGTAATATGAATTTGATATATCTGCATTTTTTATACAAGATATAGATATACATGTTTATGTTCAGATTCATCAACCAGGTTCAAATAGCTAGTAATATGAATTTGATATATCTGCATTTTTTATACAAAATATAGATATACATGTTTATATTCAGCTTCATCAACCAGATTCAAATAGCTAATAATATGAATTTGATATATCTGCATTTTTTATACAAGATATAGATATACATGTTTATATTCAGATTCATCAACCAGGTTCAAATAGCTAGTAATATGAATTTGATATATCTGCATTTTTTATACAAAATATAGATATACATGTTTATATTCAGATTCATCAACCAGATTCAAATAGCTGGTAATATGAATTTGATATATCTACATTTTTTATACAAGATATAGATATACATGTTTATATTCAGATTCATCAACCAGGTTCAAATCTATACAGACAAAGTTCATCACATCATTCGTACATAAATACATTCATCATATTATTCTTATAGGAATACATTATATAATTTTGGTTTTGAAATAACGTCCTATTGTTGCAAAGAGGTTTTTGCTTTTCTATTCATTTTTTTTAATAAATTTGTCACTTGGATTAATGTCTAGTCTAAATTATGACTTAAAAGTGTTACCCTAAATCAATATCACTTGAAAATAACATTATTCAAAACTATAACTTAAGAATGTTACCCTAAATCAATATTACTTGAAAATAACATTATTCAAGCCACAATAATTTTTAATACTACATCTTTGCAGCAGTGAGATAATTAAAAGACATTGAGATATAATTCATTTATGTGTTAATTTTTTAAAAAATCATAATTTTCATTATCATTTACTTTTATTATAATCTATTTAAATATATTAAAAAATGTATTTTATTTTAGTATTATCACATATTTAATCAATATCTTCAGATGTTTTATGGATAATTTTTATTTTTTATTTTTTAATGATTAAATTCAATTTTTTAAAACATATTACTAATAAAAATAAAAATATAAAAATTTAATATAATATATATAATCTTATTTCATATAAATATTTAATATAATCTTATTTCATATAAATATTTAGTTTTTGCATTGTTTTTTAATTATACATATTAATGTTATCCACATCGTTATCATGAGTTATTGATAATAGATTTGCCTTCTCTAACTTAATATTATTTGGGGATTTTAAGCGATGTTAAGTAATTAAAATAATTATTATTTTTATATATTTGTATTTGTATTTGTAGTATGTTTAAATTTAAGTTTATTGATACAAATATTTTATGTTATTTAATTTTATATTAGTGTAACCTAAATGTAAAGTTGATTTTTTTTTAATCAAATGTTAATCATGTTAATTTAAGATGTAATTAATGAATGTGAGATTTGAAGGTGGTGGATGCAACTGTGGATGTCCACTGTTTTCCCATGTATCTGGGGATATCACCTTCAAAATTTTGAAATGCATGGGTGGTTTATTGTGTCAGTCTCTTCCTCGCAGAATCATAACACTATTGCAAGTGCACCTATCCAGAATGGTTTCATGGCTCAAATAGGAGTATCAGTGCTAAGATTTGAAACTCTTTGGAGAAATCTGGTAAGAATTCCTCCAAGTTTCTGGTTAATTGGAATCATAGACATTTTCGTGGGTTGCTTGTTGAGTTAGAAAGCTCCTTTGTCATTTGGAAGCTCATCCTTTTTTTAGTTAGTTTTATTTCCTAGGTCGATGGAGCTCCTTGCAAGTGTTTTCCCTAGGGAAATTTAGTGAACAACTAGTGGAAGCGTTTCGTTTGTTCAAGATTCGAGCATTTAGCTCCATCTTCGAAGTAGGGGATTTTATCAAAGTTATTGTTGCACTATTTTATTTTCATTTCAAGTGGTTCACAGTTTGAGTTTTAAGGTTGTTTTTGATCCCCTTCTTTGTGGATTTATTTTATGTCTTGGCTCCTTCTTTGGGTTCCTCCCCGACTCTTGTTTCTTATGGTTTCTCTCCTTACTAGAGATTTTGTCTCTCTCACTTTCAAAGTGTTGTCTTTCTTCTTGGATTTCTCTGATCCAAAGTTTCACTCTTATGGTTCCTTCCCTTTTTTAGACGTACTTTTAACTCTTTACTTGCTATTTCTATTGTGTATAGCTTAGTGTGGGTCTATTTAGATTTATATTATGGCTAGAATCTCCTATGCTTTGAGTTGGATCACCTGGGTTTTGGACTCCTAAGTTCTCACTCCTTTATCTCTGCGACTTCCTTCTTTCTTGGCTTCTCATGGATCCCCCCCAAAATTTTTCTTATTTGTAGTTATCTCTCCACTTCTTGCCCAATGTTTTTGGTTTTCCTTCTAGTCACTATGGTTTTCCCTTTTCGCTTCAAAGGATGCTCATAAGCTCAATTTTCGACAGGGTGATCCACTATGGTGTATGTGCATTCAACCCCTGTTGATATTCACAAAGAAACAAGAAACACAAGATGAGACGTTAGAATTAAAAGAAGATTTATCACTGATGCTGAGGTAGAGGAGGAGGTTGGTGGATGGGTAACAAACAACAAGAGCAAAAAAACTTAATAGACCAAATATATGTAAACAATGGATATATGTTAGCAACTAAAGACCATTATGAGTAATGTTTTAGTAGAGTGCTCTGAAACCTTGCAAGAGATCCTCTTGTGCATTGATGAGAAAAATCCAACTACAAAGTCGATTGATAGGGTTTCAATCATGGCCAAAAATATGACCAACCTAGAGTTCTCTATCTTTGATGAGAAGGGTAACATACTTGATACCATTTAGGTGGATTCTCCATCTAGATTTATGTCTCTCATTTTTTTTTGAAAACTATATGTGTAGTTGTAGTCTAGTTGCAATCATAGGTGTTAATAGCTCTAAATTTGACAATGGTTGTTTAACTATTATGGAATATATTATATTTTTTGGTCTTGCTATTAAGTTCAATCACTTCAAAAGGACAAAAGCTCTATTGCCATGCTACTGGTTTGGTTTTCCTAGTGACAAGCCAACATGGGTAGAGTATGATATAAACTTTTTCATAAATGCATAATACAAATATTGTCTAACTTAAAAAAAAATCGAATGTTTCATTTTATATTAGGTATTACAAAATTAAATTTCTTTATAGGCTAAGTAATATTATTATTTTTATATTAACATTATTTTATTTTTCATATGAAAATGACTAGCTTATATTTTGAAACAACTTGGAAATGGCTAAAGAAGATGGAAGTATATTATTATGACCATATAGGAAATTAAATACATAATATTAACATATATAATGTTATTGGTAATTTTATACTAGTTCTTTCATCTCCAATACCTTTGTTGTATCTTTCACAACCTTTTTCTACAGTGTCTTTAGGTCTTTTAGTGGAATGATGCTCCACCATGTCTTGTCAAACAAATCTAACTTCCATCTCCATGCGTCCACAGTTGAACTCATACTTTTTGTTTTAAATTTAATGAAAAAAAATGTTTGATCTCATTCAATATGAACAAAAATAAGTTTTGAACATGGATCTAAAAAAATGCTTAAATATTCTCTAGCCTACCTATTATTTTTGTAGGTGGATTTCCTATAGTTTTCAATATAAGTTTCTCTTATATTTGGATACAAGATTCTATTTTATGGTTTTTTTTGGACACAATGGAAACAATAACTAGTAATATGCCTTTGCATGTTTGAAATCCACTAGAAATAACCAATTGCTTCTTGTAATGAAAAGTTAAGCAATGGGAACGAACCTAGAATGGAAGAACAATAGTAAGATAGCCAAAAAAGCACTCAAATACATAGGTGAATTGCTTGGCGAAATCTTTGCACTTCATTGATGCACTTTTCTAGAGTTAACCTCTTTTTTTCTTCTACTCTATGCCATGGAAAAGAAAGTGTGGTTGAGGGCCCTCTTTGCCACAATAATTTGCACTTGATCTTCATCATACCAATCGAATTAACCCCCCTACCCTCAAAACCAAATATTTTAAAGACATTTGAAAAAAACGGAAACCCTTAGTCATTTTTTGTGCTTACCACTACATGTCTATGTCACTACCGGGAACTTGGGACTTAGTGGCACAACTTGCCTTAAACAAGGGGAATTAATGTATGTCCACCATCGTACTTCACAAAGGAAGAGACTATTAGACAACAAGTACAACAAATCCAATATCAATGTTTGGCTTTGCTACTGCTCTACTATTTTTAACTTGATACAGAATAAGCTTGGCTAGGCAAGTCCTAACAAAGCCAAGTCTTCACTCTTTGAAAAATGACTTGAAAGAACAACCACTCAAGTATTTATTTCAATCATTAGGATGACAAACAAAATAATATTTCTTTTCTTTGAAACATACCTTGAAGCAACAATGACTTGTTTGAATACTTCCTATAATAGAGTGTTTTCATTCGAGCATGTGTTATTACAAATATATCTTTATTTCTTTTAGTTCAAGATGGCTTATTTTGAATATTTCACAATTGGGGTTTGGTTCGAAACTTCATCCTTGAGAGACATGATTGTTAACAGAAACACTTGCCTTTACTTCAACAAGTCTTGCCCTTGTCTTTCTTGCTAACAAAGTGTATTGCTTGCTACTTCATGATTCGAACAACCATTGTGAGGCCCTTGCTTGTATTTGAACAACTCCACTTATAAATAGATGGTGATCATGATCTAGTTAGAATATTTTAGGTACTGTGAATGGCTCATCCACAAGAACTCTTGGCACATATAGGACTCATAGGCACCATGTGTATGATGCCACCATGTCTCCAAATTACATGCACAAATGAACATACATAGACATAATGCTTGTAATGTCCCCATGTCTCCATCAAGTGTCAAGCTGCAGTGCTTGGAAATTAGGAAGACTGTGCCAAAAGACCACATTGAGGGTCCCTATTCCATTGTTCAAGATACAAATGCAACTTGGGGAGCCTCAACATGTGTTGCTTGTCATGAGGTAAATTACACATCATATACTATCTATATGGAAATTTGGACCTATGTATGGAGTTTATAAACCAAAGTGGAAAATGTCCATGTGGAGGTTTACAATTCCCTTTGGTAACAATAAAATTGCCACATGGAGAGCCCCATTTGTCTCGCATGTTGTGAGGTAATGAACACATCATATACTATCTATATGGGCATTTGGAACTACTATTATTCTTCATGCTATGCCTTTCAATCCTTTAGTTATAGCCTTATGCCCACCCAAAGTATAGAGTTGTTGATCCATAACATATTAATATTGAACACAAAATGAGATAAAAAAGAAAGTTATATTGTTGATGAGACAAATGATCAAAAGTCTCACTCTAAATATTGTTGATGGGACAAATGATCAAAAGTCTCACTCTAAGGCATCATCATTGACACTCTTTGCTATTAAGTAGGAACTCCATGAAACAATCTCACAAACAATTCGTCAGTCCAAAATAAAACCGAAATTAGTAAATAATTATACCACAAAAGTGATTAGAATATTCCATAACCAAAAATATAGAATAAAACTAGAAATAATATCTAGTTCTGCAAAATATTTATTTGGAACCTACAAACAAAATATACTAATAATGCCAGCAATTTCCTCCCATCCACCAAAATATACTCATAATATTACAAAATCGAAAGGTCCCAAATCCACCAAAATGAACTAATATTAAAGTCTAAATGTCCCGAACCCACAGAAATGGACTCCTGATGTTACAACTATATTATACAGCGTTAAAATCAAGTAGATAAACATTGAACTCGTATCAGGAATGCCATACAACCTTTGTCAAATTATTGAAGCAACCTCTGTCAAATTATTGAAGCAAAAGACGAATGAATGTATGAATTCTTCGTCATATGCTCACAGCCTTGGGACAGTATTGAGCTGGACCTCGGCAGTGTGAACCGAGGGGACCTATGAGGCGCAGGTTGGACTTGGGGCCCTCTGGCCAGTCTCTGCAGAATATATACAGGCTTTTATGGTCGGTGGGATGGACAGCGAGGTACAATAATCAGAATTTAGTAAAGTCACGCAGCTTTGCAGTGAACACACTATGCCGGTGGATTTTGTCCAAAGGTCCACGCCTCACGGGTGGCAGTTTCATTAAGACAAAGTTTTGACGTTTTCCTGCAGTTGCATGAGAGTAAGATAAACCAGGACTGAAGCAATTTAATGATAAATTTAAGTGGATGCAAACGGTTTTTTTGTTGGTAGGATAAGGGTTTCATAATTGTCAATTTGAACGTATTTTTAAAAAGTTTGTTTGATTATAGTTTTGATTCAAATTCATGAATCATAAGATTTGAATATTTTTATTAAATTGGTATTTTTTTTTAATTATTATTATTTTTAAATAAGGAATATTTAGGGGTGAACATTTTTTTTTTGCCTTGATATGATGTCAATTTATATAAAAGGGGTTGATTCTATGTATTGTATGGGCTTCGATCACTTCGTAGATCATGGTATAATACTGACACAAGGTTATATATCATTAGAATATCCCTGGTAGTATAGGGAGGTACATGAGGATTTAGTAGGAGAATTCTTTCAGATTGACAAAGTTAGGAGGAAAATTTAACAATTTTGACTGCAAGTTGACTATTCTAGCTAGGAGATCAACTAACATCTCCTATTCTAATGATGTTAGTGACCAACTAGCACTGGTGCTTAGAGATTCTGCCCAATTGTTATTATGACTAGTAGCACTAGTAGTCTTTTTGTCTTCTCATGTTTATGTATATCAAGGTCTGATACAACTAGCCTGTTTTTATAAGTATCTATTAAATTACAAGACGCTCTAGACAACATCTTAGCAACCTCAAGACTGAAAACTTATGTTATTAGTTTAGTTTTCTTTCAAGTAGATCAGTAGCAAAAAAATTTATTTAATGTAATTGTCATTTGACATAATGCAAAGTGCCTAACTTCAAAAAAAGTTTACACCTTTTAAATAATATATTTTATTTTGATAACTATAAAATATATGATAAAATGAATTTTAATATTGAATGAAATAATAAAATGTTCATATCGAATGGTATTTATAATAATGTTAAAAATGATCAAATCTTAACCAAATATTTAGAGGATAGAATCTCTAGAAATGTAAATGACTTTTTGAATGCAAAATTTGAAAAAATATTAGCATCTCCAGATTTTTGATTCATCTCTACTATTAATAAATCCAAAACTAAAATATCTCTATGTTCATTATAATGAAATTTGACCTATTTCATTATAAAATATTATTTTTAAAATATTATTTTTAAAATATCTTTAAATATAAGATTTATTTAACTATAAAATATTATCTTTAAAATTATGAGTACTTCCAAAACTTCAACACTTCAACCAATAAAAGTGTTAAAAGATGATAATCTACTGTCAAAATGAAAAGCTGACCTTATTTACTACCTATATGCTCGTTATATTTTGTGGTAAATTGACAATGCAATGTAGTTTCAGAGGCTTAAAAAAAAAAAAGTAAGTTAACGAACATAACTAATTGTGAAAATAAAGAATACTGACCTTATTTACTTCATATATGCTAATTATAATTTGCAGTAACTGACCATACAATGAAACTTACAATACAATGTAGTTTCAGATAGATTTAAATTCGTCGGAGGAAAATAGAGTTACTATATGTACTATGTACAATGCCAATACCAGAATACTGGGAAACCAGGTCTGAACAAAACATACCACCCTACCCTTTGTTCAAAGAGGAAACCTGGCATCATACCACTAAGGTAGGTACATAATCAAATAAAATTTAATGCTGTTATAGAATAAATGGAACATTTGAAATTTCAATAATAATTAGGTTTAAATAATAATCAACTAAACAAAATGCAATCCTGATCACATCAACCCTGTCATAAAAACAATGAATCCTCTGTCAACTCAATTCCCAGATAGGAAACTCTATTTACATAGAAATATATATTTTATTTAATTTTTATGACAAAAATCAGTTTGAATGATTTGAGAATCAGAAAAATTAATTTATGAGTGATGTGGTTTATATTTATAGATATTTATTGATGTGATTTATATTTATAAGTAGTTAATTTTTAATTTTAAATTTTTATATCACAATATTGTATCCATACCGTGTATAGAAAATTGGTTTTGTTATTCAAATTCTGTCACAGTGGCCTAATCTTGTTACTGAGCTCAACAAGGCCATCAATTTCTACCAATGACCTAATACTTTGTCAGAAATTCCAATCTATCATGTTAATTTGAAAACTAATATTAAAAAATAACTAATCAATAAGCTGGAGCAGGGATGATCACTGTCAAATATCCATCCACCAACACATTGCATTAAGGAGCTTGATACAAATATCAGTAGATTAGTAACATTGACTACTTTGCTAAATAAATCTAATTGGCTTTGGCTTTGCCAATTTAAAATTTGATATTTAATAATGTAAATGGAAGAACAATAGTTACTTTTCTTAATTCAATTCTTAATTGTAGTAATGATCTGATAAATTTTAAATTCCTAAATTCCTAATAATAACAGTGACTTTAATGTAACAGTTTAGTACTAAATAATAATTCCGAAAAAACAAAACAATATACGTTCCTCACATGGAATATAACACTCTTTTTTGTGGGGTTCTGCTGCAAGCTGGAGCGGGGATGCTCAGTGTCAAATATTCATGTAGCAACAGGCTGGAAAACTTGCTCCCTAAGAACAGCAATATTTTCAAATTGAGTGTCAT
Source organism: Pinus albicaulis (assembly GCA_034641835.2). NCBI lineage: Eukaryota > Viridiplantae > Streptophyta > Pinopsida > Pinales > Pinaceae > Pinus > Pinus albicaulis. Next base: position 597,016,188 of record CM076577.1, read on the forward strand.
AATAGATACATACGCTTCTTTCGCTAAATCAATTGCAACGTTCTAACTTTAGCAGTATTTCTATTTTGGTCACAGGAAGAATCATTCTGCTTCACTCAGAAAAGAAAATGGTACTGTACTGTGTGTAAGCCTAAGCTCACATCAAACCGCACACGGGGGTTAAAATATCACCATATTCCCCAGCATCTAGGGTTTGGGTTAATATATGACTCTATTAACTAGTAGTTTAATGAGATTGCAATTTTATTAAGAAAATAGTGAAAATTAAGATAAGATTTTGATTAAAATCTAAATCTAAATCTAAATCTAAATTATAATTGTTAAATTTATGAAATTTTTTTAAAGGACCAAATCTATTTCCACCTTAAAAACTATTTACGCACCCTTATAATTAATTATTTTTGAAATAAAAAATAACCATAACCAGAATCTTATTTTTAAAGGTTCAAAAAATCCACCAACTTTTGAATTTGTTTTGCGGGGAGCGCTGTCATCTTTGGTGTGACTGTGGATCAAGTTGCAGCTGTCAAGCATCAGAATCCTGCAAAGCTGTCAGGCATGATGGTGCAATGACTTGTAATTCCTTCCTTCCATTATTAAAATGTCCAACAGCTGTCCTCCATGAGCAGCCATAATATTCTGGTAAGGGCCAATTATCCAGTTGGCAAACAGCTCTCATATCTGCTTGTTCACTTCCTACATGGGAAACTGAGCTCCATGTGTTACTGTGTCAATTTTGCAAAATATCTCCACAAGAATTTTCCTTGTCGAGCCCAGTAATCTTGATTACTCTTAGTCTTGGCGTCTTCTTGCTCCTTTTTGAGTAAAAGCAACTTTGTGCTTTCCTACTCATTTGAAGCTTAGGAATCTCGAATGCTCCTCATGGTCTGGGCGTTAGTGTGAAGATTATATATATATCAGTGTCTATTTTGAAATGGACATGCTTTCAGAATTTTAGTAAGATTTAACTTCTATTAATTTTTTTTTAATAATAATTAATAATATACTTAAGAGGTATGTTAAAATAGCTTTGCAATTTAAGTATAAAAAAGTAGTATCAACGTGTCTCATATATATATCTTTATATATATTTTACTTGGTACATGTTTTTTGTTTTTTTAAGATGTATATTTATAATTTTATGTTTATTTTTTATTTTTATTTTTAATTAAATTTTTTTATTATAAAAAAATAGAATTATATTGTTTTAGTAGTTGTTCATTTAAGAATTTTGATAAACTTGAAAGAAAAAATTCACATAGAATTGATAGACTCAAAATAATCACTTTCGTCTTTAGAGTTACTTTGATTCCAACCCACACTAGGCAGGTCAACCAAAGTAATTTGTAGATTATTGTTGGGCTATTAAGGAGATTCCTGGTTGGTGTCAGAAAATGGTTATTCGTGAGCACTCTTCAAAATACTCAAAGAAACATCTTTATTTACCAACTCCCTGTTTGCAAGGGGTACTTTGATCCTTGATGAATCCTCATAAGTCTCATGAGTAGCAACAACTTGATCCTGATCGTGTAGAATCATATCATCATCGACCCCTTCATCCTCTTGATCAGAAATAGAAGAAGTCTCGCCCTCCATAGGGGTCTAGTCACAAGGTTTCTAACTTTTAGATTTAGAAGTTCTGTTGTGTTGTTTCTTGTTGGAACTTGAGAGAGGGTAGGAATGATGTAAATGGCTAGTTTAAAGACAAACGCGGCACCAACATGCAATATTCTCATAATCTAGAGATTGAGTCCAATGATAATCACTGAATTTTAAGTTTATTTTATCATAAAACTCTTTGCTAATGTCAATTTCCACACATATTCTTCCATAGGTGTACATGCAATACTTCCCTTGAGAGGGATATGTGGTAGGATAACAACCCAAGGAATTTATTGTTGAGATACAACAAGAAGATCCTAGTGAAAATTAAGCACCTACACTAGGATGGAGGTGGATGTCTATTTATAGATGCATGAGCAAATTCTATATATAGATGAGGTCTATTTATATATGTATGTGCAAGTTCTATTTATAGATTGCATGTCTATTTATAGATGCATGTCGACTATTATTATCCCTTAATAATAGTTGGACAATAAACAATAATCTATTCTCAATGAGCACTCGGAAGTAGTTAACTGAAGTGGCAGTTAGCTATAGGAATTTCGAGTTAAGAGGTTGGTTGGTGGGACATGCAAGTGGGCTTAGTTGTAACTGAGTGATTCGAAGTTGTAACAGAGTTGAAGTGTAGTTATGAAAGTTGTAAAGTAGTTTAACTCAGTTAAGTGAGTTAAACTCAGTTGTGCTAGTTGTAACTGAAGATACACTAGTGAGAGATCAAGTGAATTAATCATTAATTAATTCACAATTAGTGGCCTCACATGCAACTGAAGATTTACTACTATTAACTGCATGCATGTCAGATCCAGTGGAGACCCAGTTGAGATGTAGGTGAAAGGGACAGTTGACTATCAATTGTGACATTATCGGTTGCGCACATGCAACCACACACACATTGGATGTGCCCATGAGGATTGGGCAGTCAAGGCAAGCAAGATTCCATTCTTTCAGGGATTGCTATCAGCTGGGATTACGCAGTGGAGGCAGGCTGTCTCGAGGCAGTAAATTGGCTAAGGAACTTGCCAATTTTTGTATGGCATTATGAGATAGTTAGCTCATGTACCGAGAGCTCTTGGATTAGAGCTTTGTATTTAATTGTTTAATGATCCATGATATAACACATAATAGAATATAGTGGGGTTTTTAGCTTTATGCTTTCCCGATAAATTATCTGTGTTATGTGTGATTGATCTTTCTTCATGATATTGTGATTGGCGATTGTGTTTCAAATTCCGCAAAGATTTGTAGAAGCGATTCTGTATTTAACAATGGCATAGAATAGGAGAATCTAGGCAATACATATTTTGTATTAAATTTCTACATGGTATCAGAGCACAGGAAATTGTAATTTTGAAGCAGGAGCTGATTTTGTTCGTGGAAAGAATTCGAATTTGCAGAAAGAATTTCTTGGCGCTACAGCTGATTCAAGATCGAAATGACTTTCAATGGCTTGAGGTTACAGTATGCACTCGAGGGCATCTCGAACTACATTTCTTGGAAGGATAGGATGGAGGTAGTACTCGAAGACAATGGCTTGAAGGAATTCATTGAAAAAATGTTCCTAAGCCAGATGCTGCTAATCTTGATGCATGACAAAAGAAAGTGGCAAAGGCGAAGAGGATTCTGTTGGAGGGAGTACGAGACCACATTGTCTCAAACCTCCATGGGAAAGCCACACCATATGCTATGTGGAAGGCTTTGACGGATCTATTCCAAAGAAACAATGACCATAGGAAACTGGTGCTCAAAGATAAACTCGGAATTTAAGATCAAGATGGAAAAGGGAGACAACATTCCAAAGTATCTCACAAAGTTTTTCCAATGTCGGGATGAACTGGGGAGTGTGGGAATAATTGTTGCTAATGATGATTTAGTGAGCTTGGCTCTCTTGGGACTTCCTAAGAGTTGGCACAGTTATGAAGACTCCGTTAATGAACAGGAAAAATTTCCGGATTGGGAACGACTGTGGTCAGATCTGGTGCAAGAGGAGTTCAGGTGGAACACCAAAGATGGCTCTTCATCAAAGCATGATGATGAAGAGTATTGTGCTTTGGCTGCCAAGGCGAAGAAAGGGAAGGCGAAGAAATTCTATTCTAAATCCAAGTCCAAAGGCAAGAAGCTGGATATGTCCAAGGTGAAGTGTTTTCATTGTCATGAACATGGGAATCTTGCTTATAACTGTTCGCAAAAGAAGACGAACAAGAAGGTTGCTGGAGCTGCAACTGGTGAGGCCCTTGCCTCGCAATTTGTACTTGAATTCTCCTTGATTGCATGCATGGTGTCAAGTGCATTGGGATCAGTGTGGTATTTGGATAGTGGCACTTCCTTTCACATGAAGGGAGATAAGGAACTTTTCAGTGACTTTGAGGAGAAATGCCTCCAAATGCATATAGAGATGGGTGACTATGGACGATACAGTGCGATCGGCATTGGTACCATTACCTTTTAGAGGGATTCAGGTAAACCATTTCAATTGAAAGATGTTATGCATGTTCCAGGTTTGAAGAAAAATTTGGTCTCAGTCGCAATGTTGGAGGACAGAGGCTATGATGTTGTTTTCAATGATGGAAAAGCTTTCATGTGGCATAAAACAACGGGTCAAGCCAAGAGGATAGGGATTCAAGTTAAAAATATCTACAAGCTGGAGGTAGATGGCTGCGCTGCCATGATGGGCAAGGCTGAAAAAGCGGTGAGCCGAGATGAGGGCCAATTATGGCACAGGCGATTGGGCCATCTTCATCATGGAGCCTTGAAATTCATGCAAAAAATATCTATTGGAATTCCAATGGGAACACTTGCTCAGTTAGATCAGTGCAAGGGTTGCACCATGGGGAAGTATGTAAAGTCCACCTTTCATGAGAAGGAGAACCGTGATTCATGGATCCTTGAGAGAGTTCACACAGACGTGTGTGGGTCGTTCTCGGTTGCTTCAACAACAAAACATAAGTACTATGCTATTTTGTTGATGACTTTTCTCCTAAACGCTGGATCTTTTTCATGTAGAAGAAAGATCAAACATTCTCAAAGTTCTGTGAGTTTAAGGCATTGGTGGAGAAAGAGTCGGGGAAGTAAGTGAAGGCTTTGAGGAGCAATAATGGTGGATAATACATCTCTAACGAATTCAAGAACTTCTGCAACAAAGAAGAAATTCGAAGAGAAATCATAGCACCTCATAACCCACAACAAAATGGGGTCACGGAGAGGAAGAACAAAACGATCGTGGGTGCAACACAAGAGATGTTGCATGATCAGGGCCTACCAATGCATTTGTGGGAGGAAGCATGCAACATTGTGGTTTATGTGAAAAATCGTTGTCCTCATAGAGTACTTGGCATGGGTACACCTGAAGAAGCATTCACTAGTAAGAAACCAGATGTTTCAAACTTTAAGATTTTTGGCTCATTTGTTTATGTGCATGTGACTAAGGACACTAGGAAGAAGCTGGAGCCGACTGCTGAGGTTGGGATTTTTATGGGGTACACAGAAACACCCCATAATTATCGTGTGTATTTTCCAAACAGTCGAATGATCGTGGTGTGACGGGATATAAAATTCGATGAGGGGAAATCGATGTGGTTGTCACTTGAGAGGGAGCTAGACTTGCATGCAGAGGAGGAACTGTTGGTTCCCAAATATGAGTCTCTAGAGGTGGATCAGCCACAGGAGGAGGTTCATGGAGTGGAGGAGTCCACTCACGCAGAGCCAAACATCAGAACTAGCAGAAGGCGTACCACAGAAGCTGATAGGCTAAGACTTGATGCTGCATAGAATGTAGGAGTCCCTACTTCACAACGCAGACAAAGACAGTCTCTTGACTGATTTACTGGATACATGGCTCTCATGAGAAAATGAATTATGACTGAACCATCATCATTTCAGGAATCATTGCAGGAGCCCACATGGGTAGATGCAATGGTGGAAGAGTATGAATCCATTGCCAAAAAAAGTGCTTGGGAAATTGTTCCAAGGCCGATCAATAAATCAGAGGTTGGTTCGAGATGGATCTACAAGGTAGAGCAAGCTGTTGATGGGAGTGTTGAGAAATACAAGGCTAGATTTGTGGCCCGGGGATTCTCATATATCGAGGGGATAGATTATGAAGAGACCTTTGCACCTATCACAAGGTATTCTTCCATAAGGACCATCTTTGCTCTCTCAGCATGGATGGGTTGGCGCATTCATCAAATGGATGTGAAAATTGTGTTTCTCAATGGGATCATTGAAGAAGAGGTGCACATAGATCAGCCTGAAGGATTTGAGATCTTCAACAGCGAGTCACATGTGTGCCAACTCAAAAGGGAATTGTATGGGTTGAAGTAAGCACCCCATGCTTGGTACACTCGGATCGACAACTATTTCATCGGACTGGGCTTCACCGAAAGTGAAGCAGATGCAAACCTATACCAAATTTTGGTGGAGGGTAAGCTTTTAGTCATTGTTCTTTATGTTGATGATTTAATATTGACTGGTGATGAGCAGCTGATACACTCATGCAAGGAGGATCTTGCAAAGGAGTTTGAGATGAAGGACATGGGGCTCTTTCATTATTTCCTTGGATTGACAATATGGCAGCAAGATGGTGAAATTTTTGTGTCTCAAGGAAAGTATGCAAGGGAGATACTGGGTAAGTTTCACATGGAGGGCTGCAAACCTATGGATACTCCTCTTCCAAGAAACTGGAGGAAAGAGGATGCTACTTCTGGAGAGGTAGTGGATGCTACTGTCTATCGACAGTTAGTGGGTTCGCTAATGTATCTAGTGAACACGAGACCAAACATTTGCTATGCGGTTAACCAACTGAGTCAAGCTATGTTTAAGCCTACCAAACTCTTTTGGAAGGTGGGCAAGCATGTCCTGAGATACCTGAGGGGCACATCAGAGTATGGTTTATGGTATAGGTAGACGGATGAGGTGAAGTTGCATGGCTTCACGGATGCAGATTGGGTAGGCAGCCCATTGAAAGAAATAACACATCAGGGAGGATATTTAGCGTTGGATATACAACTATTTCTTGGTATAGTAGGAACCATAGATCTGTGGCACTCAGTTCAACGGAAGTGGAATACATGGTAGCGATTCAAGCTGCATGTGAGGCTACCTGGATGAGAAAGATCCTGGTTGGTTTGTTTGGTTCTCATTTAGATCCAATAGTGATTCATTGTGATAATCAAAGTTGCATTAAACTCTTGATTAATCCTGTGTTTCATTATCGATCTAAGCATATAGATATCCGGTGCCGTCATCTTAGAGATTATGTGTAGAGGAGAGTCATTTTACTTCAGTAGATTCCTACGGAAGATCAGGATGCAGAAATTCTGACAAAGGCACTCACCAGGAGAAAATTCGAATACCATAGAGACAAGATTGGGGTGAAGGATAATCCCTTTCTTATTGAGAGGGAGTGTTGAGATTCAATAAGAAGATCCTAGTGAAAATTAAGCACCTACACTAGGATGGAGCCTCAGGCTATTTTTAGGTGGATTTCTATTTATAGATGCATGAGAAAATTCTATTTATAGACGAGGTCTATTTATAGATGTATGTGCAAGTTCTATTTATAGATTGCATGACTATTTATAGATGCATGTCGACTATTATTATCCCTTAATAATAGTTGGACAATAAAAAATAATCTATTCTCAATGAGCACTTGGAAATAGTTAACTGAAGTGGCAAATCAGTTAGCTATAGGAATTTCGAGTTAAGAGGTTGGTTGGTGGGACATGCAAGTGGACTTAGTTGTAATTGAGTGATTTGAAGTTGTAACAAAGTTGGAAGTGCAATTATGAAAGTTGTAAAGTAGTTTAACTCAGTTAAGTGAGTTAAACTCAGTTGTGCTAGTTGTAACTGAAGATACAATAGTGAGAGATCAAGTGAATTAATTATTAATTAATTCAAAATTAGTGGCCTCAAATGCAACTGAAGATTTACTACTATTAACTGCATGCATGTCAGATCCAGTGGAGACCTAGTTGAGATGTAGGTGAAAGGAACAGTTGACTATCAGTTGTGACATTATCGGTTGCACAAATGCAACCACACACACATTGGATGTACCCATGAGGATTGCGCAGTCAAGGAAAACAAGATTCCATTCTTTTAGGGATTGCTATTAGCTGGGATTGGCAATGGAGGTAGGCTTTTTGGAGGCAGTAAATTGGTTAAGGAACTTGCCAATTTTTGTATGACATTGTGAGACAGTTAGCTCATGTACTGAGAGCTCTTGGATTAGAGATTTGCATGTAATTGTTTCATGATCCATGATATAATATATAATAGAAGATAGTGGGGTTTTTAGCTTTATGCATTCCCGGTAAATTATCTGTGTTATGTGTGATTGATCTTTCTTCATGATATTGTGATTGGCGATTGTGTTTCAAATTCTGCAAATATTTGTAGAAGTGATTCTGTATTTAACAGTGGCATATAATTTTTAGATCAGGAGAATCCAGGCAATGCATATTTTGTATTAAATTTCTACATTTACTATGCCCTAAAAAATTGAAAGTGCCACAGATGGGTAGGGAAATTAGGAAGCTAAACCTAGATTGGAAGCTTAGTGATGAATACAATATAGGGATTGAAATTCAGGAATAAGGGGGTTATGGACAAACTGAATTTATCCCAAAACCAAGGCCCACGGGTTAGAGCCTTCTGGTAATCTTTCGGTTTGGCGAATAACACTATAAAAAAAACTATTCGAGCAGAAGACGACCTTGCACTTCTTAGTCTAGGGAAAATGAATCCACTTATACAAATCCTCTAAAAGTGGTCATAATCCATTAAATTAATCAATGAGGCCTAAATCAGTGTAGAGCTGAAGGTAGTCCTCCAGATCTAGGTGCTAAATTTCAACATAGGACACATCCTCAACTTTTTCCACTTGGAATTACCTAGGACTTGCATGGGGAGTTTGAGAGTTGGGTCCTATCTTGAGGGATTCCTCGAAGGATAGAGGCTTTGAAGCCGAAGATTCCCCACTGTCCCTGGCTCTACCATTCAAGAATAAGACAATAGAGATAGAGGCATCCTTCTTGATGCCATAATATTTGAGTACTTGTTCCATCTTAAGTTTCCTTCCTTTGTAGAGGAGCCTCTGGAATTCCTACCAACTCTTTAATATTGGCCGGGAGCTTGAATACACCATTAGCTTCATTGACCATGATGCATAGGAATTCTCTAGACATATATCTGACAAATATAGGGAATTTTTGGAGATAACTATCCCCAATTCCTTCCTCGTATGACTGGTAAATTTTATCAAACACATTGCATACTTTCTCACCTTTTCCACTCCCATGGTAGGTGTCTCATTCAGGATTTTCATCAAACATTTTGTAGGCATTTGTCCCTCCCACGACTATGCCAAGTATGATCCTGGCTCCCACATAGACATCATGAATGGGACTGTAGCAATTAACATTCATGCCATATTTTTTTGGTGAAATGAAGAACCCCTTTCTCTTAGGATTTCGTTCACCGACCTCAAATTTTTTCTTGAAATTGGGATCCTTGGACTATCCCAAGGGTTGGTCGCTCGTAGTCTTGTTGCTAGACAACCACCTCTAGAGTGAGGAAGGCAAGACCTTCACACTCGCTCCACTACCGCAACCTGCATCTAAAACACTCAGAAATTTCAAATCACAATGACACTTGAATATAGGCTCAACTCGAGAAGTTTGTCTCCCAGATTGTATGCTGACGAGGCCTCCACGACCTGCTTGTGGATGTGTACATGTTTAATTCATATATTAATTTATCTTTATAATAACTAGCATAATTAACTCTAGATTTATGAAGCATCCAAAGGGATCAAATTTCTGGAGGTGTAAACCTTTAATTCCTCTTGGCTTGATAGATGTGGGGTTAAGATGGATCTGTGCTGGTTTTCTTTTATTTTTTTTGTCTCTCCAGTTATCAAATTGATATAAAATTATTACTGTGATGTGTATATTTTGGAATTGGGCTTCCACAAATTTAATTAATTATCAATAATGATTAGATGGACGATAGAGATTTAACCTCCATATAATATTCTAAAATATTCTTAGTAGTATACACAAATCAATGGTTGAGATTTATCTCTAAAGTATTTATGATCTTTTTGATTAAATTCATTAATTAAAAAAAGTCATATGAACAAGTGTCTTATGAAATGAGTTATGGTTTTTTTGGGCATTGGTATTGATAAACCATGGTATTGGCCCATGGTATTTTAACAAAGCTTATTTTCTCCATGCTAAATTAGGGGTGAATCTCCATGGTTAGGAATTTTTTATATATATATATTTAAAAGGGATCCATTCTTAAAGCTTTTAGTGTTACCTTTATAACTTTGGTGTGTAACAAAGAAAATGTTTAATATCCCAATGACTACAAACCTATTGATTTCTATAATGTTGTTGAGATTGCAACAAGATGATGAGCTTAGTGAAAAGAGTCGCCTTCACTAAGTGGGCCCGCAGGCTATTTTTGGCGCAAGTATATTTTTAGACTATGTCTATTTTTAGACATGTCGATCATATTCTATGAGTTGCAGGATGCTATTTGTGGATGGTTGGTCAAGTTGGAAAAAATAGATGGAATTCTATTTTTAGACATACTGGGCGGAATCTATTTTTAGATTGCCAGTCTAAAAATAGATATGTCGAATATTATTAGCTCTTAATAATATTTGGACTATAAACATTATCTTATTCTCTTGGAGCACTTCAGTTAAGTGCACAGATGTGGCACAGGAGCTGACAGAAGGAATTACACTATTCCTAGGGGTTAAGTGGAGCTATTGCATGGAGACTTCAGTTAGAACTCATGTGAGAGAGTTTGGTGAAGTTGATTGAGGAGTTAATGGAGTTGTGTTCAGCTTAACTAATCTAAACATAGTTGAAATAGTTGTATTTAGTCTAACTGATTAATACACTAGTGAAGAGTGGTGTGAATTAATTATTAATTAATTCACTAATTATAAACTCATTAATCAACTAAAGAATACATCAGTTAACTTCAGTGCATGGACAGTTTCAGTGGAGACCAGTGCATAGATAGGTGAAAGAGCAGGTTAACTATCAGTTGTGACTATACTGTTGCATATTTGCAACAACCAGTGATTGGAGAAGCCCATGAGGATTGCGCAGTACAAGCCAGGTGGTTTATGTTATTTAATGAGCCATCCTACAACATTGATTATGCAATAGAGGCTGGCTATCAGGTGGCAGAGATTGGAGCACGTGTTTTGCTAGATCTAGCTTGATTAGTGTGTAGCAATTGGAGGTTGTGCTGAGAGCTTGTGAGGAGCTTTGTACAATGATTGTTACATGATCTCTATGAAATATAATATACATATAGTTGGGGTTTTCAGCTTTAAGCTTTCCCATGAAATACCGTGTTCATATGTGTGATTGTTTATGGTTTTAATGTGTGCATGCAATTGATTTTATTTCCGCATGTGATGATCAATGGTAGAAGAGATTCTGTATTGTGCATGAAGTTAAAATAGTGTGTGATCAGGAGAATCTCGGTGAATAATATATCAGTTATTCAAATTTTCTACAAATGTAATTATAAAATCATTACCAATATTATATCCTATAGACTCAAGAATTTTCTCCCAAAGATTATTTCTCCAGATCATATGGGTTTTGTAGAAGTTTGAAAAACCCTGGATGGTATCATGGTTACTCACGAATCCATTCAATCACTAAAAATTACAAAGAACGGAAAGGTGATTAAACTAGATCTCTCTAAAGCATATAGCAAACTAAACTAGAAATTTATATGTAGCGTTCTCAAAGCTTTTGGATTCTTAGGTAATTGGATACTGTTGAAGTCCAACAAGAAATTGTAGCATCTACACTAGTGTGGGACCAATAGGTCCTAGCAGCACCTACACTAGTGTGGGCTAAATTTGGTGCAGTGTCTAATTTAATTTTCCCTTAATTAAGTGGACAACAAAACATAATCTTATCTCATAATCACTTGTAATAGTTAACTGAGTGTGATAATCTCAGTTAGCTCATGAATTTAGAGTTGAGGGTGGTTGGTGAGGCATGCAGAGTAATTCTATTATTTATGGAGTTCAAATTGCAGTTAGTGCATTAGTTTAATGCATGTGTAATTGGTTAACTCAGTTAGGTGATTTAGAGTCAGTTGAACTAGTTGTAACTGTTTGTTGCACTAGTTAGAGATCAAGTGAATTAAATATTATTTAATTCACAATCAATGATTTTCCATGCAACTGATGATTTACTATTAATAGCTGCATGCATGTCAGTTCCAGTGGAGACCCCGTTGAGACAAAGGTGAAAGGGAGGTTAAATATCAGTTGTGTGATTAGTAGGTTGCTTGTATGCAACCAGACATCCATTGGATTGCCTATGATCCTTGCACAGTTTCGGAAGGAAAAAATTCCTAAAAGAATAGGAATTTCATTCATCAGGAATTGCACAAGGCAGATACTCTGTTTAGAGGTTGAGAATTGGCTAAGTGTTGGTCAGTTTTTTACAGGACAATGTGAGACAATTAGTAGAGTGCAGGATACTCTTGTGAGAAGAGTGCATTGTAAATGTTTCATGATTCCATGGTTAATATACAAGATAAGATAAAGGGGTTTTGAGCAGCAAGCTTTCCCTATGAAATTATCTATGTTGTGGTTTGATTTGATTCTTTCTTTGCTTCATGTGATTGGCGATTGTGTTTAATTTCCGCAATTTATTTGTAGAAGCGATTAAGTATTTATCTTTAGTACATTTCTAGATATGATTGAATCCATTGATATACATATGTTTGTATAATTTCTACACGGTATCTGAGCACAGGAAATCACTATAGTGAAGGAGAAGCTGAGTTTGTGACTGAATAGAATTCGAATTTGCAGAAGACATTCTTGGTACAACAAGTGATTCAGGATCGAAATGGATTTCAATGGCTTGAGATTGGAGTACGCAATTGAGGGAAGCTCTAACTATATTTCTTGGAAAAATAGGATGGAGGCAGTACTAGAGGACAATGGGTTGAAAGTATTCATTGACAATGATTTTCCCAAACCCACTGTAATAGATGCTGCAAATCTTGATGCTTGGAAAAATAAGGTTACAAAGGCAAGGATGATCTTACTGGAGGGAGTGTGAGACCACATTGTCTCAAGTATCCATGGAAAAGTGACACCATATGCAATGTGGAAAGATTTGACAGATATATTTTAGAGCAACAAGGATCATAGAAAATTGGCATTGAAGGAGAAACTCAGGAAGATCAAAATGGAGAAAGGCGAAACCATGCTGAAATATTTAAAAAAGTTTGTCCAATGTCGAGATGAGCTTGGGAGCATAAGCATTACTGCCGCTGATGATGATTTGGTGAGCCTAGCTCTTCTAGGACTTCCCAAGAGTTGGCATAGTTATTAGGACTCTGTCAATGGAAGGGAAAATCTTCCAGATTGGGAACAACTTTGGTCGGATTTGGTGCAAGAAGAATTCAGGCGGAATACTAGAGATGGATCTTCATCTAAGAATGAAGATGAAGAATATTTTCTTTGTGGCTGCCAAGGCGAAGAAGGGTAAAGGAAAGAAATTCCATTCCGAATATGAGTCTGGTAAAGATGGCAAGAAGTGCGACATGTCCAAAGTGAAGTGTTTTCATTGTCACGAGCATGGATATTATGCCACTAATTGTCTACAAAATAAGAAGAACAAGAAGGCTTCAGGATCTGTAGCTGGCGAGGCTTTGGACTCACAATTTGAGCTTTAATTCTCACTCATTGCATGCATGGTGTCAAGTGCAATGGGATCAATGTGGTACTTGGATAGTGGTGCATCCTTTCACATGACATGAGACAAATAAATTTTCAGTAGCTTGGAGGAGAATGACCTCTAGATGCATATCGAAATGGGTGATGATGGGCGGTCCAATGCTACTAGGATTGGTACCATTACTTTCCAGAGACAGTCAGGTAAACCCTTTCAATTAAAAGATGTAATGCATGTACCAGGCTTGAATAAAAATTTGGTCTCAGTCGCAATGTTGGAGGATAAAGGCTATGATGTTGTTTTCAGTGAGGGAAAAGCTTTCCTATGACACAAAACAATAGGACAAGCCAAGAACATTGGGATTCCAGTTAATAATATCTATAAAATTGATGTCTATGGCCGCGCATCATTGATGGGTAAGGCAGAAAAAGTGGTGAGCCGGGATGAGGGTGAGTTATGGCACAGAAGATTGGGCCATATTCACCACAGAGCCTTGAAGGACATGCAACAGATTTCTACGGGTCTTCACAAGGGTACACTTGCGTAGTCAGAAACATGCAAGGGATTTACTATGGGGAAGTATGCAAAGGACACTTTTCATGAGAAGGAGAACCGAGCTTCATAGATCCTTAAGAGAGTTTACTAAGACATGTGTGCACCATTCTCTACGGCTTTGAAAACAAAACATAAGTAATATCTGATATTTGTTGATGAATTTTCTCGAAAGTGTTGGATCTACTTCATGTAGAAGAAAGATTAGGCGTTCTCAAAGTTTCTTGAGTTCAAAGCACTGGTGAAGAAAGACACGGGGAAACATGTGAAGGCTCTTAGGAGCGACAATGGTGTTGAGTACATCTCCAATGAATTCAAGAACTTCTGCAACAAAGAAGGAATTCAAAGAGAGTTGATTGCACCTCATAACCCACAGGAGAATGGGGTCGCAGAAAGAAAGAACAAAACAATTGTGGGTGCAACAAGAGCGATGTTGCATGTTCAAGGCCTATCGTTGCATCTGTGGGCGAAGGCATGAAACATAGCAGTATTTGTGCAAAAACATTGTCCTCATCGGATACTTGGCATGAGTACACCAAAAGAGGATTTTACTGGTAAGAAACCTGATGTTTCACATTTTAATATTTTTGGCTCAAATGTTTATGTGCATGTGACCAAAGACGCTAGGAAGAAGCTAGAACCAAAAACTAAGATTGGGATATTTTTGGGGTACACTGAAACTCCCCACAATTATTGGGTGTATTTTCCAAACAACAGAATGAATGTTGTGCGGTGGGATATAAAATTTGATGAGGAGAAAGCCATGCGATTGTCCCTTCAAGAGGGAGTTGGATTTGCATGCAAAGGAGGAACTCTTGATTCCAAAGAATGAACCTCAATATGTGGAGCAACCACATGCATAGGATAATGGAGTGGAAGAAAACACTCATGCAGAGCCATGCACCATAAATGGTAGAAGGCACACCACATAAGTTGATAGATTGAGACTTGATGCAGCGGAGAATGTAGGAGCCCCTACTTCACTGTGTAGATAGAGACAGTCTCCAGACAGGTTTACTGGATACATGGCTCTTATGAGCAATTTTATTGTGACAGAACCATTTTCCTTTCAGGAGGTAGTGCATCAACCAATTTGGGTTGATGCTATGGTAGAGGAGTATGAATCCATTGCCAATAAAAATGCATGGGAGATTGTCCCATGACCGGTCGACGAATCAGTGGTTGGAATTAGATGGATCTATAAGGTGAAGAAAGATGCTGATGGGAGTGTGGAGAAGTACAAGGCTAGATTTGTGGCCCGGGGATTCTCACAAGTTGAGGGGATCGAATATGATGAGAATTTCGTGCTAGTCATGAGGTACTCTTCCATTAGATCTATCCTTGCACTCTCAACACAAATGGGGTGGTGCATTCATTAGATGGATGTGAAAAATGAGTTTCTCAATGGAGTTATTGAGGAGGAAGAGTACATAGAGAAGAAATAAGGTTTCAAGAGCTTTGACAGTGAGTCACATGTGTGTCGACTCAAGAGAGCACTGTATGGGCTGAAGCAAGCACCTCGTGCTTGGTACACTCGAATTGGCATCTATTTCACCGGGTTGGGCTTCACCAAAAGTGAAGTGGATGCAAACCTGTACCAGATCGTGGTTGATGATAAGCTCTTTATTATTGTAATTTATTTTGATGATCTAATTTCGACAAGTGATGAGCAACTGATAAACTCATGCAAGGAGGATCTTGCAAGGGAGTTCGAAATTAAGGACATGGGACTCCTTAACTATTTCCTTGGTTTGGAAATGTGCCAGTGGGATGGTGAAATTTGTGTTTCTCAAGGCAAGTATGCCAAAGAGATACTGGATAAGTTTCACATGGAGAGCTATAAACCCATGGACACTCCTCTTCCAGGAAATTGGAGGAAAGAGGATGCTACTTTTGGAAAAGTAATGGATGCTATTGTCTAAAGGCAGCTAGCAGGTTCAATGATGTACTTTGTGAACACCTGACAAGACATTTGTTGCATAGTTAACCAACTGAGTCAAGCTATGGTTAAGCTGACCAAGCTCTTTTGGAAGGCGGGGAAGCATGTCTTGATATATCTTAGGGGCACTACAAAGTATGGATTATGGTACAGATGAATAAAGGGAGTGAAGATTCAAGGCTTCATAGATGCAGATTGGGCAGACAATCCATCAGACAGAAAGAGCACATCGGGAGGGATCTTCAACATAGGATCGACAATAGTTTCTTGTTACAGAAGGAAGCAAATTTGTGGCACTCAGTTTAGCTGAGGCAGAGTACATGGCAGTAAGTCAAACTGCATGTGAGGCCATCTGGATGAGAAAGATCCTGCTTGGTTTGTTTGGTTCTTAGATGGAATCGACAGTGATACATTGTGATAACTAGAGTTACATTAAGTTCTTTGTTAATCCAGTGTTTCATGATAGGTCCAAGCACATAGACATCCGATACCACCATCTCAGAGATTGTGTTCAGAGGCGCATAATGTTACTTTAGTACATTCCCAAGGAAGATCAAGATGCAGATATTATGACGAAGGTGCTCACTAGGAGAAAATTCGAATACCATAGAGGTAGGATCAAGGTGGAAGATAATCCCTTTCTTGTTGATAGGGAGTGTTGAAGTCCAAGAAGAAATTGTAGCAGCTACACTAGTGTGGGACCAATAGGTTCTAGCAGCACCTACACTAGTGTGGGCTAAATTTGGTGCAGTGTCTAATTTAATTTTCCCTTAATTAAATTGGACAATAAATTGTAATCTTATATCATAATAACTTGTAATAGTTAACTAAGTGTGATAAAATTATTTAGCTCATGAATTTCGGGTTGAGGGTGGTTGGTGAGGCATGCAGAGTAATTCTATTAGTTATGGAGTTCAAATTGCAGTTGGTGCATTAGTTTAATGCATGTGTAATCAATTAACTCAGTTAGGTGAGTTAGAGTCAGTTGGTGCATTAATTTAATGCATATGTAATCAGTTAACTCAGTTAGGTGAGTTAGAGTCAGTTGAAATAGTTGTAATATTTTTTTGCACTAGTGAGAGATCAAGTGAATTAAATATTATTTAATTCACAATTAGTGGTTTTCCATGCAACTGATGATTTACTATTAATAGTTGTATGCATGTAAGTTCCAGTGGAGACCTAGTTGAGACGAAGGTGAAAGAACTACAAGGAAAAGACCCTCTAGCGGAGGTTATAAAGGAGGTTTTTAATGTTATAAAATTGGCCAAAATTTTCAAAAAAACATATGCTACCACATCTGTTTATGGTTACGTAGGTTTTGGCGGAGATTTTAACAGAAATTCAACACAACTAAAAAAAAATGGGCGGCCAAAGGTTATTTAAAATGTTTTTTTCATAGGTGCGCTAATCAGGATTTAATGCACCGGTGCGTACCTATAGCCGGAGCCCTAGGGCGGTCGAAGGAGAATGCACCGGGCCATTAAGGTATAAAAAAACACCCGTCATAGTGTTGGTGATACAACGCACGGGGCCGTTAAGGTATAAAACAACACTGAACGTAGTGTTGGTGATACAACGCACAGGGCCGTTTTAATTGGTCTTGGGATTTGAGCGGTGCCCATAGGTCGTATCAACGTGCCGATGCATAGACTTATAGAAACGCACCGGTGCACCCTTTCACACAAATGCACCAAGATTTATAATTGGTATCGGTATTCGTGCAGTGCAAATATGTCATACAAATACACTAGTGCGTATAGACACATAAACGCCCCGTTGCGCAGTATCTCACAAATGCAATGAGATTTATAATTGGTATCGGTTTTCGTGCGGTGCCTATAGGTTGTCCAAATGCACCAGTGCGTATAGACACAAAAATTCCCCGGTGCATAGTATCACACAAATGCACCGAGATTTATAATTGGTATCGGAATTCGTGTGGTGCTAATAGGTCGTAAAATGGCACTAGTGCATATATAGACATAAATGCACCGGAGCGTGGTACCACACAAGTGCCTTGATATTTTTAACCAGTTTTGGTATTTTTGTGGTGCCCATAGGTCTTAAAAACGCACCGGTGTGCTTAATAATACAAGCGCACCAATATAAGAATACACACACCGGTTTTCATTTTGTATTTTTTAGAAACATCTACCTGTGACAGTGAAATTATTGTGATTGTTTTAAATTCATTATTCATCAAAAGTCAACACATCTTATAACAATATTCATATTAATTAATTTTTTATTAATGCATTTGAATGTGATGTTTGGATTAATTTGTTATATTATATCATAATTATTGTGGTTTTTTAAAATTCATTATTCATCAAAAGTCGACACATATATATCTTATAACAATATTCATATGAATTAAATTTTTAATAGTGCATTTGAGAATGAAAATGGAGAACGCAATAGTGACAATAGAGAACACAATAGAATAAATTAAAACATTATATATATATATATATAAGACATTCTTTTCCATACAAAATGGGACAGTTATTGGTATCCATTTATCTTTCAATTGGGACACTATGTCCATTACATTAAAGAAAATGTCTGATTTCACAGACATTTGTCAAAAATACAACTCCTTGCTTTGATATCCAAACATAGTGATCATCATTCTTCACTTGAATTGCTGTCACTGCTAGAGCTACTTCCATGACTTGGGGTTATTTTCAGGAATGTTTTGTTCATGGTGTTGATTGTTTTCTTCTTCTTCACCTTCCATCTACAAACATAAAAATAAACTGTAATGAGTGTATATACATTGGTGAGAATAATGAAAATTGAAATATTAAATAATATACATCAATGTACATCGAAAATAAATGACGTACCATGCAATACTTGACTCATAAACTATACACATTCTTTCAAAACCATGTAACATGCCATCTTTCAAGATTTGATCTATTGGCGCAGTGTCATACTTTGTTTCCTGCAAGTTTTATACCCCATAACAAATCATATATTTAATATAAAAGATTTATTTTTTTCTATTAATTATAGACGGAGCTAAGTAAAACAAGATCGATAGATGCTTACAAACTCCAAAATTAAGTTCTGATATGCCAACATATACACAACCCATATTTAACCCAATTTCAATCAATTCCTCTGATGGTTCTTATTTGTATGTTAGCACCTATTTGAAGACATTCAATGATGATTTTTGTAAAACAACTTAAAAAATACAAAAATGAAATCTAGTTAATTTGTTATAAGGAAGTAACAATTACTCACAAACTTAGATATCAATCCTTTTCTTCCTTGTCGTCCTGTTTTATATGCTGAATGGGTTCCAGTTTCTTTTCTTTTCTGCAAGAAAATACTTGAAAATTAATATTTAATGCTAAATTGTTTATTTATTGTACCTAATGATCAAAAAATTCAATGATTACATATTACATTTGAAGCACGTTGTTGTTGAGATGGCTCCTCCTGCGATGCAATTTTTTCCATTTCTTTGACCATCTCCTTGTACACCTTTTTGGACATTCCCACTGACATATTTATGATATTAGCTCATTCATCTTTTGAGATTTTCATAATCTTCCTGAAAATGTAACATGACAATAAAATATTTATTTTTTATATTGATATATGAAAAATAAGAATAACAAAAGTGATATTTATAAATAATTCTAGACAAACATCTAAAGAAATATTAATATTTCATTCCTTCTTTTTTGTTGTTGTACATTTTTGCTATTAAAAGTCTGACATGTCTCATTGACCAATTCTATGGAAACTCTTCCTGTAGTTTAGATAAAATTTGGTTCTTGGAATCATTGGATTGGTTTTTGTATTGTAAGTGGAAAGAATGTCTATACATTCGTTCCACTAGATCCCTCAAACTTTTGTAAAAGTTTTCCCCCCTTTCATTAACCTCCAGCACCACTCCAGATGAGCCAAGGAGCAATTCATTTTCATTTGCATGTTCTATTTTCTTTTCTTTTCTTAGAACAACATTCCTTTTTTGAGTTGTTGGTCCCTGTAGAACATTAAACAGATGTGAATTAATAGTCTGTTTCACACATGTTATCTAATAATTTTAATTATATTATTAATGAAAACTAAAGAAAGAAACTCATATTGGATCGATAGTATTTTTTCATTCACCTGATTCATCCTTTTGAATTAATTTTTCCATCAAGCTTTTATGCTCTTTTGGTCCTAGATGAGAAATAATCTTATCGAGCTTCGTCATTTTGTGGCTCTCCATGATATACAGTAAACAATACATATTAGTTAAACTTACATATAGTTCAAAAATAATATTTTTTGTAAAATTTTTACAAAGAATTTGTCTTTTTTTCTTTTCTTGATGTGTTATCAGTATTTTTGTTACTTGATCTCTTGTAAGTCATTTCTTTATCAATCTCAAACCTGTACCATATCATTTATTAATATATTTATAAATAAATTTTTAACTTTTCAAGTAAAAAAAAAAATCTTAAGAAACTGGTGCGCCATTCAGGGTGTACGCACCGACACCGATGCGTGTCTGTCTTCCAAACGCACCGCACAAACAATATAATAGACCAAATGGTGCTCTATGTCAACAAGGAGCACCGGTGCGTTACAATTCAAACACGGCACCGATTAATCATGATAAAATAATAAAAATCGTCTAGTGTTAATTTTTGTAGCATAAACCAGTGCTATATTTTACATATGGCGCACTGATAAAAAAATAATTATTTATTAATTTTTATCAGATTACTTATGTGGTGCACTTGTACAATACAAAGCACCGGTGTGCTATGTTACGCCCGGCACACCGATAAAAAAACTTGTTTTTTTTTAAAATTCATGCAAGGGCCCACATGGATTGGGATCCAACTATGCTAATCGTCCCATCGATTAGATGTCTTAGGTCTATATTTAGTAATACAAATCCTATAAATATAAATTGAAAAGACCTAATTCTGAAATCATAGAAAGAGGGAGAAGATAGGGCATAAACAAAAAGAATGTAAGGTTTGTATTTATTTATTTATTTATTTTTCGAAATAGAACATTGGCGGTGCGCCATAATGAAATGGTACACCGGCTGCATATTTTACAAATGCACACTGAGAAAAAATATTTTGTTTTTATAATTTTTTATTACAGTACTTGCATGGTGCGCTGGGGTAATAGAGCGCACCAGTGCGATCCGATACAAAGGTCACATCGATTTTTTATTTTTATTTTTTAATTTACGCAAGGGCTGACATGGATTGGGATCCGACTATGCAGATCCTCCCATGGGTTGAATGTCTTAGGATTATATTTAGAAATACAAACCCTATAAATATAAATTGAAAAGCCCTAATTCTAAAATCACAGAAAGAGGGAGAGGAAAGGGCAGAAATAAAAAAAAAATGTAGGGTTTGTTTCTAAAATGGTTTTCTTTGTAAAACAACATGTTTGCTGTGTGCCATAACGAAATAGTGCACCGGTGCCATATGTTACATATGGCACACTGGTAAAAACATATTTATTTTTTTATTTTATTTTTTATCATTAGGCGAAAACGCGAAGTTGGGAAACACTTTTTGGCATGAGATAGAATTCGGGAGGATTTTTTAATTTCTCGGCCGAGAAAAAAAGTCAACTAAATTTCTCGGCTGAGAGTTTTCAAAACTCTCGTCCGAGAGATTTTAAATATTTCGTATTTTCTCGGACGAGAGTTTTGAAAACTCTCGGCCGAGAGTTGTGTCACAAAACTCTCGGCCGAGAGTTAGAAAAACTCTCGGCCGAGAGTTTTTAAAACTTTTGCCCGGGAGTTTTCCCGCGCATAAATTGGTTTAAAACTCTCGGCCGAGAGTTTTAAAAATTTCTCGGCCGAGAGTTTTTCTCGGCCGAGAGTTTCTGGTCAACAAAAAACTCAGAAAACTCTGCATTTTTGAGAAACCTGCAACTTTGGAGGGACAGAACACCTACAAAAACAAAATGTTATATGTCGGACCAAGTACCATTAGATTCGTCTCTAAATCTAGTTTTCGATGATGTGAGATTTATGGAGTTTCATTAAAAAATTCAATTTTTTATTAATTTTTTACTAAACTATGTCACTATGGAATTTCATTGTTCGAAAAATTGCACTGAATGAAAATTCAATAACTTTCAAACGAGGACACCAAAAAATTTAAAAAAATCATAGTGCACTTCCTCTCCCCGTCTACTTCAAAAGGGTACTCTCATTTTTCTTATTGACGATCACATTGAAAAGAAAATCAAAGGATAATAAAATGTACCGAAACATCACTGTTTTTTTGTCTTCGTCCATTTCAAAAAATAATAAAAAATAGTGATTTGATCCGAAAATTACCAAAAAATAGTCTGTGCACTAGTGCAATATATGCAGATTATGATGCTATGGTTTTTTTCCAAAAAATGAATAACCTTCCCTAAAAAAAGTAAAGGATAATAAAGTGACTATTTATGTTTGCCTGAAAATTTCAAGTATATGTAGTTAGTAAACAACAAATTTACCCCTCTATATGTCAATATTTTTTTTTTTTTAAATATCGGTATGGAGGTAAGACAATTCTCTACAATTCTTGTTTTTTATGTCAAAGCATAATTTGCGATAAAAATATGAGTTTAGTGGAGTTGAAGTTGAAAAACATAGAAAATTACAATTTTCAACGTCAAAAAAGGGCAAAAAGTGTTTCCCAACTTCACATTTTCACCATTGTACTTTCGTGGTGCGCTAGTATAACAAAACGCACTGGTGTGCTGTGTTACGCAGGGCGCACCGACGAAAAAAATCTATTTTTTTTAGATTGACGCAAGGGCCAACATGGATTGGGATCCGACTATGCAAGTTGTCCCGTGGGTTGGATTTCTTATGACTATACAAACCCTATAAATCTAAATTGAAAAGCCCTAATTTTGAAATTACAGAAAGAGGGAGAAGAAAGGGCATAAACAAAAAGAATCTAGGGTTTTTGTTTCTAAAAATGGATTTGTTTTTTTATTTTGTTTATGAAAACTGTAGAAAAGGTAAAAAAAACTACAGAAAAAAATAAAAAAAACAATAAACTTTGATTTTGTTATTTTACTTCATAAAAAAACTACAGAAAAAGTAAAAAAAAAAATAGACTTTGACTTTTTCTTTTACTGCATAAAAAAAACTACGGAAAAAGGTACAAAAAAACAATAAACTTTACTCACATCATTTTAAATTCTATGGTAGAAGGTTTGAATCACCAGAGGTTTAGAATTTTGATTGTCTGAATACTTCTGTTCGAACGTATTTCCTTGCTTCACAGTGCTCTCGTGCTCTGTTTTCTCCAAGTATGTATCCTGCAAATCTCTGACTGAATTTTTTTGTAAAAATAGTGAAATAATGAAAAGTGTTTAGTATTTAAAGAAATGTTGTATGAAATTAGATTTTCGAAAATATTTTGCCGCCCATTTTTCAATTTACCGCGTTTTTTTTTTTCACTTAAAGAAAATAGGGTTGTGCTTTTTTTATTTGCGGTAATTCGTTTACTGGTGCGTCCTTTAATCGAAATGCACCGGGGCATCGGGTTATAAGACGACACCGATGCGCAATACCAAAAACGCACCAGTGCGGTTATCTGTACATTACGCACCGAAATTACATTTAGGTTTGTGCACCAAAATTTATTGTTGTTTTTCTCAAATGTAGGGAGAAAATATCATATATTATATGGAATGGACAATTATTCAAAATCCAACTCGTTCCATAATATTTCTCAAAGTCCATCGCGGAGTTCTCCCTATCCATTTAGAGGCGTAATATTTACTTCAGATTTGTTTTATTTTTTCACTATCTAATTGAACATGTGTTTGAGTACTGTCCACCATCCATCACATCATCTTTAAGGGAAAATTTGAAGGTTCAAGCAGTGGAAGATCACATCGAGCATCTACAAGAAGTTCTCCAACTCTTAAAGGATAACCTAAATTTGGCACAAAATCGAATGAAACAACAGGCAGATCAACATCGCAGCGAGAGAAGTTTTGATGTAGGAGATTGGGTATTTTTACAACTACAACCATACAAACAAATGTCCCTCAAGCAAGCTAAGAAGGATAATAAATTATCACCAAAGTACTATGGTCCTTACAAGGTGTTGCAAAAGATTGGTACCATGGCATACAAATTGGAGCTTCCTGCTTCTTCGCGAGTACATCCAGTTTTCCATGTTTCATGCTTAAAGAAGGTTATAGGTGAAAATCTTCCAGTTCAAACAATATTGCCAGAATTTGATGAGGAAGGAAAAATCATATTGGAACCTGAAGCGGTCATGGAAACAAGAACTCGACAGCTACGGAATCGATCAATTTTAGAGTATCTCATCAAGTGGAAGAACTTACCCACTGAAGATTCTACATGGGAGGATGAGAATTTTATACAGAAGCACCTAGAGCTACTTAAGCATTGAGGACAACACTTTTTTGAAGAAGAGGGGCATTTTAGGTCCCTATATTACTAGTATAGTTCCTTATTGTTATTAGTGTAGCCCCTTATTGTTATTATTGTACCCTTGTAACCCCCATATTGTTATTATTGTGCTCTTAAATTATTATTGTTAGGTCGGCTAGGATTACATTGTGGCCCCACTATGATTACATTGTGGCCCCATGTACTCCTATATATAGAAAGGAGGTTTTGTTATTTGAATCATCCAAGAATTGTTCATTCATGTAATGTATTGGAGGTTTCCCCCTCGAAGTGGATTATTTCTAAGGCGTTGATATCTCTTTTCTTCTCTTTTTGGAGTTGGTTTCACTATAGTCAATCATGCACAACTTAATTAAATTTATAATGTATACAAATTTGCAGGTTCATGCAGATTTAACATCGAGTTTAGATGCACAAAATATTCAAACTACTCCAAAACGTTGGAAGTTCTTATTAGGAGCTGCATACCGCAAGGCGCATTTGGTAGATGAAAATGGGCATCCGCTTCACCCTGCAAATTGTAACAACATTGCATCTTCTAGCCACAATCCTAGGATAATGATGGTAATTATAATTATAATTGTTTGGTATATATATTGATTAATATGTAATTATTTCAACGTCAAACCAATTTATAATCATGAAATATTGTCAACGTGGTTACTAATTGATACCATATATTTTGTACTAATCATATTCATTTTTCTTAAAATTATTAGGATTATAGTGATGATGAACGACCTACCTACCATCTTCCGTTGCACCCCACGTCAATGTCAAATCGAGAGAAGACTGAATTAAGAGAAAAAATCCGAGAGGAACGATACCAATGGTTGAATCAACCACCGATTCAATTCCCGCTACGTCCAGATTCACCAATTAGGAATGACCAGAAATAGTAGTTCTTCACAAGCTGGCAATGGAGGAAATCAAATAGAAGTTGGTATAGATGATTAATTAAGGGATACGACTGCCATGGATACAATGTTGCTAGATGCATTCCAAAATTATGATCAGCTAGGGGATGATGCTCATATCGCTGACACCTTTTTTGAAAGCCTTAAATTTGCTTCCACCACCCCTCTCTTTGGACCTGGCGGTTAGTCAAAGTCTACCCAGTTGGGGACAACGATGTTACTGTACAAATTGAAAGCAAATTTTGGCTTGTCGAATGCATGTTTCTCCAAACTTTTGAGGTAAGTTACCATAAAGTACTCCCCTTATATTAATTTGAAATATAATCAGTACACTGCAATGAACATTACAAATGGTAAATTTTATGAAATACGTTAATAGTTATATTGACATTAATGTACATTTATTAATATATTTTTCCATGATCATCAACTACAGATTATTCAAAGATAAGGTTCTTTCGAGTGATAATGTCTTGCTCGGTAGCTGCGAAAAGAGGAGGAAATTGTTGAAAATGTTGGGTGTTGAGTACATATCATGTCATGCATGTCCAAATGATTGTATTCTATATAGAGGAGAATATGCGGACAAAGAGATGTGTCCAAAATGTGGGCATGACAGGTATGATAAATAAAAAAAGAAGGGTAAATCACGTACTGGACCTCCTTTTAAGATATTGAGGCACATGCCTATAATCCAAAGGATTCAATGGCTCTTTCGTTGCAAATAATTAGCTATGTTGCAGGGATGGCATGCCTCACATAGAAGTGAGTTGGGAGTTATGTGAATCCCAACTGATTCAATAGCCATGAAGCATATAGAGGATACATGGCCCGAAAAATTCAAGGATGAAATACGAAGTCTATGACTCAGCATAGCCATGGATGGCGTCAACCCATATTCCCTCAAGAACACCAACTATTATGTTTGGCCTGTAGTAGTGATCAATAAAAATATCCCCCCATGGTTTTCCGTGAAGAATGAACATCTTATGTTGGCTCTCATAATCCCTGGTAGAAGACAAGTGAAGAATATGGATGTCTACTTACAACCACTGGTAGATGAATTGAAGGAATTATGGGATGGGATAAATGTATACGATGTATCAAGACCCATCGCAACAGAGAGGAGTTTTACGTTGTATGGTATATGTGCTTACACGACACATGATTATCCAGGCTTAGGAGTTTGCTCTGGTAAATTACATGTTTAATTTATTGATTTGTTTATATATGTAACAATATTCTTTCACATATTAGTTATTTAATTTGTTGTAATATTTGTGATGATCTTCATGATATTCTTTAACGTGCCATGCATATTAATTAATGTATACAGATATAATCTCGCAGGTCTTGTAACCAAAGGGTATTTTGGATTTAAATGTTGTGGACGTTCTTTGAAAGCTAGATGGTCCAAGGACGTACGAAAGCTAGTGTATGATTGCTCTAGGGTATTCCTACCAGAAGACCACCCTTACAGAAGAGCAACATCCACTTTCAATGGTAAACGAGAGAGAACCCAAAGGCCTCCAATAATGACACTAGCTGAATGGCTTAGAGAATATGAGAGATAGAAGGAGAAGGAGTTCATCGAAATGTTCAATTCAAATGGGGAGCTTATGTTCAATGATCCAGATTTCTTCGACACCTATGTTGAGAAATATCCCATTGGGATGAAAATGAAATCTATCTTTTATGACCTCTCATATTGGGAGCATCTTAAGATTGCCCACTTATTAGATCTCATGCATATATTTAAAAATGTTTCATCTTCTTTATGGAGGCACATATCATCGAAACAAAGCGACACATTCGCTGTTAGGAAAGATATTATTACTTCAAAAACTAAAAAGAAACATTGGCCAAGATGATTAGAAATTACGGGATCAGAGGCAAACGCTGGTCCCTCTAATTCATGGTTTTTCAAAGAAGGTGATGTCCCATGGATTAAAAAAATATGATATATCTTTGGAAAAAGAAGTTATAATGGATGTCAGGGTGTCAACTTCATACGGGTTTTCAATACGACACTACTTCACCGTGGATGACCATTTTTCGGGGTTGAAATTGCACGACCATTTGAATATTCTAAGAGTACGTATAATGTCAAAAGCATGATTTTATTATTTGTTATATTAATAAATTTTATCCCATGCGGGGATCATAAAACATAACTAATTTTGTATATTATTGCACGTATTTATAACTTTGTAGTGTCATTATCCTTTGTTCATGCGTGGGTGTGTGAAACATGAATTCCCTTAAGACCTAGGATGTGCCATATCTAAATTATCTACATTTGTAAGTTGGATCACGTCAAAGGAGATTCATGTGGCTAGCATTCTGTTAGCCACCAATAAAATTTGTCATATCAAATGGTGGCTAAAACATTTTTTGAGCCTTCAAGAAACAAGTTTTATTGCTAAAAAGTGTTATCTCTTGAAGACTCGTGGAGACATCATGCCCTTGTTTCAATCTTCACTGCTGTTTCCTTTTTCAACTTGGGAATTCTGCTGTTTTCCATGAAGAAAGACTGCTGCAAAATCCATTTTTCCCCTCCCTCCAATTCAAAACTAACCTTTATTTTACCCCTTTGTTTCCCATGAAATTCCTCCATTCTCCATTCTTCCCCATTCCCCCTTCATAAAATCTACTTTACAGAGTTTAAAACTCCTTTTTAAACTCTGTCGAAACCCCAAAATCCATCAGAAAACTTTGAAAAATTCATAAAAATACACTTTTTATACTAAGGGTTTAAGCCCCTTTGGGCTAAATCCTAAACAACTTCCCCACATGTGCCCGTGCCCTAGAACCAGGCGCTAAGCCCTTTTTGCGCTTATCGCATCGGAGAAAACCAAGGCGCGCAAGTTTATTTCTCATGATAAAACTTCCGATGCGATTGGGCCCCGTTACTATTAACCCCCGATCTTATTATCACCCCATATAACCCTTGTGCCTGCAATCGGGTGCTAAAACATTGTATATTTCCATATCTGATTGATATTTTCCTTTGTAAAGTCATAAACCCACTTTTTCCTAAGTTTCGTCTAAACACGCCCATGCAATGTTTTTTTCATGAAAATGGGTAGATTGAAAAGCCCCCACATCTTTTTTTCCGATTGGATTAAGCCCCATTTGTATAAACCCCACTCTCTGATTTACTCTATATAACTTGTGCCCGGGACCAAGAGATAAAGTCCCGAAGCGCCAATCGCATCGCAAATTTCAAAATGGGTAGATTGAAAGACCAAGCCCAACCTTCTGATGCGATTGACCCTTATATATATAAGCCCTAGGCCTATTATTTTTCATATAAACCAATGGCCCCGCAGACGGGCGCCAAGCTTTTTTCACACATATATATATATAACCCGCCCGATACATAAAACCTTTGTATTTCATAAAATTTTGGGTTTTCATAAGTATTAAATGGTTTCCGCCATTGCAAGTTTTGAAACAATATCTGCCGTTGATCTTAAGCCGATCAAATGGCCCGCGTATCATCGCATCGGCAATTTTCAAAGGGCGCATTTCGCGTATGTTATTTCCTCTCCCCGATTGGTCATCCCCCGATCAATCGAGAGCCGTTGATCTCCTCCCCGCCTTCCCAGATCTAACGACCCACATTTTCTCCGATCATTAACCTTTCCTCCGCCTTCAAAACCCTCCGATTTATTTCCCACTGTCGATCTGATTTGCAGATCGACGGCCAGCTCTCAATCGCATCGGCGCCATTCAAAGTTCCTCCCTCGCCGATCACATCCCTCCGATTGCATCTGGACCATCCACGTGTCCAGATCGGACTGTCTAGAATGCGTCTCCCGACTTTGGTTATTTTCAATATACCCCGCTTCATAATGTTTCTCGGCCAATCACAGCCGTGGATCTCTGCAGATCAACGGCCCAGATTAAAATCGCTCCCCCTGCTTCCGTCGGCGCATCTATCTCATATCGCGTTCACTTCCCCACCATTATATCTGAGGCCCCAGATCTGACAGCCTACATTCCATATCGCGTAACTTTCAGCGCAAAGGTTAATTTCCCAAAGGCCGCGCGATATAAGCTTTTTTTCAAAGCCACGTGTCGGGTGGGAATGCATATCGCGTTCAAAAAGGAAAAACCACCTCCCTGCCTTTTTCTCATGCAAAAACAATGGTTTTACCTCCCAAAACCACCTTTCCCCATTCTTTATTATGTTTTATCACACGTGCCTTCCCACCGTTGATCTATGCAGATCAACGACTCAGATCTAATCTGGCCTCTCACCATTGCCCTCCGCCTCTACCAAAGGATTTTTAACGCAGATCTCCACCATTGATCTCATGGGCCGATCTCATCTGACGACCCACGATCATCCTGAACCCCCAACTTCATTTTTTACCATTTTTTCTCTGCCAAAGGGCTTTTGACCTTATTTCTTCGCATTTTCTTCTATTTTCAAAATAATGTGATTCTTTCACATTATTAGTTCACAACTGATCTCGACCGTTGATCTCCTTGATCAGTCATGGATCAACGGTTCTGGCTTAATTCTTCCCCCGCTTTCCTTTTTAATCACTGCGCATCAGATCTCCACCGTTGGATGCTGCCATCCTACGGTCACACTCATCCCCACAACATCTGAAGCAGTTAAACCTAATAACACAGGATTTCTTAATTGGTTTTGTATTTTGGAGATGTTTAATGGTTCTCTCCATTATATTGAACAAAAGCTAAAGGTCGGGGATGACGATTCTCATGCCTTTGATTCATAAAAAAGAAGCCATTAACAGGGTTCACCTCCACGTTTCATCAATGCTTCATGGGAATTGATGCCACATGAGCCCTGTGTGGCCCTGCACATCAACAAGACACACAGAATCACATTAAAAGAGAATAAGTGTTGAAGACCTACCACAACAGAACTGAAGATTGAAGATGAATTCCATAGTTTAATGAATTACGGCTAAGAATGATTATCAAAAGCCTAATCCATTACATTAAAACATAATTAAATGGAAATTAAAGGATCATCAGACAGAAATGCCTCCACCGCCACAACAGAGGCCAATTGATTCCTATCAGTTACCACAAAGCCACCTATTGCCTCAAAGCATTCAAATAGAGGCCGAAGTTATTAATCAGAAAGAAAATATTTGCCTCAGCGCAGCCGAATAGTTAATTCTGCCAAAGGAACTTAATGCAAAATATCAGCAGAGTTATTATATCATGAAACAGAGCCTTAAAAGTCAACAAAAGCTCCCACTAAGCTTAATCCTTAAATGTAAAACAATTAATACAGATAGAACATCTGTAAACT
Source organism: Pinus albicaulis (assembly GCA_034641835.2). Lineage (NCBI taxonomy): Eukaryota > Viridiplantae > Streptophyta > Pinopsida > Pinales > Pinaceae > Pinus > Pinus albicaulis. Next base: position 597,046,705 of record CM076577.1, read on the forward strand.
TCTCTATTGAGCCCCTCAAAGGCTGAGAAGTATTAACTCTGTATTAATTGAACCCACGAGATCTTTTATCAGATCCCACCTCCTCATTCTTTCTATAAATACTCCTGTAGAAGATGAGAAGATGTTGGTTGCAGAACTTTGAAATATACTTGTGCTCGAAACTTCTGATTGTAAATAGTGTTCAAAGGCTCTTGAAGCTCTGCTTGTGATAGAATAGTTAGGTTGAGAAGTGAAGATGATTGCTGAACTGAAACACTGGACTTAAAGCTATAACTGGTTTGAAGCATCAATACAAGCTGATTTATGGGATCTTGGTCTATGTCGACGATGATGTTTTTCCTATTGTAAATCGTTATTTTATTTATGTTTTCACTTTGTTCATTTTCTCTTATAAAGAACATCAAGCATAGAGTTAGGATTTACTGTATACCAGTACCCTTATTTGACTGATAAGCTTTATCTAAATGTTTTCTTCCGATTTGTGTTATTTAGGAATGATTTAATTCAGTTCAAGCAGTTAGGAATGCTGGCATTCCCTCGTCCTACTGTCTTAGCTAATTGTTCTTCTTGAATGTTATTTTCAGTTTATGTTAAGTAGAGATGAACTAAGGAAGTTATGGTGAGCCCTGTCCTAGTTTTATCCCCAAAAAATGTCTGAAAATTTCCCTAAGAATGTGTTGAAAGCTGGCTAGTTTCAAAGTACTTACCAGATCTTAGACCATTTTTTGTTATCATTTGTGTTTCCCTTGTGTTTAATTGTTTTTCTATTGAAAGTATATCAAAAGATGGCTAGTTTCGTAGTAATTACAAGATCTTGGGTTGCTTTTATGTTTTTCTTAAGTGTATGTCAAATGTTGGCGAGTTTCGAAGTACTTACTAGTTCTTGGGCTGCTCTTTGTTCTTCATTTGTTTAATTCCCCTTCTTGTTGTATCATTTCATTCCATAAAATCAACTTTAAAGAGATCCTTAGATATAGATGACTTGCCCCATGGACCACTCTTGAACCTTATTGTTTCAATTAAACCCTATTATGACTCCATAGCCCAATGGACTAAAACCATCAAAACATCCATATTTTTGGCCAAAGCTTGTTCTATTTGCTTGCAACTTCTCACCTTTGAAACTATTTCCATTTAGGACTTTCCACTCAAATAATAATCATGCTCAACCATCCAAAACAAAAAAACCCTCAGAATTCATAACTAGCCTAATATCATTACCCAAAACCTAAAAGATAAATCCATATTTTCACTTATTAGAGAGATCCCTCTCCGGATTCAGGAGGGCTAGATCCTAGAATCCCAAAGTGGTTGAAACGGCGTTCTCCCTGTGGTCGAACTTTTGCCAATATTGCTGATTACAGGGAGCTAACATTTTTGGCGACTCCGCTGGGGATCTGAGTTGTTTTTATTTTGAGATAATCATTGGATAAACAGAGACCCCTGCTTCAAGCACAATTGGTATATTAACCAGTCGAGCCACCAGAGCTAACATTTCTGGCGACTCCACTGGGAGAACTTGTGAGTGTTTTTCATCATAAATAATTCTAAGACCTCAGAAATCATAATTTCAAGAACTTTGTGCAGTGAGTAAAAAGAAGCCTTTTCAAGCACTACCAAACCAATGGTAATCATGGTAAAACTTGTTTGAATTAGTGACAATCTAGGTAAACCCTAGGATTCTCATAAGAGTTTATCTAATCTTGAAGGATCAGTTGGCTTAGCCATAAGAGTAGACTATCTTTGTCTCATAATCGTAGCTAAGTTTTGAAACAGATTTAGGACACTCTTAACAACCAATAGGACTAAAAAATAACTAAGAAAACCCAAAAATATTTCAGATTAGTATTTAATAAACATGGTGGTGGACCATAAAAACTTTTACCTCCAAAAGAGCTAAAAACTTCCACTTGGCGACTCCACAATCCTTAACAGACCTTAAGACTCCACTAGGAAGAACCATTATCATTGTAATATTATTCAAACTCAGGTAGAGGACTGTAGGATTAAAATTTGTGTAAAACAGATTAGTTGAAATTTTAAAGACTGTCATATTTGGTTGAACTTTTCTTGTTTAGTTGGGTCTAAAAGCACATCATAGTGGCTCCTAGAAAGATTCATACTAGAGCCTATCTTGACCCTAACCCACCTGAGATAGTTGATAACCCTGAAAGTATTCTTAGGAAGTCTCCTAAGATAAATTTTTCAACTGTTTTCAGATCACCCTTGAGAGCTAATTCAGTTCCTGAAAATCTTGCAGCTCTACAACAATCACAAGCAGATCTAATAAATCCATTCAGAACTAGGTCTCTTGGTGATTTAGATCAGCTAGATTCTGAGTCTTCACTTTCATCTCCTGAAACAATTGAACATCCTGGTAGTAGAAAAACAACACCACCTGATTTACATTTCCTTTCAAATCTATGTGTTTCTCATCCAAGATCAACTCAACAATATATTCATGGTCCATCCACATCTGTTCACTCTACATCCACTGTCCAAACCACTCCACTCCAACCCACTTTTCCTTTTTTTAATCCACCTCTTGTAAATCCACCTCCACCACATATCATGGCAGCATGGTATGCTCCCTTAGTCCTTCCTGTACCATTAGTCAATCTTCCACAGGACTATCAGTCCAAAATTCCATTATATGATGCTAGTAATGCTACAAATGCATCACAACATGTGGATAAAATGAATGACTACTTTGACAGAAATGAAATTTATGATGATTCTGTCAAGCTTAGATTATTTTCTCAGAGTTTGGGGGGAGAAGTAAGAAAATGGTTTAAAGGCTTAGCCCCCCATAGTATCAATAATCTCCAAGCCTTCCATCAAACATTCTTAAACAAATGGGAAGTGAAGAAGAATCCTCTCCAAGTCCTTTCTAATTACAAGAACCTCCATAGAAACACCGGGGAAAGTGTTCAAGCTTACTGCACTAGATTTAACAGTGTGTACAATGCACTTTCCCCAGATCTAAAACCTCCACAAGGCTCAGCTCTAAACAAGTTCCCAAAAGGGTTTGACCCTGAGATGGCCTATCAGCTGAGAGAGAGAGATCCTACAACTCTTGAAGATATGCAGAAAGGAGCTCTTGCTGTGGAAGTTAACTTAATGGAGAAGAGAGCAAGAATGAAAAATGAGAAGAGAGTATCCTTCAGAGAGGAATCTACGCCTTCTACTTCCAGCTCAAAGATGGAAAAAATGATGGAGGAGATGATGAAGAAAATGAGTATCCTTGAGAGAGCACAAGCAAGTCAAAACCAAACTACTCCTCAAAATAGAAACCAGAACCAAAATCAGGATTTTAGAAGGAACCAACCTCCAAACAGACCTAGGGAAGATAATCAATAGATCACTCCTCCCTTTCATCAAAACTATGTGAGTGAGGTTGAGGAAACAAATGATAACAGAGGAAGAAGTTATCAACATGCTAGGGGTAGATAATGATGACTTTGAGATTCATTACGATAGAAACCAAGGTCTATACACACCTTATGATGACAAAAGAGATAATGATGAAAGTTATTATCAAGACATGGAGAATGTCATGATAGAGTCTCAAAGAGAATATGAACTTAGAAGTAAAACCAATCAACAAACCCCCAACACCAAAACCTCTGACAAATATTCACAAAACAACACTGTAAACAAGCCTAAAGTTGTCAAACAGAAGGACAGAACAGTGGCTGTGAATTCTGATAAAGGTAAAGAGAAGGGCACTCAAAATACTACAAAACAGAGTGCAAACCTTAGCAGTACTAACAATTCACATAGTACTCCTGCGAAAACAATTTTGTCAAATGTAAATAGAACAAATCAGCAAGATGATGTTGCTAATAGAGTGGCAGCTAATAAGGTTGAGAGAAGTACCTCAAAGAATCAAACACCTTTCAGCCTGGAGCAAGAAATTTCCAAAATTAAAATCTCTGTTCCCTTGACTGATTTAGCTGCCCATAATGTATATAGGACCCAAATTTTGAAGGCTTTAAACATTGAAGAGAATAATGACACATTCAATCTTAACGATGACCAACCAGAGCTTATTTTTGGTCCTAATATTGAAGGCAAGTATCAAGAGGGACCCGTTCCTCTCTTTAATGTGAGTTTAAACGTTCATGACAAGATTTTGCACAACGCTATGCATGATTCCGGGGTTTCTCATAGTTTAATGCCTAAAGCTGTGATGGAGAGCCTAGTATTAGAAATTACTAGACCTTATAAAGACCTTTACTCCTTTGACTCGAGCAGAGTAAAATGTTTAGGATTGATAAAATATATCTGCGTTAACTTAGCACAGATTCTAGCAAAATTCTTAGTCATGGATATTGTTGTGGCTGATGTGCCCCCAAAGTATGGAATGCTATTATCAAGATCTTGGGGGGCTAAGTTACAAGGAACTATGCAGATGGACATGACCTATGTGACCATCCCTGTTTTCAATCAGACTAGAAGACTTTATAGGGAGTCCCATATGCAATACACAGTTACAAGCCAAGACAGACCACAAAACTCTCCTCTGTATTCTATAAATACAGGCCTCGACTCTTTTATCCTGTTTAACGATGAATCTTTCACTGAACAGGTCACTTTAACAGAATTGATGGCCGATAGGGAGGAAGAAGAAAACAACACAAAAGTGTCAAAATAGTTTGGTACATTTGAAAACAACAGTAAACTACACACGGGTCTTGAGCTACAAATCATGTGTCGATCGATGTTTAACCTTTAAAGTAAGGAAATCGATCCTCAGAACATTGAAAAATATGAGGAATTCAAACAAATTCAGCTAAGTGCTGATATTCCACAACAACCTGAAAGCACTTTAGTTGAAGAGGACAAACACCAAACAAGTGGAACTGAAGCTAGTCCTTTATGGAGTATGAACTTTGACGGGTCATGCACTAGAACTAACGCTGGTGCATGTGTCTGGATATGCAACACTGAAAACAACCACACAGAAAGCATTTCCTGTAGATTAAACTTTCAATGTTTGAATAACATAGCGGAATATGAATCCATGCTTTTAGGCTTTGCGTTTGTTGAAAAAGTTAGGAGCCAAGAGAATTAAAGCATATGGGGATTCTGAGTTAATAATTAGGCAAGTCAACGGGGAATACAACGCACATCACCCAAGACTTAGGGCCTATAGAAATGATGTCATGGATCTTTTAAAAACTTTTGAGGAGTACCAGGTAATTTTTGTCCCAAGAAAAAGAAATATTGTGGCCCACAACCTAGCTTATGTAACTAGAACATGCTTAATGCCATATGAAACCAAGGACTGCACAACTCAAATAAAATTCAGACCAGCTGTTCTTGATAACGAAAAATATTGGCAAGTGTTCGACGGAGACAAACAAATAGAAGACGTCATGCATTTCAGAAATGAATTTGAACTACATAGTTCATATTCAGTTTATGAAACAGACTGCAATAGTGAATAAAATTTTCTTGGTGAAGAAGAACAACCTCCTAAACTTTCCAATATTAATCTTTTGTCTAGCAAACTTGAAAACAAAATAGAGATGATTGCAGAAGGAGAAATAGAGGAGTTAGAAAATTTGCAGTCCAAAGATCATAGTTTGCCTAAGGGTCTAGCCCCTTTAGAAGAGTTGTTTTATTTTAACGATGTGGCCAAGAAGCCAAAACTGGAGCTTGTAGAGACTGAAGTGGAGGAGTGCAATATAGGCAGTAAACTAAAACCAATGATGATCAAACTGTCTAAGACTTTACCAGCTCATATTAAACTCAAATACATAGAGCTGTTTAAAGAATTTTCTGATTTTTTTGTGTGGAGTTACGAAGATCTTAAATCCTATGACACTGAAATAATACAACACAAGATCCCTCTCAAGGAAAACCAAAAGCCATTCAAACAGAAACTGCGCAGAATAAACCTTGTTCAACTACCTTTGGTTGAGAAGGAAATCACGAAAATGTATGAAGCTGGTATTATTGTCCCTATTAAATATTTTGAGTGGGTATCTAATCTGGTGTCTGTTTGGAAGAAAACAAGAGAGATCATGATTTGTATAGACTTTAGAGACTTAAACAAAGCTTCATTTAAAGACAACTACCCTTTACCTAATATGGATCATATTTTACAAAGGATGGTGGGGTCTAAAATAATTTCTTTGTTGGATGGCTACTCAGGGTATAATCAGATTTTACTTCACCTTGATGATCAATTAAAGACAACCTTTACTGCACCATGGGGCACTTTCATGTATGTGAAAATGCCCTTTGGTCTAATGAACGCTGGAGCAACTTTTCAAAGAGCCATGGACATAGAATTCTCGTAAGAATTGGGCTAGTTCATCATTATATACCTTGATGATGTTACTGTTTTTTCAAAGACAGATGAAGAGCACTTAGAACACTTAAGAACAATCTTCGAGAGATGCAGAAAGTTTGGGATATCTTTGAACCCTAAGAAAACACTTTTCGGTCTCCAAGAAGGTAAAATTCTTGGGCATATTATTTCAGAAGAGGGTATTAAGATAGATCCTAAGAGGATTGAGGCCATATTGAAAATCTCTCATCCTCGAAACATCAAGGAGTTGCAATCTTTCATTGGAAAGATTAACTTTTTGAGAAGGTTCATCCCCAACTTGGCTGAGCTCCTTAGAAATATTACAAATATGTTGAAGAAGGAGCAAGAGGTAAAATGGACCTTGGAAGCAAAGAAGTCCTTTGAGCTGGTGAAACAAGCATTAACCAAAACACCGGTTCTAATAAGTCTTGATTTTTCAAAAGATTTTTATATTGTTTCATTTGCATCAGAACATACAATAGCTGCTGTCCTTCTACAGAAAAAACCACAAGGACAAGAGCAGCCTATTGCATTCTTTAGAAAGGCTTTGAGGGGTGCCCCTCTGAAGTATAACATTATGAAAAATCAAGCTTTTTCTTTGGTTAAAGCTTTAAAAGACTTCAGAGTATACATCTTGCACTCGCACGTCATTGCCTTTGTCCCAAATTCAGTTGTGAAAGACATTATAACACAGGACCCAGATGGTAAGAGAGGTAAGTGGATTGTTGTTATTATTGAATATGATTTAGAGATAAAGCCCACTAAACTCATCAAAGGCCAAGGTCCAGGGAAAATTTTAGGGGCGAATTTTAGCCCAAAGGCGAATTTTAAGGGATTTTAAATTTTAATAGGGCGAATTTTTTATATAAAACCCATTTTCTATAGTTTTATAAAGTTAGCCCAATAATTATTTTAAAAATAATTAATTATTAAATATTAGCCCACCAAAATAAATGTGCATAAAACTGAAAAAATGAAATTCGCTCCTGATTTTCTTGGTTTGGAGCAGATTTCAATGGCATTCGCCTAGATTTACTGGGTCGGAGGGAGAGGTTGGAGTGATTCGCCCCATTTTTTCACTGGTTGGCCGGAATTTACTGGGTCGGAGAGGTGGTTGGGGCTTGGAAGGGGCGTGGAAGTTGAATGTTGGATGTGCAAACCAGACTGATGGAGGTCAGATCGATGGATGGAGGTGGAGACTTACAAGATCTGGACGCATTGACAGATGGCAGGCTACCGCTGCACGCATTGACGAGGGTAACTGGTTCCTGGAGATGGACCACGGTAGCTGGATTTAGAGTTCCAAGGTCCAAGATCACCCATTTCCCCTGTGCCATGGAGCTAAACCCGCACCGCGAGGAGGAGTTTGGGCAGTGGTGTTGGCCCTTCGAGTTTGTTTTGTTTTGTTTGTGTGGGTTGTGCTTCTGCATTCCTGTTACAGTTTTTTTTGGATACAAAAAGCATGAATACCGTCATCAAATCCCTACTGTCTATGAGCGCTAAGAAACCTAGAAAAAGAGCAGAGCAAAGGCTTCCTCTGCAGGACCATTCAGCACTTACAAGACACAATGTATGTGTTCTTCTCTAGTTCTATATGACCCTCATGGACACTCCCTTTATTAGATCTAGGTTTTATGGATACATTTGTGTTTTATGATGGATATATAGGGCGAAGTTTATGTATCCTTCTCCAATTTTGTATGACCCTCATGGATGTAATCTGTAAGGGTTTAAAGCTAATGGATATTTGTGTTTATGTATTCTTCTCTAATTTTGTATGAACCTTGTGGATGTAATTTGTATTGCGTCTAGGGCTAATGGATATAATTGTGTTTAGGATAGAGATAAGGCACAATATGTGTATTCTGCTCCTACTTTGTATGAATTTCATGGATGTACTCTACATTTGGCTTACACTTTATGAATGTATTTGTATTCTGTACTGAGTTTAGGGTTACAGATACATTTGTGTATTAGGATAAATATGGACCTTGAATTTTTATTGTTTTGTTATTTCAGAGCGATAGGTTTATTTCACACAGGGGATCCATGGATTTTGACGTGGCTCGATATTTGCTTACTGAGAAGGAAAATGAAAGTGCTATTCATTTAACACCCTCCAAGGAATGTTGTAAGAGGGAGCTCACAGCAAGATTATTTCAAGATGGAGCTATTGCCTCTAAAAAATAAAGGATTCTAAGCTTTACCAGCAAAGCTCCCACTCCTCCTGATGATATACAATCTCTCTATTCCAAAAATGTTGCTGCTGACACTGTACCGAAAAGTAAATCACAACGTTATATTCCCTAGGTAAGGGTTTTGTAGATCCCTAACTAATACTCTGTCTTAGGTTGTCTGCAAACCATTGTAATTGGTTTGGTTTTGGTTTGTATATTGTGTGCGTAGACTGTGAGGTTTTGTTTAGCTCTGTTTTCAGAGATTGGATAAATCGCCGTGTCTTTGAATATTAATGCTATTAATGCTTCTATTGGATGGACATGGACTTTGGATTTTAAGAAAACTCTTCTATTTGAATTTGGGTTTACCTTTATGCCAACTCGGGAAGGTCTTGATCAACAGGAAGGGTTGTTCCCCTTCCAAAAGTTTTAATATTCATTGTTCTTAAGGATCGGGTCAATATTCCAGTGGCATTCACCTAGTCCTTGATTTTTAACATTTGTATGATATTTTAAACTCTCCTGTCATTGTTTGCAGTCTGCAGAGAGAACTTTGGATGATCATGAGCTTGTGGATGATTATTACTTGAATCTACTGGATTGGGGTGTCAGCAATATTTTATCAATAGCTCTCAGCAATATAGTATACTTATGGGATGCCTCCAGGAGCGCAACTTCTGAGCTCTTGACTATTGACGATGATGTTGGTCCAATAACAAGTGTTAAATGGGCACCTGATGGAAGACATATCGGTGTTGGCCTGAATAATTCTGTTGTACAGCTATGGGACTCTGCATCTAATAAATAGGTAGAGGAAATTACTGTTTTTGTGTTTCAGTTTATTTTCTTTATATCTCTCTGGATGCAATCATATTCACTTGGTAATGTTTTTCAATGAACAAAGTTAAGAGCCTTGAAAGGTCACCATGCCCGTGTGGGTGCGCTTGCTTGGAATGGACGTATTCTTATGAATGGTAGCCTTGATGGTTTAATATTAAATCATGATGTCCGCATTCGTGATTCCATTGTTCAAACATATAGAGGACATGAGCAGGAAGTGTGTGGTTTGAAATGGTCTATGTCTGGCCAGCAGCTTGCAAGTGGCAGAAATGACAATTTACTTCATGTATGGGACAAGAGCATGTCATCCTCTAATGCTGCAACTCAGTATCTTCACAGGCTAGATGAACATCCCGCTGCAGTAAAGGCTTTGGCATGGTTTCCTTTCCAGAGAAATCTTCTGGATTTCAGGGGTGGCAGTGCAAATCATTGTATTAAGTTTTGGAACACTCATACAGGAGCTTGCCTAAATACCGTTGATACCCATTCTCAAGTTTGAGCATTATTATGGAATAAGCATGAATGTGAGCTACTAAGTTCACATGGATTCAGCTAGAACCAGTTGACCTTATGGAAATATCCATCGATGGTTAATATTACAGAGCTTACTGGTCACACTTCTAGAGAACTGCATCTGGCAGAGGTATTCATTGTATTGATCTATGGCTAAATCGTTTTTGTGTTGACAACCTTTGTTTTTTGTGCTGATAGTCTTTCTTTTGTTTTGTATTTTCAGAGTCCAGATGGGTACATGGTTGCATCGGCTGCAGGAGATGAGACTCTTAGGTTTTGGCAAGACTTCGAAGCTCCTTATGTCTTAAAGAGGACCAAGAGTAAATAGGTGGCTGGTCCTTTCAATAAATATCTCACGCACATTCGCTAAGCAGTCATATTGGTGATATAATATTAATTTATTGCATTTTTCTTCATTCATGCTATGATGATACTAATTAAGATAGAAATAAAGATAAAATAGATCTTTCCTTCTTGATTCATGTAGTTCAGTTGCAATATTGCTTTTTGTATTTCCAGGCATGCACTTCTGTAGTATAATATCTATAGCATGGAGGGGTACAGAAGCGTTATACGGTTCGACATATCTCCTATATAACTTTATGACCTTGACGCAGTGTATAGTTTCATTCGTAAATAGATGGGCATATTAAACAACCAAAAGCCTGGTCATGCACAATTACAAGCCTGATGTTGAAGAATTTTCATTATAAAAGTCGACAAGTATTCAGAGAAGTAGAGTGATTATTATCTCTATATAATGATAGAAAGGGGAAATCTTATCAGGTAAATATGCTTTGTCCTAGAGTGATTGTATTTGGTATATAAATAGATCTTTTACAATGCACTTAATATAGTTCAGTTGCAATCGAATATAATATGCTTACGCTTATGTTCTCCCTTGCTTAGTGGGATTGGACGTCTATAGTTTTGTTGTCAACTAATAGCCATCTCAAGCAACAAAAGACCTAGTCAGGTTTAAGTATGCCAATAAAGGACTTTTCAGTTGAATAGAGTAAGGGAAATCTTCTCAGGTAGAAAAGAGTGAATATGCTTCCTCCTCGAGTGGTTTTAATGTCAGATTTAGATCCATTAATTTTATGTAATCGTTGTAATAAGTTGTTGATATCCACCACAATTTTTTCCCTGCCGTTTATGAAGTGCCACCATTGTTGAGGTAGCTCCTCTTACCTTAAAGAGGACCAAGAGTAAAAAGGAGCAGCTGGTTCTTTTAACAAGTTTCTTTACGGTGCCTCGAGGATCTAGCACAAGTCCGCCATAGGTAATGTAAGATTATTTTCCTAACTTGTTATTTAGCTTTGGTGGATTCATGAAATAAGGACGCTAAATCTTGCAGATTCTATTAGATTCTATTATACTTTCATCTGTCGTTCTTGACTTTTATGCAACTTTAGTGCACTCATGAAATAAGGATGCTCAATCTTCCGGATGTTCTATTCTTAGCTTGGACATGCACTTGCCTTTCAAATACTGTAATATCTCTACTGCATAGTGTCCTTTAAGATAGATATGGGGATCAGACGTGTTATATCCCGTTTAGCAAATCTCCTATATAACTAGCTCTGTGACCAAGCCTTTAAATTTTATGATCATGAATCCTATTTCAGTGTACACTCACGACACTGTATGTAGTTTGAATGTTAAACACTCGTGGCAAAGTGTATAGTTTCATTGTAAAATACTCAATATATAGTTCTATTAAGAAGTTTCTGCAGATGCCCATGAGATAGTATATAGTTTCATTGTTAAACAATAGAGGGGCATATTCAACAATCAATAGCCTTGTCATGTGTAAGTCTGGACTCTGATGAATTTAAGAACTCTATATTTAGGTAAAAATAGTGAATATTATATTGTCCAAGAATAGCTTTGCCTCGTCCTAATGTGCTTGTATTGTAGAAATAAATTCTTCTAATCCTTGCAATATATATTGCTCAGTTGCAATTATAGATTAGATTTCCTTTCTTGTTGGGAATGGACTAGTATTGTAATCAAGATACTGAAGAAGCTAAATTGCCTGTTATCATAGCAAGGGATCTTAAATACTCTTTTGGTATATCTGCTTTTCACACTTCTTTAAACACAATTTCACTTTTAGTGTATTAAGAGGTTTTTGAAAAACTAACATATATAGTTTTGTGGGTCATCTTAAACTACCAAAAGCCTGGTCTAATACAAATCTAATAGTGAGGAACTTGTATTGACGGTCATCGGTTTTCGGTTGAGTAAAGGTCTCTTTTCAGGTAAGGTATTATTCTGTGCTTGTAGTATGGACAGCTCTAGGACCATTACTTTTTTATCATCTTAATAGATATGTATTTAACATTTTGTGATCCATTTTTTTGAAATGTAGCTTTGCCATGCACTGGTGGATGTTTGAACCTCTGGATGTATACCACTAATTTTTCCCAGGCATTTATAAACGCCACCAAAATTGAGGAATTTGTTAAAACCTAAAAGTAAACGTACATCACCCATAAGACTTCCATCCTTGAGGGGAATAAGGTTATAAGGTTATAAGGTAGACATCCAGTGACACTATTGTTTCAAGTGATACTATTGTTGAAGTCATATAAGGAAGCCTTTGTTGCCTGCATGTTAGATAAAACCTTTGTACAGTGCAAAATTTTGTAGTGATATCTTTTTTCTAATATTTGAAGTGTTTTATTCCACTTATAACATCCAAATCTACAATGCATATAATCTATAAAACTAGAAATTGCACCATCACTAAATGTTGCAAAGGAAACGTCGCAAGTCAAATAGTTTCCCAACCATTGTTTTGATATCTTTACAGGAGATTTCAGGATGTCAATTTTAGTTCTCCACTTATTTTCACCTATAGACAGGGAAAAATTAAAGGCATTGATTGGAATGTGATAAACCTGAATGAAGTCAACTATGTAAAATCTATCAAATTTCTAAATATAGACATCCATTTAAAATAACTAATTGCAATCCCAATGTAGTAGGGGAGATCATTCCAGGTTGCAACATTGTCTCCTGTCCAATGCATGGCATGGGAACCTGACCCAACAAAGGTATAACGAGTAAGTATGAATGGTATCTTCTGTAGTAATGATTTCAATGCCTTATTCGTCACAATAGCCTCTGATAGCCCATAGAGATTATGAGCATTGTACTCCAAGACACCATTATAGTGAGTTGCACTAGTAGCAATGGTTTTGATACCCAATTCTATGTGTCCTCCAGCAGAATTAATTTGATAAGGGGTGTCATCCCATCTGGTGGTGTTGGAATCGCTACAGACCAAGCAACAATTTGTCTATGAATATTTTTGCTGGCAACTCCCGTCATTTGGTAAGGAACATGTGATCCCACTACAGAAGTTGGAAACTTCATTCATATCAAGCCAAAGGCCATCAAATGCGACTGTATCATGAAACTGAGATATTTCATTTGTCCAATGTGTTTGGGTTGGATTGTTAGAACTGCCTTTGGAACTACTGCCTTAACTTTAGAGATTTCAGAAATGGAGTCGGTCAGGACTTATAACATTCGTATTTACCTTTGACTACAGAAACACTTCTGTTGGACAGCTAAGTTATGCGTCCGTGGAAACTGCCCTGTTGGATTGAGTCTATACAGCTAGACCCCTTAGATTGGATGGGCTTCCTTCCCCATCTAATCTAATAAGTTATGTCTGTAGTTCCTCAAGAGACAAGTTATAGTTAGCATTTCCAGGGTGGAATGTTAAAGGGCTACCAGATTTCAGTTAAAAACACACCAGGAAATGTTGCAATTTGGATAAACTTTACCCTGTGCAAAAGAAAAACTAGTATACTTTTTTTTGTAGTAATTCTCTTCAATTGTGATGGGAGAAATAGTTATACATTTTAAACTTGTCTAGTTCTTGGCTAATATATTTGTCAGTGACAATAACATCCAAAGAAATAATGAGTACTAGAGTTTTGATCTAGGTGGTTTATTTCTACTTCGATCAAAAGCACAAAAGCACTATAGTTGTACACTCATGTCATCTGAATGAATTTGACTGGCATCAGGCCATGCCATGACTCTTTATGCTTGTTCAATCTTAAAAATTTTGCTTCTGCATTTCTACCTGGGTTTAGATCAATATGCCTTTGGTTGAGTTTATTATTTTTATAGCCTTTGGGGTTCATCCAGAAGGTTGAAGAATGGTGGTGCACTGAAGTCCTCTGGTGAAATAATCCAAGTCTCTCTTTAAGCTAGTTGCATAAAAGCACTTTACAATGGGAATTAGTTATCAGGCTTGATGCTTTTAATCATATATCTTGCAATATGAACTACGATGAATTTATTGTAATTCCTGATGCCTGTCGATTCAAGATTACTATGTTCTTTATTAACCTAAAGACTTTGGGTTTCATGTGATGAACCAAACAATAATAATAAATTTCACAGGCCCCTACAAAACAGTGAAGAAGCTTTCTAATTTCTTTCATTTATTGGCCTGGACTAGTCTTGCGAGTTCTCTCATTTGCATTTACTACCCTAGAAAAACTTGTTCGGTTGAAATATGGCTTTTTAACATCTCGTCTGATCTATACAAAAGAAAATAGGGAATGCTAGGAAAGACTCCATTCACATATATAGATGATTACTCAGAATGGATCTGTGTTTGACACAAAAAAACAAAAAAATAGAACACTGGCATTCTCATCTATAATGAATTTTAATAGTATGGCAAAATATTACAGTAATGTTAATTAATTTTTCAAATCTGTGCAATCTGGTGCAAGTGCCCAATGATCCGCTAGAAATTTCACTCTGGAAAAGTGGAATGGAACTGGGTGCATCTATATTGTGTGCAATTTATCAGTACAAATTTCTATTACTATCTTGCTGCTTTATCGATGTCAGGGAGCACTTTGCCTCCACAAGTTCAAATTAGCAAATGAGAAGCACATAAAAGACATGATTCAGTAGCCTGACACATAATTATTCAGATAGAATCAGTATACCATCAGGAATTTAATTACAATGACAAATATGCATATTATTTTCTAATTTGTGCCCAAACCCAATTCAATAATATAGAGAAAACATATATTGTCTATAACCAGCTTACAAACAAATTGAAGCAATAAAAGACCTTGGACATAAAAGACATGATTCAATATCCTGACACATAATTATTCAGATACAATCAGTATACCATCAAGAATTTAATTACAATGACAAATATGCATAGTATTTTCTAATTTGTGCCCAAACCCAATTCAATAATATAGAGAAACATATATTGTCTATAACCAGCTTACAAACAAATTGAAGCAATAACAAATTTGACCTTGAAAAATAAATTAAAAGCTCTTCTACTAAAAATCTCAAGCTACATTACCAATGTGCAAATAGTCAGCCAAAATGCATTACAAGTGAACAAAGATTCTTGGAATCCTTGGACAAATTTAAGGAGAAAAGAGGGTTAAGAATCTTCCAAAAATGCCTAGAAGAGGAATCGCATGAAAATACACCAATCATATTGACTATTAGAGCTATTTGTTGCTTGAAAAGAGTCATTGCCACCGTGACCAAGAAGAGGTTACATAGTGATGTCTTTAAATACTGAACATTGACACATTTTGGGAAAGTGTTTCTCATTACACGAATAGTCCACCTTTATAGTATATATCTTCCTTCCAAGACATCAATTTAGTTTGGAATTGACCAATAATTTGTCTTTCCCTTGCATCAGTGTAGCTCATGTAATTTAAATTGTGCTGTACATAGCATATGATATTCCAATGAATAGGTTCTCTCCCCTAGTAATGTTTTGCATGACTGAAAAGATATAACTAACAAAGAATACACAAATGAATTTATTGTAATTCCTGATGCCTGTCGATTCAAGATTCCTATGTTCTTTATTAACCTAAAGCCTTAGGGTTTCAGGTGATGAACCAAACAATAATAATAAATTTCACAAGCCCCTACAAAACAGTCAAGAAGCTTTCTAATTTCTTTCATTTATTGCCCTGGACTAGTCTTGCGAGTTCTCTTATTTGCATTTACTACCCTAGAAACTTGTTCGGTTGAAATATGGCTTTTTAACATCTCGTCTGATCTATAAAAAAGAAAATAGGGAATGCTAGGAAAGACTCCATTCACATATATAGATGATTAGAAAATCTTGTAGTTCATATCAGAATGGATCTGTATTTGACACAAACAAACAAAAAAATAGAACACTGGCATTCTCATCTATAATGACTTTTAACAGTATGGAAAAATATTACAGTACTGTTAATTAATTTTGCAAATATGTGCAATCTGGTGCAGATGCCCAATGATCCGCTAGAAATTTCACTCCGGAAAAGTGGAATGGAATTGGGTGCATCCATATTGTGTGCAATTTATCAGTACAAATTTCTATTACTATCTTGCTGCTTTACCGATGCCAGGGAGCACTTTGCCTCCACAAGTTCAAATTAGCAAATGAGAATCACCTTGGACATAAAAGACATGATTCAGTAGCCTGACACATAAATATTCAGATACAATCAGTATACCATCAGGAATTTAATTACAATGACAAATATGCATATTATTTTCTAATTTGTGCCCAAACCCAATTCAATAATATAGAGGAAACATACATTGTCCATAAGCAGCTTCCAAACAAATTGAAGCAACAACAAATTTGACTTCGAAAAATAAATTAAAAGCTCTTCTACTAAAAATCTCAAGCTACATTACCAATGTGAAAATAGTTAGCCAAAATGCATTACAAGTGAACAAAGATTCTTGGAATCCTTGGACAAATTTAAGGAGAAAAGAGGGTTAAGAATCTTCCAAAAATGCCTAGAAGAGGAATCACATGAAAATACACCAATCATATTGACTATTAGAGCTATTGGTTGTTTGAAAAGAGTCATTGCCACCGTGACCAAGAAGAGGTTACATAGTGATGTTTTTAAATACTGAACATTGACACATTTTGGGAAAGTGTTTCTCATTACACGAATAATCCACCTTTATAGTATATACCTTCCTTCCAAGACATCAATTTAGTTTGGACTTGACCAATAATTTGTATTTCCCTTGCATCAATGTAGCTCATGTAATTTAAATTGTGCTGTACATAGCATATGATATTCCAACGAATAGGTTCTCTCCCCCAATAATGTTTTGCATGACTGAAAATATATAACTAGCAAAGAATACACAAATTTCTAAAAAGGTGGAGTTTCAAAAAGGACTTCTTTCACATCTATCTATTGAATTTCTACAGGTTTTAATCCGTACTCAATTTTTCATTAGCCCAGGCATATATGTTTTAACAATTTTATGCACAGGCAGTAAGAATAGTCATGAGAATGGAGATTTATAAATAGAACTTGCAGGTTTGTGAACCAACGACCATTTCCTACAGGCTACAACAAACATGAACCCAACAATGCAAATGCTCAAAATGAGTGGGTTTAATCTGTACTCAAGTTTTCATTAGCCCATGCATACATGTTTTAACAATTTTAAGCACAGGCAGTAAGAATAGTCATGAGAATGGAGATTTATAAACATAACATGCAGGTCTGTGAACCACCGACCATTTCCTACAGGCTACAACAGACATGAACCCATCAATGCAAATGCTCAGAATGAGTGGGGTTACTTTTAGAAAATGAATGAAATTCACAAGATAGATATGAGGAAATACTGAAAGCCCATTACGACATTGGAGCAGGACGATCGATGAGGGTTGTGTACTGTTGAACAACAGCAAGCGGAGAAGGGCCTGAGAAGAAATACAAGTCCAAGATTCCCCCATTTGTTCTATATGTCAAGAAAGATCCCCCATACGAACATCCAGTCCATTACTATTCAGCAGCAAAACCCAATGAGCAACACCGCCTGGTCTCACATCAAAATAAAACAGATGAGAACCATAAAGATAAAAATTCGTATTCAAACTGCTAATGTCTGAATTCGAGAGCGTATAGTTCTGATTCGCGTTCAGGAGAAATGCCTGCCTAGTGCTCTCTCCCAATCCATACAGAGAAGCAGCTGATGGCAGGGCAGTAGAGACCTCCAAGTATTGGTATTTAAATACAATATTCCCAAATAAATTACCAGTGTCATTTGCGGTGGAATTAAAGAGAGTCTCTCCACTTAAACGCCTGGTGGTTGCAAAGCTGAATGGATTATTGGAGTAGTTAAACACTAATTCATGAGGATGGTTCTGAGAATCATCACTAATATTGACCTCACCATATCTAGGCAGAATATCGCTCGGAACTTCCCATCGCTGCTGCTTAGCATCTGTAATATAAACTCTCAAACTATCGTTGGATTCGTACCTGAAACACGATCAAGTTCAATACAGTTAAGCCCTCTTTCTTTGTTAGTACTGGAACAGAGCATTGTAAATATGATATGTATCATGTAGATCTAATATACACATGGTCTTTATGTATTAACTTGAACACATGTAAATATAATATGCAAAAACAGATGTAAATCTAATATGCAAAAACAGGGCACTAAAATGAGGACCAACTCTTGATTCCAAAAAGGGTTCCAAAAAATCTGGCTCATCTAAATTCTTGTCGTCCTAATCTGAAATCCTAGTTGTGCCTTCACAATAAATTCGGGGTAACGCCCCTTTTCTGAAACCCTAAGCTCCTGGGCTTCGATGACATTGACCCTCAGATATCAGAGCTTGGGAGAAAGGTATACCTTGGAACGAATTAACCCACCCGAGTAAGATTTCCATGCTTATTGAAATGCTTCGTTTGCTTGTGTCCCAAGCCAGACACTGAGCATGATGTCTCCATTCACCTTTACTCACCCTTGAGCATCTTCAAATTTTTACCATTGAGGCACCAATGTACTGTCAGAGAGTTCCTGTTTCGTCTTGTCTCCATGGGCTTGCATGTGCATTTTAAAATTTGCATCGTGCCTGAAACCCTTGCTTCTTATCCATGCTGCCTCTAAACCAACCACCTGTGTCAATAAATAACGACTTCAAATCAACGACCGAGAAGAATTTAATCGTCTAACAAAAGATCGAACGATGCACATGAAGGACAACGAGGCAACATGTATGTTGTTTTCAAATAGTGACGCCTTACGGCGTAATTATAATATAACTTCATACATTGTGGTTCTCTCTCTAAAAAATGTTCTGAGAAATCCCTAAGCTCAGAAATATTTCCTTTACTGAAAACTACCAAGTCTCTGCATCTGAAAGAATTTGAACAGGAATAGTTTTCCTTCCCATAAAACATATCGGTCCCAATTTTTTTACCATATTCTTCATCTCCTGGATCTATTTGCAGAGTAGTAGGGAGTTCTAATAATTTTATAGAATCTAGATTTGCATGACAATGTTTTTTCTAGAGTTTTCTCTTCATGGATTTTTTATTATGGGTCTGTTTAAATTTGAATATTCTACTACCTTCATGATCACTAATCAAACTCATCACCACTACTACACATGGGATCATCACTAGGAGCTACATAAACATCATGTGGCTCAGAGTCCGAGGACTCCTCAAACTCCTCTCCAACCTCAATATCAGTGCTAGTAGTAGCATGAGCAACAACACTACACTTAACAGAACTAGAAGAACATGTTTTCCAAACTGCACGAGAACTACTTCCCTCACGAGTCACCATGTGCCATGCTTGGTCTCGGTGGTTCGCTTCCTTCAACTCCTGGTTCAACTACCATATCTTCATTGGAACCAACACCCCGAACTCCACTAGAAAACGATTCACCATTTTGTAGTAGTGATTCGCTATTTGTACTGGTGATTCGCCATGATTTTACAAGATAATATAAACTCGTGAGAGATTCGGCAAAAAATTATATATACATATTATATTATTAATAAAATTGCCTTCCATTTTTCCTATGCATCACGAGGATTCGCCTATTTATTATATATATAAATTTAGGGGGGTTCTTAAAATTTTCCCTGCCAAGGTCTAGCTAGATTGATGGTTGAATCAAATTTTGAAGTTCTTGATATTAATATGATTAATGCTTTGGATGAACAAGAGGAAGTCTCAAATCCCATTGCTGAAGACCATTTTTTGAATTCCTCTTGGTATGCTGATATTCTTTATGTTTTTCTTAATTTGAATACACCTCTTGGTTTGACAAAAATAAAGGCAAGGTTTTTGAAATTGAAAGCTATAAACTATTGCATTATAGATAAATGTCTTTATTGGAAAAATGAAAGTGGTATATTGCTTAAATGTTTGCCTGAGTATGATGCAGAGAAGGTTAAGCATGAGTTCCATGAAGGAGAGTGTGGAGGTTATTTATACTGGAAGATGTGGCCTACTCTTTTTCTTGATGTGCATAAGATGATAATTGCCAGTCATAAATGTCAACTTTTTGAAGGAAAAAGGAAACTGCTACCCTTTCCCCTGCATCCAATCACTGTTGAAGCTCCCTTTCAACAGTGGAGACTTGAATTCATAGGTGAAATCCATCCACCATCCTCTGCCCAGCATAGATGGATTCTCACTGCCACAGACTACTTCACTAAATGGATAGAAGCCATCCCCTGTAGGCAAGCCAATGATTCTGTCATTATAAAATTCATGGAGACTAATATTCTCTCTAGATTTGACTGCCCTACCAAGATCATCACTGATAATGCAGCAACATTTGGATCAAATAAGATGGTTGAATTCTGTCACAAGTATCAGATAACATTGGGGCATTCCACAGCCTATTACCCTCAAGGTAATGGACTTGCAGAATCCTCAAACAAGAGTTTAGTGAACATAATCAAGAAGTTGTTGGAGGAAAACAAAAATTATTGGCATACAAAGCTTGTGCATGCACTTTGGGTTGACCGATTAACTTTGAAGAAATATATTGGCATGTCACCCTACCAGCTTGTGTATGGCACTGATGCAATCTTTCCTACCAACCTTGGTGTGCCAGTTATGAAGTTGATTCAGGAGGTTCAGTCTGAAGATAATGTCATGATCAGAAGGATAAATCAGACTATTCGCCTTCAGAAAACCAGAGAGGAGGTTTATAACAAAGCATTATAAAAGCAGGACAACATTAAAAATATTTTTGACAGAGGAACAAAGGCCAACAATTTCAATATTGGGGACAAAGTTTTAAAGTGGG
The DNA here is from genome assembly GCA_034641835.2 of Pinus albicaulis. Classification (NCBI taxonomy): domain Eukaryota; kingdom Viridiplantae; phylum Streptophyta; class Pinopsida; order Pinales; family Pinaceae; genus Pinus; species Pinus albicaulis. The sequence goes on from CM076577.1 coordinate 597,067,682, forward strand.
ACTCAAGGAGAGAAGACAACGGCAAGCATGGAAAATTTGACAACTTATGTCTTGGCCCTTACTTCATTCATTCAGCCGCTGATAATAATGCCTTTTTCTTACAAGAGTTGAATGGAGCAGAATTGTTTGGGGGTCTTGTCAATGGTAGGATGCTTAAACATTAATTCTCTTGATCCATGTCATGTTTTGAAAGCCTTTCTATCCTTTTTCTCATTATAAATATTTCACCCACCATTGCATTCAAAGTTATACAAATAAAAAATACAAAAATAGTGAAAGAAAGAAAAGACGGCAGATTGTAAAAACAATAAAGGTATAGCCCCATACACCCAAAAATAGAAACAAGTTTGAAAGTGTGAAAGCATAAAAGCCACTCCTGAAAAACACACTTCTAATTAGTCATACAACCTAATCTTGACTAATTAGTTTTTAATTTACTGCTAATAGGTTAGTGAATTCGATTTTCCAAACTGTTTAATCTTGGCTTATCAGTAGATAGATTAGGATATAAATTAAAGGTTCAAACATGCTCAAAATCTGAACCTAAATTTTCAAAAGAAGAATGACTCAAATCTGTTTATTTCTTGAGTCAAGAACAAAAGTAAAAACTGGTTCTAATCAGCTCAAAATCTGAACCAGTTGACAAAGGACAAATAGCTCATACAAAAGCAAAAACAGAGCTATAAAAAGATGAAGTGCTTTGAAATTTCAGATCTTAAGCCTTCCATTTTGATTTAATTTTCTGCAAAATAATAACTATGTGAAGCTTGTTTTTTATGCCATAGATCGGCATCAAGTTAGACTGTTCAATCCTGACTTGTATGCTTTTCAATTTTTGTTTTAGAAATTAGAGAATAAACTTTGTTAGACTGTTTAATCCTAACAGATTAGTAGATTAGGAAGAGAAGCATATGGACTCAACTGTTTAATCTGAGTTCATGGAGAAATAAGGAGTAGAATTAGATTAGTTTTATGCTTTCAAAAGAATAAAATGTTGTGAAAAGAGTTTGCCAATCCAAGTGCACTCTAAAGAAGAAAAAATGTTAGATCAGTAGGATTGGGTAGGTAGAAAGCTTGTATTGATGAAGTACCATTGTTTTCCATGGCTGCTAACATTTTTCAGAACAAAGAAGATCATCTAAGTAAAGAAATGCAACCCAATGGATGAGGAACTGATCAACCTCCCAGAGAATGCAAGTCTGAAGTTTTTGATGCCTTCAAGAAGGCACCATCCCCAACTGGAGCCACTGTTAGCCACCAATAAAATTTTTCATATCAAATGGTGGCTAAAACATTTTTTGAGCCTTCAAGAAACAGGCTTTATTTCTAAAAAGTGTTATCTCTTGAAGACTCATGGAGACATCATGCCCTTGTTTCAATCTTCACTGCTGTTTCCTTTTTCAACTTGGGAATTTTGTTGTTTTCCATGAATAAAGACTGCTGCAAAATCCATTTTTCTCCTCCCTCCACTTCAAAACTAACCTTTATTTTACCCCTTTGTTTCCCATGAAATTCCTCCATTCTCCATTTTTCCCCATTCCCCCTTCATAAAATCCACTTTATAGAGTTTAAAACTTCTTTTTAAACTCTGTCGAAACCCCCAAATCCATCAGAAAACTTTGAAAAATTCATAAAAATACACTTTTTATACTAAGGGTTTAAGCCCCTTTGGGCTAAATCCTAAACCACTTCCCCACATGTGCCCATGCCCTAGAACCAGGCGCTAAGCCCTTTCGACGCTTATCGCATCAGAGAAAACCAAGGCGCGCAAGTTTACTTCTCATGATAAAACTTTCGATGCGATTGGGCCCTGTGACTATTAACCCCCAATCTTATTATCGCCCCATATAACCCTTGTGCCCGCAATCGGGTCCTAAAACATTGTATATTTGCATATCTGATTGATATTTTCCTTTGTAAAGTCATAAACCCACTTTTTCCTAAGTTTGGTCTAAATGCGCCCATGCAATGTTTTTTTCATGAAAATGGGTAGATTGAAAAGCCCTCGCATCATTTTTTCCGATGCGATTAAGCCCCATTTGTATAAACCCTGCTCTCCACTTTACTCCATATAACTCACGCCCGGGACCAAGAGTTAAAGTCCCGAAGCACTAATCGCATCGCAAATTTCAAAATGGGTAGATTGAAAGACCAAGCTCGACCTTCTGATGCGATTGGCCCTTATATATATAAGCCCCGGGCCTATTATTTTTCATATAAACCAATGGCCCCGCGGACGGGCGCCATGCTTTTTTCACATATATATATAACCCGCCCGATACATAAAACCTTTATATTTCATAAAATTTTGGGTTTTCATAAGTATTAAAGGGTTTCCGCCGTTGAAAGTTTTGAAACAATATCCGCCGTTGATCTTAAGCCAATCAAACGGCCCGTGCATCATCGCATCGGAAATTTTCAAAGGGCACATTTCGTGTATGTTATTTCCTCTCCCCGATTGGTCATCCCCCGATCAATCGAGAGCCATTGATCTCCTCCTCACCTTCTTAGATCTAACGGCCCACATTTGCTCCGATCATTAACCTTTCCTCTGCCTTCAAAGCCCTCTGATTTATTTCCCACCGTCGATCTGATCTGCAGATCGATGGATAGCACTCAATAGCATCGACGCCATTCAAAGTTCTTCCCCTGCCGATCGCATCCCTCCGATTGCATTTGGACCGTCCACGTGTCCAGATCTGACGGTCCAGAATGCGTCTCCTGACTTTGGTTATTTTCAATATACCCCGCTTCATAATGTTTCTCGGCCAATCACAGCCATGGATCTCTGCAGATCAACGGCCTAGATTAAAGCGCTCCCCCCACTTCCATCCGCGCATCTATCTCACATCACGTTCACTTCCCCACCGTTAGATCTGAGGCCCCAGATCTGACGACCCACATTCCATATCGCGTAACTTTCAGCGCGAAGGTTAATTTGCCAAAGGCCGCGTGATATGAGCTGTTTTTCAAAGTCACATGTCAGGTGGGAACAAATATTGCGTTCAATAAGGAAAAACCGCCTCCCCGCCTTTTTCTCACGCAAAAACAGTGGTTTTACCTCCTGAAACCACCTTTCCCCATTCTTTATTATGTTTTATAGCGCGTGCCTTCCCACCATTGATCTATGCAGATCAATGAATCAGATCTAATCTGGCCTCTCACCATTGCCCTCCACCTCTACCAAAGGATTTTTAACGCATATCTCCACTGTTGATCTTGTGGGCCAATCTCATCCAATGGCCCATGATCATCCCGAACCCCCAACTTCATTTTTTACCATTTTTTCTCCCCCAAAGGGCTTTTGACCTTATTTCTTCGCATTTTCTTCTATTTTCGAAATAATGTGACTCTTTCAAATTATTAGTTCACAACTGTTCTCGACCGTTGATCTCCTTGATCAGTCATGGATCAACAGTTCTGACTTAATTCTTCCCCCGCTTTCCTTTTTAATCACTGCGCATTAGATCTCCACCATTGGATGCTGCCATCCTATGGCCACACTCATCCCCACAACCTCCAAAGCAGTTAAACCCAATAACGCAGGATTTATTAATTAGTTTTTTATTTTGCAGGTGTTTAATGGTTCTCTCCATTATATTGAAGAAAAGCTAAAGGCCGGGGATGACGATTCTCGTGCCTTTGATTCATATAAAAGAAGCCATTCACAGGGTTCACCTCCACGTTTCATCAATGCTTCATGGGAATTGATGCCATATGAGCCCTGTGTGGCCCTACACATAAAAAAGACAGAATCACATTAAAAAAGACAGAATCACATTAAAAGAGTATCAGTGTTGAAGACCTACCACAACAAAACTGAATATTGAAGATGAATTCCATAGTTCAATGAATTATGGCTAAGAATGATTATCAAAAGCCTAATCCATTAAATTAAAACATAATTAAAGGGAAATTAAAGGATCATCAGACAGAAAGGCCTCCACCACCACAACAGAGGCCAATTGATTCCTCTCAGCTACCACAAAGCCACCTGTTGCCTCAAAGCATTCAAACAGAGGCCAAAGTTATTAATTAGAAAGAATATATTTTCCTCAACGTAGCCGAATAGTTAATTCTGCCAAAGGAACTTAATGCAAAATATCAGCAGAGTTATTATATCATGAAAAGGAGCCTTAAAAGTCAACAAAAGCTCCCACCAAGCTTAATCCTTAAATGTAAAACAATTAATACAGACAGAACATCTGTAAACTTCTTTATCAAGCCCCTCAAAGGCCGAGAATTATTAACTCTGTATTAATTGAACCCACGAGATCTTTTATCAGATCGCACCTCCTCATTCTTTCTATAAATACTCCTGTAGAAGATGAGAAAATGTTGGTTGTAGAACTTTGAAATATACTTGTGCTCGAAACTTTTGATTGTAAATAGTGTTCAAAGGCTCTTGAAGCTCTTCTTGTGATAGAATAGTTAGGATGAGAAGTGAAGATGATTACTGAACTGAAACACTGGACTTAAAGCTGTAACTGGTTTGAAGCATCAATACAAGCTGATTTATGGGATCCTAGTCTATGTCAACGGTGATGTTTTTCCTATTGTAAATCGTTATTTTATTTCTGTTTTCACTTTGTTCATTTTCTCTTATAAATAACAACAAGCATAGAGTTAGGATTTACTGTATACCAGTACCCTTCTCTGACTGATAATATTTATCTAAATGTTTTCTTCTGATTTGTGCTATTTAGGAATGATTTAATTCAGTTCAAGCAGATAGGAATGCTGGCGTTGCCTTGTCCTACTGTCATAGCTAATTGTTATTATTGAATGTTATTTTCAGTTTATGTTAAGTAGAGATGAACTAAGGAAGTTATGGTGAGCCCTGTCCTAGTTTTATCCCCAAACACTGTTTGAATATTTCCCTAAGAATGTGTTTAAAGCTGGCTAGTTTCAAAGTACTTACTAGATCTTAGACCATTTTTTGTTATCATTTGTGTTTCCCTTGTGTTTAATTGTTTTTCTATTGAAAGTATATCAAAATCTAGCTAGTTTCGAAGTACTTACCAGATCTTGGGTTTATTTTATGTTTTTCTTAAGTGTATGTCAAAAGCTGGCTAGTTTCGAAGTACTTACCAGATCTTGGGCTGCTCTTTGTTCTTCATTTGTTTAATTCCCCTTCTTGTTGTATCATTTCATTCCATAAAATCAACTTTAAAGAGATCCTTAGACATAGATGACTTTCCCCATGGACCACTCTTGAACCTGATTGTTTCAATTAAACCCTATTATGACTCGATAGCCCAATGGACTAAAACCAACAAAACATCCATATTTTTGGGCAAAGCTTGTTCTATTTTCTTGCAACTTCTCACCTTTGAAACTCTTTCCATTTAGGACTTTCCACTCAAATAATAATCATGCTCAACCATCCAAAACAAAAAAAAACCCTCAGAATTCATAACTAGCCTAATATCATTACCCAAAACCTTAAAGATAAATCCATATTTTCACTTATTAGAGAGATCCCTCTCCAGATTCAGGAGGCCTAGATCCTAGAATCCCAAAGTTGTTGAAATGGTGTTCTCCCTGCGGTCGGACTTTTGCCAATCTTGATGATTTCAGGGAGCTAACACATTCCATGGTGGCGTCAAGAGATAGTTGAGATTGTTTGTATGTTTGAGAAGGAACTGCCGAAGAGTTTCATGGACTTACAGGTTCATCTTCTAATCCACCTGGTAGATGATGTTGAATTAGTTGGGGTTGTTTCTTGTCGTTGGATGTTCTTCTTAGAGAGGTACATGAAGAAATTGAAAGGTTTTGTTCGACAAAGGGAAAAACCCGAGGGGTCTATGGCAGAGGGGTACATATTGTATGAGTCTTTCTATTATGCTAGTGAGTACATCCAGCAGATCAAAAATAGATCAGGTGCGGTGATTTGGGATGATGAAATGGATGAAGACAAAAGAGAAGGAGAGTTGCTCCAAACGAGTGGAAAAAAGCTCTTGATAAAGAGTAAGTGACTTATAATTTTTCAAATTTACAAAAAGTAAAATCTTCGATATAATGTATATTTTGATCTCTAAGTACTATATAATGTTGGTTTGATTTCATTAGTGAATGCAGAAATTGAAGCAATCAATAAAGTCGTTCTTTACAATTATGAAGCGACACAACCATGGGTCGCATTGTACGAACAAAACAGGATGAAATGGGATAGTGACAGGAAAGAATTTAGACGGTTGAATTGTAGAAGTGTGCCTTATCCCGATCATTTAAAAGAAAATATGCCAAAAATATGCCCCAACAGTTGGGTTGCTGACCAAGTCAGAGAGAAATACAGTGTTACTGGTCGTTACCAGCGTGCTGAAGAGGATGCGCTAAATGTAGGGATTGGGTGCAGCAACTCGGTAATAATATTTTTGATTTATATGTAAATTTGAAACTTGTATTAAGACATCTACATTTCATATTTTAACTGTTGGATTATTATTTATAAGACACATGAGACTATGATTTTTTTAACTTTTTTATAATAGGTGCATTTTTTCCCATCTTTGTGGGCATATGGACACCATTTTCGCATAGAAAATTCCGATGCTGGAAACATTACACAAGACTGTGTAGTGGAAGTCGAGTTCGATCAATCTAGTCGATCTAGCCACCATTATCAAAACCTAGTACGAGGGATGTTAGGTTATGTCGGAAAGATACAAGAGATCATTGAAGTTGATTTTTCTTCTTTCCAATGTATTATTTTTAGGTGCAAGTGGTGGGACACCTTTGATCGGAATAATGTAAAGGAAGATCGCGATAGTTGGCTGATATGTATCAACTCTAGAAAGATGTGGGATGAAGCTAAGGAGCCCTATGTTTTCCCTAAACACTACAACTAAGTGTTTTTTTACCCAGATGTGTTGGATAGGGATTGGTGGTTCGTATTGATACATGACCCTAGATCAAAACATATTTTTGAGAACAATAGTGTTATCATGCATTTCGAGATAGAAGATAATGAGGGTGATCATGAGAACCGAGAGTGATATGGTACATGTGTTATTTCATCAATATTTATACTTTTTAAGATGGGTTTTTTCGAAATATTAATATAATATGTATTTTGAATTAATTGGTAATTTGCATTGTGTTAATGTTAAAATCAATAATTCACTTGATAATTTGCAATTATGTTGATCTAAAAAACAATGGCGTACTGTATAATTTTTTTTTTTTTTTGTATCTAAGTTCGTAATAAAATAATGATAATTCTAAAGTACATGAATTTATTTGCATTATTTTCTAAACTTTATTATATTACAATAAATCATATTATTCTAGATTTATTATTTTACAATTATTTAAAATTTACAAATTTACAAACTCAAAAATTTTAATAAATTCATTTCACATTAATACAATTAAAATTTTACAAATATTTTACATACAATTACAATTATAATTATAATTACAATTTTATAATTTCACATACAATTACAATTTTAGAATTTTACATATATACAATTACAATTTTACAAATTAAAAAATTACAAAAAACCATCGTACAAACATCAAATTTGACTAAAAAACACATTCTGCAAAATCACTAACTGCATCATCATGATCATGATCATCTAACAAAATAAAATTAACATTATATATTAACATCATCACAACACAAACATCAAATATACATCTCATGTCAAAGAACTCATGCTATCACATACACATCTATTTGCAAGCTGCACATTAAATGAACATATCTAACATGACCTAACAACATACACATCATGATGATCACCAGCATGTAAATTAAGTACAACTGTAACATGAACATAAAATACATGGACCATATATATATATATATTATATAACTGAATAATGTTAAAAATATACAACTATAATATAAATGTCATGGATCAGCTGGTGGTAATACAACATCAATATCAGTACTAGAGTCGATGGTCCAGCCGCATCTCCATAATGACTCCTGCTAGATGCTAGTGGAGACTCATGCTCATCTGGCGCGATGCGAGGTGAACGATCATGAGATGATGGTACGTTGCGCCTCACAGACTGTCCATCATAATGTGCAACAATCCTCGTCAGTTGCGTAAAAGCTGTCATAACTCTTGCGACATGCCGCATCAGGATGTACATGTCATGCAACATGCCTCTCCACATCCGTAATAGCCTATCATCGACCTATATGTCTCTGTAATGAGAGGGCCTGATGCTCGCCTCAATAATCAATGCAATGAGTTGGTCACCCAACTCCATCCTGTATCTAGCATCACCAAGTCGGCCGCGCACCAACACACCAGCAGGAGTAGGTATTTGATCTGTACCAGCCTCCTGATGATCCTCGACATCTGGCATGCCCTCATCGTCATCAAGATCCACACTTGGATCAGGTGGTGGTGGCGGCATCTCCATGCCATGAAAAGAGCCAATGTATGCAAAATATATACAAGTACACAACAATAATTAGACAATTTCATTACACAATTTAATAAAAACAAGTTAAATAAAATGTTCGAATAAGTTTAAATAAAACAATAATATTACCTCTATAATCTGGCAGCTCATCAGCTGTGAAGAGGATGTTGGCACATCCTTGCCAATCCAACCCCGCATAAGGATAGGGGACCATAATGAAGGGATGCTCATAAACACTGGATAGCAACTCCAGTGCATCATCTGATATCCTCGCTAGAAAAAGATTCTCCTCCCTCTTGGGCATCATCTGCCCCCACATGTGCATACGTGCCTCAGTAACCGGCCTACGAGGTTGCCGAAGAAAACTAGGTCTCATCTCTGGAAACCTCTCAAAAAATAAACAAAAAAACTCTGAAGCAAAAGGGAATTTGACCCTCCCTTGTGCATGAGAATGACATCTACCTAATGCTGTACAGAAATGCTGCAAAAAAATGGCAGACCACCTGACAAGTCATGGTTGCTATAGTAAAGAATCAACATAATATAAAAGTGAGAAACTAATGCATTTCCCGTCACTAGTGTTGTGTGAAATGGTTGAAATGATAAGTGAGAGACACTAGACCTCCTCATGACCAAACACACCAATACGTAACTGACCTCTAGCGACCTGAAAATATGTAGGAGATGCGAAATTTGCTCCAATGTATCTCTGGGAGTGAACTAACTGACTCCATGCCACACAACCAGTTGGAACCTCGGGGAACGAGGGAAAATCCACCCCTCTCCTTGATAGCCCTGTAATAAAATATACATCCTCCTCAGTGGGCATGTACCACTGGTTGATACCAACTCGGAAAGCCTATCGCTGGGCATTCCACCTTCAGATAAGATGTCTCAAAAACAAAATATGGGACTTTAGGAAAGTAGCCTCCTCATAAAACTTGAGGAGGCCTACATGCCTTAGGAGCCCCTGCGTCGCTTCTGTAATAGGGTGAGGATACGCATCTCTCTCCCTCTCTCTTGCCTCGCACAAGTGAACGATGTTACACTGTTCCGCCTGCTGTTGTTGTTGTTGCCCCTCTTCTCTCCTTTTATGTCTCTAAATGATTGACATATTAAACAATTTTTTTTATTAAATGACACATGTACTTAGAAATATATGTATATAAATATTTTTTGAAAAATAAATAAAACAACAGTCGGTGCGCAAAAAACATAGTCACGCACTAGTCCCGATGTGTCTTTCAAGAGAGCGCACATGAAACGGTGCACCTAATTATATTCAGCGCACCAGGGGCAGTGCTCCAGAAAATGTTTTTAGCACATCGTTTAGTACGTGCAGTGTCAGGAGGGTGGTGCGCTGACTACACTATATGCCCCAGGGTGTATATCTGTGTCAACACACCGCCCTCCTGCCACCGTACATAGTTGTCGGTGCGGTATTTTAAAAGGCCGCACCATTGATGCAGGCCAAATACGGTAAGCCATGCACTGACAAAAATAGCCATCCCGGGGCAGTTATTTCGGTCAATACACCACATCACCACTATTCAACTAGGTCAACGGTGCGGCCAGGTAACCGACCACACCGCTCTTTATAAAGAAAATTAAAATAACACGGTGTGCCTTTGGTACCACCTCGGAACCGGTGTGCATACCCTTAGCACCGGTTTACCAGGCTGAACTGTTGACAATGTCAAATTGCGGTATGCGGTGCGCTGACCAAATTACGTGCCCCAAGACGGATAATTACGTCAACGCACCGAGTTGCCATGATACCACATTGTCAACGGTGCGGCCTGGTAAACGAACACACTGTTGTTTACATTTTTTTTAAATAACATGATGTGCCTCATGGTACCACCTCGAAACTGGTGCAGATACTGTTAGCACCGATTGCGGTGCGACCTGTAAATTTACAGGTAGCACCGCAAACTAGTGCGAGCCGAATGACTCGAGCGCACTGCGCAATAATATATATATATATATTTTAATGGTTAATTTTAAGGTTTTTTGAAATTCTAATCGGCTAAAAGGTTTAATTATGGAAAAACAAGAAAAATACCTAGACATTTACTCGTCGAGGAGGCATATTGGCTGTAGAATTTTCAAAAGAAAAATTGTCCATTGTTTTATAAAATTCAAGCTGGAGATTGGTGGAAATGCACAGCAACAGTGAGTACAATAAGTGTAATGGGAGCACGGATGTCAGGGCGGCTCAAACAAGGATAACTTGCACCAGTGCTTGAGAGCTCTGTAGCACTGACAAAAGTGAAAAATGTGGTTTTTTGGTCGTAATTTGTTTTGTTTAACCCTGTTCCGGTGCACGGGGTTTTTATTGGCGTACCGGTGTGTTTACAGTATGCCGCCCTGAGCTGTTTCTGTTTTCACGCGCTTTTATGAGGCACCGAGGCGGTGTATCTATAACAGATGGTGCTCTACAGTAATATGATGCACCAGGTATGGTGTCTGATGAGCCAATGATTTGTGCGGTTTTTCAGCCGAAAATTTTCTTTTATTTAACCTTTTTCCGGTGCACGAAGTTTATGGGGATCCCGATGCATTTCCTTCATTCCGCCCCAGGCAGTTTCTATTCAGTGTGTGTTTGATTAGGCACCGATGCTGTTCCTTAATTAAAGGCACTGGGCTGGTGTGTACGGAGCTCATGGTTTTCGGTGTGCGAATGTTTTGTGCGGTTTTTTGGCCATAATTTTTTTTGTTTAACCATCTGCCGGTGTACAGGGTTTATGGGTGCCCCAGTGCGTTTGATTTATTCCACACCGGGCAATATCCATTTTCGCACAAGTTTTTGGAAGCACCGGTGCGGTAGAGATGTAAGGAACCGATGCTGTATAAGAATAGGATGCACCGGGCGGGTGTGTTAGGAGCGCACGGTTCCTAGTGTGCCTATGATTTGTGCGGTTTTTTGGTTGTAATTTTTTTATTTATTTAACCCTATTCCAGTGCGTGGGGATTTCAAGGCAGCCCAATGCGTTGGTGACCCAGTGCGTTTAAGGGCGACTCGGGTGGTTTCAGTTTTTGCGCATTTTTTATGAGGTGCTGGTGTGCAAATTATGTAAAGTACCGATGCTCTACAAAAATAAAATGCACCGGGCGGGTGTGTATGGAGCGCACGGTGTCCGGTGTGCCAATTTTTTAATCGCACTGATGCTTTCTCTTGTTGAACGCACCAGTGCATTTTACGGTGATAAGAGCACCGGACGAAATACATCCAGAAAAACCTTCGCCCACCAACCTCCTCTAGGAACCTCCGCTAGAAACAGATGTCTAGGGTATTTTTATAAGGGGTTCCTCAAAAAAATTTGCTAGAGGGTCTTTTCCTTGTAGTGAAGGGAGGTTAACTATCATTTGTGTGATTAGTAGGTTGCTTGCATGAAACTAGACATCCATTGGATTGCCCATGATCCTTGCATAGTTTAGGAAGGCCAAAATTCCTAAAAGAATAGGGATTGCGTTCATCAGGAATTGCGCAAGGTAGGGAAGATGTTTAGATGTTGAGAATTGGCTAAGTGTTGGTCAGTTTTGTCCAAGATAGTGTGAGACAGTTAGCAGAGTGCATGAGACTCTTGTGAGAAGAGTGCATTGTAATTGTTTCATGATTCCATGGTTAATATACAATAGAAGATAGAGGGGTTTTGAGCAACAATAATTCCCTAGGAAATTATCTGTGTTATGGTTTGATTTGATTCTTTCTTTGCTTCATGTGATTGGCGATTGTATTTGATTTCCGCAATTGATTTGTAGAAGCGATTCAGTATCTAGCTTTAGTACATTGTTAGAGTGAATTGAATCCATTGATATACATATGTATGCATAATTTCTACAGATAGAATGGATTAATAATCTCATTTCTTCAGCTTCTTTCTCTATCCTGCCTAATGGATCACCATATCCACCTTTATCTTCTACTTGAGGGATTTGGTAAGGTGAATTGTTATCTCCATTTCCCTTTATCTTGAAAGTGGAGGGATTGGGCCACTCCTTCAAAGTAGTAATATCAGAGAAATAAATGAATGACTTTCTAGGGAGGATCTCCCACTCACCTTCCAACAATTTTTGGATGACACTATTTGAATGAGAACTCCAACGGTTCATGAAGCTCAAGCATTAAATCAGAGAAATAAATGAATGACTTTCTAGGGAGGATCTCCCACTCACCTTCCAACAATTTTTGGATGACACTATTTGAATGAGAACTCCAACGGTTCATGAAGCTCAAGCTCTCACTAATATCCTAGAACTGTTCTTTACTGCTTTAGGTATGGATATTAATACAAATAAATCTCAAGTTTTTTTCTTTAGCACTCCAATGGTTTTTCAGTGACATGTGGCTTGAATCTTGGGTTTCCAAATTTGTAAATTTCCTTCAAAGCATTTAGGTGCACCATTGGGGGATAACTCCCTTATATGGAACATGTGGGAGGAACTATTATCCAAATTTTATAATAAATTGGCAGGCTCGACTTTTAGATCTCTTACCATTTCTAGAATATTAGTACTCCGAGAGTAGTAGTTCAAGCTCTACCTTTATATTTTTTCTAAAGAATTATGGCACCATCCATTCTCCAAGAATTACGATGAATCCATCAATATTTCCTTTGGTGTGGCTCATGTTTGGAAAATAAATGGTCTTTAGTAGTGTGGGACAAAATTTTCCAACCAAATCTTAAGGGAGGAGTGGGGTTGCACAATCCTTCAATCATGGCAACATTATTGGGAGAAACAAATTAGTGGAAGGGGGCCTGGACCTTTGGAAAAGAATTTGGAAGCGTAAATATTCTCCTCAAAATTCTTAATAAAATCTAATCAGTCTGAATACCATGGCTCCTAACTCATTGATTTGGACTCTCGAAAAAAAAGAATGAGTTTGATCCAAAAGCATTTCTTTTAGGAGATTAAAAATGACAACACAACTATATTCTAGGAGGATTCATGGAAACAATTACCCAAACTGGGTGACCAAATTGATTTAGAATTGAAGAGCCAATATATGACTGCCCAAGGCCTAATCATAATTGCGGACTATTAGACAGAGGATGAACGTAACTCACGATTGTGTCGATGGATTCTACCAAGGACATGGCTCCCCATACCATATGGTGAAGTCTAATAAGTTTTTTGGAGAAATATGTAAAATAGACGTATTTACTATTCAACTCAAGAAGACAAATTACGGTGGGGGTACATGTCTAAATACATTTTATTTTATTATTTTATTATTATTATTGAAGCGTACCACTTAGAAGTGGGTCATCAAGCTCTAATAACTAAATAAGTCCGGTCCAAAATATGGAAACATAATCTATGGCCAAATATCTCTACCTTTCTTTGGCTTCTACTACAGAATAAGTTGTTAACATGGGAAAACATTAAAAAAGGAAACTACTAGGGTCCTTTTTGGTATCCACTTTGTCTTCTAAAATTAGAGAATCTATAACATGTATTCAATAACTTTATCTTCTCAGTGGGATTATGGAATAGACTGGCATAATTTTTTATGCATACTAGTATGGATCCCACAAATATTTCCAATACTATTATTATTTGGCACCCTCAGGCATTCTCAAATCAGATTCTAAATTACATTTGGACCATCTTGCCTATATTTCTCCTTTGGGAGATATGAAAAGAGAGAAATAGACTCAATTTTTAAGGTCTCCTTTATCCCCTTGGACTCCATTGGGAATTCTATTATATACCATGTCAAGGAATCAATTATTTCTTTTCCCTGGTCCCCACTGGATTAATAAGAAGTGAAGTGAGGCTCCTACATGTTTGGTTCCCCTGCCCCCCTTATCTTGTACTTTAACCTAACTACCACTTCCACCTTCTTTCATAAAACTAATTTTGATGGGACTTTGAAAGGAAATATTGGGTCAACGGGTTACGATGACATTATTCAAGATCAAGAAGGCATTCCCATTTAATATATTCTAAAACACTTGTAATTGACAGTAGTAATGTGACCAAACTTGTGGGTCTCCACATGGGATTAGAGTTTTTTTCACTTCCAAGGCATCACCAAGCCCTTGGTAGAAGGTGATTCCAAAATTATCATAAATATGGTATGAAAACTTTAGAATGATACCCAGATACACAAGGTTTTATTGAGTTGGAGGCTGGCATCTCTCTTTGATTAGATATATTCCCTCATTACCCACATTCCAATTATTATTCCAATGCATTTTCGATGTTCATGCAATAAAATAATAGATTTGATAGCTAGTTATGTGTGTTTAGATTATTCTTCCCCTGTGTCATCCTCTTGAAATTTTTATTTATTTATTTATTTTTTTTTTATTTTTTTTTCTGACTCTCCTCTTAAGGCTGTGCTGGAAAATTACTTAGAAAGGTTTTCTAGTCCTGGATGGGGTGACGATTGAGGTAGAAGGGGGAATGTGGTGGGGGTGGGGGTTGGGGGGGCTCTTTCGCCGTCCCACCTAGCCAACAAATCGGGGGACGTAGTGGCACACCCCCGTGGATGTTTTAATGACAAGGATATACTGTAGGAAAACTATAATTATGTCAAGTGATACCATGAAGGCACTGCCATCGACAATGAGTTTTTCACAATTTTTATGTGCGATAATTGAGTTTTCACTTGTGAGTTGGTAATGGGTGTAAATATATGATCCATGACACTAAGCCTACATCCATATTTGGAGTTTCTTCTTGAGGTGAGTTGCTCACAAGGGTATTCAAGCTCAATGTATAGAGGGTATGAGACATGTTTGGTATGGAAGTATACTGAGCTAGACCCTGATGTGGTTTTGACTGGAAAAACATTGCACAATAAGATGAGATTTCAACAAACATTGGGAGCTATTTCCCTCTTTTCTTTGATGCAATGATTTGGAATTGGTAATATTTTTTTTCAATTTAGAATTAGTTTTAGTCTGTTTTATCTCATATCCTATATGTTTTTCACTTATTTTCTACATTAGGGCTTGATATTACTGCTTTTCCTTTCTCTTCCTCTCTTTCATGGCTACTTCTACTAGTCATACCCCCTAGTTCTCATCGAATCTTGCCTTATTTCCTGCACCCCCACTGTTTCTCCTACCCTTGGGATCCCCTTTTCTTCCATTGTGCTTCCTCTCCTCCCCTCAGTTTGTTTTATGATTCCTATTGCATGCTCTGCAATTTGAGTGTGCTCATCATAAGCTCCCATTTTGGTGTCTTCTTTATGGTTTGTTTCTTGTTGGGACACACTTATTCTCCTCCCCCTCATTTTGTGTTGATGTATCTAGTGTACTTATTTAGAGGTCCCATTAGCTGTGGCGGTAGTCTTTCTGGCACTTGACCTGCATGGCACCCCTCCCAATTCCCTAAATTCTTAAGCCAGTCTTGGCCTCTACTCGAGCTTTACGGATTCTATGACCTTTCCCCTATGCCTTGTCAGTGGGCGAGAGTTCGGAAGGGTGTCACCTATTACCAAGAGCAGGCCCAAATGGGAAGGACACACATGCAAAATCCTTTGGAGGACTTTGCCTCACGCTATCATGACCTCACGCTAGGACACATTAAGGAAGAACTCACCATAATGAGAGGGGAGTTTCATCTCATAGAATTCCCCTCTCATATGCAAAGGTTCTTGCTGAATGGGCAGATTTGATACTATACACAGGGCATACGAGAGGTCATTTCAATCAATATATGCAAATTTTTCATCTTTATTAGAAGATGAAGGTTTTACTGGGGTGCACTCTCTTGGATCAACACGAGCATATAATGGATATTCTCCATTCCCTTGAGAATTTTCATCGACATATGAGGGACTTAGATCGGAAGATGGAATGAATTGAACAACATCTTAGGATACCCCCCTCGGAGGGAGAACCTCTGGGGATACCAAAGAGCCCATACAAGACTTTGTTTCAGACTTGGACCCTTTAGTCTAGTTTTTATCATGTCTGTGTTTTATGGTTCCTTTTCTATAATTTCTTTTCTGAAAACCAGCTCAAGAAATTCTCTCATTTTTGGCATGTTTAATTTTATCTCTCCTAGTACTCAACTACCTCTTTCCTCTCTACGAAGAGTAAATTTTTGGATTTGGTGAGGTATCCCTACTGAGAGTCTGTCTTGAATGTTTCAAATAATCTTTTAATTTCTAGTTTTTAAGCTAATGTAATTCACCCAAAAAAAACCTTGTATATTAAAATTCTTTTTATTATTACTAATAATAAAAAAATAATAATAAGTAAAGTTAAAGTTTAGTTAATTTTTATGTTTTTTAAATTTTAGCAACATCATATGTATGATGAAGTAAGTGTTTTGATGCTTATTATTAATTTATGCCTATGGATAACAGAATAAACTTTGAAACGGGAACTATAAACTGAAAACGAGAATTCTAGCCAAAAAACCCCAAAAAACATGAAAAACAACCCCAAAACGAAAAGTGTATAGTCTAGAACAAGGTTTTATTTTTTTTTCAGGGTTAATTTGCAACATTTTTTAAAAATGGTAGTAAAACCATTTTCATGTGCCAAATAAATGGAAAAAACACACTAACGTTGGTGCTAGAATACCATTTTTATTTTTCAGGTACAATTTAAACATATTTTTAGTAATGACATTAAATATAAAATAATGGGATTTTAAACACATTTAAATTCCAATAATTTTTATCCATGTCGTTTAACATATAATATCATGACACTAAAAATCCCTAAAATTCCAATTGTTTTCAACCATAATTTTAAAGATAAAATATATTTCACAAATTTTCACCCATAGAATAAAAAAACATTAAATTTTCAACATATTTCAAACATGATATTATGAAAAAATTATATGATTAAAATAACCCAATGAAACATAAATTATTTCTCCAGGTTATTGTTGCATTTTGAATATTTTAGAAAAATGAATTCATCATAATTAAAACATATAATCCAACAAACATAAAAATGACTCATAACTTCATGTAAGATCATATGTAAGTTAAAATATCGTTTTCATTGCTCAATGGAAACATCATTTATATAAATTGTCTTACACAATTATTCAAAATCACTCATTATTTCTTGCACACCATCTAAATTCACATCTTCAGATGAATGATTGGCTGCAGATGAAGATGTTCCATATTCTTCTCTTTCATCAACTAGTGCCCCATCTGAGTCAACATGCATGATCACCACTTGAGGTTTTAAAAGTCTTCTAGATCTACGACTGGGTTCAGTAGACTTCCATCTCAACATTGTTTCTTCTAGTAGCAACCTCTTCAGAATATCTATCGTCCTGGAGAGAAGAGTTCCTCTGTGCGATGACGATTTATATTTGTACCCTTTCTTTTTCTCTTTCCGCCAATTTTTTTATCAACTACCATTTATACCTTCTACACACCATTGAATGGGTGTGTGTTTGTGGCATACCAATGTACTTCAACACCTATAACATCTTCATTTTATATAATGACCTTTATAACCTTGGCAACCCATAATGGATAGCCATGTGGATATTCATGTGCTAACGCTGCGATCATGCAACCCTCCTTAATATCCTGTACTGAACCCCTATGAAGGTATTCCATGGCTTCACGTTGTGAACGATATCTTCTAGAACCAATATACATTTCTCTTTCCTCCACCTATGTAGAATTAATAATACCTTGTGATTGTTGTTGTTCAATAATGTTTGTTTCCTCCTGTTCATTTGACACATTTTGTGGTTAAATAAATGGAGTCTTCAAAATCATATCTTCATTTGCTGGTCTTGAAAGGATATCACTCTGATCATTGAAAAAGGACTCCCACCAAACTGATCAACAACATCAAAGTACTCATACGTATATCTAATGGATTTTTTAATTTCTTCGAGGCATTCAGAATAATCTATATCTCTCTTCTACATTCGTGCATTATTAAATTCACCAACTAATTGTAATAACAATACATTTGACGCAAATATTGGATGATATGGAATGAACTTCAAAAATTCCAAACCTGATGACGATGCCCATTCTGCAGTAGTTGAATACTTCTTGCCCCATATAAATGTTTTCCCATCAATTTTTTTGATACATAATTGACGTTGGAAGCTAATGTCATTAAGTTGTTCAATGCATTTCTCCTCACCATGCGATCCTAGAATAAACCTTTTCATGTCAACAGTTTCTTATAACATATGAAAAATAGGCTCTGACATATATGATTTCTTAATACATTCAATTAATGATGGAAAAATCCCAACATCCTTCCTCCTCAATGTTACTGAAAAACGACTGAACATCTAATCAATATGGTCGTGAGTGTGCCCAGCAAGAAGAAAACCAACCTTTACCTTATGAAAAATTCTCAATTCAATAATCATGTTTAGATATCCAAAAACAATGTGATTTTTGTTTTCATGACAAGTGTTGTCTAATTGTAGATACAAAATTTCAGGAAGATTACCACACCAATGAGAAAACACCTCACGAATTATGGTTATTTTCAGATTTCCATCATTATGAATATTTGGATTTGTGAAATAAACTCTTGGTGACATTTTACCATTGAAGACCATACAACCAACCAAGTGAAACTAGATAAAATTTTCCTCCTACAAATTTTTGGGTGTGCAAAGAAAATGTGGTAGAAGTGTTTTCTTCTAGTCCATACCATCAATTATCAAACCCAAATATTGATTTGGATTATCATAGCACTTATTTCTATGATTGTACAACTTTTTCCTTTCACTTGTTTGCTGTTCGTGATGCTCTTGAAGTGCTTTGACAATGGAATCTACACATAATATAAAATAAACCTATTAATAAATACATTTTCATAGTTTGTTAGGTCCCTATATTACTATTATAGTCCATTATTGTTGTTAGTGTAACCCCCTTATTGTTATTATTGTGCCCTTAAATTATTATTGTTAGGTTGGCTAGGATTACATTGTGGCTGCACTAGGATTACATTGTGGGCCCATGGACTCCTATATAAAGGTTTATGTTGAATCGTCAAGAATTTGTTGCGTCGTAATGTATTGGAGGTTTCCCCCTCGAAGTGGCTTATTTATAAGGCGTTGATATCTCTTTTCTTCTATTTTTGGAGCTGGTTTCACAACATTTGGTATCAAAGCCAACATTCGGTAACATTTTCCATGTTTCATGCTTAAATAAGGTTATAGGTGAAAATCTTCCAATTCAAACAATATTGCCAGAACTTGATGAGGAAGGAAAAATCATATTGGAACCTAAAGCGGTCACGGAAACAAGAACTCGACAACTACGAAATCGATCAATTTCAGAGTATCTCATCAAGTGGAAGAACTTACCCACTGAATATTCCACATGAGAGGATGAGAATTTTATATAGAAGCACCCAGAGCTACTCAAGCGTTGAGGACAACACTTTTTTGAAGGAGAGGGGCTTGTTAGGTCCCTATGTTACTAGTATAGTCCCTTATTGTTGTTAGTGTAACCCCCTTATTTTTATTATTGTGCCCCTAAATTATTATTGTTAGGTCGGCTAGGATTACATTATGGCCCCACTAGGATTACATTGTGGCCCCATGGACTCCTATATATAGAAAGGAGGTTTTGTAATTTGAATCATCCAAGAATTGTTAATTCATGTAATGTATTGGAGGTTTCCCCCTCGAAGTGGCTTATTTATAAGGCATTGATATCTCTTTTCTTCTATTTTTGGAGCTGGTTTCACAACATAGTTGATCACTATACAATTTACAAGAATAATGTTATGAATGCTTACCTCTTTCTGCTCCTTGAAATTTATCCCTTTTTGATTTTAGAGAAGCACATGTATTGCAAGCCCCCATCCCTGTCTTCTTAGGAATATGCACATTTTGAATTCTCTCCTCCATATCTGCACTAAATATTGATATGTAATAAAACGACCATTTCCTTCAACACCTTCTGCATATTCCTTGTATAAGTTGTAGATTTCTCGTCTTGAGAAATTATATAGAATATGTATTGTATCTCTATTTGGCGAACGCTCTCCATATTTTGAAAATAAGTCTTGCAACCATGAAATTCCAGTGTTTGCTAGTGGCCCGAATTCTCATTTATGACGAACTTCTGAATAATATGTAGGATCCTTTTCCAAATTATATTGGATTCTTGATAGACGAAAATTACCAATTAAATGAAACATTTTGAATGTATTTCTACATAGCAATAAAGACCCAATATGATAATCATAACCTTCCAGTGTAGATTGCATGCACCCCACTAAGTATCATGCTTTTATTCATTGACAAATAATTCTTCCTTTTCTCCAAAGCAAACTTGAAATCCAGTTGTTTCAAGCAATACTTTTTACAATAGTCACTTGAAATGAGATCACTGATAGAGATTATTCTCGTGAGATATTTTACTCTACCCCTTGTAAAACTAGAAAATCTTGGATTGATACGAAAATGTCTACTCCTACTCCTAGATACAATATTTGTTGGCAACATCTCCATCATTTCATCATTCTCTGAACAAGAATTTCCATCAATATTATGAGGAATATTATTCTTACTATGATCATTTTCAATATAGTTAAGAAACTCACCACCATCATTGTTTGAAAAATATTCATTACCATCTTCGGCGACATAAAAATTTTCAATACCAGCATCTGTGGTATTGAAATAATGACTTGGAGGATATCCTTCACCATCTTTATCTTTCCCTTCATCATTTCTGCGATCATAGTCCATAGGATTAGGACTATGTGGAAAATCCGACTCTCGATTTATTGGAAATTACCTTCATCACTGCTACTCTCATAGTCCATATGATTAGGACTAAGTGGAAATTGAGACTCTCGATTTGCTGGAAATTATTCATTATGCGCTTCATCGTTGCTGTTCTCAAAGTTAATAGGGTTAGGACTAAGTGGAAAATGTGACTCTTTATTTACTGAATTTTTTTCATCATGCCATTCATCACTATTTATCTCATAGTCCTTAGGATTACGAATAAGTGGAAAATGTGACTCTCTATCCACATAAAATTATACATCCTGCCATTCATCACTATTACTCTCATAGTCCTTAGGATTAGGAGTAAGTGGAAAATGTGACTCTCTATCCACTGAAAATTCTACATCCTTCCATTCATCACTATTGCTCTCATATTCCTTAGGATTAGGAGTAAGTGGAAAATGTGACTCTATATCCACTGAAAATTCTACATCTTTCCATTCATCACTATTGCTCTCATAGTCCTTAGGATTAGGACTAAGTGGAAAATGTGAGTGTCTATTCACCAAAAATTCTTCATCCCACCATTCATCACTATTTCTCTCAAAGTCCTTAGGATTAAGACTAAGTAGATATTGTGAGTCTTTTTTTTTTTTTTTTCGAAATTCTTCATCTTGGCCTTCGTCACTATTGCTCTCATAGTCCATAGGATTAGGACTAAGTGGAAAATTTGACTCTCTATTTATTTGAAATTCTTCATCTTGCTCTTTGTCACTGTTTTTATCGTTATATTCATCTATATGAATAGAGTTGTTACATGATGAATATGTTGATGGTTCATAAAACAAAACTTCAATATCAGAGGAATCCATAATATTCAAACAAAAGATCTTGAACGATGCAAATGATATCTATCCCAATAATAATATATAGCTGAAAGAATGTAATTTTCCCTCCAAAATTTCCCTCTAAATTTTTTTGCTGAAACATTTTTCTTGAAGTATGTCTCTTGAAATTTTATTTCTATGATTTATTTAAAAAAATTATACTAAAATATTATCTTGAATATTGAACGTAATTTCGATTTAAATTTTCTAGACATTTTCCTTTTAATATTTTTTTCCAAATTAAAATAATATAAATTAATTGTATAACATTTACTTTATTATAAATTTTATTTTTTAATATTTATCATATTTTTAATCCCACATTCACCCCACAGAAAAGAAATTTCGTAATTTCCGCTTTATAATAAATTTCATTGTCACTATTCCGCACATTACATCTAGGTTTCTCGATGTTTTGTTTAAAAACTTGGAACGATTTTCTGGAGCAAAACATTGTCAACAAGAGATTCTCACTTTTGAAAGGTTAGTTCCCCTTCTACTTGGAAATTTCAATGAAGAATTTGAAGAAAATTATTTGTTAGATGCCAACAAATCAATTCTTTTTTACATCCATATAACCATAAAAAACCAA
Organism: Pinus albicaulis; assembly: GCA_034641835.2. Classification (NCBI taxonomy): domain Eukaryota; kingdom Viridiplantae; phylum Streptophyta; class Pinopsida; order Pinales; family Pinaceae; genus Pinus; species Pinus albicaulis. The sequence goes on from CM076577.1 coordinate 597,090,221, forward strand.
TTAAAATAAATTTATTATCTTAAAAAAAAAAAAAAGCCACATAGACATGGTGGGTGGGCCCACCCGGGGTCGACACCTGGCCACTGTGGGCTGGGTGGGCATGCTCACTGCCCCCAGATAGGTAGTGGTCCTGAATCAGGGCCCCCACCTGCCTGGGGGGTCGGTGGGCGTGCCCACCCGACCTAGGGCGGCTGTGCCGCGGGCGAACGAGCCCATGGGCAGGCGTTCGCTCGAGCCCAATGGTAGGTGTGCCGTGATGCGAGCGGAGATGCCCACGGGCGAGTGTCCACTCGCAACACATGCGACCATGACGTCTTGTTGTGGGCGGACACGCCCATGGGCGGGCATCTTCCCGAGCCCAACGACAACCGTTGGGTTTGGGCAGACGCCCGCCCATGTTGTCTACCCGTACGAGCGCCCACATCGGCCCCACACTGGCGGGGGGGGATAATTATGATCAGCTTGGTTTCTTAGAATCAAGTAAGTTATCATTCTTAGAATCGAGCGGGGAAATTCTCGAATTTGGTCCCAAAAAAAAAAAAAAATATATATATATATATATATATATATATATATATATATATATAATGCTTTTTTATTTTTTATTTTATTATATTTTATTTTATTTTTCCGGTAAGGTCGGGGAGAAAATTATTTTTTTATTTTTATTTTTAAAGGAACTTGTTTTAAATTTAGGAGGGGTGATTCTGAGAATCGACCAAAAAAAAAAATTGTTTTCTAGGGGGGTTGGGGAGATGACCTGTGAAAAAAATGGATTTTTGTTTTACAGTTGGGGTAGAGGATAAAATGTAATTTTTATTTTATTTTTTAGAAACTGGTTTTATATTTTGGTATTTTGGATGAATCTAAATGCACACTAAACCTAGAGGTGATGTACCTTTTTATGGTTTGTTTTAGTTTGTTTATTTTGTTTACGTAATATATATATATTTTTTATGATTTACTAATTTATAGGTACATATATTTGTCTACAGGAAAATGACATCAAGGAAGGTTTCTATCAATCTTTCCGGACCAAAGTCAACCATTGCATCACCTAAAGCTACAGGTGGGCCCTCAAAAAATATCGCTGAACGAATTCCACCTCAGTTAATTACTGAGAATGTAGGAGATGTCGCCACAAAATAAAATAAGTTGGTTTCATACTGGAAGAAATCAAAAGAAGTAAATCGTACAAAATATGCATGGTTTCTAAAAGATATGGAAGGTGAAACTCTGCAATTATATCTATATGCTAGTAAGAATTTTGATGCTGCAAGTTATGATCTGGTGGGAAAAGTACTAGACCTATATATTTTTCCGAGTTCTGAAAATGTTTCTATAATTTCAAAACTACCCAAGTCACATGATAAGCTTCGATATCATTTTACATTGGCGATGTATAACACAGGGGAGGATTCTTCAAGGATATGCAAACAAATCGTACATAATATTGCATAGAAGATTGTAAGTATTTTTATTTACACTTATGTGTTTTGCGCTATTCTAACTGTATAATTATATTTTTAATAAATTGGTTATTATTGGCATATTATATTTTTTTTGACATTATTTTGCGGAGAGAATTTCAATTATGTTGCGGGGAATCTATTATATAGAGCAAGATATTATGAATTTTGTCTCCATTTTCCATGAACATGAAGAAAAAGATATGGGAAAGAAGCAAAAAAAATACTTCATGATGCTACAAGACTATATCAGAGGGATTGATCTAGTAAAGGTAGACATGTTACTTTTGAAAATGAGGAAGTCAAAGTTGAAGTTGAAGATGAAGACTGTGTTTCCATTACTGAGGATAAGAATAGAACTGATGTTAGAAAGGAGAAGAGCCATAAAATAACAAAAACAAAAATTCCCAAGAATGTCTCCCTTCTAGTTGAGGATGATGAGATTTCTTCGGTTGAATAAAATGTCATAACCAATAGGAGGAAGAAACAAAAAATTACTCATTCTGAAAAAATCATGGACAACAGTGAGTGTCCTAGTGAAAACTCAAAAGAAAGCAGGGAAATCATTACACGAGGAGCTGATTTAGAGGATTGCGTTATTAAAACAAAACAAAATGCCATTCGACATCATTAACGAAGACAAATTTAATTGAGGGTGGTCAGTGATTTCAACTTAATGTCATTCAAGTCTACAAGCTAGATGAAGGAAAGTTCAAATATCAAATTAGAAAGCCATACCACTTGCATGTTCACAATTTGAAACATTGATAAGGTACAACCCTTCTGCACATGTGGTTGATTATGTTCTTCTTATTGATCCAATTCAGGTTCCAAAACAAGAAGAATTTGACAAGTCAAAATTTGTTGAATACAAATATTATGTACTTGGGGGCAACCGTTCTGTAGAAGCTCAAAGGAAATTGATGGAGGAATATCCCAATAACCCACGTTTTCAAACGATGAAATGTATCATTTATGCCGGTTTAACAAATACAAAAGCAAATTTATTGACATGGGATCATAATTCAGATAATGCGTATAGGATGTCTATGAATTTCATCCAATGGGTCAGATTTATTCATAATGAATTTGAAGAAAAATGTGGTGGGGATAAGACAAAGGTTGATCATGCATTTGAGAAGGAATTTTGTATGGAAATTAGTTATCAAATTGAAGAAAAAATAAATTCAAAAGGTGGCAAAGTAAATTTTGAAATATTCAGAGGTATGGATAACATTTTCTAGTTGACATTTAGAACTGGAGAGATATGGGAATTGGTTGATCAATTTTATGAGTTGTGGGATAACATTGGCATAAAAAGTTAGAAGGTCAAAAAGTCTAAACCATTGATATGTACCAGTAGTAAATCAGGTCCTGAAATGAAGCTACTTCCAGAAGATATTACTATCACACCTTGGAGATCAATGTAAGGAGTGAAGGATGAAAAACTTGTCAAAACAATATTATATTGTGTAAAGTCAGGAGAATTATCAATGGAGGAAATATCTGAGGAATTTCTAAAGAAAGTTTGTTATTTTTACTTATTTCTAGTTTATAAGTTTATGTTAAATATAATATATTGTTGTTGGTAGTATTTGTTATACATATAACTATATTAACATTATTTACTTTATTTATTCAATCACAAGGTTTATATGAGAATACAAGAACAAATGGTTAAGTTTTTGAATGAAGATAGTTGGGATGATGTTGTACACAACTACCCAGATTCAAGTTCTACATCAATGCTAAAATATTTTTGTCTTGCATTTAAAAATGTACGTTGATTTATACATTCATTTCTATTCTGATAGGTCCCAATATTACTAGTATAGTCCCTTATTGTTGTTAGTGTAACCCCCTTATTGTTATTATTGTACCCTTGTAACCCCCATAATTTTATTATTGTGCCCTTAAATTATTATTTTTAGGTCAGCTAGGATTACATTGTGGCCCCATGGACTCCTATATATAGAAAGGAGGTTTTGTAATTTGAATCATCCAAGAATTGTTCATTCATGTAATGTATTGGAGGTTGCCCCCTCGAAGTGGCTTATTTCTAAGGCATTGATATCTCTTTTCTTCTCTTTTTGGAGCCGGTTTCACAACATTTGGTATCAGAGCTTTGAGATTCTAGGGTTTCGCTGCTCCAAATAGGTCATTGTGGAATTTTAGCTATAATTAGTTTTCTACGAAGGTTCAGAAGCTGAAATTTTTAGAGTGTGAAGCCGAAATCCTGAGGAACATCGTCGCAAAATTTCAGATATTGGTTCGCAATATTTTCGGAGATATGATCTGTGAAAGTTAGGGCTTTTTGAGGCTTCTGAATTTCATCTCAAAGAGGTGATTGTGGGAAAATATTCATAGCTCTCTCTCTGAGCATCGGTTTGGAATGCTGTAAAAATTGGCCGCAAGTACACATAATGTAGTTTTCAGTTTATCAATTTCAGAGCCAAAGGAAAAAACAATGACACATGGCAAGTCGTACAAGTTCGCTCTACTGAACCAGTCCAAAATTGGGTCATTGTGGGAGATTGGACATAACTTTGTCTTGAAGAATAAAAATTATATTAGACCTATGGAATTTGAAATAAGTTTCAAAGGGCTACTGCAGGGATGAATTTCAGATATTAAGGATATGCAATTATAGAGATAATTGAATTTCAATATCGAGCTCCTCAAAAGCAAGTAAAAGGTGTGTATTTTTTTTTCCAAATTGCATAAGTCTTGTTTGAAGAATCAAGTTGAATTGATTCCAAGGGAATATTGTAAGATAGATATCAGTATTGGATTCTAAAATGGCCCCTAAAAAGAATTCAACACCCATCAAGCCTTTAGAAAGATCTACTATGACTCATGAAGACGAAGAATGGCAACATGACATATCAAAATTACAAGAGCAAGTGCAACAAATTTCACTCTCGCAAAGAGCAGCAAAAAATGACATGGAAGTTTTGAAGAAAGGTGTGGAAACTAAGATGGATGGTTTGAAGAAAGGCATGGAATCTAAGATGGATGGTTTGAAGAATGGCACGGAATCTAAGATATATGGCATGGAAGCTGGCATGGAATCTAAGATGGATGGCATGGAATCTAAGATGGATGACATGGAAGCTAAGATCGATGAGAAAATGGAAAACATGAAGAATGATCTAAAAGCAGACATGGAAGGTTTTACAAAGTTGATACAATAAATGTTTCCTAATGGTGAAAAGATAATAGAGGAAACTTATGATGAGAACAAAATAAATGTTAATCATGATTTCATAAAATCTAATGTTGGCGGGAAGAACCACCATATTCCAAAAATAGATATGAGGAAGTTTGATGGAAAGGATCTTGTAACATGGATACTACAGATGGAGCAATATTTTGATCTCCATAATGTGAAAAACACACAAAAGGTACGCATTGCAACTTTACATTTAGAACAAAATATATTTGTATGGTATCGATGGATTTGCTCCCGTAAAAAAATTGTCACTTGGTCAATTTTTACGGAGGAAATGATAGCACATTATGAGGATACAAAGAGCAACACCTTCTTTAGCCAATTGATAAATCTGAAAAAAAGGGTTTAATGGGGGAGCACATTGAGGACTTCCAAAAATTGAATATAAGGGTAACTGATATTCCAGAGGAACACAGGATTGATCTCTTCATAGGTACTTTAAAGGATAACATGCAAGTTACATGAAGTTCGTGTTTTGGAACCTGATTCATTGGAGAAGGCATTCATGTTGGAAAGAAGAATTGAATGTAAAATTATGGCGACAAGGAAGCCTACCACTCACTTCTATAAAGAGGGAAGTGTTGCTACTCCTAGATTTCCACAACCTACAAGGTTGACACCACAACAATTGGAAGAAAAAAGAGCAAAAGGGCTTTGCTACAGTTGTGATAGAAAATACACTAAAGGTAATAAGCGTGCTGAGAAGAAATTATTTTACATAGATTGTGAAGAGGAAGAAGAAAATGAACAAGAAGAGGATGTACACTAGGAACCAACCCAAGAAGAGGAAGAAATGAGTTCGACCATATCATGTAATGCATTGGCAGGAATTACCACTCCTCAAACTCTCAAGATAGAAGGACATATCAAGAAGAAAAAGGTAATAGTGTTGATTGATTCAGGTAATACCCATAATTTTCTTCATTGTAAGGTAGCCAAGGAATTGAATTGTTTCCTATACCTAGCACCAGAATGTAAAGTGATGGTTGCAAATGGAGAAACTATAAATTGCTCTAGAAAATGCCATAATATCAAGCTAACCATGGGGGAATATGTATTGAATAGTCCAATGCTTTCCATTCCTATAGGAGGTGCTGATGTTGTACTAGGAGTACAATGGTTAATCTTTGGGGACGGTAGCTTTTAATTTTCTAGAAATTTTCTTGAAATTTTTTTTAGAAGGAAAGGAATTCGAATTATGGGGTATTGCAGGGAATCCGGGAAAGATAATAAACTCTAATGTCATGAAAAATCTTGTAAAGAAAGAACAACGAGGCATAATTGCACAATTATGCTCACTAGAAGTTCCAACATTAAAATCATCTATTTCTGCAGATCTCCAAAAAGTATTGGACAATCATTCCAAGGTTTTTGAAACTCCAAAAGGTCTCCCACCTATTCGTGATCATGATCATGCTATTCATTTGATTCCAGGAAGTGTTCCTCCAAACATTAGGCCTTATAGATATCCTTATGTCCAAAATAGCGAAATTGAACATATGATTGCAGAAATGTTAGAGGCGGGTATAACTCAACCTAGTCAAACTTCTTTCTCTACTCCTGTAGTATTGGTACACAAGAAGGATGGATCATGGTGCATGTGTCTGGATTATAGGGAGCTCAATAAGCTCACCATTAAAGATAAATTTCCCATTCCTGTGATTGATGAATTATTGGATGAATTACATGGAGCAATTTATTTTACCAAATTAGATCTTCGTTCAGGGTATCATCAAATTAGAATGAAGACTGAAGATATTCCAAAAACAACATTTCAAACTCATGAGGGTCATTATGAATTTTTGGTCATGACTTTTGGCCTTACCAATGCACCTTCTACATTTCAAGGGTTGATGAATTCCATTTTCAAACCCTTCCCTAGAAAATTTGTGCTAGTATTTTTTGATGATATACTAATCTACAGCAGGTCTTGGAAGGATCATGTTGAACATGTTGACAGGGTGCTCAAACTATTGCAGGAGAAACAATTATAAGCAAAAACATCCAAATGTTTCTTTGGAGTACAAGAGGTGGAATATCTGGGTCATATTGTATCTCACGAGGGTGTTAAAGTAGACCCTAACAAAATTAAAGCAATTAAGGAATGGAAAGTCCCCACAACCATAAAGCAGTTGCGAGGATTTCTCGGGTTAACAGGGTATTATCGCAAGTTTGTTAAGAATTATGGGAGAATAGTAGCACCTTTAACAACATTATTGAAGAAAGATGCATTTTCATGGACTCCTGAAGCAACTAAGGCCTTTGAACATCTTAAAGAGGCAATGTGCCTAGCACCGGTCTTAGCTACGCCCGACTTCACAAAAACCTTTATTGTGGAATGTGATGCCTCAGGAAATGGAATTGGTGCTATTTTAATGCAGGAAGGAAGACCCATTGCTTTTGAAAGTCGTACAATCAAAGGAAAGTATTTACAGAAACCTATTTATGAGAAGGAAATGTTAGCAATACTGCATGCACTAAAGAAATGGAGAACTTACCTAATGGGAAGATACTTCAAGGTAAAAACTGATCATGATAGTCTTAAACACTTTTTGGAACAAAGACTATCTTCAGAAGAGCAGCAAAAATGGGTCACAAAGATGTTGGGTTATGACTTTGAAATAATCTACAAAAAAGGAAAGCTTAATGTTGTTGCAGATGCACACTCAAGAAAGAATGAAGAGGTGGAAGCATTGCTTTGTGCCATTTCTATTATCCAACCAGATTGGATAACCGAAGCAAGAGATGAATGGAAGAAGGACGAAGAAATGTGGACACTCATTCAAAAGTTGCAGCAAGATCCTAGTACATCTGATACATTTAGTTGGAAAAATGATTCCTTATGGTACAAAGATCGCTTATATCTTTGTAAGAATTCCCACCTAAAACAAAAGATTCTTCTGGAATTGCACACTTCTCCTTTAGGAGGACACTCAGGATTTTTAAAAACTTACCACAGGGTGAAGAAAGAATTTTTTTGGGATGGCCTTAAATCCGATATTCAAAATTTTGTGGTGGAATGTTTGGTTTGCTAGCAGAATAAAGTTGAGACAATTAAGACCCTGGGTCTTCTACAACCTTTATCCATTCCAAGTCAACGTTGGGAGGATATTTCAATGGATTTTATCACAGGTTTACCTAAGTCCGAAGGAAAGAGTGTCATCATGGTGGTAGTTGATAGACTTACCAAGTATGCACACTTTGTGCATTATCTCATCCATTTAAAGCAAGTATAGTTGCTACTAGATTTATGGACACAATTCAAAAGCTACATGGAAACCCAAGGGTTATTGTGAGCGACAGAGATCCCATTTTTACTGGAAATTTTTGGACGGATTTATTTTCTTGTTTGGGTACTCAATTAGCTCATACCTCATCTTATCATCCTCAATCTGATGGTCAAACTGAGATAGTAAATAAATGTTTGGAAGGATATCTTCGTTGTTTTGTATCTGATAAACAAGCACAATGGGTCAAGTGGTTACCTCTCACTGAATGGTGGTATAACACTTCCTTCCATACTGCAGCAAAAATGACCCCATTTATGGCACTTTATGGATATCATCCACCATCCATCACATCATATTTAAGTGAAAATTCGAAGGTTCAAGCAGTGGAAGATCACATCGAGCATCAGCAAGAAGTTCTCCAACTCTTAAAGGATAACCTGAATTTGGCACAAAATCGAATGAAACAACAGGCAGATCAACATCGCAGCGAGAGAAGTTTTGATGTAGGAGATTGGGTATTTTTACGGCTATAACCATACAAACAAATGTCCCTCAAGCAAGCTAAGAAGGATAATAAATTATCGCCAAAGTACTATGGTCCTTACAAGGTGTTGCAAAAGATTGGTACTATGGCATACAAATTGGAGCTTCCTGCCTCTTCATGAGTGCATCCAGTTTTCCATGTTTCATGCTTAAAGAAGGTTATAGGTGAAAATCTTCTAGTTCAAACAATATTGCCAGAACTTGATGAGGAAGGAAAAATCATATTGGAACCTGAAGCGGTCACGAAAACAAGAACTCGACAACTATGGAATCGATCAATTTCAGAGTATCTCATCAAGTGGAAGAACTTACCCACTGAAGATTCTACATGGGAGGATGAGAATTTTATACAGAAGCACCCAGAGCTACTCAAGCATTGAGGACAACACTTTTTTGAAGGAGAGGGCATGTTAGGTCCCTATATTACTAGTATAGTCCCTTATTGTTATTATTGTACCCTTGTAACCCCCATATTGTTATTATTGTGCCCTTAAATTATTATTGTTAGGTCGGCTAGGATTACATTGTGGCCCCATGGACTCCTATATATAGAAAGGAGGTTTTGTAATTTGAATCATGCAAGAATTTTTCTTTCATGTAATGTATTGGAGGTTGCCCCCTCGAAGTGGCTTATTTCTAAGGCGTTGATATCTCTTTTCTTCTCTTTTTGGAGTTGCTTTCACGACATATTCATATGTATATTATTTTTATTTTATAACTTATACATATATTTGTTTATTTCATTTAAAATGAAGAAGGATGCAAATGGAGAAACACATCGTTTCAAAAGCTTTATTGAAAAAATTAAAATGGAAAAGATGAGAAAACAATGTCTTAGTGATGTTGAAATTGATCCTAGTCTTAATCATTTTATTTGGAATGAGCTCCACACTATCCAATATCAAATAATATCAGGTGATTGTGAAGACATTACAAAACTCATACCTAAAAGGGATCATTTCCAAGTTATTGCAGATATTCCTCATGGTTTCAATATCTCAAACATTGAATATGATAGTGACCCTTATACTTATCAAGATTTTAGTAAAGTGGTTGCGGGATTTCTAGAAGTCACAAAATCACCATTTTGGAGATTTGTGACATTTCATTAATACACATAATTGGGGTTGTTGTTATCAAGTTTCAAGGGAAAAACAAAGTCAAGTATGCAACTTACATGGTAAGACGTTGAAATTGTATGTTTGATTAATGTTAAAAACTCATATTACAGGAAAAAGTAAAATTTTAATTTTTGTGGAAATCAACCAATTATAAGTGACCGTGAGTTCATTCATGTTGACAGTTGGACAAAGGATGATAGCTATAAGCCTATTCCTCTCAATCAAGTAGATGGAAAGAGTCATAGCCAAGTATTGGTTCATGATGCTATTGTAAAAAAACTAACATATGAAGAGAAAGAAGCAAAAGGAGAGACAATTAACATATATAAAAAATCACAGTCATTGATTAACTATCTTTTATATTTATGCTCAAATGAAGGAGATTGGGTTTTTGATTTATTTTCAGGCTCAGGTAAGTTTTATTATATAAAAATGAATTTCACTATTTTCTTTTTTAACTTTTTTGTGTGTTTATACTAATTTACTAAATTTTTTCTTTTGTACTTGATGATTAGGTACAACACTAGCATGTTGGTTACAAAAAGGAATAAATTTCATTTCCATTGAGAATGACCCAGTACAATGCAAATTTATTCACCAAAGAATTAATGCTCTTCAATTTCATCGAGATGCAATGCAAGAAGTTGGTTTGAGGAAATGAGATTTTAATGAATCCCATGTGGCAAAAAAAGAAAAGGAACCTCAACCACCATTAGATGGAATGATTGGAAAGAAATACTTTGGGACATTCATAGACATAAAAGATCCATCAGAAGAGGAAAATTATCAAACTGAAGCCAACAACGAAAATATTGTAGAAGAAGACAGTAATGAAACTCTTAAAGATGAAGAGTTTGGGTTACGTGATATTATTGATTAAAGTTTAGTTAAGCTTTGAAATGAAGCTCATTTTTTGTAACTATTAATAAGTTATACTTGTAATGTTTTGAATTTGACATTTTATGAGAATAATAAGTATTCAATTGTTATTATTATATGTTTAGTATTTGTATAATGTGATTTTCACTTCATTTTTTATGTGAATCATTTAATTTTAAAAAAAAATGTTATTATTATCATTATTATTATTATTTTTTGACATAAAATTATAAAAATTGCTAATTTTTGTAAATTTTTTTGTTAATTTTTCCTATAAAAATGGTTTATTTGACATGTCACTTTTGGCAAAAAAGACTTAAAATGTGTATTTTTCAGTTACATCTATATTCAAAATGTGTATTTTTATGTAAATTGTTAAAAAATCTTGTTTTTTTAGTGACAATTATTTCATGTGTGATGAAATATTATTTAACAATATATAATTAGATAGAAGATTGAAACTTTAAAATTTTGACATTTTTTTTCAACACTGCAAAAAATCAATTATCTCATTAAAAAAAAAACGAAAAGAAAAACAAAAAAACAAATACCCGAAAAACATTTAAAAAAACATGTAAGTGAAGAGGAAGAAGATGAGTACTTTCAAAATTGTTACATTTAGAAAATAATTATTAGCATTTAATACATTATAAAATTTAAGGTAAAAAATAAGTCTTCTAAAAAAAGGGGATGATGCTGGCATCAACAATTTTCAAAATTAACATAAAAGTCTCTAACATTTTAAAAATAATGTTTATAATTGGTACATAAGAAAATTTAATTTGTCAAAAACATGCTAAAAAAATTAAAAGTATTATGAATCAACACTTTTCAAAATTAGACGATTTCTTGCTACCTAAAAAAAATGGGTACTCGTTTCCATTCCCATTTTAAAGTTTAAGTTGTTGGATGTTTAGGCTCCATTTAATTTATATGATTGTGCTAGTTTAATTTATATGATTCTGCTAGTTTTACATAAGGTGAGCACTGCAATATTTTATTTATAGCCAATATCAAATTTTATTTTTCTTTCTCTCTGTATATGAAGTTGATATTGAAATTCTACCAAACATGAATATTTAAATATTTTATTCAAAGTCTATATTAAAATATGAAAATAAAACTATAATACAATTTTTATTTTCAATTTATTTATATCTTTATGTATAAAATTGATATAAAACTTACACAACCATATAAATTAAATTGATTGTAAATGTCCATATACACTGATCCAAAATTCACATCAAAACACACACTTAATGACACATCTCACCTTCTTAAAATTAAAAAAATCTTAAAAATTAACAAAATTATAACTTTATTTTAAATAATAATAATAATAATATTTATAAATGAATCCCATGAATAAATAATAATAATAATATTTTTTGTTAAATAATTAATATATAAGTTGACTCTTAACTGTGGAGATTCTTAATCTGTAAGTAGGTTTAGCTACAATACCATGGGTCAATACCATGACTTATCAATATGGCATACCTAAAATATTATAACTCACTTTATATAAACAAGTGCCATATGACATTTTCTTTAATTAATCCATTTAATTAAAATGTCCACCTAATAATTATCAATAATTAAATGAAAAATTTGGAAACCATATTCCAAAATAGACATGCCTATTGACATAATTATGTTACTTAAAATAGAAATGAAAATATTTTATTTATAGCTAAGAATGCATTATTTTTTCTTTCTTGTTAATATTTCTTTTTAAAATGCATGTCAATTCTATGTTAAGAATGGAATAAATTTCACATTTTCTTGTAATGGGTTGTAATGTTAATATTATTTTAGAAGCTCACTTGTAAACACCATAATGAATAGTGAAGAAATTACAAATCTACCTCACAGTAACATGTAAAAAGTACTTATGGATGAAATTAGAAAAAAAATTGTCTTGTTTAACATTAAAAGAACTTATATATATATATATATATATATATATATATATATATATATATATATCCCTGAGTTCATCTATAAGTGCCTTTAATGTTAAACATAACATGACACACCTCTCTACATATTGCAATGTCTTGTCCTGGGTAGAGTCACTATGGTAGAGATGTTGGGTAGAGTCACTATGGTAGAGATGTTGCGATGTCCTGCCATGTCCTATTCTATTTAAAATTTTTATTTAGTCAAATAAAAAATAAAAATAAAACTGAAAATAAATTATAAATTATAAATTAAAATAAGATTAAAGTAAAATAGTCAATTTACCATCTACAATTTCTGGATTTTGAATATTTTTATTTTAAAAATAGTATAATATTGTTTTTTTTTTCTATAAAATTATTCATTTTTTAACTGGGTGAAAATAAAATAAAAATAAAAATAAACCTACATGAAAACATTTTTACTTGGTCAATATAAAATAAAATTAAGAAAAGAAAACTTCATGGTGGAATATAGCCTATTTAAAGGGGGAAATTTAACCAACCTAAATCCATCTCAATCAAATCTCTTTTCACTCTAAAAGAGATTTGCATCTCAAAAGATTCGATCTCTCTGGACGCTTGGTAGATCCATAGTTAGATGGATCTAGGCTTTTACGGTGGACATTGAAGTATTATTAATATGTGTATTTGGTATTAAAAGTTTTTTTTTATTATTAGCATTTTTTAATACTTTTGATATTTATTATTTTATTTATTTTAATGTAACCTTATGATTGAGAATATCTCTCATATTGAGTTGTAGAGTTTGAAGCAACAATGATAATAATATAGTTAATTTTTATGATTTTAAAAAATTTTATTTTAATTTTAAACATTGTGATATGTATCATGATATAAATATTTTAATGTGTATCATAAATTGATGTCGATTTACATTTATCAATCCTTTGATTTATTTTATATAACTAGCTTAGGTTCATCTCAACTTTGGATCTACCAAGCTTCCAGATCAAATCTCTTTTCACTTTAAAAGAGGTTTGCATCTCAGGAGATTTGATATCTCTAGAGGCTTGGTAGATATAGGTTGGTTTAGTTCCCCCCTTTAAATAGGATATATTCCACATGAATACCATGGGCGAATACCATAAAGTTATTTTTATTTTAACGTTTTATTTTATTTTAAGTGAGTATAAAAGTTTTCACATTATTAATTTAATTTATTTAGTATGTAATTCCACTGATTCAAAATGTTTACAGGACAAGAAGGGGATTACAACATCTCTTCCATGCAAGGGCATGGCATTACAACATCTCTTCCATACTGGGATATGAGGAGTGTAACACTAGTTAACTTGCATAATTACCCAATATACAATTTTTTCTTTGTCTGCATTAAAACATATTTACTATTTCTTATAACATTAATACCAGATCATTAATATAAACATCTCTTGTAATATTATTACGAATATTACCGAATCCATAATAATTTTAATGAAATCACCTTCATTGGAACCGCAGACTTTATAACTCAAATAATTTCGGCATTCATTTAACTGGATACACATGATTTATTTCTGGTTAAACATTGATTATACCCGTTCCAATTTTTATGGCAAAGTTTGTATTACCTTGGGTTAACTCATATCTGGTGTTAGGATACACTAGTTGTCTCAGTACACTCATCACAAAGTGTAATTCCTCTAGCTTTGATCTGGACACTTGGAACCATGGATATCCATAGATTTGATAAGGTTTCAATCCATAGTCCTTATTTGTTTGGGAGGTTAACAAGGGTAACTACTCGATTTTTCTCCAACCTCACTCCTTCATTTGCAGGGTAATATTTCCCCCCGCTCTAAGGCATGCCGAATTGCATATGGTTAATGGGTTCAGGAATTCTTTACATGAGGCTTCTAAGCAGACCTGGTTCCTGTCCCTGGACTTGTTTTGCAAGCTATTAACCCAGAGAAGCCTGTCATTCCAGGTATTAGTATAAGGTGATGGGGTTTCTTTTGATTACGGTTTTAATTTTTACACAATTAAACACATTAACCTATGTCCCTGCGCAAAAAGTCTCACAACCCTGCAATCATCCTTGTAGGTATGCTCTTGTGTTCTCCCCTACTCACTGTAGGGTTTAAAAGTCTCTATGAGCTGTCGAAATGGAACCAGCGTGGGAAATGGGAGGGCTGGGATCTGCATGGAGTCCCGAACAGATTGACTTATCAACAAACTCTGCTGGAAGATCGACTGGAGGACCCTGCCCCTGTTCATAGAGCCTCAAAATATTGCTGGGGTTGGGGCCAAACTGGCGTTTACACCACAGCTGCTGGCTATAGTGCTCTGCAGGGTTCAAGAAATAGTAATCACCCTCCGACTTTCTGGAAAAATATATGGGATTCTTTTGCCACACCAAAAGTAAATTTCTTTTGCTGGACTTTGATTCATAACAAAATACTTACGGGAGATAATCTGGAGAAAAGAAATATAACAGGGCCTCATAGGTGTGCTATGTGCAATAACAATTCAGAAACAGTCCAGCATCTATTTATGGGTTGCAGTGTTGCAAAAGAAGTTTGGGGGCTCATCTTAATGGACTTGCAGACTCCTGTACCATCCTTTAACTCTGCAGCTGATCTTTTTGCCTCTTGGAGGCATCTCTACCCCCATCATATTCCCCAAAAATCATTCTGGAGCAGAATTTGGACAGCGATACCCAAATACGTTTGCTGGCAGATTTGGTTGGCACGTAACCAGCAGATATTCAAAGAGGTGAGGCACACTCCGCTGCAAATAGCTGCAAAAGCCAAGGCCTTTCTGATGGAAACGGCCCAACAACAGTATATAAAAGAAGACCCTTTGCTTCTGTCAGAAGAAAAGATGTGGTTAGGCTTTCTAGTGCCCTATCCGAGCAGAAACTCCCCTAAACCACAAAGTGGTAAACAGGAATGGTGCTTAAGAGATAAAGAGGATTACTTTCAAAACTGGTGGAGGTCTCAAAAAATATCCTCAGTCTTCTTCGATGGGGCGTCTAAAGGGAATCCAGGGACAGCTGGTGCTGGGGGATTCATCTACTCCCCGGACGGTTACTCAAAAGACATCTTCTATTGGGGATTAGGTCAGAAGTCCAACAATCAAGCTGAGCTCCTCGGGCTTCTCAAAGCCTGCCAAATTGCAAGAGACAAAGGTGTTAAAAATCTGCAAGTCTTCGGAGATTCAGAGCTAATAATAAAAAATTTAAACATGGGTGATCGATTCAATAATCCCAGCCTCAACAAAACTTTGGAAAGACTGAAAAGAGTTCTTCAATACTTCGACAGCTGCAAATTTTATCATATACTCAGAAATTTAAACAGTGAAGCGGATCAAATGGCAAACAAAGGCAGTGCCCTCATGAAAGGGCTTATTTTTGTTAACAAAGAAAGTTTTGTTCAAATGCCCTGAATATTGTAATAGAGGAAAAGCGGCAGAGTTTAGAAATCTGCATTGTATTTGGGGATAGTTCGAAAAAGTCCCACTTGTTTCCAGATAAATAAAAATCATATAAACGTTTTAGTTAAAAAAAAAAATGTCCACCTAATAATTATCGATAATTAAATGAAAAATTTGGAAGCCATATTCCAAAATAGACATGCCTATTGACATAATTATGTTACTTAAAATAGAAATGAAAATATTTTATTTATAGCTAAGAATGCATTATTTTTTCTTTCTTGTTAATATTTATTTTTAAAATGCATGTCAATTCTATGTTAAGAATGGAATAAATTTCACATTTTCTTGTAATGGGTTGTAATATTAATATTATTTTAGAAGCTCACTTGTAAACACCATAATGAATAGTGAAGAAATTACAAATCTCCCTCATAGTAACATGTAAAAAGTACTTCACCGGATGCGGTTGATTAATGACCATCTGGGAACGTGGCACATCATGCACTTCCCAATGGATTTCGCTTGGGTAGCCTATGTGGTTCCCGGTACAGGCATTTACTCAGTCCATTACTCACCACCCTGCGCGAGTTTTTACTATCTCGGTCGGCTCAACCAGCTCTTGGTTATGGCGGTTATTTGCGACATGGATTGCATTTGCAGAGGCTTGACTGGTGTGGCGGACGGTTGTAGATCTCCTCCTCCTTTGCACGCGATTTGCTCGCCTGGATGCGCTGAGGCAAGTGTTAAAACGAACACTGGGAGGTGCTGTTCGTTAGCTGCTTGTTTTGAACCGGTTCCGAATTATCACTTCTCTAACAGTCCGTGGTGCAGACTTCGTGGTCTCAGTGGTCTTGTTCCAGCTTCTTCAGCTCCGCTCAGTGGCGCCCAGGATTCTCGTTCTTCCCCTGTCAGCTCTGCGTGTTTTGTTGAGCCCAACCCTTAACCGGTCACCATGGCTCGCCTCCGCGAGTGCATGAGATGCAGACGGGGCTCAAGCCGTGGGCATTCTAATTAGAGGTGCCCGCCACCTATTCGCAGCTCTGATCCTTCTCTGTCAGGGGATGCTGGCTTTCCTGCTGCAGCGTTTGATGTCAACTCTGTCTTTTCTCCCTTCACTTTCCCCACCCCTCCATCCTCCACTCATGAATCTCCCCGCGTTGCTCCACGACCCCTTCGGCCCTCCATTAGACAAACCTCTCAGCGCGCTGAGCTA
Organism: Pinus albicaulis; assembly: GCA_034641835.2. Classification (NCBI taxonomy): domain Eukaryota; kingdom Viridiplantae; phylum Streptophyta; class Pinopsida; order Pinales; family Pinaceae; genus Pinus; species Pinus albicaulis. The sequence continues at coordinate 597,107,274 of CM076577.1, forward strand.
CGGTTTGATTGCACCTCCTGCAATGCCACCCTTACAGCTTTTATAACTATCACTCTTCGGGAAGAAGTCCCCAACATAGCTCCGCCCAGCTCTTCGACTTCGCCCCCCCCTCTCAGCTCCAGCTTCCCACGGGCTGATCCAGCCTCCTCTGTTCCTCAGCACGAGTCCAACATGGAGACAGGGTGCACAGGTAGAGGACGCGCTCCCAGCGAAGGCCAAGCGGACAAAAGCGACATGTATGCTTGCAGAATCATCGAAGAGTCTCCCTCTCCTACTCATGGATAGCAATTGCAAAGTCACTCAGGTTTTTTTGTTCTGTTTATGTAGAAATCATATGCTTCCTAGCTTTACTGCTCTACTGAACATGCAGTTCACTACTTTTAGCTCTCATGTTAGTTTGTTTTATGTAAACTTAAAACCAGTTTCCCTCTCATGGGCGGTTCAGACTTTATGGTTTAAAGGACTGGTTTCCCATTCTGGGCAGTCCAGACTTTGCTTGCCTTGCTTGACTATCAAGCCCAGCACTCAGGCTTACCAAGCTGACGCTGGTGCAGTTTTGTATCAGTACTTTTATACATAATAGAATTAGTCATACTTAGAAAAAAAAAACATGTAAAAAGTACTTATGGATGAAATTAGAAAAAAAATTGTCTTGTTTAACATTAAAAGAACTTATATATATATATATATATATACCTGAGTTCATCTATAAGTGCCTTTAATGTTAAACATAACATGACACACCTCTCTACATATTGCAATGTCTTGTCCTGGGTAGAGTCACTATGGTAGAGATGTTGCGATGTCCTGCCATGTCCTATTCTATTTAAAATTTTTATTTAGTCAAATAAAAAATAAAAATAAAACTGAAAATAAATTATAAATTATAAATTAAAATAAGATTAAAGTAAAATAGTCAATTTACCATCTACAATTTCTGGATTTTGAATATTTTTATTTTAAAAATAGTATAATATTGTTTTTTTTTTTTTTCCTATAAAATTATTCATTTTTTAACTGGGTGAAAATAAAATAAAAATAAAAATAAACCTACATGAAAACATTTTTACTTGGTCAATATAAAATAAAATTAAGAAACAAAAACTTCATGGTGGAATATAGCCTATTTAAAGGGGGAAATTTAACCAACCTAAATCCATCTCAATCAAATCTCTTTTCACTCTAAAAGAGATTTGCATCTCAAAAGATTCGATCTCTCTGGACCCTTGGTAGATCCATAGTTAGATGGATCTAGGCTTTTACGGTGGACATTGAAGTATTATTAATATCTGTATTTGGTATTAAAAGTTTTTTTTTATTATTAGCATTTTTTAATACTTTTGATATTTATTATTTTATTTATTTTAATGTAACCTTATGATTGAGAATGTCTCTCATATTGAGTTGTAGAGCTTGAAGCAACAATAATAATAATATAGTTAATTTTTATGATTTTAAAAAAATTTATTTTAATTTTAAACATTGTGATATGTATCATGATATAAATATTTTAATGTGTATCATAAATTGATGTCGATTTACATTTATCAATCCTTTGATTTATTTTATATAACTAGCTTAGGTTCATCTCAACTTTGGATCTACCAAGCTTCCAGATCAAATCTCTTTTCACTTTAAAAGAGGTTTGCATCTCAGGAGATTTGATATCTCTAGAGGCTTGGTAGATATAGGTTGGTTTAGTTCCCCCCTTTAAATAGGATATATTCCACATGAATACCATGGGCGAATACCATAAAGTCATTTTTATTTTAATGTTTTATTTTATTTTAAGTGAGTATAAAAGTTTTCACATTATTAATTTAATTTATTTAGTATGTAATTCCACTGATTCAAAATGTTTACAGGACAAGAAGGGGATTACAACATCTCTTCCATGCAAGGGCATGGCATTACAACATCTCTTCCATACTGGGATATGAGGAGTGTAACACTAGTTAACTTGCATAATTACCCAATATACAATTTTTTTCTTTGTCTGCATTAAAACATATTTACTATTTCTTATAACATTAATACCAGATCATTAATATAAACATCTCTTGTAATATTATTACGAATATTACCGAATCCATAATAATTTTAATGAAATCACCTTCATTGGAATCTCCCCGATTCTTGACCCGCAGACTTTATAACTCAAATAATTTCGGCATTCATTTAACTGGATACACATGATTTATTTATGGTTAAACATTGATTATACCTGTTCCAATTTTTATGGCGAAGTTTGTATTACCTTGGGTTAACTCATATCTGGTGTTAGGATACACTAGTTGTCTCAGTACACTCATCACAAAGTGTAATTCCTCTAGCTTTGATCTGGACACCTGGAACCATGGATATCCATAGATTTGGTAAGGTTTCAATCCATAGTCCTTATTTGTTTGGGAGTTTAACAAGGGTAACTACTCGATTTTTCTCCAACCTCACTCCTTCATTTGCAGGGTAATATTTCCCCCCGCTCTAAGGCATGCCGAATTGCATATGGTTAATGGGTTCAGGCATTATTTACATGAGGCTTCTAAGCAGACCTGGTTCCTGTCCCTGGACTCGTTTTGCAAGCTATTAACCCAGAGAAGCCTGTCATTCCAGGTATTAGTATAAGGTGATGGGGTTTCTTTTGATTACGGTTTTAATTTTTACACAATTAAACACATTAACCTATGTCCCTGCGCAAAAAGTCTCACAACCCTGCAATCATCCTTTTAGCTATGCTCTTGTGTTCTCCCCTACTCACTGTAGGGTTTAACATTGAATTCTTGGCAAGGGCTCTAACTAAAATTTCCACAGGTGAGGTTTATCACGCCTATCATTTTTTTTTGCTTTACTGTTGAAATTTTCACTCCATTTTACTTTCTAATGATATTTCTGTCTTGGAAGGTTTCTTTCCCCATGCACAACTTTGGTTGCAAGGCTGTGTCAACCCCTCGGTTCGGAGGTGTACAAAGTTTGGAAAGGTTGGAAAGGAAAGCCCAAGTTGGACTCTTCTCAGATGGCCAAATATGTCAACCCTTCACTGGGTTTTTTTCATTATCAGACCTTCTTCTTGGTCTTGGTTATTAGATGGTTTGTTAGAAACTACGACTTGTGTTTTAATTGAAGGACTTTGGAATAGTCATGACCTGTAATTGTTATTAGCTAAGATTTTGAATTTTGGCCGCTGAGCTTATTTTTTCTAAGAGGTTTACCTTAATACTTGGCCGCTAACGTATTTAAGTAACTATAAGATTGCAAGGCTATACTGTGAAATTTGTATAGGAATTATTTTCTTTTGCTGCGTTAGATTGAGATTTGTACAAGGTTTTTCCTATTTATATGAATAGAATCCATAATATTTGCTTATATTGTTTCTTACATTTTTTTGTGTTTGCTTTAGTGCATTTAAATGGAAATATTCTTTACTTCGGCATAAGGCACATATAGTTACAACTGTAGAAAATTTGAATAACTGATATATTATTCACCGAGATTCTCCTGATCACATACTATTTTATCTTCATGCACAATACAGAATCTCTTCTACCATTGATCATTACATGCGGAAATAAAATCAATTGCATCTGCACATTAAAACCATAAACAATCACACAGGTAATTTCACTATTTTCTTTTTTAACTTTTTTGTGTGTTTATACTAATTTACTAAATTTTTTCTTTTGTACTTGATGATTAGGTACAACACTAGCATGTTGGTTACAAAAAGGAATAAATTTCATTTCCATTGAGAAAGACCCAGTACAATGCAAATTTATTCACCAAAGGATTAATGCTCTTCAATTTCTTCCAGATGCAATGCAAGAAGTTGGTTTGAAGAAATGAGATTTTAATGAATCCATATTGTAAAAAATAACCTCAACCACCATTAGATGGAATGATTGCAAAGGCATACTTTGGGACGTTCACAAACATCAAAGATCCATTAGAAGAGGGAAATGATGAAACTGAAGCCAATGATGAAATTATTGTGGAAGAGGACAATAATGAAACTCTTGAAGATGAAGATTTTGGGTTACATGATATTATTGATTATTGATTAAGTTAAGCTTCCAAATGAAGCTAATTTTTTGTAACTATTCATAAGTTATACTTGTAATTTTTTGACTCTAACATTTTATGAGAAGAAATAAATATTCATTTGCTGTTATTATATGTTTAATATTCGTATAATGTTATTTTCACTTCATTTTTATGTGAATCATGTAAGTTTTGAAAAAAAATGTAATTATTATTAACTTTTCACATAAAATTCACAAAAATTGCTAATTTTTATACTTGTTTTGTTAATTTTTTCCTATAAAAATGGTTTATTTGACATGTAAGTTTTAGCAAAAAGGATGCAAAATGTGTATATTTTAAGTTTTTTCAATATTCAAAATGCGTTTTTTATGTAAATTGGTAAAAATTCTAGCTTTTGTAGTGGCAATTATTTCATGTGCAATGAAATATTATTTAACAATATATAATTAGATAGAAGATTGACACTTTAAAATTTTGACCTTTTTTCAACAACTTTACCAAAAAATCAATTATCTCATTAAAAAACGAAAAGAAAAACAAAAAAACAAATACCCGAAAAACATTTAAAAAAACATGTAAATGAAGAGGAAGAAGATGAGTACTTTCAAAATTGTTACATTTAGAAAATAATTATTAGCATTTAATACATTATAAAATTTAAGGTAAAAAATAAGTCTTCTAAAAAAGGGGATGATGCTGGCATCAACACATTTCAAAATTAACATAAAAGTCTCTAACATTTTAAAAATAATGTTTATAATTGGTACATAAGAAAATTTAATTTGTCAAAAACATGCTAAAAAAATTAAAAGTATTATGAATCAACACTTTTCAAAATTAGACGATTTCTTGCTACCTAAAAAAAATGGGTACTCGTTTCCATTCCCATTTTAAAGTTTACGTCGTTGGATGTTTAGGCTCCATTTAATTTATATGATTGTGCTGTTTAAATTTATATGATTCTGCTAGTTTTACATAAGGTGAGCACTGCAATATTTTATTTATAGCCAATATCAAATTTTCTTTTTCTTTCTCTCTGTATATGAAGTTGATATTGAAATTCTACCAAACATGAATATTTAAATATTTTATTCAAAGTCTATATTAAAATATAGAAAATAAAACTATAATAATTTTATTTTCAATTTATTTTATATCTTTATGTATAAAATTGATGTAACTTACACAAACATATAAATTAAATTGATTGTAAATGTCCATATACACAGTGATCCAAAATTCACATCAAAACACATATGACCTTTATATATTCTTTAAAATTAACTAAATTATAACTTTATTTTAAATAATAATAATAATAATATTTATAAATGAATCCCATGAATAAATAATAATAATAATATTTTTTATAAAATAATTAATATATAAGTTGATTCTTAACTGTGGAGATTCTTAATCTGTAAGTAGGTTTAGCTACAATACCATGGGTCAATACCATGACTTATCAATATGGCATACCTAAAATATTATAACTCACTTTATATAAACAAGTGCCATATGACATTTTCTTTAATTAATCCATTTAATTAAAATGTCCACCTAATAATTATCGATAATTAAATGAAAAATTTGGAAGCCATATTCCAAAATAGACATGCCTATTGACATAATTATGTTACTTAAAATAGAAATGAAAATATTTTATTTATAGCTAAGAATGCATTATTTTTTCTTTCTTGTTAATATTCCTTTTTAAAATGCATGTCAATTCTATGTTAAGAATGGAATAAATTTCACATTTTCTTGTAATGGGTTGTAATATTAATATTATTTTAGAAGCTCACTTGTAAACACCATAATGAATAGTGAAGAAATGACAAATCTCCCTCATAGTAACATGTAAAAAGTACTTATAGATGAAATTAGAAAAAAAATTGTCTTGTTTAACATTAAAAGAAATTATATATATATATATATATATATATATATATCCCTGAGTTCATCTATAAGTGCCTTTAATGTTAAACATAACATGACACACCTCTCTACATATTGCAATGTCTTGTCCTGGGTAGAGTCACTATGGTAGAGATGTTGCGATGTCCTGCAATGTCCTATTCTATTTAAAATTTTTATTTAGTCAAATAAAAAATAAAAATAAAATTGAAAATAAATTATAAATTATAAATTAAAATAAGATTAAAGTAAAATAGTCAATTTACCATCTACAATTTCTGGATTTTGAATATTTTTATTTTAAAAATAGTATAATATTGTTTTTTTTTTCTATAAAATTATTCATTTTTTAACTGGGTGAAAATAAAATAAAAATAAAAATAAACCTACATGAAAACATTTTTACTTGGTCAATATAAAATATAATTAAGAAAAAAAAACTTCATGGTGGAATATAGCATATTTAAAGGGGGAAATTTAACCAACCTAAATCCATCTCAATCAAATCTCTTTTCACTCTAAAAGAGATTTGCATCTCAAAAGATTCGATCTCTCTGGACGTTTGGTAGATCCATAGTTAGATGGATCTAGGCTTTTACGGTGGACATTGAAGTATTATTAATATCTGTATTTGGTATTAAAAGTTTTTTTTTATTATTAGCATTTTTTAATGCTTTTGATATTTATTATTTTATTTATTTTAATGTAACCTTATGATTGAGAATATCTCTCATACTGAGTTGTAGAGCTTGAAGCAACAATGATAATAATATAGTTATTTTTTATGATTTTTAAAAATTTTATTTTAATTTTAAACATTGTAATATGTATCATGATATAAATATTTTAATGTGTATCATAAATTGATGTCGATTTACATTTATCAATCCTTTGATTTATTTTATATAACTAGCTTAGGTTCATCTCAACTTTGGATCTACCAAGCTTCCAGATCAAATCTCTTTTCACTTTAAAAGAGGTTTGCATCTCAGGAGATTTGATATCTCTAGAGGCTTGGTAGATATAGGTTGGTTTAGTTCCCCCCTTTAAATAGGATATATTCCACATGAATACCATGGGCGAATACCATAAAGTTATTTTTATTTTAATGTTTTATTTTATTTTAAGTGAGTATAAAAGTTTTCACATTATTAATTTAATTTATTTAGTATGTAATTCCACTGATTCAAAATGTTTACGGGACAAGAAGGGGATTACAACATCTCTTCCATGCAAGGGCATGGCATTACAACATCTCTTCCATACTGGGATATGAGGAGTGTAACACTAGTTAACTTGCATAATTACCCAATATACAATTTTTTTCTTTGTCTGCATTAAAACATATTTACTATTTCTTATAACATTAATACCAGATCATTAATATAAACATCTCTTGTAATGTTATTACGAATATTACCGAATCCATAATAATTTTAATGAAATCACCTTCATTGGAATCTCCCTGATTCTTGACCCGCAGACTTTATAACTCAAATAATTTCGGCAATCATTTAACTGGATACACATGATTTATTTCTGGTTAAACATTGATTATACCCGTTCCAATTTTTATGGCGAAGTTTGTATTACCTTGGGTTAACTCATATCTGGTGTTAGGATACACTAGTTGTCTCAGTACACTCATCACAAAGTGTAATTCCTCTAGCTTTGATCTGGACACTTGGAACCATGGATATGATTTGATAAGGTTTCAATCCATAGTCCTTATTTGTTTGGGAGGTTAACAAGGGTAACTACTCGATTTTTCTCCAACCTCACTCCTTCATTTGCAGGGTAATATTTCCCCCCGCTCTAAGGCATGACGAATTGCATATGGTTAATGGGTTCAGGCATTCTTTACATGAGGCTTCTAAGCAGACCTGGTTCCTGTCCCTGGACTCGTTTTGCAAGCTATTAACCCAAAGAAGCCTGTCATTCCAGGTATTAGTATAAGGTGATGGGGTTTCTTTTGATTACGGTTTTAATTTTTACACAATTAAACACATTAACCTATGTCCCTGCGAAAAAAGTCTCACAACCCTGCAATCATCCTTGTAGGTATGCTCTTGTGTTCTCCCTTACTCACTGTAGGGTTTAACGTTGAATTCTTGGCAAGGGCTCTAACTAAAATTTCCACAGGTGAGGTTTATCACGCCTATCATTTTTTTTTGCTTTACTGTTGAAATTTTCACTCCATTTTACTTTCTAATGATATTTCTGTCTTGGAAGGTTTCTTTCCCCATGCACAACTTTTGTTGCAAGGCTGTGTCAACCCCTCGGTTGGGAGGTGTACAACGTTTGGAAAGGTTGGAAAGGAAAGCCCAAGTTGGACTCTTCTTAGATGGCCAAATATGTCAACCCTTCACTGGGTTTTTTTCATTATCAGACCTTCTTCTTGGTCTTGGTTATTAGATGGTTTGTTAGAAACTACGACTTGTGTTTTAATTGAAGGACTTTGGAATAGTCATGACCTGTAATTGTTATTAGCTAAGATTTTGAATTTTGGCCGCTGAGCTTATTTTTTCTAAGAGGTTTACCTTAATACTTGGCCGCTAACGTATTTAAGTAACTATAAGATTGCAAGGCTATACTGTGAAATTTGTATAGGAATTATTTTCTTTTGCTGCGTTAGACTGAGATTTGTACAAGGTTTTTCCTATTTATATGAATAGACTCCATACTATTTGCTTATATTGTTTCTTACATTTTTTTGTGTTTGTTTTAGTGCATTTAAATGGAAATATTCTTCACTTCGGCATAATGCACATATAGTTACAACTGTAGAAAATTTGAATAACTGATATATTATTCACCGAGATTCGCCTGATCACACACTATTTTATCTTCATGCACAATACAGAATCTCTTCTACCATTGATCATTACATGCGGAAATAAAATCAATTGCATCTGCACATTAAAACCATAAACAATCACACAGTTAATTTCACTATTTTCTTTTTTAACTTTTTTGTGTGTTTATACTAATTTACTAAATTTTTTCTTTTGTACTTGATGATTAGGTACAACACTAGCATGTTGGTTACAAAAAGGAATAAATTTCATTTCCATTGAGAAAGACCCAGTACAATGCAAATTTATTCACCAAAGAATTAATGCTCTTCAATTTCATCGAGATGCAATGCAAGAAGTTGGTTTGAAGAAATGAGATTTTAATGAATCCCATGTGGCAAAAAAAGAAAAGGAACCTCAACCACCATTAGATGGAATGATTGGAAAGAAATACTTTGGGACATTCATAAACACCAGCCTAGATCCATCTAACTCTGGATCTATCATGCACCGAGAGGGATCAAATCTCTCGAGGTGCAAACCTATTTTTTGAGTGCAAAACTTGAGGAAAGGTTTGCACCTCGAGAGATTTGATCCCTCTCGGCGCATGATAGATCCAGAGTTAGATGGATCTAGGCTGGTTCCAGTCGGATGCATCAACATCACATTTTTCAGATTATTAAAATTTTTGTATATTTTTGAGATGTAAGATGGATCTAGGCTGGTTTCAGTCGTGTGCTGCCAAGGAAAATCTATCAAAGATATGATTAATTTTATCAGTAATATGAAAATATATCAAATATTAATGTAATCATTTTAAATATGCTAAATATTTCTGAGATTAACTTGGTCATTTTAATTTTAAATTTTCTTAGTTACCTCAGTTCGTTGAGATGATAATTATTGTTAATAAAATAGGATTATAAATTTTCTAGTGCAAATAATAAAATAGGATTATAAATCACCATCTCCACTTAAATCAATCCATCTAGTGCAAGAAATATTCTTCCCTCTCTCCACCCTCCATCCATATCTATATCCCCATCCATCTCTTTTTTTTGTCTCTATCTCACCTCCCTAAACACACACGCTTTCGCACTCCATATATATCATTCTCTTTGTCAATCACCCTCTCTCCCCATCTCTCTCTTCTTCCCTCTCTTCCCCTTCTCTCCCTCTCCCTCGCTAATATCTCTCTTTCCTCCTTTTGTCCTCTCTCTCTCCAACTTCCTTATCACTCACTCTCTCTCTCTCTAGGAACCAACATCTACACTGAAATCAATGCATTTACTCAAAGAAATCAAATAGGATAAAAAATCGTCGTCTACACTGAAATCAATGCATTTATTGCGAGAAAAAATATAGGATTAGCAATCATCTACATTGAAATCAATGCATATAGTGCAAGAAATTAAATATAATTATAAATAAACATATACACTAAAATCGATACATCTAGTGCAAGCAATCAAAATGGATTAGAAATCCCCATCTACACTAAAATCGATTCATCTAGTGCATGAAATCTTCTTCCCTCTCTCCCCCCTAGAAGTACATCTTTGTTTTCTTCCCTCTATCCACTCTCTCACATCCTCCCTTTCCTTCCTATCTCTCCATTTCTCTCCTACATCTCTATTGCTCTCTCTCTTCACCCTCCAACTCTGTTACTATATCCCTACCTCTCTCCTTCTCTCATCCCTTCTCTTCATATTTCATTCTTTGTCTCTTTATCTCATCCAAAAACATACACACTCTCTCTCCATCTCTCCCTTGTCACTTAATCTCTCTCTCTCCACTTATCAATCTCTCTGTATTTCTTCTTCCCTCCCTCTCTCCCCCTCTAAATCCATCTCTCTCTCTCTCTCTCTCTCTCTCTCTAGATATATATATATATATATTTTTTCTTTTCTTTTCTTTTCCCCCCAATTTTCTTTCTTCCCCCATCACTCTCTTCCTTTCTCTCAAGTCCTCTCTCTTGTCCTTCCTCTCTCTCCAATCTTCTTTCTTGCTCTCTCTCTCTCTCTCTCTCAACATCTACACTAAAATCAATGCATATAGTGCAAGAAATCAAATAGGATTAGAAATCACCATCCACAATGAAATCAATGCATCTAGTGAAATAAATCATCTTCCCTCTCTCCCCCCTCCAACTCCATCTCTCTTTCTCTCCCTCTCTCCCTCTCTCACATCCTCTCTCTCTTCCTTCCCCTTTCTCCCTTTCTCTCCCATGTCTGTATCTCTCTCTTTCCTTCTCTCTCCCTCTCTTCACCCTCCAACTCTATCAATATATCCCTCCCTCTCTCCTTCTCCCCCCATTCCCTCCATCTCTCCTTTTTCTCTTTATCTCACCCCAAAACATACACACGCTCTCTCTATTTCTCCCTTTTCACTCCCTCTATCTCTCCACTTCTCGCTCTCTATTTATGTATTCTTCCCTCCAACTCCATCTCTCTATCCCTCCCTCTCTCCTCCTATCTCCCTCCCTCTCTTCTCCTCTCTCTCCCTTCCTCTCCTACCTCCCTCTCTCTTCCCCCATCTCTCTCTTTTCCCTCTAATCCTCTCTCTTCCCCCATAACTCTCTCTCTCTCTCTGCCCTCCAATCCTGTCACTATCTCCATCCCTCTCTCCTCCTCCCCCTCCCCCTCCATATTTATGTCTCTCTCTTCCTCGCGTACCCTTTTCTACCACTCTCACTCCTCTCCCTCTCTCTCTTCATTCCTCCTCTCCCTTCTCCTTGATTTTATCCCCATCTCTCCATTTTCACTCCCTCTATCTCTCCACCTCTATGACTCTATGTCTTCGTTCTTCCCTTCCATATATATCTAGAGTTAATATATATCATGATACATTAATGTATACAATAATATAGAAAATGTAATATTGTATTAATCCGAAGTTATTAAATATAATAATATTAATATGAATATTAGATTTAATAATAATATTATTATTATTAATATTTTGATATTAATATTAGAGATAATAATGGTTTTTTGGCATGATATTAATAATAATTTGGCCCATAGTATTTGACCTATAGGATTCACCTAAATAAAACCTATTTTTTGAGTGTTGGTAAATATAAAGAGATTTATAGAGTAAATATAAAAAATAGGTTTTATTTATTTGCCATACCTCTTTTATTTACAATGGTATTTGGCCCATAGACTTGGTATATAATTAGATGTTGATTTATAATGATATTTGATATGTTTTTATATATTTATCATGTCTCTTTATACCTCTTTTATATTGATTTATTTATTTACTATAGCTCTTTTATAAATATGGTATTTAGCCCATGGTATTAATGATAATTTGGCCCATGGTATTAATAATAAAGTAAAAAGCATTATTGAGCAATTAATGATTAATTTGTAAATTCTGCAGCTCCTTTTTGGTATGCTATTCAATTCTAAAGCTAAATGTCGAAGATTATTTTGAAAGTTTTGCAGTTCCTTTTGGTATACTCATAAATTCTAAAGTAAAGTCAAAGATTATTTGAAAATTTTGCAGCTCCTTTGGGTATACTCATAAATTTCGAACTTAAAGGTTAAAGATTCATCTGAAAATTTTGCAGTTTATTTTGGTATACTCCTAAATTCTGAAGTTAAATGTCAAAGATTCATCTGAAAATTTGCGATTCCTTTTGGTACTCATAAATTCTAAAGTTCAAGGTTAAAGATTAATTTGAAAATTTCGCAGTTCTTATAGTATCGGTATAAATTTGAGATTAGCTGCATTAGTTACCTTTAATGTTCTTGAAGTCTCCATTTTCTTTGGAAAAAAGATTGATAGATTATTTATTTTGGATAAATTATTTTACAGGGAATGAAATTGCAGTCCACGGTACCGTGGGGACATTTGGATATTTTTCTCCAGAGATGCTCTGCGAAAATGGCTACTCTTATGAAGTTGATATATGGAGCGCGGGAGTGGTGTTGTATGTTCTTCTGTGTGGAAAAATGCCTTTCGATGCTGAGCAAGAGGACGCCAAGAGCATGTATGAGAAAATACAGAAAACAGAGCCAGATGTCAGTAGCGGTATGTGGTGCTACATATCGGATTCCACAAAGGAACTCGTTCGTGGAATGTTGCAGAAAGACCGCACGCAGCGATTTTCTTGCTATCAAATCTTGAGTGAGTTTTTTTTTTCTCTGTATTCTGTTGGTATGCATACTTTGTTTGTGAATAGGAATTAGGGTTTTATAAATTACAGTATTCAAACGTGATGATTGGGATGATGCAGGCCATCCTTGGATTTTGAGCAATGTAGACACGGATGTGGCTTCCAGCTCCACAGCGAAGAAAGATATCGGTTCATCTACAACTGGGGTCAATGTAGGTGACCATTGAATACATTACAGAGCAAGAAAATACCGTGTAATAATTTGTGCGATTGAAAAATGCTCGTTAATTATATGATTGTTAAAATTTATTTGTTAAGCCGATATTTAATTTTTATTTTTTATTTATTTTTTTAATTTAAGCCTTAAGCCGACATTTTGTATGAGGACGTGACCCACCTGACATCGGGGTCATACTGGGCTGTAGATGCGCCTCTCGGCGCAATCAAAGATCCATCAGAAGAGGAAAATTATCAAACTGAAGCCAACAATGAAAATATTGTAGAAGAAGACAGTAATGAAACTCTTAAAGATGAAGAGTTTGGGTTACGTGATATTATTGATTAAAGTTTAGTTAAGCTTTGAAATGAAGCTCATTTTTTGTAACTATTAATAAGTTATACTTGTAATGTTTTGAATTTGACATTATATGAGAATAATAAGTATTCAATTGTTATTATTATATGTTTAGTATTTGTATAATGTGATTTTCACTTCATTTTTTATGTGAATCATTTAATTTAAAAAAAAAATGTTATTATTATTATTATTATTTTTTGACATAAAATTATAAAAATTGCTAATTTTTGTTAATTTTTCCTATAAAAATGGTTTATTTGACATGTCACTTTTGGCAAAAAAGACTTAAAATGTGTATTTTTCAGTTACATCTATATTCAAAATGTGTATTTTTATGTAATTTGTTAAAAAATCTTGTTTTTTTAGTGACAATTATTTCATGTGTGATGAAATATTATTTAACAATATATAATTAGATAGAAGATCGAAACTTTAAAATTTTGACATTTTTTTTCAACACTGCAAAAAATCAATTATCTCATTAAAAAAAAACGAAAAGAAAAACAAAAAAACAAATACCCGAAAAACATTTAAAAAAACATGTAAGTGAAGAGGAAGAAGATGAGTACTTTCAAAATTGTTACATTTAGAAAATAATTATTAGCATTTAATACATTATAAAATTTAAGGTAAAAAATAAGTCTTCTAAAAAAAGGGGATGATGTTGGCATCAACACATTTCAAAATTAACATAAAAGTCTCTAACATTTTAAAAATAATGTTTATAATTGGTACATAAGAAAATTTAATTTGTCAAAAACATGCTAAAAAAATTAAAAGTATTATGAATCAACACTTTTCAAAATTAGACGATTTCTTGCTACCTAAAAAAAATGGGTACTCGTTTCCATTCCCATTTTAAAGTTTACGTCGTTGGATGTTTAGGCTCCATTTAATTTATATGATTGTGCTAGTTTAATTTATATGATTATGCTAGTTTTACATAAGGTGAGCACTGCAATATTTTATTTATAGCCAATATCAAATTTTATTTTTCTTTCTCTCTGTATATGAAGTTGATATTGAAATTCTACCAAACATGAATATTTAAATATTTTATTCAAAGTCTATATTAAAATATGAAAATAAAACTATAATACAATTTCTATTTTCAATTTATTTATATCTTTATGTATAAAATTGATATAAAACTTACACAACCATATAAATTAAATTGATTGTAAATGTCCATATACATTGATCCAAAATTCACATCAAAACACACACTTAATGACACATCTCACCTTCTTAAAATTAAAAAAATCTTAAAAATTAACTAAATTATAACTTTATTTTAAATAATAATAATAATAATATTTATAAATGAATCCCATGAATAAATAATAATAATAATATTTTTTGTAAAATAATTAATATATAAGTTGATTCTTAACTGTGGAGATTCTTAATCTGTAAGTAGGTTTAGCTACAATACCATGGGTCAATACCATGACTTATCAATATGGCATACCTAAAATATTATAACTCACTTTATATAAACAAGTGCCATATGACATTTTCTTTAATTAATCCATTTAATTAAAATGTCCACCTAATAATTATCGATAATTAAATGAAAAATTTGGAAGCCATATTCCAAAATAGACATGCCTATTGACATAATTATGTTACTTAAAATAGAAATGAAAATATTTTATTTATAGCTAAGAATGCATTATTTTTTCTTTCTTGTTAATATTTCTTTTTAAAATGCATGTCAATTCTATGTTAAGAATGGAATAAATTTCACATTTTCTTGTAATGGGTTGTAATGTTAATATTATTTTAGAAGCTCACTTGTAAACACCATAATGAATAGTGAAGAAATTACAAATCTACCTCACAGTAACATGTAAAAAGTACTTATGGATGAAATTAGAAAAAAAATTGTCTTGTTTAACATTAAAAGAACTTATATATATATATATATATATATATATATATATATATATATATATATCCCTGAGTTCATCTATAAGTGCCTTTAATGTTAAACATAACATGACACACCTCTCTACATATTGCAATGTCTTGTCCTAGGTAGAGTCACTATGGTAGAGATGTTGTGATGTCCTGCCATGTCCTATTCTATTTAAAATTTTTATGTAGTCAAATAAAAAATAAAAATAAAACTGAAAATAAATTATAAATTATAAATTAAAATAAGATTAAAGTAAAATAGTCAATTTACCATCTACAATTTCTGGATTTTGAATATTTTTATTTTAAAAATAGTATAATATTGTTTTTTTTTTCTATAAAATTATTCATTTTTTAACTGGGTGAAAATAAAATAAAAATAAAAATAAACCTACATGAAAACATTTTTACTTGGTCAATATAAAATAAAATTAAGAAAAGAAAACTTCATGGTGGAATATAGCCTATTTAAAGGGGGAAATTTAACCAACCTAAATCCATCTCAATCAAATCTCTTTTCACTCTAAAAGAGATTTGCATCTCAAAAGATTCGATCTAGGCTCTAATCTCTGGACGCTTGGTAGATCCATAGTTAGATGGATCTAGGCTTTTACGGTGGACATTGAAGTATTATTAATATCTGTATTTAGTATTAAGAGTTTTTTTTTATTATTAGCATTTTTTAATACTTTTGATATTTATTATTTTATTTATTTTAATGTAACCTTATGATTGAGAATATCTCTCATATTGAGTTGTAGAGCTTGAAGCAACAATGATAATAATATAGTTAATTTTTATGATTTTTAAAAATTTTATTTTAATTTTAAACATTGTGATATGTATCATGATATAAATATTTTAATGTGTATCATAAATTGATGTCGATTTACATTTATCAATCCTTTGATTTATTTTATATAACTAGCTTAGGTTCATCTCAACTTTGGATCTACCAAGCTTCCAGATCAAATCTCTTTTTTTGGATCTACCAAGCTTCCAGATCAAATCTCTTTTCACTTTAAAAGATGTTTGCATCTCAGGAGATTTAATATCTCTAGAGGCTTGGTAGATATAGGTTGGTTTAGTTCCCCCCTTTAAATAGGATATATTCCACATGAATACCATGGGCGAATACCATAAAGTTATTTTTATTTTAACGTTTTATTTTATTTTAAGTGAGTATAAAAGTTTTCACATTATTAATTTAATTTATTTAGTATGTAATTCCACTGATTCAAAATGTTTACAGGACAAGAAGGGGATTACAACATCTCTTCCATGCAAGGGCATGGCATTACAACATCTCTTCCATACTGGGATATGAGGAGTGTAACACTAGTTAACTTGCATAATTACCCAATATACAATTTTTTCTTTGTCTGCATTAAAAAATATTTACTATTTCTTATAACATTAATACCAGATCATTAATATAAACATCTCTTGTAATATTATTACGAATATTACCGAATCCATAATAATTTTAATGAAATCACCTTCATTGGAATCTCCCTGATTCTTGACCCGCAGACTTTATAACTCAAATAATTTCGGCATTCATTTAACTGGATACACATGATTTATTTCTGGTTAAACATTGATTATACCCGTTCCAATTTTTATAGCGAAGTTTGTATTACCTTGGGTTAACTCATATCTGGTGTTAGGATACACTAGTTGTCTCAGTACACTCATCACAAAGTGTAATTCCTCTAGCTTTGATCTGGACACTTGGAACCATGGATATCCATAGATTTGATAAGGTTTCAATCCATAAGTCCTTATTTGTTTGGGAGGTTATAAAGGGTAACTTCCTGATTTTCTCAACCTCCTCCTTCATTTTGCAGGGTAATATTTCCCCTCGCTCTAAGGCATGCCAGTGCATATAGTTAATGGGTTCCAGGAATTCTTTACATGAGGCTTCTAAGCGAGACTGGTTCTTGTCCACTGGACTCGTTTTGCAAGCTATTAACCCCGGATAAGCTGTCATTCCAGGTATTAGTATAAGGTGATGGGGTTTCTTTTGATTACGGTTTTAATTTTTACACAATTAAACACATTAACCTATGTCCCTGCGCAAAAAGTCTCACAACCCTGCGATCATCCTTGTAGGTATGCTCTTGTGTTCTCCCCTACTCACTGTAGGGTTTAAAAGTCTCTATGAGCTGTCGAAATGGAACCAGCGTGGGGAATGGGAGGGCTGGGATCTCCATGGAGTCCCGAACAGATTGACTTATCAACAAACTCTGCTGGAAGATCGACTGGAGGACGCTGCCCCTGTTCATAGAGCCTCAAAATATTGCTGGGGTTGGGGCCAAACTGGCGTTTACACCACAGCTGCTGGCTATAGTGCTCTGCAGGGTTCAAGAAATAGTAATCACCCTCCGACTTTCTGGAAAAATGTATGGGATTCTTTTGCCACACCAAAAGTAAATTTCTTTTGCTGGACTTTGATTCATAAAAAAATACTTACGAGAGATAATCTGGAGAAAAGAAATATAACAGGGCCTCATAGGTGTGCTATGTGAAATAACAATTCAGAAACAGTCCAACATCTATTTATGGGTTGCAGTATGCAAAAGAAGTTTGGGGGCTCATCTTAATGGACTTGCAGACTCCTGTCCCATCCTTTAACTCTGCAGCTGATCTTTTTGCCTCTTGGAGGCATCTCTACCCCCATCATATTCCCCAAAAATCATTCTGGAGCAGAATTTGGACAGCAATACCCAAATACGTTTGCTGGCAGATTTGGTTGGCACGTAACCAGCAGATATTCAAAGAGGTGAGGCACACTCCGATGCAAATAGCTGCAAAAGCCAAGGCCTTTATGATGGAAGCGGCCCAACAGCAGTATATAAAAGAAGACCCTTTGCTTCTGTCAGAAGAAAAGATGTGGATAGGCTCTCTAGTGCCCTATCCGAGTAGAAACTCCCCTAAACCACAAAGTGGTAAACAGGAATGGCGCTTAAGAGATAAAGAGGATTACTTTCAAAACTGGTGGAGGTCTCAAAAAATATCCTCAGTCTTCTTCGATGGGGCGTCTAAAGGGAATCAAGGGACAGCTGGTGCTGGGGGAGTCATCTACTCCCCGGATGGTTACTCAAAAGACATCTTCTATTGGGGATTAGGTCAGAAGTCCAACAATCAAGCTGAGCTCCTCGGGCTTCTCAAAGCCTGCCAAATTGCAAGAGACAAAGGTATTAAAAATCTGCAAGTCTTCGGAGATTCAGAGCTAATAATAAAAAATTTAAACATGGGTGATCGATTCAATAATCCTAGCCTCAACAAAACTTTGGAAAGACTGAAAAGAGTTCTTCAATACTTCGACAGCTGCAAACTTTATCATATACTCAGAAATTTAAACAGTGAAGCGGATCAAATGGCAAACAAAGGCAGTGCCCTCATGAAAGGGCTTATTTTTGTTAACAAAGAAAGTTTTGTTCAAATGCCCCGAATATTGTAATAGAGGAAAAGCGGCAGAGTTTAGAAATCTGCATTGTATTTGGGGATAGTTCGAAAAAGTCCCACTTGTTTCCAGATAAATAAAAATCATATAAACGTTTCAGTTAAAAAAAAAAAATGTCCACCTAATAATTATCGATAATTAAATGAAAAATTTGGAAGCCATATTCCAAAATAGACATGCCTATTGACATAATTATGTTACTTAAAATAGAAATGAAAATATTTTATTTATAGCTAAGAATGCATTATTTTTTCTTTCTTGTTAATATTTCTTTTTAAAATGCATGTCAATTCTATGTTAAGAATGGAATAAATTTCACATTTTCTTGTAATGGGTTGTAATATTAATATTATTTTAGAAGCTCACTTGTAAACACCATAATGAATAGTGAAGAAATCACAAATCTCCCTCATAGTAACATGTAAAAAGTACTTCACCGGATGCGGTTGATTAATGACCATCTGGGAACGTGGCGCATCATGCACTTCCCGATGGATTTCGCTTGGGTAGCCCATGTGGTTCCCGGTACAGGCATTTACTCAGTCCATTACTCACCACCCTGCGCGAGTTTTTACTATCTCGTTCGGCTCAACCAGCTCTTGGTTATGGCGGTTATTTGGGACATGGATTGCATTTGCAGAGGCTTGAATGGTGTGGCAGACAGTTGTAGATCTCCTCCTCCTTTGCACGCGATTTGCTCGCCTGGATGCGCTGAGGCAAGTGTTAAAACGAACACTGGGAGGCGCTGTTCGTTAGCTGCTTGTTTTGAACCGGTTCCGAACTATCACTTCTCTAACAGTCCGTGGTGCAGACTTCGTGGTCTCAGTGGTCTTGTTCCAGCTTCTTCAGCTCCGCTCAGTGGCGCCCAGGATTCTCGTTCTTCCCCTGTCAGCTCTGCGTGTTTTGTTGAGCCCAGCCCTTAACCGGTCACCATGCCTCGCCTCCGCGAGTGCATGAGATGTAGACGGGGCTCAAGCCGTGGGCATTCTAATCAGAGGCGCCCGCCAACTATTCGCAGCTCTGATCCTTCTCTGTCAGGGGATGCTGGCTTTCCTGCTACAGCGTTTGATGTCGACTCTGTCTTTTCTCCCGTCGCTTTCCCCGCCCCTCAGTCCTCCACTCATGAATCTCCCCGAGTTGCTCCACGACCCCTTCGGCCCTCCATTAGACAAACCTCTCAGCGCGCTGAGCTACGGTTTGATTGAACCTCTTGCAATGCCACCCTTATAGCTTTTATAACTGTCACTCTTCGGGAAGAAGTCCCCAACATAGCTCCCCCAGCTCTTCGACTTCGCCCCCCCCTCTCAGCTCCAGCTTCCCTCGGGCTGATCCAACCTCCTCTGTTCCTCAGCACGAGTCCAACATGGAGACAGGGTGCACAGGTAGAGGACGCGCTCCCAGCGAAGGCCAAGCGGACAAAAGCGACATGTATGCTTGCAGAATCACCGAAGAGTCTCCCTCTCCTACTCATGGATAGAACCTGCAAAGTCACTCAGGTTTTTTTGTTCTGTTTATGTAGAAATCATATGCTTCCTAGATTTACTGCTCTGCTGAACATGCAGTTCACTACTTTTAGCTCTCATGTTAGTTTGTTTTATGTAAACTTAAAACCAGTTTCCCTCTCATGGGCGGTTCAGACTTTATGGTTTAAAGGACTGGTTTCCCATTCTGGGCAGTCCAGACTTTGCTTGCCTTGCTTGACTATCAAGCCCAGCACTCAGGCTTACCAAGCTGACGCTGGTGCAGTTTTGTATCAGTACTTTTATACATAATAGAATTAGTCATACTTAGAAAAAAAAAACATGTAAAAAGTACTTATGGATGAAATTAGAAAAAAAATTGTCTTGTTTAACATTAAAAGAACTTATATATATATATATATATATACCTGAGTTCATCTATAAGTGCCTTTAATGTTAAACATAACATGACACACCTCTCTACATATTGCAATGTCTTGTCCTGGGTAGAGTCACTATGGTAGAGATGTTGCGATGTCCTGCCATGTCCTATTCTATTTAAAATTTTTATTTAGTCAAATAAAAAATAAAAATAAAACTGAAAATAAATTATAAATTATAAATTATAAATTAAAATAAGATTAAAGTAAAATAGTCAATTTACCATCTACAATTTCTGGATTTTGAATATTTTTATTTTAAAAATAGTATAATATTGTTTTTTTTTTCTATAAAATTATTCATTTTTTAACTGGGTGAAAATAAAAAAAAATAAAAATAAACCTACATGAAAACATTTTTACTTGGTCAATATAAAATAAAATTAAGAAAAAAAAACTTCATGGTGGAATATAGCCTATTTAAAGGGGGAAATTTAACCAACCTAAATCCATCTCAATCAAATCTCTTTTCACTCTAAAAGAGATTTGCATCTCAAAAGATTCGATCTCTCTGGACGCTTGGTAGATCCATAGTTAGATGGATCTAGGCTTTTACGGTGGACATTGAAGTATTATTAATATCTGTATTTGGTATTAAAAGTTTTTTTTTATTATTAGCATTTTTTAATACTTTTGATATTTATTATTTTATTTATTTTAATGTAACCTTATGATTGAGAATATCTCTCATATTGAGTTGTAGAGCTTGAAGCAACAATGATAATAATATAGTTAATTTTTATGATTTTTAAAAATTTTATTTTAATTTTAAACATTGTGATATGTATCATGATATAAACATTTTAATGTGTATCATAAATTGATGTCGATTTACATTTATCAATCCTTTGATTTATTTTATATAACTAGCTTAGGTTCATCTCAACTTTGGATCTACCAAGCTTCCAGATCAAATCTCTTTTCACTTTAAAAGAGGTTTGCATCTCAGGAGATTTGATATCTCTAGAGGCTTGGTAGATATAGGTTGGTTTAGTTCCCCACTTTAAATAGGATATATTCCACATGAATACCATGGGCGAATACCATAAAGTTATTTTTATTTTAACGTTTTATTTTATTTTAAGTGAGTATAAAAGTTTTCACATTATTAATTTAATTTATTTAGTATGTAATTCCTTGATTCAAAATGTTTACGGGGACAAAGAAGGGGATTACAACATCTCTTCCATGCAAGGGCATGGCATTACAACATCTCTTCCATACTGGGATATGAGGAGTGTAACACTAGTTAACTTGCATAATTACCCAATATACAATTTTTTTCTTTGTTTGCATTAAAACATATTTACTATTTCTTATAACATTAATACCAGATCATTAATATAAACATCTCTTGTAATATTATTACGAATATTACCGAATCCATAATAATTTTAATGAAATCACCTTCATTGGAATCTCCCTGATTCTTGACCCGCAGACTTTATAACTCAAATAATTTTGGCATTCATTTAACTGGATACACATGATTTATTTATGGTTAAACATTGATTATACCCGTTCCAATTTTTATGGCGAAGTTTGTATTACCTTGGGTTAACTCATATCTGGTGTTAGGATACACTAGTTGTCTCAGTACACTAGTTGATCTGGACACTTGGAACCATGGATATCCATAGATTTGATAAGGTTTCAATCCATAGTCCTTATTTGTTTGGGAGGTTAACAAGGGTAACTACTCGATTTTTCTCCAACCTCACTCCTTCATTTGCAGGGTAATATTTCCCCCCGCTCTAAGGCATGCCGAATTGCATATGGTTAATGAGTTTAGGCATTCTTTACAAGAGGCTTCTAAGCAGACCTGGTTCCTGTCCCTGGACTCGTTTTGCAAGCTATTAACCCAGAGAAGCCTGTCATTCTAGGTATTAGTATAAGGTTATGGGGTTTCTTTTGATTACGGTTTTAATTTTTACACAATTAAACACATTAACCTATGTCCCTGCGCAAAAAGTCTCACAACCCTGCAATCATCCTTGTAGCTATGCTCTTGTGTTCTCCCCTACTCACTGTAGGGTTTAACATTGAATTCTTGGCAAGGGCTCTAACTAAAATTTCCACAGGTGAGGTTTATCACACCTATCATTTTTTTTTGCTTTACTGTTGAAATTTTCACTCCATTTTACTTTCTAATGATATTTCTGTCTTGGAAGGTTTCTTTCCCCATGCACAACTTTGGTTTCAAGGCTGTGTCAACCCCTCGGTTGGGAGGTGTACAACGTTTGGAAAGGTTGGAAAGGAAAGCCCAAGTTGGACTCTTCTCAGATGGCCAAATATGTCAACCCTTCAGGTTTTTTCATTATCGAGACCTTCTTCTTGGTCTTGGTTATTAGATGGTTTGTTAGAAACTACGACTTTGGAATAGTCATACCTGTAATTTTTATTAGCTAAGATTTTGAATTTTGGCATTTGAGCTTATTTTTTCTAAAAATTTACCTTAATACTTGGCGCTAACGTATTTAAATGTATAATATTGCAAGGCTATACTGTGAAATTTGTATAGGAATTATTTTCTTTTGCTGCGTTAGACTGAGATTTGTACAAGGTTTTTCCTATTTATATGAATAGACTCCATACTATTTGCTTATATTGTTTCTTACATTTTTTTGTGTTTGCTTTAGTGCATTTAAATGGAAATATTCTTCACTTCGGCATAAGGCACATATAGTTACAACTGTAGAAAATTTGAATAACTGATATATTATTCACCGAGATTCTCCTGATCACACACTATTTTATCTTCATGCACAATACAGAATCTATGCTACCATTGATCATTACATGCGGAAATAAAATCAATTGCATCTGCACATTAAAACCATAAACAATCACACAGGTAATTTCACTATTTTCTTTTTTAACTTTTTTGTGTGTTTATACTAATTTACTAAATTTTTTCTTTTGTACTTGATGATTAGGTACAACACTAGCATGTTGGTTACAAAAAGGAATAAATTTCATTTCCATTGAGAAAGACCCAGTACAATGCAAATTTATTCACCAAAGAATTAATGCTCTTCAATTTCATCGAGATGCAATGCAAGAAGTTGGTTTGAAGAAATGAGATTTTAATGAATCCCATGTGGCAAAAAAAGAAAAGGAACCTCAACCACCATTAGATGGAATGATTGGAAAGAAATAATTTGGGACATTCATAAACATCAAAGATCCATCAGAAGAGGAAAATTATCAAACTGAAGCCAACAATGAAAATATTGTAGAAGAAGACAGTAATGAAACTCTTAAAGATGAAGAGTTTGGGTTACCTGATATTATTGATTAAAGTTTAGTTAAGCTTTGAAATGAAGCTCATTTATTGTAACTATTAATAAGTTATACTTGTAATGTTTTGAATTTGACATTATATGAGAATAATAAGTATTCAATTGCTATTATTATATGTTTAGTATTTGTATAATGTGATTTTCACTTCATTTTTTATGTGAATCATTTAATTTAAAAAAAAAATGTTATTATTATTATTATTATTATTATTTTTTGACATAAAATTATAAAAATTGCTAATTTTTGTAATTTTTTTTTGTTAATTTTTCCTATAAAAATGGTTTATTTGACATGTCACTTTTGGCAAAAAGACTTAAAATGTGTATTTTTCAGTTACATCTATATTCAAAATGTGTATTTTTATGTAAATTGTTAAAAAATCTTGTTTTTTTAGTGACAATTATTTCATGTGTGATGAAATATTATTTAACAATATATAATTAGATAGAAGATCGAAAATTTAAAATTTTGACATTTTTTTTCAACACTGCAAAAAATCAATTATCTCATTAAAAAAAAAAACGAAAAGAAAAACAAAAAAACAAATACCCGAAAAACATTTAAAAAAACATGTAAGTGAGGAAGAAGATGAGTACTTTCAAAATTGTTACATTTAGAAAATAATTATTAGCATTTAATACATTATAAAATTTAAGGTAAAAAATAAGTCTTCATGCTGGCATCAACACTTTTCAAAATTAACATAAAAGTCTCTAACATTTTAAAAATAATGTTTATAATTGGTACATAAGAAAATTTAATTTGTCAAAAACATGCTAAAAAAATCAAAAGTATTATGAATCAACACTTTTCAAAATTAGACGATTTCTTGCTACCTAAAAAAAATGGGTACTCATTTCCATTCCCATTTTAAAGTTTACGTCGTTGGATGTTTAGGCTTCATTTAATTTATATGATTGTGCTAGTTTAATTTATATGATTCTGCTAGTTTTACATAAGGTGAGCACTGCAATATTTTATTTATAGCCAATATCAAATTTTCTTTTTCTTTCTCTCTGTATATGAAGTTGATATTGAAATTCTACCAAACATGAATATTTAAATATTTTATTCAAAGTCTATATTAAAATATGAAAATAAAACTATAATATAATTTTTATTTTCAATTTATTTATATCTTTATGTATAAAATTGATATAAAACTTACACAACCATATAAATTAAATTGATTGTAAATGTCCATATACATTGATCCAAAATTCACATCAAAACACACACTTAATGACACATCTCACCTTCTTAAAATTAAAAAAATCTTAAAAATTAACTAAATTATAACTTTATTTTAAATAATAATAATAATAATATTTATAAATGAATCCCATGAATAAATAATAATAATAATATTTTTTATAAAATAATTAATATATAAGTTGATTCTTAACTGTGGAGATTCTTAATCTGTAAGTAGGTTTAGCTACAATACCATGGGTCAATACCATGACTTATCAATATGGCATACCTAAATATTATAACTCACTTTATATAAACAAGTGCCATATGACATTTTCTTTAATTAATCATTTAATTAAAATGTCCACCTAATAAATAATTATACGATAATTAAATAGAAATCATGGAAGTATATTCCAAAATAGACATGCCCCAATATGTAGACATGCCTATTGACATAATTATGTTACTTAAAATAGAAATGAAAATATTTTATTTATAGCTAAGAATGCATTATTTTTTCTTTCTTGTTAATATTTCTTTCTAAAATGCATGTCAATTCTATGTTAAGAATGGAATAAATTTCACATTTTCTTGTAATGGGTTGTAATATTAATATTATTTTAGAAGCTCACTTGTAAACACCATAATGAATAGTGAAGAAATTACAAATCTCCCTCATAGTAACATGTAAAAAGTACTTATGGATGAAATTAGAAAAAAAATTGTCTTGTTTAACATTAAAAGAACTTATATATATATATATCCCTGAGTTCATCTATAAGTGCCTTTAATGTTAAACATAACATGACACACCTCTCTACATATTGCAATGTCTTGTCCTGGGTAGAGTCACTATGGTAGAGATGTTGCGATGTCCTGCAATGTCCTATTCTATTTAAAATTTTTATTTAGTCAAATAAAAAATAAAAATAAAATTGAAAATAAATTATAAATTATAAATTAAAATAAGATTAAAGTAAAATAGTCAATTTACCATCTACAATTTCTGGATTTTGAATATTTTTATTTTAAAAATAGTATAATATTGTTTTTTTTTTCTATAAAATTATTCATTTTTTAACTGGGTGAAAATAAAATAAAAATAAAAATAAACCTACATGAAAACATTTTTACTTGGTCAATATAAAATATAATTAAGAAAAAAAAACTTCATGGTGGAATATAGCATATTTAAAGGGGGAAATTTAACCAACCTAAATCCATCTCAATCAAATCTCTTTTCACTCTAAAAGAGATTTGCATCTCAAAAGATTCGATCTCTCTGGACGTTTGGTAGATCCATAGTTAGATGGATCTAGGCTTTTACGGTGGACATTGAAGTATTATTAATATCTGTATTTGGTATTAAAAGTTTTTTTTTATTATTAGCATTTTTTAATGCTTTTGATATTTATTATTTTATTTATTTTAATGTAACCTTATGATTGAGAATATCTCTCATACTGAGTTGTAGAGCTTGAAGCAACAATGATAATAATATAGTTATTTTTTATGATTTTTAAAAATTTTATTTTAATTTTAAACATTGTAATATGTATCATGATATAAATATTTTAATGTGTATCATAAATTGATGTCGATTTACATTTATCAATCCTTTGATTTATTTTATATAACTAGCTTAGGTTCATCTCAACTTTGGATCTACCAAGCTTCCAGATCAAATCTCTTTTCACTTTAAAAGAGGTTTGCATCTCAGGAGATTTGATATCTCTAGAGGCTTGGTAGATATAGGTTGGTTTAGTTCCCCCCTTTAAATAGGATATATTCCACATGAATACCATGGGCGAATACCATAAAGTTATTTTTATTTTAATGTTTTATTTTATTTTAAGTGAGTATAAAAGTTTTCACATTATTAATTTAATTTATTTAGTATGTAATTCCACTGATTCAAAATGTTTACGGGACAAGAAGGGGATTACAACATCTCTTCCATGCAAGGGCATGGCATTACAACATCTCTTCCATACTGGGATATGAGGAGTGTAACACTAGTTAACTTGCATAATTACCCAATATACAATTTTTTTCTTTGTCTGCATTAAAACATATTTACTATTTCTTATAACATTAATACCAGATCATTAATATAAACATCTCTTGTAATGTTATTACGAATATTACCGAATCCATAATAATTTTAATGAAATCACCTTCATTGGAATCTCCCTGATTCTTGACCCGCAGACTTTATAACTCAAATAATTTCGGCAATCATTTAACTGGATACACATGATTTATTTCTGGTTAAACATTGATTATACCCGTTCCAATTTTTATGGCGAAGTTTGTATTACCTTGGGTTAACTCATATCTGGTGTTAGGATACACTAGTTGTCTCAGTACACTCATCACAAAGTGTAATTCCTCTAGCTTTGATCTGGACACTTGGAACCATGGATATGATTTGATAAGGTTTCAATCCATAGTCCTTATTTGTTTGGGAGGTTAACAAGGGTAACTACTCGATTTTTCTCCAACCTCACTCCTTCATTTGCAGGGTAATATTTCCCCCCGCTCTAAGGCATGACGAATTGCATATGGTTAATGGGTTCAGGCATTCTTTACATGAGGCTTCTAAGCAGACCTGGTTCCTGTCCCTGGACTCGTTTTGCAAGCTATTAACCCAAAGAAGCCTGTCATTCCAGGTATTAGTATAAGGTGATGGGGTTTCTTTTGATTACGGTTTTAATTTTTACACAATTAAACACATTAACCTATGTCCCTGCGAAAAAAGTCTCACAACCCTGCAATCATCCTTGTAGGTATGCTCTTGTGTTCTCCCTTACTCACTGTAGGGTTTAACGTTGAATTCTTGGCAAGGGCTCTAACTAAAATTTCCACAGGTGAGGTTTATCACGCCTATCATTTTTTTTTGCTTTACTGTTGAAATTTTCACTCCATTTTACTTTCTAATGATATTTCTGTCTTGGAAGGTTTCTTTCCCCATGCACAACTTTTGTTGCAAGGCTGTGTCAACCCCTCGGTTGGGAGGTGTACAACGTTTGGAAAGGTTGGAAAGGAAAGCCCAAGTTGGACTCTTCTTAGATGGCCAAATATGTCAACCCTTCACTGGGTTTTTTTCATTATCAGACCTTCTTCTTGGTCTTGGTTATTAGATGGTTTGTTAGAAACTACGACTTGTGTTTTAATTGAAGGACTTTGGAATAGTCATGACCTGTAATTGTTATTAGCTAAGATTTTGAATTTTGGCCGCTGAGCTTATTTTTTCTAAGAGGTTTACCTTAATACTTGGCCGCTAACGTATTTAAGTAACTATAAGATTGCAAGGCTATACTGTGAAATTTGTATAGGAATTATTTTCTTTTGCTGCGTTAGACTGAGATTTGTACAAGGTTTTTCCTATTTATATGAATAGACTCCATACTATTTGCTTATATTGTTTCTTACATTTTTTTGTGTTTGTTTTAGTGCATTTAAATGGAAATATTCTTCACTTCGGCATAATGCACATATAGTTACAACTGTAGAAAATTTGAATAACTGATATATTATTCACCGAGATTCGCCTGATCACACACTATTTTATCTTCATGCACAATACAGAATCTCTTCTACCATTGATCATTACATGCGGAAATAAAATCAATTGCATCTGCACATTAAAACCATAAACAATCACACAGTTAATTTCACTATTTTCTTTTTTAACTTTTTTGTGTGTTTATACTAATTTACTAAATTTTTTCTTTTGTACTTGATGATTAGGTACAACACTAGCATGTTGGTTACAAAAAGGAATAAATTTCATTTCCATTGAGAAAGACCCAGTACAATGCAAATTTATTCACCAAAGAATTAATGCTCTTCAATTTCATCGAGATGCAATGCAAGAAGTTGGTTTGAAGAAATGAGATTTTAATGAATCCCATGTGGCAAAAAAAGAAAAGGAACCTCAACCACCATTAGATGGAATGATTGGAAAGAAATACTTTGGGACATTCCATAAACATCAAAGATCCATCGAAGAGGAAAAATTATCAAACTCGAAGCCAACAATGAAAATATTGTAGAAGAAGACGATGAATGAAACTCTTAAAAGATGAAGAGTTTGGGTTACGTGATATTATTGATTAAATTTTAGTTAAGCTTTCAAATGAAGCTCATTTTTTGTAACTATTAATAAGTTATACTTGTAATGTTTTAGCTTTGACATTTTATGAGAAAAATAAGTATTCAATTGTTGTTATTATATGTTTAGAATTTGTATAATGTGATTTTCACTCCATTTTTTATGCGAATCATTCAATTTTTGAAAAAAACTGTTATTATTATTAATTTTTGACATAAAATTATAAGAACCTTAACAAATTTTTGTAATTTTTTTTTGTTAATTTTTCCTATAAAAATGGTTTATTTGACATGTCACTTTTGGCAAAAAAGACTTAAAATGTGTATTTTTCAGTTACATCTATATTCAAAATGTGTATTTTTATGTAAATTGTTAAAAAATCTTGTTTTTTTAGTGACAATTATTTCATGTGTGATGAAATATTATTTGACAATATATAATTAGAGAGAAGATCAAACTTTAAAATTTTGACATTTTTTTTCAACACTGCAAAAAATCAATTATCTCATTAAAAAAAAAAACGAAAAGAAAAACAAAAAAACAAATACCCGAAAAACATTTAAAAAAACATGTAAGTGATCAAGAAGATGAGTACTTTCAAAATTGTTACATTTAGAAAATAATTATTAGCATTTAATACATTATAAAATTTAAGGTAAAAAATAAGTCTTCTAAAAAAAGGGGATGATGCTGGCATCAACACTTTTCAAAATCAACATAAAAACACTAACATTTTAAAAATAATGTCTATAGTTGGTACATAAGAAAATTTAACGTATAAAAAAAATGCTAAAAAAATTAAGAGTATTTTGAATCAACACTTTTCAAAATCAGACCATTTTTTGCTACCTAAAAAAATTGAGTACTCGTTTCCGTTCTCGTTTCAAAGTTTACGTCGTTGGATATTTAGGCTCCATTTAATTTATGTAACAGTTGTGCTAGTTTTAATTTATATGATTCTGCTAGTTTTACATAAGGTGAGCACTGCAATATTTTATTTATAGCCAATATCAAATTTTCTTTTTCTTTCTCTCTGTATATGAAGTTGATATTGAAATTCTACCAAACATGAATATTTAAATATTTTATTCAAAGTATATATTAAAATATGAAAATAAAACTATAATACAATTTTTATTTTCAATTTATTTATATCTTTATGTATAAAATTGATATAAAACTTACACAACCATATAAATTAAATTGAATGTAAATGTCCATATACATTGATCCAAAATTCACATCAAAACACACACTTAATGACACATCTCACCTTCTTAAAATTAACTAAATTATAACTTTATTTTAAATAATAATAATAATAATATTTATAAATGAATCCCATGAATAAATAATAATAATAATATTTTTTATAAAATAATTAATATATAAGTTGATTCTTAACTGTGGAGATTCTTAATCTGTAAGTAGGTTTAGCTACAATACCATGGGTCAATACCATGACTTATCAATATGGCATACCTAAAATATTATAACTCACTTTATATAAACAAGTGCCATATGACATTTTCTTTAATTAATCCATTTAATTAAAATGTCCACCTAATAATTATCGATAATTAAATGAAACATTTGAGCCATATTCCAAAAAACACGTAACTAATGACATAATTATGTTGTAAAATGAAAATGAAATATTTTTATTTATAATAAGAATGCATTATTTTTTCTTTCTTGTTAATATTCCTTTTAATATGCATGTCGATTCTATGTTTAGAAATGGAATAAATTTCACATTTTCTAACATGATTGTAATATTAATATTATTTGAAGCTCACTTGTAAACACCATAATAGATAGTGAAAATTACAAATCTCCTCATAGTGGAGTCATGTAAAAAGTACTTATGGATGAAATTAGAAAAAAATTGTCTTGTTTAACATTAAAGAACTTATATATGTCACGAGTTCATCATAAATTGTATTTAATGTTAAACATAACATGACACACCTCTCTAAATATTGCAATGTCTTGTCCTGGGTAGAGTCACTATGGTAGAGATGTTGCGATGTCCTGCCATGTCCTTTTCTATTTAAAATTTTTATTTAGTCAAATAAAAAATAAAAATAAAATTGAAAATAAATTATAAATTATAAATTAAAATAAGATTAAAGTAAAATAGTCAATTTACCATCTACAATTTCTGGATTTTGAATATTTTTATTTTAAAAATAGTATAATATTGTTTTTTTTTTTTTTTCTATAAAATTATTCATTTTTTAACTGGGTGAAAATAAAATAAAAATAAAAATAAACCTACATGAAAACATTTTTACTTGGTCAATATAAAATAAAATTAAGAAAAAAAAACTTCATGGTGGAATATAGCATATTTAAAGGGGGAAATTTAACCAACCTAAATCCATCTCAATCAAATCTCTTTTCACTCTAAAAGAGATTTGCATCTCAAAAGATTCCATCTCTCTGGATGCTTGGTAGATCCATAGTTAGATGGATCTAGGCTTTTACGGTGGACATTGAAGTATTATTAATATCTGTATTTGGTATTAAAAGTTTTTTTTTATTATTAGCATTTTTTAATACTTTTGATATTTATTATTTTTATTTATTTTAATGTAACTCTTATGATTAAGAATATCTCTCATACCGAGTTGTAGAGCTCACAACAATTGATAATAATATAGTTATTTTTTATGATTTTTAAAAATTTTATTTTAATTTAAACATCAGGATATGTGAGGCACAATAAATATTTTAATGTGTATCATAAATTGATGTCGATTTACATTTATCAATCCTTTGATTTATTTTATATAACTAGCTTAGGTTCATCTCAATCTGATCTACTGCTTCTGCATCAAATCTCTTTTCACTTTAAAAGAGGTTTGTATCTCGTGAGATTTGATATCTCTAAGAGGCTTCGTAGATATAGGTTGGTTTAGTTCCCTTTAAATAGGATATATTCCACATGAATACCATGGGCGAATACCATAAAGTTATTTTTATTTTAACGCTTTATTTTATTTTAAGCGAGTATAAAAGTTTTCACATTATTAATTTAATTTATTTAGTATGTAATTCCACCGATTCAAAATGTTTACAAAGATACAAGGATTACAAAGATTCTTCCATGCAAGGGCTTGGCATTATTGGAGATCTCTTCCATACTGGGATATGAGGAGTGTAACACTAGTTAACTTGCATAATTACCCAATATACAATTTTTTTCTTTGTCTCATGATTAACATATTTACTATTTCTTATAACATTAATACCAGATCATTAATATAAACATCTCTTGTATTATTGTCATTTAATATTACCAACCATAATAATTTTAATGAAAGCACCTTCATTGAATCTCCCCCGATTCTTGACCCGTACTCTTTATAACCTAAACAATTTTGCATCTTTATATAACTGATACATATGATTTATTTCGTTAACATTGATTATACCCGTTCCAATTTTTATGGCTAAGTTTGTATTACCTTTAAGAACTCATATCCGTGTTAGGATACACTAGCTTGTCTCAAGACACTCATCACAAAAATTCCTCTAAATTTTGATTCGGACACTTGGAACCATGGATATCCATAGATTTGATAAGGTTTCAATCCATAGTCCTTATTTGTTGGGAGGTTAACAAGGGTAACTACCGATTTTTCTCCAACCTCACTCCTTTCATTTGCAGTAATATTCCCCCGCTCTAAGGCATGCCGAATTGCATATGGTTAATGGGTTCAGTATCTCTTTTACATGAGGCTTCTAAGCGTATCTGCCCGTCCCTGACTCGTTTAAAAGCCATTAACCCGCAGAAGCCTCATTCCAGGTATTAGTATAAGGTGATGGGGTTTCTTTTCGATTACGGTTTTAATTTTTACACAATTAAACACATTAACCTATGTCCCTCAACAACACAAACTCTGCAATCATCCTTGTAGGTATGCTCTTGTGTTCTCCCCTACTCACTGTAGGGTTTAACATTGAATTCTTGGCAAGGGCTCTAACTAAAATTTCCACAGGTGAGGTTTATCACGCCTATCATTTTTTTTTTCTTTACTGTTGAAATTTTCACTCCATTTTACTTTCTAATGATATTTCTGTCTTGGAAGGTTTCTTTCCCCATGCACAACTTTGGTTGCAAGGCTGTGTCAACCCCTCGGTTGGGAGGTGTACAACGTTTGGAAAGGTTGGAAAGGAAAGCCCAAGTTGGACTCTTCTCAGATGGCCAAATATGTCAACCCTTCACTGGGTTTTTTTCATTATCAGACCTTCTTCTTGGTCTTGGTTATTAGATGGTTTGTTAGAAACTACGACTTTGGAATAGTCATGACCTGTAATTGTTATTAGCTAAGATTTTGAATTTTGGCCGCTGAGCTTATTTTTTCTAAGAGGTTTACCTTAATACTTGGCCGCTAACGTATTTAAGTAACTATAATATTGCAAGGCTATACTGTGAAATTTGTATAGGAATTATTTTCTTTTGCTGCGTTAGACTGAGATTTGTACAAGGTTTTTCCTATTTATATGAATAGACTCCATACTATTTGCTTATATTGTTTCTTATATTTTTTTGTGTTTGCTTTAGTGCATTTAAATGGAAATATTCTTCACTTCGGCATAAGGCACATATAGTTACAACTATAGAAAATTTGAATAACTGATATATTATTCACCGAGATTCTCCTGATCACACACTATTTTATCTTCATGCACAATACAAAATCTCTTCTACCATTGATCATTACATGCGGAAATAAAATCAATTGCATCTGCACATTAAAACCATAAACAATCACACATATGAACACAGTATTTCATATTAACACAAGCTCTCAGCACAACCTCCAATTTCTACACACTAATCAAGCTAGATCTAGCAAAACACATGCTCCAATCTCTGCCACCTGATAGCCAGCCTCTATTGCATAATCAATGCTGTAGGATGGCTCATTAAATAACATAAACCACCTGGATTGTACTGCGCAATCCTCATGGGCTTCTCCAATCACTGGTAGTTGCAAATATGCAACAGTATAGTCACAACTGATAGTTAACCTGCTCTTTCACCTATCTCTGCACTGGTCTCCACTGAAACTGTCCATGCACTGAAGTTAACTGATGCATTCTTTAGTTGATTAATGAGTTTATATTTAGTGAATTAATTAATAATTAATTCACACCACTCTCACTAATTGTATCAATCAGTTAAACTAGATACAAATAGCTCAACTATGTTTAGATTAGTTAAACTGAACACAACTCAATTAACTTCCTCAATCAACTCCACCAAACTCTGTCACATGAGTTCTAACTGAAGTATCCATGCAATAGCTCCACATAACCCTTAGGAATAGCGTAATTCCTTATGTCAGCTCCTGTGCCACATCTGTGCACTTAACTGAAGTGCTCCAAGAGAATAAGATAATGTTTATAGTCAAAATATTATTAAGAGCTAATAATATTCGACATATCTATTTTTAGACTAGCAATCTAAAAATAGATTCTGCCCAATATGTCTAAAAATAGAAGTCCATCTATTTTTCCGACTTGACCAACCATCCACAAATAGCATCCTGCAACTCATAGAACATGATCCATATGTCTAAAAATAGACATAGTCTAAAAATAGACTTTGTGCCAAAAATAGCCTACGGGCCCACTTAGTGAAGGCGACTCCTTTCCACTAAGCTCATCATCTTGTTGCAATCTCAACACTCCCTCTCAACAAGATAAGGATTATCTGCAACCCCTATCCTGCCCCTGTGGTATTCGAATTTTCTCCTGGTGAGCGCCTTCGTTACCTTCGTCGAGATATCAACATCCCCAGTCCTCCCATAGGAATGTATAGAGATAGTAACATGATCTTCGACGCATACTGTCTTTTATATGATGATACCAATCCGTGAAGCCATGCAGCCTCAACTCATCCTCTACTCTGTGCCATGATCCCTTATCCCCATGTGCCTGCGAAATGTCAATACATGCTTGCACCTTCCGGTAAGAGCCCAGCAGGATTAACCATAACAACGAAAGTTGGTTCATAGCATAGCATGTGTCGGGTCGTGTATTGACTGAATACATAACGACCCCGCAAGCACGATAACGGTGGCATCCACTACCTCTGCTGAAGTAGCATCCTCCTTCCTCCAACCACCAGGAAGAGGAGTATCAACAGGCCTGCGGCCATGCATGTTGAACTTCTCCGGTATCTCCCGGGCATACTTGCCTTGAGAAACAAACAGTCCATCACTGCGCTGCCAAATTTCCAATCCCAGGAAATAATGAAGGAGGCCCAAGTCCTTCATCTCAAACTCCTTTGCAAGATCAGCCTTGCATGAGTGTATCAACAGTTCATCACCCGTCAAAATCTAATCATCTACATAAAGTACAATGATAAGCAACTTACCCTCCATCACAATCTGGTATAGGTTCGGATCCACCTCACTCTTGGAGAATCCAAGTCTGGTGAAATAACTGTCTATCCATGTGTACCAAGCACGAGGTGCTTGTTTCAACCCATACAGTGCTCTCTTGAGCCTGCACACATGCGACTCGCTGCTGAAGATCTCGAGGCAACCGAGCTGCTCTGCTACACCTCCTGCTCAGCCGCTCACGTTAAAGTACAATCTTCATCCATCGGTAGATGTGCCACCCCATACTGTGTTGAGAGGCAAGAATGGGCGTCGTATGAAAAATACCTTGCGACGAGTGCAAGGTCTCCTCATAATCGATCCCCTCTGCTTCCTCAAAAACGCGACAACAAGTCACCTTGTACTTCTCCACACTCATGTCAGCTGCCTGCTTCACTTTGTAGATCCATCTCGAACCCACCACTGATTTCCCTTCCGGTCTCGGGACAATCTCCCATGCACTGTTTCTGACAATCGAATCATACTCTTCCACCATGGCATCTACCCATGCGGGATCCTCCACGGCTTCCTCGAAAGAGGATGGCTCTGTCACGATACACTTGCTCATAAGAGCCATGTATCCAGTATACCGGTCAGGTGACTGTCTCTGTCTGCGCTGTGATGTAGGTGCTCCTACAACCTTCTCTGCATCTTGAGCCAGTCGCTCAGCTTCTGTAGTGCGCTTCCGCCCTTTGATGGTTGGCGCTGCCTGAGTGGTCTCTTCCACTCCATGAACCTCATCTTGTGGCTGATCCACATCCTGAGACTCATCCTTAGGAACTAATAGCTCCTCGTCTACATGCAAGTGTGGCTCCCTCTCAAGTGAACACTTCATGGCTTTCTCCTCATGAAATTTGATATCCCGTCGCACAACGGTGTTGTATTCATTCTTGTTGTGCGGAAGAAATGGAGAAATACACCCACGATAGTTGAGACTGTGTCAGTGTTACTTTAAAAATATCCCAACCTCTTAACGTTGACTCCAGTTCTTCACAGCATCCTTGCGTCGCAGATGTAAACATGTGAACCAAAAATCCTCAAATGGGAAATATCAGGCCTCTTACCAGAAAATGCCTCCTCGGGTGTACTCATGCCAAGTATCCTGTGAGGACAACGGTTATGCACATATACTGCAGTATCGCATGCCTCAGCCCACAAGTGTATGGGAAGGCCCTGATCATGCAACATCACTCGTGCAGCACCCACGATTGTTTTGTTCTTTTGCTCAACAACCCCATTCGTCTTTGGGTTATGAGGTGTTATGAGCTCTCTTCGAATTACTTATGTGCTGCAAAAGTCCTTGAATTCGCCAGAGATGAATTCACCACCATTGTCGCTCCTAAGAGCCTTCACCCGCTTCCCCGATTCTTTCTCAACCAGTGCCTTGAACTCACAGAACTTTGAGTATGTCTCGCTCTTCTTCTGCACGAAGAAGATCCAACACTTACGAGAAAAATCATCAAAAAATATCACATAGTACCTGTGCTTTGCTGTTGAAGCTATTGAGAAAGGTCCACACACGTCTATGTGAATTCTCTAAAGGAACGTCATGGCGCAACTATCTTTCTCGTGAAAGGTGGCTTTCAAAAAATTTCCCAAGGTACCCCTTGCACTGATCTGACTGCGCAAGAGTACCTTTAGGAAGCCCAATAGAAATCTGCTGCAGTATCTTCAAAGCTCCATGGTGAAGGTGGCCCAATCTCCAGTGCCACAACTCGCCATCATCCCGGCTCACCACTCCTTCTGCCTTGCCTGCCATTGCTGCGTAGCCATCTACCTGCAATTGATAAAGGTTCTTAACTCGAACCCCTATCCTCCGGGTCTCACCAGTTGCCTTACTGCGCAGGAAAGCCTTTCCCTCGCTAAAGACAACATCATATCCCTTGTCTTCTAACGTCGCCACAGAGATAAGATTCTTCTTCAATCCTGGAACATGCATCACTTCCTTCAATACGAAGGGTTTACCAGACTCCCTCTCAAAGGAAATGGTACCGATACCGGTCGCACTGTATCTACCATCATCGCCCATCTCGATGTGCACTCCAAGATCTTTCTCATCCAGATCAGTAAACAAATCTCAATCTCCTGTCATGTGAAAAGACGCACCACTGTCCAGAAACCACACTGAACCCATCACACTTGAGACCAAGCATGCGATCAGTGAAAAATCTAGCTCAAACTGTGAGGCTAAGGCCTCTCCAGCTGCAGATCCAACAGCCTGCTTATTTTTCTTCTTCTGCGGACAATTTGTGGCATAATGTCCGTGTTGGTGACAGTAAAAGCACTTCACCTTGGACATGTCCTGCTTCTTGCCTTTCGCACCGGAATGAGAAGCTTTCTTGCTCTTCCCCTTCTTTTCTTTGGCATCCAAAGCACAATTCTCTTCATCAGAGTTCTTTGATGACGATCCATCCCTGGTACTCCGCCTTATCTCCTCTTGCACAAGATAGCAAAGATTCGTCAAATTTGTCCCATCCTGGCAATTTCTCCCGACCATTGACAGTCTTGATAATAATTCAACTCTTGAAAAGCCCAAGGAGAGCCAAGCTCACCAAGTCCTCATCATCCATGATATTACCTTTGACTCGTCACGTTGGATGAACTTGGTAAGTACTTGGGCATCTTGTCGCCTTTCTCCATTTGTGTTTGAGTTTATCCTTGACTTCAACTTCTTCTGATGGCTCTTGCTTTGAAATAAATATGTCAAAGCTTTCCACATCAAGAATGGAGAAGCCTTACCATGAAGGCTGGATACTATGTGATCCTTCACACCTTCCAACAGAATCCTTCGACACTTTGCTGTCTTCTTTTGCCATGCGTCAAGTACAAAAGCATCACTAGAAGTAGGTTTTGGAATTTCTGCATCTATGAACTCCTTCAACCCATTGTCATCCAACACCGACATCATCCTGTCCTTCCATGCAATATAATTTGAGCTTCCCTTAAGGGCATACTCCAATCGAAATCCGTTGAAAGACATCTCAACTTCGACACCAAGAAAACACTACTGCAAATTCGAATTCCACCAACACAAAACTCAACCGCTCCAATTTTTTGCAATTGCTCCAATGATCAATATCGCTTTGATACCATGTAGAAATTTTGAATAACTGATATATTATTCATTGATATTCTCCTGATCACACACTATTTTATCTTCATGCAAAATACATAATCTCTTCTACCATTGATCATTACATGCGGAAATAAAATCAATTGCATGCGCACATTAAAACCATAAACAATCACACATATGAACATAATATTTCATGGGAAAGCTTAAAGCTGAAAACCCCCAACTATCTGTATATTATATGTCATAGAGATCATGTAACAATCATTGTACAAAGCTCCTCACAAGCTCTCAGCACAACCTCCAATTGCTACACACTAATCTAACTAGATCTAGCAAAACACATGCTCCAATCTTTGCCACCTGATAGCCAGCCTCTATTGCATAATCAATGCTATAGGATGGCTCATTAAATAACATAAACCACCTGGATTGTACTGCGCAATCCTCATGGGCTTCTCCAATTACTGGTAGTTGCAAATATGCAACAGTATAGTCACCACTGATAGTTAACCTGCTCTTTCACCTATTTTTTCACTGGTTTCCACTGAAACTGTCCATGCACTGAAGTTAACTAATGTATTATTTATTTGATTAATGAGTTTATAATTAGTGAATTAATTAATAATTAATTCACACCACTCTTCACTAGTGTATTAATCAGTTAGACTAAATATAACTAGTTCAACTATGTTTAGATTAGTTAAACTGAACACAACTCCATTAACTCCTCAATCAACTCTACCAAACTCTCTCACATGAGTTCTAACTGAAGTATCCATGCAATAGCTCCACTTAACCCCTAGGAATAGCGTAATTCCTTCTGTCAGCTCCAGTGCCACATCTGTGCACTTAACTAAAGTGCTCCAAGAGAATAAGATAATGTTTATAGTCCAAATATTATTAAGAGCTAATAATATTCGACATATCTATTTTTAGACTGGAAATCTAAAAATAGATTCCGCCCAGTATGTCAAAAAATAGAAGTCCATCTGTTTTTTCCGACTTGACCAACCATCCACAAATAGCATCCTGCGACTCATAGAACATGATCCATATGTCTAAAAATAGACATAGTCTAAAAATAGACTTTGCGCCAAAAATAGCTTGCGGGCCCACTTAGTGAAGGCGAATTATTTCCACTAAGCTCATCATCTTGTTGCAATCTTAACAACAACAGTTCTTCAATTTTGCTATCTTTACGCTGTTTATGTTTCAGGTTTATGAATTTCTTAGCTTATTTCACCCAATGTTTTCCTATGTGTCTTTCTCAAATATCTAGACGAAAATGGAGGACGTAAAATCCTTCTATTCCCTATCGACCTAGGGTTTAAACCTCTCATTTGCAGTCTGTTCTTGGTGCTAATTTACAGTTCTTACTTAATCCCGTAACTCATATTTGTAAAAAGGGGGTTATTTTGAATATCTGTTGTTTTTAGATAGTTGTTATGAATATTGGTTATTTCTCCAACTCATATTGTGTGCAAAATAATGTTAGGTATTCCTGTATAGACATATTGTGATCTAGATTTATGCAGGAGTGAAATAAAATACAGAAATATACGTAAACACAGAGATGCAATGGAAATAAAACTTCATTTCTTTAATAACAAATGACTGAAATATGCTTACAGACATAATCGAAATAAACTAGCTAGGGAATTGGTAGCTTATCTTTGAGAAGATACGTGGCAGCTAAAAGCCTCTAAATTGTGTTACAATGAGGCTCGAAGGCCTATTTATTGTTGAGAAACAATATAAAACCCTAAATATCCAAAAACCTAACCCTAGGAGATGAAGCGCCAAAACTGTGGGCAACATCAATCTTCCCGAGGACGTAAATTTGGCATACGATCTCTGTTTGATGCGATCAATACCTCATTTAAAATATCTATCCTAGTAATACAATTTTTGAGTGAGCAACATTAATATATGAACTATGTTTTTCCCGATTTTCCCAAAAAACGTCATTTAGGGCCTCAAAACGACTCTAGAAGTTCAGGACCCGAAAAACCACTAAAAATAGTAAGTTGTGTTGAAACTGAAAAACTGAAAGAACCTATGGTGGGGGTTCAAATGAAATAGGTGGGTGGTCACCAATATTCACCTGGATCATTAGGGCCTCAAAACGGCTCCATAAGTTCATGACCCAAAAAACTGCTAAAAATAATAAGTTGTGTTGAAACTGAAAAACTGAAAGAACTCATGGTGCAGTTCCAAATGGAATAGGTGGGTGGCCACCAATATCCACCTAGATCATTCCTCCTTCTTTAGGAATCAATGGGCCCCAGTGCGTTAAGTTCCTCCATGAGAGGGAAATTCTGCTAAAATTGGTATTGGATTTGTCCAAGATGCCGTGGACGTGCTTGCAAACGTGATGGATACGTTCAATAAATTTGGTTGCCTCAGACAATACATGTTTGGATTATGTCTGTGTAGTCACATGAGGTATGACAACATCAGGAGGCGGTGTGCCGAGGGTCAGATCAATGGAGTGCTTGTCTTGACAGTGTGGAGGAACCTCTATGGGTAAGGAAAAATATCCTCGTATTCCTCCATGATTTTTTCCATCTGCTATAGCTGTGCAGGGGAGCCCTAGTTCGAGGCTGTGGCCACAATATTCTTCTTTCCCTCTGAGCGAGTTGTAAGGAAAATAAATTTCTTGGTTTGGGAAACAATATTATTGCGTTGTTTTGCAATAGTCAAGGACATGGCATGAGGCGATACTACCTCTGGTATCCTGTACAATTTATTTACCAAAGTAATACCAAAAAAACGAGGCCTAGACTCATACAAAAAATGTCACCTCCACAAGTATGGTTGGCCCAATAATACATAAGCTACATCAAGTGGAGCAACATCACATAATACGTCATCCATGAATGGCTTGATGCTGTACGAAAGGAAACATTGTTGGAAGACGCAAAGACCTCTCCCTGGGTTAAGCCATTTGATGGTATATAGTAGTGGGTGTGCTATGGTCGGTAGGCCGAGACGCTTTAATACCTCTGCATAAATGAGGTCCTTTTGGATTTCGCTATCGACAAGGAATTGCAGTGGAGAACCTTTCACCCACATCTGCGAATGGAAGAGGCACTCCCCCTCCTTTGGATCCTCGGGATCCTCCCTCTGGAGCTTGGTGGTGGAAAAAATGGCACTAGGGTTCACATCAATGATATTCTTCCCTTTTTCATCTCCCTTTTCTGGTTCTATCTCGGGATCAGAATATGCGCCTGATTCAGGTGCCTTGAGTTCGGCCACCAATGACTATTTGGCCCGAAACTCATTTGTGATGTGAGTGGGGATGTTATGAAACTCACACCACTTCCCTATGTCCTTCTTTAGATCTGTGGTGTTGTTATGAGTTTCCCCGCTTTGGCTTTGCCCCCTGTTTTGTGGTTCGGGGGCGCCTTTCCCTAGCTTCAAATTCGAGGATCCAAAGTCTCACTTCTTCTGCTTAAATTTCTGCTCGATCTTAGTGGCATAGTGATATGCCGTGACAAGCGAGGTAATGTCGAGGAAATACATTTCCTCCTGAATGTGTCTATGCAGACAAGTGCGGTACTTGAGCACCAAATGTATCTCTGAACCTTTAAAACCAAACTTTTTGCATAGGGTATGGAACAAATTCGTTAGTTCGTGCACATCTTGATCCCTTTGTTGCCGCAATGTGGTCCATTGGATGTATTTGTCCTCATAGCTCCCCACAGGGTAATATTGTTCCTTGATTATGTCTCAGAACGAATTCCAAGTGGGTGTGACTGAGAATAGAGAGGGTTCCCTCTCGTCCTTTTGCTCACAATAGGTTTCCCGCTAGTCTTTGACATGGGGGGCAGCTTTGAGGAGTGAAAAAATAATATTTTCTTAGTCAGAGAAATCATTGACCGAGAAATACCCTTCCAGCAAATTCAACCATCTATCTACGGCTTCTGCATATATCTAGCCTTAAAATACAAGAATTTTGAAGTTGACCTAGTACCTTGAAAGGAATGGCGCCTTGAGAATGGCTGTAGGATGTAGATGCGCCACCGGTGGGCAACCGTTGACGAATTTGGGAAAAGTTATCTATCATCGCATTTATCTATTTCTCGAGGGCCTCCTTCAGCAATATTTTGATAGGATCTACTGCTCCCTCGTATTTCTTTTCTTCTTCCATGGGAGGTCGTCAGGGTTGCGAGGTTGATCTTGCAAGGGTTCAACCAGATCGAGCCCTAACTCCTTATACCTTGATCGCGTTAGGGACATGCAAAGAAAAACACAGAAAGAGAAGACCGCTCTGATACCACTAATCTAGATTTATGCATAAACGTAATAAAATACAGAAATATACATAAGCATAGAGATGCAACGAACATAATAATTCATTTCATTAATAACAAATGACTGAAATATGCTTACAGACATAATGGAAATAAACTAGTTAGGGCGTTGTTAGCTTATCTCTGAGAAGAGATGTGGCAGCTACAGGCCTATGAATTGTGTTACAATGAGGATCGAAGGCTTATTTATTATTGAGAAACAATAGAAAGCCCTAAACATCCAAAAACCTAACCTTAGGAGATGAAGCACCAAAACTGTGGGCCCTGTTTGGGTAAATTGGTACATAAATCTTCCCGATGACGCAACTTTGGAATACGATCTCCGTTTGACACGCCCAATGCCTTGTTAGAAACATGTATGAGGAATACAACTTTAAAGTGAGAAAAATTGGTCAACTACCCATGTTTCTCTCAGTTTTCTAAAAAAACTTCGTTTAGGGCCTCAAAACGACTCCAGAAGTTCAAGACCCGAAAAAATGCTAAAAATAGTAAGTTGTTCTGAAACTGAAAAACTGAAAGAACCGATGGTGGGTGGCCACCAATATCCACCTGGATAATTAGGGCCTCAAAATGGCTCTGGAAGTTCATGACCCAAAAACGTGCTAAAAATAGTAAGTTGTGCTGAAACTGAAAAACTGAAAGAATTGATGTTGTAGGTCCAAATGGAATAGGTGGGTGGCCACCAATATCCGCCTGGATCATGTTTTTATCGCCATTATCTAATACAAGTTCCCACCTAGTCTCTTCTACCTATGGTGGCTATTCCTAACCGTCTTTCCCTTTATTTTCTACTCACAGTCTTGCTGGCCCAGGGACCCTGTGGATAGGAGAAGGACCTTTACACAAATATATGCCCATTTGGTACCCACAAATTAGGGTCTGGAGGACAGTTGAGATTTTAGAAGCTTTACTATTGAGAAAAAAGCCACCAACAGTACCCCTTTACTCTGTTACCAGAACCCCGTCAGTCAAGGAACTGTAACATAACTAATAAATAATAAATAGTGCTATTTTTTTTCTATTCCAGAGATATTCTACATATAATTTTCTGTACAGTAATTGAAAGAATAACATAGATATCCAAACCTACAATAAACAGTACCGTAATCAATATAAATTCTCAATTTAAAGCACAATTACTCATAAAAATTATCTGGAATTTCCGCTTCACTGGTTAAGCCACCCAACCATGAGTGAGGCGATCACGTCCTCAACTCCCCCTGTGCTCCTCACGAGAGCGGAAGTAAGAAAAAGGATCTCTAGAGTTAGACCTCAAGACTGCTTGTCCAGCCTTCTCTCCATTCCGGGTAACAAAGTCCCATTCTTTCCTTTTTCACAGAACCCCTTGCCCTTCCTAGGAT
The DNA here is from genome assembly GCA_034641835.2 of Pinus albicaulis. Classification (NCBI taxonomy): domain Eukaryota; kingdom Viridiplantae; phylum Streptophyta; class Pinopsida; order Pinales; family Pinaceae; genus Pinus; species Pinus albicaulis. The sequence continues at coordinate 597,151,787 of CM076577.1, forward strand.
TTCCTTTTTGTCCTTGTGGGGAAGGTAACTTTCAATAACTTCTTCTTCATTTTTAATATGGAATCTTGGAATTATTTACCAAGCAGTTATCAAACTTCTGAATGTAACTTTTATTCATAAAAATAGAACTTAAGTTCACCAACTAATAAACATATTCATTAATATCCTTTTTAGACTTAAAGATTTAATGTACTTTATAAAATTATTTAAAAAATAAAACAACTAAATTAAGATGGGTGTTACAAGGAGATATGTAAGTTTGTGAGTCCGTGGGTGCCCCTTTAAAATAAAAATAAAAAATACAAATTATGTTCTATATAGGAAAATAATGTCGATTATAATTAAAAAAAATGAATATGCTCTAAAGTAATTAGAAGTAAAAAAATGTTTGAATTATACTTTTCAAAAATATTTCAACAAAGTTATTTAAATAAACTATTTGAAGATATATGTTAACTAACTTATGTCGATATCAACTTCAAATATATCTAATTGGTCCTATATATTCTCTATTTAGCATTCAAAAATACAATTTAAACAATGAAAAATAACACATTGTATTTTGCACTCTAAAAAAGGTTGCACGTGAAGAAATTTAATCCCTCTCGTCTCATGTTAGAGACATACTTAAGATGGATCTATGCTAGTTGCAACACCCTGATTTATTTTCTGATTATGTTTATTTTTATTTTAAAACATTTGAATTATCAAACGAATATGACTATCTTCTAGTAAGATTGAAAGGACTGGAAACTTTGTATTTTGGGAAAAGTAAATGAATAATATGAGTAATTATTCGGAATAGTGACTTAACTGAATACTAAAAACAATTTCCAAGAACCATGGTAAAAAGGGTAAAGGTAGTTCTTACAGTTACCTTCCCCATGGGAATAAATAGGAAATCCTGAGAAGGGGAAGGGGTTTTGCAGAAAAATAAGAAATGGGTTGCAATAAGAATATTGCAGACTGAGAAGTCTAGAGCTGGTAGGAACTAGTGGAGCTCTAATGACCCATAAAGAGTATAATTTGGACAACAGTCCTGAGGCTTAACTTAGAGAATATTCCTTCTACCTAAAGGCCTGGTGAGGAGCACGGGGGGAGAAGAGGACGTGATTACCTCTCTCATAGGTTGGGAGGAAACATCAGTTAAGCATATATAGGATGGAGGTAAGTATCTACTTCTGTATGTAAGCCTTTATGAAAGTTGGAAATGTGAGTATTGGTAATACTTAGGGTTGAAGTTATGATTTATGAGAATGACACTGCAAAGAAAATAAAATGCATTTATTAGGGTCGCATGCTCAATAGTGTAATAAAGAAAAGGAAAGAACAACTATACAAGGACTACCCGAACGATACTGTGGATTGGGTATTAGCTATTTTCTTTTACTATATTAATAGTATGGGGGAAAAAACTATTAACACTGTTTGCAAAAATTCATAAACAAAAAATACCTATGTAATGAAATACATTATATATAGACTCAGGAGTTTAGGACAGAACCCCGGGGGTTAGGGTTGAGTCCAGGGTCTCCTGGTCATTAATCAAAAGATTATATATAGAATTCCTTATTTATAAATATTGTCGACATAGATAAAAATAAAAAGAATCTACTGAAGGAAAAACTACTGAATAAATAAATCCGTATAACCAAATACATCTGTAAATTTTCCATAGAGGATTTCCAAGGAAAGTACTCATAGTGGAAAGCCGCGAATTTACTGTTCTTCTTTAATTAAATGAGAAGAAATACAAAAATTATCAAATAAGCATAAGGACAATTGTCATATTTAGCTGTTGACTGAATAAAACAAAACCCATAATTGTAGTCGAAGGAAGGGCCAAGAGGCTTCCATGAAATAGAGTATTTAAATCCAACCCAATGATATAATTACATTCTCGGAATAATTACAAGAACCAGAAACTAGTTAAAAACGCATAACAGACTCCGAAAGAGGGTAGCTCGAAGAGCTTAACCACAATTCTAGGATGTTTCTTATGAAGATAGAGGACTCCCTGTGCATTTAAGAGGACACTGTCCTCAGGAAAAGAAGCACGGGGTAATGAAAAAGAAATAAAACGGAGAAAACTAGCAAAGAGAGTACAAAAGTTGTAACCTGTAATTATCTTTTCGAAATTCCATAATGAAGGAGGAACGAGGCAAGGCTCCCGTCCTCACCTCAAGCTAGTACACACAACAGAATGAGTGAGTATACAGTCATATAATGAAACCAAAGGTATAACCCAACACTAACAACGTAGAGACCGAATAACCCTGTATTACCTTCATTAAACTGTAGGCGTATGTAACTGAAGCCGCACTGTGGAGTCGGGTTTTGCTATGAGCAAGCCGAGGAAGTAGAAGGGTAATGAAACCCTGCAACCTGATATTAATCAGAGGATTAATAATTAAAAAGAGAATAAAACATATAAGAGGAAAATGCAGACAGATAAACCCTGAAATATTATCAAAATTCAAGTATAATGACAAGAATGAATAAGCATATGACCTAAGGACTCATAACAAGAAAAATGTGATAGGATAGCTTCGACCTGCGAGAGCAGGAGCGTTACTGGAATAAAGAACTTAACAGGAAAAACCGATCCAATGAATAACAAGTGTAACGAGAGGTTATACCGTGGAAACCACCTTAACGCTGACATTATTTTCACTAATAGACTGTCAAAGCCGAAGTGAAAGAGTTACATGGAGGTCGAACGCGCATAGTTGCAGAGCGGCGAACCTCCTTCCCGGTGATGGAGAAATGAACAAAGACAGGGTTTCGGGGGTAGGGGTGGTTACCCTAACTTCCGCTGGCCGCGTATTGACCATCGATCCTATAGGGTTTACACCGACGACTTAGATCAATGACAGGTGTGTCTCAGTTATTACCTCGACAAACATTCAATCCTTAGGTTATAAATCCAATCCAAATCTTTTCATGGTACGGGAGGATTACGAATTAAGACAACGGAAAAGCATATCAACTAAGTGCAATGTAAATTGTATTTTCCATAAAGTTTAATGCGCATAACTAAGTACCAAAACCTTTAATGGTGACTATGGAAAAATTCATATGAAAACCATACATTATATCACAACTGCTAACTATATTGTACAATATATTTTCTATGTGGCATAAATATAATCAGTAAATCTCCATGCATACAATATCTATTCCGTATATGATGAGTATGGTTTATATTCTTATAATTTATGCGTGTATTATAATCTTATAAATCATGTGGTATTTCTATAAGGTTGTGTAATTTTATGACTTAAGTTGTATGGTAACTTTTTTTTTTTAATTTTTTAGGTGTGTGTGTATGTGACAATTGGTATCAGAGCAAGGTTAAACACTGGGCCAGTTGGACCACCAAAATGACTCTGGTGTTTCTTAACCTTTGTTTCATTGTACATAGAGATTAGTGATGATAAAACTTGTTCAAGAACTATAATGAAGAGAGGAACCAATCAAAAAACACCCAGAATGACAGGGGAAGTTCCACCTCAGACTAATCTTGAGATTAACCCTTAAATGTGGGTTCAGTTAACTGTGGACCAACACCAAAAAACCAACAGATTTTTGGAGTAGCAACAAAGACATACCACCAAATTGTTGGAAACAGTCCAATGACTCCAAGAAAAAATGTTACTAGTCCGAGGCGATAATGAAAGACTAACAAGGGAGCAAGAAATAATACTTAAGAGTATTTCAGACAAGAAAATCCTCCCACTGCACAGCTTGGCCCTGATAGGGACACCTAGGTGGAAGGAGAACAATAACAAAAATTTCATGATCACCTAGCAGTAAGTCATACTCAAAAAAGCAATAAAGGCGGGACTTACAACGAAGCAAAATATAGAAATGTGTCAGATCAACAGGATTTGAAGAAACAAAAAGTGGAGTTACAATGCGAATTTCGGAAAATTAAGCCTCCCACTTTTGACGGGGAAGTTGAAGAAATGGCAGAAGCATGGATAATAAATATGAAAATGTATTTCTAGGTCTATGAGTATAACAGTAAACTCAAAGTCCATTTGGAAATTTACCAGTTAAGGGAGAAGGGTACACTATGGTGGGAATAGCTGAAAAATGTATGTGGGATCGAGGATCAGAATGTGACTTGAGATGAATTTCAACATTACTTTAAAGACAAATATTTAACAGAACGATTTTACGATGAAAAGTCCCGAGAATTTCATGATTTAAAGTTGGGTCAATTATCTATGGATGAATTCATTACTAAGTTTACTTCACTATTAACATATGTACCTTACTTGAGAGATGAGAAAGAAAAGGTGCAACAGTTCTTGAGTAGCCTGCCTGCTCACATGAAGGAACATATAGAATTTGTAAATCCAAAGACCATGGATGAAGCAACCAGGAAGGCCAGGATGTGCTATCAGCAGTTTAAGGCAAAGGGTGAATTTGGCAGGAAGTGGCCAAATAAGAAAGTACATAAAAGTTCCTCAAACTTTAAAAATAACAGAGTTGGAAACTAGAAAAATGCGGTGAAGAATTCAACAAATAAGCAATTCGGGAAAAATATTCAAAGGCACAAATGGAAAGTTGAAGAAAGGCCGAATGAGGCATCTAGTAGACCAGACCTTGGACAAACACAACTTTAAGAATTTCCCACATCGCGGAAGGAATGAAGTAACAACTAATCTACAAGAAGCATCCACGGTGGGGGATGTTGCTCGGAATATCCCACGGATTAATGCTGCGCTGGAAGATCGGCAAGAAGATTTCCAGTCAATTTTGATAGAATTGGAAGGTAAGTTACAATCTCAAATTGTTTCTATTTTAGTGGATCCCGGTGCTATTTTAAGTTACATAAACCCCTGATTTGTTGAAAAATGTAATCTGCAAAGCCATAAATTTAAAGATCCCTGGATGGTACAGTTAGCTACAGGAGAAAAAAGACGAGTTAATGCTAAAGTAAAAAATTGTGTATTAGATATATCAGCCCAAAAAATAACTGTAGAACTGAATATCCTTCCTTTGGGCTCGTATGATATCTTATTAGGGATGGACTAGTTAGAAAGACACTGGTCCCTAGTAGATTGTAAAGAGAAAATTATTCATTTCAAGGCTGAAAATGGAACTCGTAAAGAGTTACAAGGAATTAGGAAACCAATGAGACTTCGCCCCATTACTGCATCCTAGCTGAGTAAATGTATTAGAAAAGGCTACCAGCCATATGAAATTTAGATGGGATTATCAAACTCTAAAGACAAGAGTTTACCTATGGAAAACATACCGGTTGTACAATAATTCAGAGATGTATTCCTTGAAAGCATACCAGGATTACCTCCGAGGCAAGATATTGAATTAACTATAGAATTAATAACGGGAGCTGCGCCTGTATCAAGAGAAGCTTATCGAATGAGTGTGCCTGAATTAACAGAGCTAAAGATGCAGTTGTAGGAATTTTTGGATAAAGGGTATATTAGGCCAAGTGTGTCCCCTTGGGGTGCACCAATACTATTTGTGAAGAAGAAATATGGAACAATACGGATGTGTATGCACTACCAATATTTAAATAAGCTAATTGTCAAGAGTAAATATCTACTACCCCTAATTGATGATATTTTTGATCAGGTGAAAGGAGTGACGGTGTTTTCCAAGATTGACTTGAGGTCTGGGTATCATCAGATTAGGATCAAATATGAAGATATATCCAAAGCAACCTTTCGTACCAGGTACAGACATTATGATTTTTGGTGTTGCCTTTTGGATTAACTAATGCACCAACCACTTTCATGAGCTTGATGCATGGAATTTTCCACCCATTTCTGGATAAATTTGTTTTAATATTTATTGATGATATTGTGATTTATTCTAAAATTATTGAAGAACATAAATAAAATTTGCGTCTGGTGCTGAAGATGCTACAAGAACACCAAATCTATGCCAAGTTTAGTAATTTTGATTTTTATAAAGATCAGATCCAGTATCTGGGCCATATAATATATGCTGAAGGAATTGATGTATACTCGGAAAATATTAAAATAATCATGGAATGGAGGGATCCTAGGAACGTGGCTGAAATACGATAATTCATGGGCCTAGCTGGATACTATCGATGGTTTATTGAGGTTTTTTATAAAATTTCCATCCCTATTACCTCCTTGCAGTGGAAGGGGCGAGTGTTTAAGTGGACTGTGGAATGTCAAAATAGTTTTGACCAGTTAAAAACATTATTAACTACTGCTCCAGTATTAAAAGTAGCAAATTCTAGTGGAAGTTTTGAGGCCTGCACGGACGCTTGCAAAGAAGGAGTGGGGGCGGTATTAACCTAGGAAGGTAAGGTTAACAAACGTAGTACATGACCTTCGAATTTGGAGGCACTACTTGTTGGGAAAAAGGTTTATACTAAGAAATGACCATAGTAGCTTGCCTAGCTATTTCAAACAATCATATTTAAACACCCGTCAAGAAATATGGAATGCATTCCTAAGCGAGTTTGATTTTGATATTCAGCATGTGAAGGGAAAGGAATTTTTTTTTTTGATGATTTAAGATGAAATTTTATGGCATACATGAGTTGTATGTTAATCAGGCAGACTCTAAGTTCCGAGTGCAAATAACAGAAGAAAAAAAAACGGACCTTGAGTATCAGTTCTCGTGGTAGTAGGAAAAGGAGGCTAAGGAGCAAGGTAAGACATCAGATTATGAAATTAATGATGAACAAATTCTAACTTTCCGTAAAAAGTTATGTATTCCAAATCATATGAGTATAATAGAATTAATATTGGATCAATATCACCAGAGTTCTTACACTCGACATCTCGGATATCAAAGCATGTTGACAAAAATTAGAAAAGATTATTTTTGGCCTAGAATGCGCAGAAATATTGCTGAGTATTTAACTAAATGTTTGGAATGTCAGCAAGTTAAAGTAGAGCACCAGCACCCAGCCAGACTACTACAGCCCATTCCTGTACCAGAGTGGAAATGGGAAGTAATCTCCCTTGATTTCATCACCAGATTACCAATGAGTAAAGAACACAATGATTCAATAATGGTGGTGGTGGATAGGCTTAGTAAGGTGGGCCATTTCATACCAGTGCAGTCAACTTACAAGACTGTACAAATAGTCGACATCTTTTTTAGAGAAGTATTTAGGCTACACGGTATTCCAAGGATCGTCGTCTCCGATAGAGACATAAATTTTACATCAACTTTCTGGAAGGCATTGTTTACAGGTCTGGGAAAGCAAACCCAATTCAACACAACATATCACCCTCAAATTGATGGACAAACTCAGAGGGTGAATCAAATACTATAAGACATGTTGTGCATGTATGTGATGCAAAAACCCACAAAATGGGAAGAATACATATATCTTGTTGAATTTGCATATAATAATGGGTATCAAAAATCCCTTAAGATGAGCCCGTTCGAAGCATTGTACGGGGTACAATGCCGGAGTCCTATGAATTGGAGTAGTTCAGAGACCAGATTGATTTTGGGGCTAGATATTTTGGAGGAAATGGAACGGGAAGTGAAAAATATTGGAAATAATTTGAAAGTAGGCCAAGACAGGCAAAAGGTATACGCAGATCGGAAGAGGAATTTTCCAGAATTTGAAGTAGGTGATCACGTGTACGTGAGAATTAAGACTAAGAAAAGCACCTTGAGGTGGATTTCTTGTGCTAAGTTGGCACCTAGATAATGTGCGCCATTCCAGATCTTGGAACGGATAGGACCGATGGATTATCTATTGGCCCTACCTAGTCATATTTTGGTGCATAACGTGTTCCACGCATCTTTACTAAAACGATACATACATGACCCTAAACATGTGATACACTGGCAAATCATACATTAAGTTGTGTTTACATTTCAATTTATTGTAAGAGAGAAGACTCAATTTAAATAATTAAAAATTTCTTGATTGCAGGTCGAATCGGACGACGAGTTCCTAGTAGAACCGCTTTGTACCCTCGATCATAGAGAAATAACACTTCGGAAGCGAGTCATCTTCCAGGTTAAAGTGCAGTGGAAGCACTTTGGACCGGAGGAGGCTACCTGGGAGGATGAAAAATTTGTTCGAGAGATTTATCCCAAATTATTCTCATGAGAAAAAGAACACCGAGGACGGTGTTTGTCTCAAGCGGGGGGAGTTGTAACACCCTGATTTATTTTCTGATTATGTTTATTTTTATTTTAAAACATTTGAATTATCAAATGAATATGACTGCCTGCTATTAAGATTGAAAGGACTGGAAATTTTATCTTTATGGAAATGTAAATGAATAATATGAGTAATTATTCTGAATAGTGACTTAACTGAATTGTAAAAATAATTTCCAAGAACCATGGTAAAAAGGGTAAAGGCAGTTTTGACAGTTACCTTCCCCATGGGAATAAATAGGAAATCCTGAGAAGGGGAAGGGGTTTTGTAGAAAAAGAAGAAATGGGTTACAATAAGAATATTGAAGACAGAGCAGTCCAGAGCTGGTAGGAACTAGTGGAGCTCTAATAACCCAGAAATAGTATAAGCTGGACAACATTCCTGAGGCTTAACTTAGAGAATATTCCTGCTACCTAAATTCCTGGTGAGGATCACGGGGGGAGAAGAGGATGCGATTTCCTCTCTCATAGGTTGGGAGGAAACATCAGTTAAGTGTATACAGGCTGGAGGTAAGTATCTACTTTTGTATGTAAGCCTTTGTGAAATTTGGAAATGTGAGTATTGGTAATACTTAGGGTTGAAATTATGCTCTCTGAGAATGGCATTATAAAGAAAATAAAATGCATTTATTAGGGTATGCATGCTCAATAGTGTAATAAAGAAAAGGAAAGAACATCTATACCAAGACTACCAGAATAGTACTGTGGATTGGGTATTAGATATTTTCTTTTACTGTATTAATAGTATGGGGGAAAAAACTATTAACACTGTTTGCAAAAATTCATAAAAAAAAACATCATAAGGAATTTAAAAAAACCAATGTAATGAAATACATTATATATAGACTCAGGAGTTTAGGAAAGAACCCCCGGGGTTAGGGTTGAGTCCAGGGTCTCCTGGTCATTAATCACAATATTATACATATAATTCCTTATTTACAATATTGTCGAGAGAGACAGAAATAAAAAGAATCTATCGAAGGGAAAAATATTGAATAAATAAAGCTGTATAACCAAATACATTTGTAATTTTTCCATAGAGGATTTCCAAGGAAAGTACTCATAGTGGAAAACACAAATTTACTATTCTTCTTTAATTAAATGAGAAGAAATACACACACTATCAAATAAGCATAAGGACAGTTTTCATATTTAGCTGTTGACTGAATAAAACAAAACCCAGAATTGTAGTTGAAGGAAGGGCCGAGAGGCTTCCATGAAATAGAGTAGTTAACTCCAATGCAATGATATAACTACATTCTAGGAATAATTACAAGAATAAGAAACTAGTTAAAAACGCATAACAAACTCCGAAAGAGGGTAGCTCGAAGAGCTTAACCACAATTCTGGGACGTTTCTTGTGAAGACAGAGGATGCCATGTGCATTCAAGAGGACGTCGTCCTTAGTAAAAGAGGAAAAGGGTAATGAAAAAGAAATAAAACCGAGAAAAATAACAAAGAGAATACAAAAGCTGTAACCTGTAATTATCTTTTCGAAATTCCATAATGAAGGAAGACCGAGGAAAGGCTCCCTTCCTCGCTGCAACCTGGTACAGACAAAAGAATGAGTGAGTTACAATCATATACTGAAACCAAAGGTTTAACCAAACACTAACAACTTGGAGACCGAATAACCCTGTATTAACTTCATTAAACCGTAGGCGTATGTAACCAAAGCCAGAGTGTGGAGTCGGGTTTTGCTACGAGTAATCCGAGGAAGTAGAAGGGTAATGAAACCCTGCAACCTGATATTAATCAGAGGATTACTAATTAAAAAGAGAATAGCACATATAAGGTGAAAATACAGACAGATAAACCCTGAAACAATTATCAAAATGCAAATATAACGACAATAATGATTAAACGTACGACCTGATGACTCATAATAAGAAAACTGTGATAGGATAGCTTCAACCTGCGGGAGCAGGAGCGTTACTGGCATAAAGAACTTAACAAGAAAAATAGATCCAATGAATAACAGGTGTAACAGGAGGTTATACCGTGGAAACCACCTTAACGGTGACATTCTTTTCGCTAACAGACTGTCAAAGCCGAAGTGAAAGAGTTACTTGTAGGTCGAAGGCGCATAGTTGCAGAACAGTGGACCTCCTTCCCAGTGACAGAGACATGAACATAGACAGGGTTCAGGGGTAGGGAAGGTTACGCTAACTTCACTTGGACGCGTATTGACCGTCAATCCGTTAGGGTTTACATCGACAAATTAGATCAATGATAGGTGTGTCTCAATTAATACATCGACAAATGTTCAATCCTTAAGTTATAATTCCAATCCAAATCTTGTCAGGGTATGGGAGGATTACGAATTAACCCAATAGAAAAGCATATCAACTAAGTGAAATGTAAATTGTATTTTCCATAAAGTTTAATGCGCATAACTAAGTACCGAAACCTTTAATGGCGACGGTGGCAAAGTTCATATGAAAACCATAGATTATATCACAACTACTAACCGTATTGTATAATATATTTGCGACGTGGCATAAATATAATCAGTAAATCTCCATGCATACAATATCTATTTCGTATATGAGGAGTATGGTTTATATTCTTATAATTTATGCGTGCCTTATAATCTTATAAATCATGTGGTATTTCCATAAGGTTGTGTAATTGTATGACTAAAGTTGTATGGTAATTTTTTTTTAGGTGTGTGTGTATGTGACATAGTACTTAATACAATTATACTTATTAAAATAAATAAATTATTATTACATATTAATAAATTTTCAAAATATAATTAATTATATAAAATTTAAATTATTTTAACTTTAAAAACCAGAAGACTCAATTTTAATAGATTTTTGGAACAATATTATTTATATAACCAAATCTAAAAACATTCTAGTTTAGCATTTTTCTTTTTTGAAATTTGAGTAGACCTTTTTGTGGCGAGGGGCCCTCTAGCCTAGTATGGTTGAGATGTTGTAATGTGATGTTTAATGATGGACTCTTTATTTATTTGTGATAAAATAAATAAATAAATTAAATAAAATTAAATAAAAAGATTAATGTAATGAAATGTAAATATTTTAACTCAATCAAAGTAAAATAAAAATAAAAATAAACTCCATAGTATTGAAAACCCATGGTATTCATGTGGAATATAGTCTATGGGAGGAATTTATCCCACTTAGATCCATCTTAAATCTTATGCCTGGAGGGTTTAAATCTCTTGAGATGCAAACATCTCTTAGAGTGAAAAGAAATTTGATATCTCCCGAAGCTTGATAGATCTAAATTTGATATCTCCTGAGACTTGGTAGATCTAGATTTAAAATAAATTTACGCTGATTTAATTCTCTCCAAAATACTAATGAAAATTGAAACTTTAAAATTCAAATATTAATATCTTTATTTTTATTTAAATAATAATTTTAATATTTAAATTTTAATAATATCTTGATATTCTATAACTTTCAAAAGATTATTTATATAACCAAAAGTAAAAACAAACTTACGAGTTTTCCTTTTCGAAATTTGAGCCAACCCTTTGCGATCCTGCAAAGTGCACGATTTAATATTGAAACCTTGAAATACAAGTATTGATGATAAATTTCTTTATTTTTACTTAAATACTAGTTTTGATATTTAAATTTTTAATAAATATCGATATTTAAAAAAATAATTAATAATATAAAAAGACATTTAATAAAAAACGAAGGCTAATTATAATACCTAAAATCCTCTTCTTTAAATATACTTTTATTAATATCCTAATTCATTATATATAAAAATGATTAATCTAATTAATTTATAATTTTATGTGCAATTATATTATCATCATAAATAATTTATTACTATTTATTTATAATATACAATTTCAAAGCATTCACATGTTTGAATTTGAAGGGTATAACAAATGAGTACAAATTTTGTAAACACTTGGGACTCGGGCATTTACATGTCACTTTGAAATTTCACTTACAAAGCCTTTAGGGTGTAATATATATTTTTATTTTCATGTAAGAAACTACAATATCTAAAACGGAAAGGGATTTCAAAATAAGGTTTAAAGCTGCAGATGCAGGTGTTAGGTAAGTACGTAAATAATTTTAAATGCGGGCTTAGTTAAAAATAATAAAAGATTAAAAGTGATATTAAGAATGAGTGTAAAATGTTGGTTCAATTAATAATAAAAGTTAAAAGTAACAAGTAAAAAAAATTAAAAGTAATAAATAAAAAGTGAAAAGTAATATAATAATAAAAAGTTAAACTAATAAAAATAATAAAATTCAATTTGTTATATTTTGATTTTGTTATTAATTTGTGAATAGGCTTTGTTATAATGTCATGGACTAATACTATGACTTATCAATACCACATGCCCAAAAACCATAAGTTATTTCACAATCAAAATATTTTATAACAATATGGCAAGATTCATAATCATGGATATTCACCCCCACTTTACCATGGATATTATTAACTTTTAAGTATACTTTGTTACAATACCATGTGCCAATACCATGGCTTAGCAATACCACATAGCAAAAAAACATAACTTATTTAAGAATCAAAATATTTTATAACAATATGACAAGATTCTTAACCATGAATATTCATAAATATTCAACCCCACTTTACCATTGATATTATTAACTTGTAAATAGACTTTGTTACAATACCATAGACCAATACCATGGCCTATCAATACTACATGCCCAAAAACCATAAATTATTTCACAATCAATATATTTTATAAATATTTTAATTTAATTTAATTTTATAATATATTTTTTAATTAAAATATTCCCATCGATATTGAATCAAGGTTTTAATAAAATTAAAAAATAGAATACTTTTATATATAAAGATGTGAAATTTATATACTAAGGATCCAAGCTACGTGAGCAAGCAAAGTGACTAACAATAATGGAGGAAATATAATGCATGATTCTTTTAAGTTTTCATTATTGTATTTTCTTTGAAATGATTGTTTCAAAATATAGGTTTAATATTTTACAACCAATTGATTTTATTTTTTTTTAAATTTAGATACTTTCTTAAAAATAATATAATGGGATCAAATTTAAGAGAGGGAGGGATATAGTGACACTTAGAGAGAGAGAGAGAGAGAGAGAGAGAGGGAGAAGTGGGAGAGAGATGGATAGAGATGAAGGAAGAGAGAGAGGAGGGAAGAGAGAGGAGAGAGGGAGAGAGAGAGAGAGATGGATTTGCAGGGGGGAGAGAGGGAGGAAAGAAAAAACATGCATAGAGAGTCAGAGGTGGAGAGAAAGAGGGAGTGACAAGGAAGAGATGAACAAAGAGTGGGGTAAAGAAAAGAGGAGGGAAGAAAGAGAAGAGGAGGGGAGAGAGTTAGGGAGGGAAGAGAAAGAGATAGAAACATAGACATAGAGATGGAGGGGAGAGAGAGAAGGAGAAAGGGAGGGATATAGTGATAGAGTTGGAGGGAAGAGAGAGAGAGAGATGGTGGGGAGAGATAGAGGGAGGTGGGAGAGAAGGGGAGAGATAGGAAGGAGGAGATATAGGACAAAAGAGAAAGAAGGAGAGAGACAAAGAGGGAGAGAGGGATATGGAGTTGGAAGGGGAAAGAGAGAGGGAGGGAAGAAGAAATACATGGAGGGAGAAAGGTGGAGAGGGAGAGGAGGTGACAAGGGAGAGATGGAGAGAGAGTGAGGGAGGGAAGAGAGAGAGAATATTAGACAACTAATCATTGAGGTTAAATATTGGGCTAGTTTGTATTATGGTGAATGGTTATTAGAGTCCAAGAAGAACCAAAAACCAATTCAATAGTTTCTTGTATGTATTTATATGCACACATTGTACATCATTCATTGAGATAATATTTAATATAGTTTATTTTGGTTTCCAATATCGTGTGTATTACAATGGTATTAGAGCACAATTAGTTTGCTTTGTCAAATAGAATCTACCACTAGCTTTTGTGGCTTAAGCTTGTGAGTATGATCTTGGTAAAATATCTTTTGGTTTAGACCACTACAACATTGAGAGTAGACAAACTTACACAATCCAGAGAGCGAAGAGATTTAACGAGTGTGGAAGATGCAAGTCTAAGTCTTGTTGTAAAACGACGTGTGGTTTTCCCGGCGCAGAGAGGTTTGCTATTTGGTGATATTCTGGTAATAGAAATGGAGGTCTGGTAGGACGAATTGTTTTTTTTTTCACTGTGAGATATAGGTACATCATATCACATCACATTTTCTGTTTCTTTGTTTTGGATACCTAGTATGAAAATAATGAACAACAAATAAATGTATCTAATAGTACATTTTTACACTACTATTATTTCGTTCTTACAAATTATCTTTAAAGAGAAAACTCAAAGCTTTGGTTATGGCGGTTATAATCATTCAATTGGGGAGATCGTCGATGATGAGGATCTGTATAAATACCCCAATATAGAAAACAGAGACTGGTGAACAAAATTCTTTGAGACCGTGTTAGTGTCCAATATTTAGTGATAAAAAATACTCTTTCCAGGTTTACTTAGTAGTGGTCCTAGGTCAAAATTTTATATTTTCAAGTCAGTTTTCAAATAAAATTTTGTTTGCTGGATATTGTCTAGGTCTCAAATGCTACCCATCCACTCTATTCATGGTCATTATCATTTTAGAGTTCATGTCCTCCATTATCATATCGAGTCTTAGGTCATTCACCATGCTTTCACCTAGGTGAGTGTTTAGGTGTCTTTTGTTTCACGACCATAAATGTCCAATTTCTTTTATAAAGAAGGCGAAAAAAGAGAGTCATTTTCACCATACAAGTTATCTTCAAAGGGAGATAGCATAGGTAGGAAAATAAAGCAAGACAATTTGTCTTCTCTCAAAGCTTGTCACCATTGTCAAAATGTTCAAAAAAGAAAAGTTTTTCTCAAAGTTCATTGATTCACTAAAATACAAGCAAAGGTGATTTATGATGTTATAAAGGGAAAAAGTGACTTCCTCAACTCATTTTATCCTCTCTTGTTCGATAGAGCTCCTCTCTCACCTTTAGAATACTCTACAATTGCCAAAGGTGGAAGAAAACCAAATAAATTAGCAAGTAAACTCATTCTACTATGCTTCTGGAAGGCAGTGTGACATTTCTGGGTGCTGGTGCTACGTTTCTGCCACTGCGCTATGCTTCTGCAAAAGGTGCTACGCTTTTGGGATATAGCCTCCAAGTAAGCCATTCAATCTTAAAAAAAAGTGTGCAAAGCTTTTGTGGCCTCCTTAATAGTAAGTACAATCTCAATACCTTTTTCAAGTCAAGTCATCAGCATATGAGTGATTTCTCTCCTTAGGGTTTTTCTCCACTACGTTTTTAGGGCCTTTCATTCTTGATTGGTTTCAAATATTTAAAAACCTCATCCCACCATATAAGACCTTCACATATCTTCCACAGACCCTACCCTAACAATCCCTATCACTCACAACCCTCTTTACCATTATTCCCATCAAAACCCTAATTTCCCAATACATTTCCACAAGAAAACTAGAAAATCCTTGTGTTTTCACATTTTGGTCAATCTCCCCATACCTATTTCAAGAAATTTCACTTGTAGCCTAAATCTAACACATCACCCTACCTCCTCAATTTTTTTGGGAATTTTCCTTAGCTTCCTTACACCTCATCTCAGTCCCTAAAGTCACCCTATCCCTATCCCCTGCTTTCACAAAATTTACTTTCCCTACCCACTCCATATAGCTAAGGTTTTATCTTGTTGAAAAGAGCTACGGAGGGTGAAAATAAGGTTTACAAGGGAGGCCAACATTCCAGGTTTTATCCATCCACTTTTCAAGAACTCAATGCTTCCCCTTATGCCAAAAGATGTTTTGAAAACAATGGTCATTTGAGGTTTTGTGAGAGAATCATGGAGGTAGGCCATCATACTCAATTGACTAGAATTTTTGCCACTAACTTCAACAGAGAGAAGGCCATAATAGTAGGGATTGAATTTAATTTATCATCAGATGCCATCACTTCAACAATAAGTATTCCAAATGAAGGAGAAATTTGGTTCAAAGGAATGGAATTGGACCTTGAGAACTACCCAATTTTCCTAAAACCTCATTGCAGAGATGAACTTGGGCATGATTTTCCTTTCTGGAATTTACTTGATAATTATGCCCCATTAATGAAACTAATCATGAAATATTTTACATGTGAAGGGAGATTTTCAAGACTGTACCAATACCATGTCAAGTTACTAATGCACTTCACAGCCACCAAACCACTCAATTTGTCTAACTATTTATTCAGGAGTTTGGTCAAAATAGCGGAAAAGGTACAGAGAAAAGGTAAAAATCATCATCCTAGTTTGTTACACTGGTCAAGTTGGTTTTTTTTCACCAACTCTCAGCAATCAATATGACCTGGGAAAATTGCATGGAGAAAGTAGCATCAACGCCTGCTACTATTCCACCTATTGTTCGTAGAACATCATGAGCATCAACACAAACAAAGGAGGTTGGATCTTCAAGCAGGATAGTAGAGGTTTCAAAAGCGCCTAGGGTTGAGATAACTCAAACCTATGAGAAGGGTAAGAGGACGGTTTTTTCTCCTAAGACCATCAAAGGTGTACTTGCACCTGAAGCTAGACTTGAGCAAAGACAAACAATAAAGCAACCACTTAGTCATGATGGTGAGTCACCAATGCAACATCATGATGAGCAAGCACCCCTAGAGGTTGAAATGGCAGAGAACTTGAAGGAAAAGTCAGTTGAGGAAATCATAAAGGAAAAATATGAAGAAATAAAAGATTTGAGGGAGATTTTCTCAATGGAAAATTTTTAGATCACCTTCTTACAACAAGAGAATCTGCAGCTAGAAGTGAAACAACTCCTCCAAGACAAGACAAAGGAACATATTGAGGTAGATAAAGGTAAAGGAAAAGAACTGGTAGATGATTATTAGTTGGAGGATACAGAAGTTGAAACAAAAGCAAGGAGACCAAGGACAAGAGGTCTCAAGAGGGCGCTTCAGAAAGAAAAATAATCAGCTCCTACATCAGGTTGGAAAACTTTTGATGAATTAATTGATGTTGAAATCAATCAAGATAGAGAGTACTGGCTTGACAGGGTGAATGGACATCTTGAGAAGCTTTTGAAGAAATCTAAAAAGAACAATGAACTCCAGAGGAATATGGAAAACCTTTATTGTGCCATAAACAAAATCTCCCAAATTAGGCTGAAGTAATTGAAGAAAAAGCTCAAGGAAGCCCAAATGAGGTTCAAGGAGAAGAATAACTTGGAACTAGTTGCTGAGGCATCCCTGGATATTTAGCCTATCATCCATAGGTGTCATAAAACAATTTTTGGGAGATTTTGAGCATTTTAATTTTTTTTGGTGTTTTTTTGAAAATTATGGAAATTTGGTTTCCACAAAAGCATTGCGAAGTGGTGCGACACTTCTCTCAGAGCACTCAAATGAAGAATGAATTATGTTGGTGGATGCCTTTTTACTTGTACATTCCAGATCAGGTCTTGGTTTTTCATGACACCCCTTGATTATGGAGAAAAATCCAAAAATGCCTCTTTTTCATGTTTCTGCCAGTGATTTTTACTAGGCGCAGTGCTTCTGGAGCGACGTTGGAAGAATCAAGTTTTGAAGGTATTCCTGTGGGAGTTTTATCAATTTTGAAGGTGAATTGGAAATTAGACACGTAGGGATACATAGCCCAACCTTTAGAATTGAAAATGGATGCTTTAAAGTGGGTCAAATTTACCTCTTAACAAGCACAACGCTTCTGGTGGAGAGGCGCGACGTTTCTAAAAATTGCGCCATGTTTTTGCATTGGATTCCTTTTGGACAGTTGTCAAGCCAGGAAAAATTCAGAATTAAAAGCTGATATGTCCCATTAGGTTTCATTTGAGTAATTGATTTTTTGTTCCTCTTATGATGAGGAAACATGTAACTAAATGAAGGAGACACACACTCCTAGTGTTTAGCTGAATTTTAGGGAATAATTTCTAACCTCCCTAGATTATAGGAAGTGACTCATCTGATGTAATTATGATGCTTTTTGGATAGGTTTTCGACCCTATGAGGTGTCATGACTCTTATTTCCTATATGTAGTCCAAATAAATCCATTTTAAGGGTTGGATAGTTTTTATTTGCAGTGGAGCTATTGTATAATTTTTTTTGAATGAAATCAAAGACATCGTTGCAGACATAGTGTTGAGACTCCAGTGGTATGACTTATGCCTTTGAGAATTTTTTTTTCTCTGTAACTTATCAAGTTGAATGTTATGTTATCATTATTTCACATATATGGTTTTGTAGGTTAATATTATTAATATATAGAAATAAATAATGCTTTCCATGCTCTGTTTTATAAGATTTTCATGGATATGTTTAATATTCTCATGAATGGATTCATTTAAATGCTCATTCTGACCCTCTCTCTATTCACCCTATACAAAATGAAAAATTAATAATTTTCCTAAGCTTACCTACCTGGCCTCATCCGTTCCTCTGCAATCTAACCATTGAGATTTGACCTAAACCTTGGATCTAGTTCCCTAACTGTCATTCCTATCCAACAAAAAAATCAAAACAAACAAAACCCCAATTTACTGAACTTTAATACTTAGCCTAATATCATTATACATTCATTCATCTCATTGACTGCTAAAGTAACATTGAGAGGGCCCTCTCGGGTTTTAGTAGTGCTAGATACCTAGACCTAAATATTGGTTTGTGTTTACCTTCCTTCAGTTCCATTATTAGCCTTGGGAATAGGGGGAGTGGTAACATTTTTGGCGTCGTTTCCGGGGAGCGATTGCAAAAATTTCCCTGGGAAAATTTCTTTAGTTCACTGAAGGTTAGACTCATGGGTGACAAGTTCTGAGATTCGAAGAAGTCTGAGTCAATAAATTCAAGCCAAAGTACAAATTCTCAAGCAAACCTGGCTCCCAAAAGACACACTAGGTCAAATCCAGACCCAAATCCCTCACCAATTGTCACTGACCCTGAGATTATTTTAAGAAAGCAGAAAACAAAGTCTCGGAAAGTTGGAAAGGATATTCCTCCACTTTTGAAATCAAACTCCTTGCCTACGAGATTTTCTTCAGAATATTTGTCCTGTAATTTTGAATTTGAAACATCTTTGTTTAGGTCTAAGTCTGAATCTTTTCGTTCAGGAATTGTCTCTGAACCTATTGATTTTGAGACCTATTTACCATTTTTTTAATGTTCTTATTCCGAGATTGATAGTGAATTCTGGCCTAATTTTCACAAACTTCAAATTTTGGTGGATAAGTTTCAAGTAACTTTAGGAAAATCTTATTTTCAATACCAACAACAGGCTTTTTCTTCACCACCTTCTATTACACCTTCTCACACAAATACATCATCATCTCTTCCTTTCATTCCCTCATTACCTTTGCAAGTTTACACTCCATCAACACCTTCACAACCCCCTTCATTAATCATGGCCAGATTCACTCCATTGATCTTAGCGCAAAAACTCATTACACTACCTCAAAAATATGGTAAAAATTTGCCTCTTTTTTATGGAACATCAGAGGCTACTTCTCACCAACACATTTTCAAAGTAGTTGATTTCATAGATCTTGAAGATATTGACAATGATGTCGTAAAGATGCACATCATAGCACAAAGTTTCTAAGGAGAGGTTAAAAAATGGTTCCTCTATAACATCTGGTTTAGTAGATAATTCACAACAGCCAATTGACTTGTTTATGGAAAAATGGGAGGAGAAGAAGAATCCATTACAAATCCTAGATGAATATAATGCCTTGAAAAGGAATCCTAATGAGTATGTACAAGACTTTACAACTAGATTCAATATAATTTATGATTCTATTCCTGAAAATATCAAGCCTCCTCTAGGCCTTGCTTTACTTCATTACCCTGATGTTTTCGATCCTAATATGGCTTACCAACCGAGGGAAAGAAATTCATCAACCCTTGAAGAAATTCAGAGAAATGTAGTGAGCGTGGAAGCGAATCTGATTATCAAAAAGTAAAAAATCAAGACAGAGAAAAGGGTGACGATCAAGGAAGAAACATCTACTTCATCTAAGGGAAAGCTCGACACCTTGATCAAAACCAGGGAGAATATGATGGAAAAAAAGGTCATTGCTGATAAACAAGCTCAACCTTCCTTTAGAAATCCCAATTTCAGGGGTCAAAATCAACAACCTCAATACAGGATAAAGCAAAGGGAACAGAGGGGTCAAGATCCACAAAGTCAGCAGTAAATTCTCACTCCATTTCAGAAAAACTACATAGAAGGATCTAATGAAGAAGATGAAGAAGATATTTTAGGCAATAATAATTTATTTGGAGAAAATCAACAACTTATTTTCCTCACTGAAGAAGATAAGTTTTCTGCAGAAATTCATGCACCGGACGATCAACAATATGTCTTGTCAAATGATGATATGCTATCAATACAGACATAAAATTACCAGAGGGGATATAATAACGCTCTTACTCAATTACAAAGGCAATATGGTTTGAGGAATATGATCATTCCTATAACCTCCAATCAGAAAAAGTAGAATTATCAAACCGATACTCATCATAAAGAGACGACTACTTCAAATCAAAGCAAAGACAAGGGACCTGCTCTTCCTAGTCCTGTAAAAGGAAACGAAGCTTCTACCAACAGTTAGAAAAAAAATAAATAAGTTCAAAATGGAGGAAAAAAGAAGGATATTCCACACAAATATCAACTCGAGAAGAAAGATGCACCATTCAAAGAGGTAGAAAAACATTATGACCTTTTTAGTCTTGAAAATGAAATCTCAAAACTGAAAGTCTCCATTCCTTTAAATTAAATAGTCAAGAATTACTAGTATAAGTTTCAAGTAGCCAAGTTGCTTATGGTAGATCAGATTTCTGATATGCTCAATGTAAGTGATGATCACCTGGAACTTTTATTTGGTCCTGCCGTTGATGGTGATTTAGAAGATAGTGAGGTCCCTCTGTTTTATCTTAGCCTCAAAATCCACGATTTTATCCTCCATAATGCCATGCTTGATTCCGGAGCGTCTCATAACCTTTTTCGCAAATCCATCATGGATAGATAAGGCTTGGATATCAAAATAACCTACGATGACCTTTATTCATTTGATTCATGAAAGGTGAAATGTTTCAGCCTCACTAAATATTTTTAGAGAAAATCCCATCCAAGAATGTCCTCATGGATGTTGTTGTGGCTGATATCCCTACCAGATATGGAATTTTTCTCTCTTATTCATGGGGAACAAAACTTAGAGTTACCTTGTAGCTCAAATTTTCATATCCTACAATATTGGTCTTTGTCCAACTTAGAAAAATATACCAGGAAAATAAAGTGAAATTCATTACCTGTAGAATAAAAAAGCCTAATAATAACCCCATACATGTTGTTCACATGGATTTAGAGTCTTTTATCTTATTCAATGATGAATGTTCAACATATTCATAAATTGTGATGGAAGAAAAGACAAGAAAATTCAGAATTTTCAAATTCTGTTTTAGAAATTGTAAATGAAGAAAATCAAGAAAAGATGCCAAGTGGTTTGGAACCAAGCGCATCAGCCAAAAAAGAGATGAAAAAGTGAAAGGCACAAAACCTTTTGGTACAACGGACCTTTCTCAAGAAGCAAGTAAAGTTCAGTCATCCGATTTGCAACATCCCGATGAATAAAGTGGTTTGTGGACCATGGACTTCGATGGAGACTTGGGTAAGGAAGGGTTTGGCATTGGAGTGTGGATTCATAGCCCTATAAATCATTCTCATAAAATTCCTCCTAATGTTAAAATTTCCTCTTACAAGTTAGTATTTGATTGTTCGAACAATGAAGTAGAGTATGAGGCTTTGAAAGCTGGTTTCAAAATTCTCAGGAAGTTAGGTGCAAAGAAAATTTCTGTGTATGGCGACTTCGAATTGGTAATAAAACAAGTCAAAGGGGAATACCATGCCAAGCATCCTAGGATGTGAGTTTATTGAAATGCAGTGTTAGATATCCTCAAAAACTTCAATGAGTATACTTTGTCATTGATCCCAAGGGACAACAATGTTATTGATGATTATATTTCCACTTTAGCCAACATGTTTAGTATTGGCATGTCTTTCAACATGTCAAACATCACCCTGCTCTTCCAGATAATGTTCAGTATTGGCATGTCTTTCAAGATGACAAACAGATCAGAAAATTCTCGCAGATGGAAGAGGAATTTTTGAATTCACAAATGGATGACCAATTTTATGAAAATGACCAAGAATTGCATGTAGCAAAAATGAAAGTACTTCAGCTGAAAGACAACTCCATTCCTAGAGGTCTTGTGCCTTTGGAGGGGCTTTTTGAACAAGAGGATGTTTCACGTAAACTGACCATGCTGCCAACAGAAGTAAGAGTGGAAGATATTAATCTTGGCACTCCTGATAAGCCCAAGATGGTCAAGATTTCAAAATCCTTGAGCCTAGAGATGAAAGGTAAATATGAAACAGTCATGTATCAATTTGCTGATGTATTTTCTTGGGAATATTTTGATTTGAAAGTGTATGATAATAGTATAATTCAACATACTATTCCTTTTAAACCATATCAGAAGCCTTTTTGCCAGAAATTGAGGAGAATGAATCCCAAGATATTGCCCTCCATTCAAAAAGAGGTAAACATGTTATTTACTATTGGTATTATAGTTCCACTTCATTTTTCAAATTG
Source organism: Pinus albicaulis (assembly GCA_034641835.2). Lineage (NCBI taxonomy): Eukaryota > Viridiplantae > Streptophyta > Pinopsida > Pinales > Pinaceae > Pinus > Pinus albicaulis. Next base: position 597,174,602 of record CM076577.1, read on the forward strand.
GATGTCTAACTTAGTGCCAGTAAGAAAGAAGACCAGAGAGATTCACTTGTGTATAGATTTCAGAAATCTGAATAAAGTGTCATTGAAAGACAATTACTCACTTCCAAAATGGACCATATTCTACAAAGGGTAGTTGGATCTTCTAGACTTTCATTGATGGATGGATATTCTGGGTATAATTAGATTTTAGTCCATCCAGATGATCAGGAAAATATAGCCTTTACAACCATGGGGTACCTTCATGTATGCCAAAATTCCCTGTCGATTGAAAAATGCAGTAGCGAATTTTCAGCGAGCAATGGACATCACCTTCGCCAAAAAAAATAATGTGTTTTTGGTCATCTATCTTGATGATATCACCATTTTTTCCAAGACAGGTGAGCAACACTTGCAGTACTTGAAAACAATTTTTCAGAGATGTAGGAAATTTGGCATATCATTGAATCCTAAGAAGAGCTTTCTATGGATGAAGGAAAATTGTCTTGCCACATTATGTCAAAATACGACATTTGGATAGATCCTTCAAGAATTGAAGCGACTTAGAGCTTAGACTATCCTAGAATCAAGAAGGAGATCTAGTCATTCAATGGTAAAATCAATTTTCTCAGAAGGTTCGTTCCCAACCTTGGTGAACACTTAAGGAAAATTATGATATGCTAAAGAAATATAGTGAGGTAAAATGGTCTGAGGAGGAAAATAAGTCTTTCAATCAAGTTAAATTTTCGTTATCTCATGCTCCTATTATTATTAGTCTAGATTACACACTTGATTTCATTGTTTTTTTCCTTTGATTCAGAGCATACTCTAGCTGTTGTCCTTATGCAAAAGGAAAATCAGAATACGAAACAACCCATCGCCTTCTTTAGTAGAACCACTAGAGACGCAACCTTGAAGTACAATATCATTGAAAAACAAGCCTTGGTGCTAGATAAAGCATTGAAGGACTTCCGAGTTTATATGTCCCAAACACTGATGTCAAATATGTTCTTACACAGAATGATCCTGAAGGTCGGCGTGGCAAAAGGATCACTGCTATGTTGGAGTATGAGTTGGAGATCAAGCTTATGAAACTGATCAAGGGATAAGGCTTGTCAAAGCTTATGGCAGCCTCAACCCTCCATGCTTTGGACATTAATTTTATTGCTGCATTATCTAAGGAGCAAGAGGCTGATTAATTACCTCAAATCTGAAATATTTATTCAATCACCATGGCACGTTGATATTTTTCATGTTTTGTAACACTTGAATCCTCCTCTCAGATTTCCTAGTAGTAAAGCTAGACATTTGAAGTTGAAGACTCTTAAGTATTTCATCTTTAACAATGTTTTTTATTGGAAATATCTGAGAGGAGTGTTGTTGAATTGTTTGATAGAAGGAGAAGTTGAAAAAGTGATGAATGAATTTCATAAAGGTGACTATAGTGGTCATATTTTCTGGAAGAATACAACAAATAAGGTTTTGAGGGCTGAATTCTATTGGCCAAGTTTAATTTCAGATGTTTATAAGACTATCATGAGTTGTCATGAATGTCAGATTTTTCAAGGAAAAATAAAATTTTTGTCGCTGCCCTTAAAACCCATCGCAGTTCAAGCACCCTTCCTGCAATGGGGTATTAATTTCATTGGTGAGATCCATCCTCCATAATCGACTCAACAAAAGTGGATTCTCACTCCCATTGATTACTTTACAAAATGGATTGAAACCATTCCAATGAGGCAAGCTACAAATACTATCATTATTTAGTTTTTGGAAAGCAATATATTGTCTCGTTTTGGCTACCCACAGAAAATTATTACTGACAATGCAGCCACCTTTAATTCTAAGAAAATAATTGAATTTTGTGATAAATATCACATAAGACTTGGTCATTCTACTACATACTATCCTCAAGGCAACTAGTTGTTGAATCATCAAAAAAATCATTGGTGAATATAATCAAGAAATTGTTGCAAGTGAAAAAAAGAAATTGGCAAAAGAAGCTCATAAATGATCTATGGGAGAACAAAGTTAGCACAAAGAGATCAATCAACATGTCACGTTTCCAGATTGTGTATGGTGTTGACACATTATTTCCCACTTCTTTAGCTGTCCCAGTGATGAAAATTCTGCAAGAAATCGACAGTGAACCAAATGATATCCAACGAAGAATCAGTAAAATAAGTCATTTACAACAGACAAGAGAAGATGTTTTCAATGACACTTCAAAACTTCAAGAGAAAATCAATAAAATCTATGACAATATAACCAAAGTTGATGATTTCAAAGTAGGAGATGTTGTTCTTCGATGGGATTCCCGGAATGAAGACAAAGATAAGCATGGTAAAATTGATAATCTATGGAAAGGTCCATACAAGATTACAACATTCAGAGGTAATAAGGCATTTTTGATAGAAGATCTTGATGGGAAGGAAATTCTTGGAGGACTAATGAATGGTAGGTTCCTTAGACATTACCTTACCTAAGCTTGAAGAAAAAGGTTCACTTTCATTGTAAATATCACTTTTATTTGCTGTCAAGAATAATAAGTTGTTGTAGAAGTTTGAAGCCCGAGGAGAGGGCCATGGGACTTCTCTGATCAACTGATGTTTTTCTTTCAAAAATTTCAAAAGTCTAGTCCGTTTTTTGAGTCAAAGCCATTTTCAGTTAAAAATTTCAGTTTTTCAAAGTTTTTTTTTTAAGTTTCCAATTTTGACTCCATTGCCCAATGGATGAGGCTATTTGATTTACGTTTTTCTTGACACCTATTGAAGGAGCTTCCATCCCTAGCTGGAGCCAATGTTAGTGTCCAACATTCAGTGATCAAAAATACTCTTTTCAGGTTTACTTAGTAGTGGCCCTAAGTCAAAATTTTATGTTTTCAAGTCAATTTTCAAATAAATTTTTGTTCGCTGTATATTGTCTAGGTCTTAAATGCTACTCCCTCCACTCTATTCATGGTCATTATCGTTTCATAGGTCATGTCCTTCATTATCATCTAGAGTCTTAGGTCATTCACCATGCTTTCACCTAGGTCAGTATCTAGGTGTCTTTTGTTTCACCACCATAAATGTCCAAATTATGTTATAAAGAAGGTGAAAAAAGAGAGTCATTTTCACCATACAAGTTATCTTCAAAGGGAGTTTGCATAGGTAGGAAAATAAAGCAGTACAATTTGTATTCACTCAAATCTTGTTACATTGTCAAATGTTCAAAAAATAAATTTTTTTCCCAAAGTTCATGATTTCATTAAAAGAAAAAAGAATGTGATTTATGATTTTATAAAGGGAAAAAGTGACTTCCTCAACTCATTTTATCCTCTCTTGTTCGATAAATCTCCTCTCTCACCTTCAGAATAATCTACAACTACCAAAGGTAGAAGAAAACCAAGGAAATTAATAAGAAAACTCATTCTTCTACGCCTCTGGAAGGTATCGCGACATTTCTGAGTATTGGCGCGACCTTTCTGGGTGATGGTGCTACGTTTCTGCCACTGCGCTATGCTTCTGCCAAAGGCAATACACTTATGGGTTTTAGCCTCCAAGTCAGCCATTCAAGCTTCAAAACAAGTGCAAAAATCTTATGTGGCCTCCTTATCAGTAAGTGGACATTCTCAATACCTTTTTCAAGTCAATTCATCATCATATGAGTGATTTCTCTCCTTAGGGTTTTGCTCCACTACGTTTTTAGGGCCTTTCATTCTTGATTGGATTCATTTATTTAAAACCAACATCCCACCATCTAAGACCTTCACATATCTTCCATATACCCTACCCTAACACTCCCTATCACTCACAACCCTCTTTACCATTATTCCCATAAAAACCCTAATTTCCCACTACATTTCCATAGGAAATCTAGAAAATCCACGTGTTTTCACATTTTGGTTAATTTCCCCATACCTATTTCAATAAATTTCACTTTTAGCCTAAATCTAACACATCACCCTACCTCCTCAATTTTTTGGGTAATTTTCCTTAGCTTCCTTACACCTCATCTCAGCCCCTAAAGTCACCCTATCCCTATCCCCAGTTTTCCAAAAATTCACTTTCCCTACCCACTCCATCTAGCTAGGGTTTTATCCTGTTCCCAAGTACTATGGAGGTTGAAAATTAGGTTCACAAGGGAGGCCACCATTCCATGTTTGAGCCATCCACTTTGAAAGAGCTCAATGCTTCGCCTTATGCCAAAATATGTTTTGAAAACAATGGTTGTTTGGGGTTTTGGGAGAGAATCATGGAGGTAGGCTTTCATGCTCAATTGACTAGCCTTTTTGCCACTAAATTCAACAGAGACAAGGCCATCATAACATGCATTGAATTCAATTTATCAACAGATGATATCACTTCATAAACATGTATTCCAAATGAATGAGAATTTTGGTTCAAAGGCATGGAATTGGATCTTGAGAACTACCCAATGTTCCTAAAACCTCATTGCAGTGATGAACCTGAGCATGTTTTTCCTTTCCAACATTTACTTGATAAGTATGCCCCAATAATGAAACTAATCATCAAATATTTTACATGCGAAGGGATATTTTCAAGACTGTACCAATACCATGTCAGGTTACTAATGCACTTCACAACCACCAAATCACTCAATTTGTCTAACTATTTATTCAGGAGTTTGGTCAAAATGGTGTAAAAGGTACAGAGCAAAGGTAAAAATTATCATCCTAGTTTGTTCCTCCATGGTTTGGTCAAGCTAGTTGTTTTGCACCAACTCTCAACAAACAATATGACCTGGGAAATTTTCATGGAGAAAGTAGCATCAATGCCTGATACTAGTCCACCTATTGTTTGTAGCACATCATGAGCATCAACACAACCAAAGGAGGTTGGCTCTTCAAGAAGGAAAGTAGAGGTTTCAAAAGCACCTAGGGTTTAGATCACTAAAACCTATGAGAAGGGTAAGTGGATGGTTTTTGATCCTAAGACCATCAAAGGTGTACTTGCACCTGAAGCTAGACTTGAGTAAAGACAAACAATAGAACAACCACCTAGTTATGATGGTGAGTCACCAATGAAACAACATGATGAACAAGCACCCCTAGAGGTTGACATGGCATAGAATTTGAAGTACACGTTAGCTAAGGAAATCATAAAGGAAAAAGATGAAGAGATAGCAGAGTTGAGGGAGGTTTTCTCAATGGAAAATTTTTAGATCACCTTATTACAATAAGAGAATCTGCAACTAAAAGTGAAACAACTCCTCAAAGACAAGCCAAAGGCGCATATTCAGGAAGATAAAGGTAAAGGCAAAGAAATAGTAGATGATGATTAGTTGGAGGATATAGAAGTTGAAAAAAATCAAGGAGACCAAGGACAAGAGGTCTCAAGAGGGCACTTCAAAAAGAAAAAGAATCAGCTCCTACATTAGGTTGGAAAATTTTTGATGAATTAATTGTTTATGAAATCAATCAAGATAGAGAGTATTGGCTTAAAATGGTGAATGGAAATCTTGAGAAGATTTTGAAGAAAGACAAATAGAACAATGACCTCCAGAGGCATATGGAAAACCATTGTTGTGCCAGAAATAAAATCTCCCAAATTAGGCTGACGCAATTGAAGAAAAAGATCAAGGAAGCCCAAATGAAGCTCAAGGAGAAGGATAACTTGGAACTACTTGCTGAGGCATCCTTGTCTGTTTAGCTGTTCATCCACAGGTGTCATAAAACAAATTTTGAGATATTTTGAGAATTTAATAATTTTTTTGGTGATTTTTTGGAAAATTTGGAAATTTGGTTTCCACAGAAGCATCGCACAACGACACAATGCTTTCTCTCAGAGCACTCAAATGAAGAATGTCTTATGTTGTTGGATGCCTTTTCACTTGTACATTCTAGAATAGGTCCTGGTTTTTCATGACACCCATTTATTGTGTAGAAAAATCCAAAAATATGCCTCTTTTTCATGTTTCTGCTAGTGATTTTGACCAGGTGCGGCACTTCTGGAGTGAGATAGGGAGAATCAAGTTTTGAAGGTCTTCCCGTGGGTGTTTTCTCAATTTTGAAGGTGCATTGGAAAGTATACATGTATGGCTACGTATCCCAACCTTTAGACTTGCAAATGGATGCTTTAAGGTGGGCCAAATTCACCTTTGAACAGGCACGACACTTCTGCTGGAGAGGCGCGATGTTTCTAAAAATGACACTATGTTTCTGCATTGTATTGCCTTTGGACAATTGTCAAGCCAGGAAAAATTCAGAATTCGGAGCTAATTTGTCCCATGAGGTGTCATTTGAGTAATTGATTTTATTTTTTCCTCTTATTATGAGGAAACATGTAATTAATTGAAAGAGACACACAGTCCTAGTATTTAGCTGAATTTTAGGGAATAATTTCTAACTTCCCTAGATTCTAGGAAGTGAATCATTTGATGTAATTATGATGCGTTTTGGATAGGATTTCGACCCTATGAGGTTTCATGACTCTTATTTCCTATGTGTAGTCCAACTCAAGCCATTTGAAAGGTTGTATATTTTTTATTTGCAGTGGAGATATTGTACAAGTTTTTTTGAATGAAATCAAAGATAATGTTGCAAACATAGTGTTGAGACTGCAGTGGTATGCCTTTGAGCATTTATTTTTCTCTATAATATTATCAAGTTGAATGTTATGTTATCCTTCTTTCACATATATGGTTCTTTATGTTAATCTTATCAGTATATAGACATAAATCATGCTTTTCATGCTCTGTTTTATAATATTTTCATGGATATGTCTACTCTTTTCATGAATGAATTCATTTAAATGCTCATTCTGACTCTCTCTCTGTTCACCCTATACATAATGAAATATTAAGCATGTTCCTAAGCTTAACTACTTGGCCTCATCCTTTCATCTGCAATCTAACCTTTGATATTTGACCTAAACCCTGGATCTAGTTCCCTAAGTGTCATTCATATCTAACAAAAAACTCAAAACAAACAAAACCCAAATTTACTGAACTTTAATACCTAGCCTAAGATCATTATACATTTATTCATCTCATTGGATGCTAAAGTGACATTGAGAGAGCCCTCTCTGGTTTTGGTAGGGCTAGCTACCTAGACCTAAATATTACTTTGTGGTTACCTTCCTTCAGTTCCATTCTCATCCTTGGGAATGGGGGATGATAACGGATCGAAATTTAGTTGGTGATGGTCATATCTCTGAATTGTGTAGAACAAATTGTATAAAGAAAGTCAATATGCATTAAAGGAGGAGTCAATTAATGAATGTGTTATGCTGGTTGTTGAATCACAATTTTATTGTATCAACAATGTTGTTTCATTGTATGTTTTTTATGTATGCTAAGTTTAATGTCTTCAACTTTGTACCCTAGACGAGTTGAATCTGACAGAGTAAATGAGCCCCACCTCCAGGGTTCGATTTTCATGACAGAGAAAAATTTATGAAGATGTACATATTCGCTTATTGTTAGGAATATAATTTTTGTGGTTGTTAAAATCCTCCTTAATCTATGATGTTGAAGGAGGAGTTTCAAAGCTGTGTGTGCGTCTTCAATAGGCGGAGATAGAAAAATAAGATTGCATTGAAAAATCGTGTATCAAAGTTGTGGTGAGTAGAACACCTCCACCAACAAAGAAACTAAAGAGTCAAGGTCTAGAAAGTTGAAGGCACACAACGATTTTGGATCCTTCCTAGTTAAACTACGGTGTGGACTGTGAATCCTAGAAGTATAATTATGTGTGGATAAATTATTATGTCCTTCCTGCCACGACTTTCGAGCAACACAAGGTGAATTATCTTGTACTAGTATATACTGTCATACATTATGAAGTGGTTGTGAGTTTATTAAGTATACGCAAACAATATTTATACTATTTTTTGCTATCCGTGGGATGAAATTGAATTATGAGGACAGTAAAACAATTAAGGAAGTTGGTGTTGCTAGGTTAGATGTGATGGAACCTACATGGTTTTATTTTTGTTGATAACACTCCACCATTATATATATTGGATAATAGTTCTGTGGTATATCCCATGACCATCCGGTTTTTGAATATAAAAAATCTGAATTTCAACTCCGTATGAGTTTTGATAGGAAGATGCTTGTCACAGTACCTAAGGAATGATATATTTCATTGTTTATGATCTAATTCAATGTTTGAACAACTAGTGATTGAAGATTTATTGGATGTATTTTGAAAATTTCATGTAGGAATTAATATTGTGTGTTGTTTACAATTTGGGCATCTTTTGTAGAGTTTGGAAATTGAGTAAAGTTAAAAGGGGTCAAATTTAAAGTTATTCCGTGAGGAGAAAGTGCACTTGGTTATTGAATTTGAGTGAAAATGCTTGAAATGGGTCAAGGGGTTGATGATAATTAAAAGCATATTTTGAAAGGACATTTTTAGCTTGGCACAAGGATTATTTTCCCTTTGAAGCCTTACCATTTCCTTGAAATTTTTTTCATCCTACTTGTCAAATTTTCTTTGTAAACGAGTGCATTTTCGGTTGAAATTGACACCCGAGATCGAGTAAAATGACTCAAATTAAAAAATTATTAGAACTCTTAAACAATCTCATTAGTTCTATTGTTGACGAAACTGTAAACATCAGTAAAGGAAATCTTGTTGATATTAGAGTTTGTTTACATGATGCATTGGAGATAGTTGAATTCCTCTAGATTTAGTCTCAAGTACAGTGAGACGATCCTAATTCCAAATAGCAGTCGAAGATTAATGAGGACACATCACGAGAAAATTTGGGTGCAACGGAAATTCATTTTCAAGCAAGTGTATGCAAGAGTCATTTGCATACAACTGTGAAACCTACAATTACAAAAACTTTTATAAAACCGTGGAAAGATATTACATGTAACAAACACAGAAATGGCTTTGGATATAACAAATATGTGTTGGATGTATCTTTTCATATTCCTGATTTTTCTAAACCTATACAATTTCGAAGTGTTGTATTTCTGGATGGTGTTCTTCCTAAACAAATTGATTAATGTCAACGGTGTAATAGAGTTAGACATGTGAAACATCAATGTTTTGATCTTCACTTGTGTGAGCATTGTGGAAAGTGTAATCATCATTCAAACAAATATTCCAGAAAGAAGACTACTTCAAGAGAGAAGGTAGATTTTGGATGGATTGATTCTTGGGATTGGTTGAAAGCAACCAAGAATATTTACAGATCATACCACATGGTATGTTCAAGGGTATTGACCATCCTTGTAGTGATGAAGAATAGTTCATATTATCACCCTGTATCCAACAAGGGGGGCATTGATAAAGTTACGATGGTTTGTTACAGGTTCGAAGATGTCAAGCGAGCCTGAGTCAGAGATCCACAAGTGAGTCTGAGCCACAACATGTACCAGTTGGAGCCAGAGAGACTTCAATTTTCTGTTGAATGAGCTGTTTGTGAACGAGAACTTCCAGATTAGAAGTTGTTTGAGGAACTACATTGATGGTTACATAGTTTGAATTTTTGATTTGTTTTGAAAACTGCTATGAAGGTTCCAAACTTGGGTATCGTTTGTGGTTTTATTTTAAAAACCACCATCCTTGGTTTGTGGTCATCCTTAAAAACCATTTTTGAGAGAAATTCAACTCTTGGTTGAGATGCATATTTTCATTTTGAGCTCTCATTCTTGGAATTTGATACATCCCTTTAGATTTAGTGGGGAATGTTAGAAAACTAATCCTCGGGGTTGAATATTGGGTTAGTTTGTATTATGGTGAGTGGTTACTAGAGTCCAAGAAGACCCGTAAATTTATTCAACTGTTTCTTGTATGTATTTATATGTACACATTATACATCATTCATTGAGATCAATATTTAATATAGTTGATTTTTGTTTCCAATATCGTGTGTCTTACAAAGAAGGAAAGAGAGAGAGGGAGAGAAGGGTAAGAGAGAGATGAGGGGAAGAGAGAGAGAGGGAGAGGAAGAGGAAGGGAGAGAGAGATAGATAGATATGGAGAGAGTGTGTATGTTTGGGGGGTGATATAGAGAGAGGGAATAAGAAAAAGACACATAGATACAAATATAGATATTCATATTATATAACCAACCCAGATCCATCTTAACCCCAGATCTACCAGGCACCGAGAGGGATCACATATCTCGAGGTGGAAACCTTTCCTCAAGTTATGAACTTAAAAAAGAGGTTTTCACTTCGACAAATTTGATCCCTCTCGGCGTTGGATAGATCCTGGGTAAAGATGGATCTAGGATGGTATATAATGTATTTTATTATTAAATGGAGAGGTGATATCCAATGTCCACTCTAGTATAGAAAAAATGTAATGTTGTGTAAACATTTTGGCTCAATTATATTACACACAACTAAAAATACAATAAAATAAAAAATAAAATTTATAGTTATTGCGTGGAGATGCATTCTCCAACCCAATATGGAAGAGATGTTGTAATGTCCAAACCGTAAACATTTTGACCCTACGAAATTACACACACACACACACACATATATATTTTAAATTAAAAAATAAAATTAATAATTAAAATAGAATTAAGGTAAAAATCATTTTACTCCAAGTTTTAACAACCCATGGTATATGTGTGGAATATAGTTTATTTAAAAGGGAAAAGCCTCCAAATAAATTTGTCCTTCAAAATTAAATTAAAAAATACATTAATGATTATCCGAGGGGAAGCTCAATTGGTGATCGAAGTAATGTGAAATATGTGAAAACTGAGAGATACAAGGTTCAAATACCCTTGATTGTGACCTGATTTATGTAGAGGAGGATAGGCGGTAGAACCCAAATGTTTACTTTACACCCAATTTTAAAAACCCATGGTATTATTGTGGAATATAGTAAATTTGTCCTTCAAGGCCAATGCAATCCTAGCAATTTAATCCTAGTAGTGTTGTTTCTGAAGATCGTCACTGTGTCCATGGTGAAATAATTGTGTACTTGCAACACACACATAGTGTCGATCTCCATATACATCACTACTTTGATTATGGACTGCGAAAGCCTATGCTCTGTTAATTTTAATCCTTTTATATATTTGATCCAGAGAATTAGGGTTAGCATGAGTTGGTAGATATTTCAAACACGTGAAAGGAGAATTCCAAGATTTGTTACTAGAGGGATGACCTTTTTCCCAATTTCTTTATTTTTCAGGTGGTTCTGTTCAATATAAACCACTGCCTCCTCTTTATGATATTATTGATCACGTTTGATGTTTTACATAATATTCCAGAAGCAGAAGCTGTGACAATAATAGTTCTCACAAAACATTCAATTGATCTTTCATTTGGGAACTAGTACCAATAATTATCCAACACTAAATGTCATCTCTTTATATCAATATTTTATATTTCCATTAACATGAATGTCTAATAATTTTCCATTCCATGAGAAATTAATCTTATAGCATTTGATTTTATTGTGTGCTATAAATTTATACTAGTCTTTGAGAATGTATTGCATCTCTATGGACATGTATAGTAATTCTATGTTTGTTTTTAGAGGGTTAATCCAAAGTTGGATGCATACATAGTCCAAATATATAAATGCCATGTACACTTGGGTTGGGTAACTATCCATGCTCTACTCTCTTGATGGTATTGGTGTTAAAATATTGATCTCTCCCAATGGATTTCGACTTTTACATGGTATTTTTATTAAAAATATTATTGTATGTAGAGTTTTTATTTTGAAATGAAAAACTTATTAAAAAAAAATAGTTTCATGTAGAATTTTGTAATTTGTAGTAAAAATTACATTTGGAAAATTTACCTACTAATTAATTAAAATAATAGAAAATTTTGAATAATTTTATTAATTAATATAAAAATAATGAATAATAATTAAAATAATAGAAAATTTTGAATAATTTTTATTAATCAATATAAAAATAATGAATAATAAAATGCGTCTCTCTCTCTGTATATATATATATATATATATATATATATATATATATATATATATATATATATATATATATATATATATATATAATGAAAATTATATAAATGAACACATCTATAAAAAATAAATACATAAAGAATATATAATAAGGTTCTAGTATAGGAATTAATTTAATAAATAATATTGTAAAGTACCATGAAATAATAATAACTATAATTATATTATTATAATTATTATTGTAAATATTATTAATATTATCATTGCATTGAGAGACACTATCCAACCTAGTATGGAAGAGATGTTGTAATGCTAAAAATTTAGACTCAGTCAAATTAAACGAAATAAAAAAATAAAAATAAAAAATAAATACGACATACCTATCACCTTATCCAAGTATTTATTTATTTATTTTTAAATTTTTATTTACTGGTCTCTTTACTAATCTTATTTTTCTATTTTTTTTTCTTTTCCAATTAGTACCTATGTAATAATCTAATAGCAATGGCATATGATTTTTTTATGTTGTATTTCAGTGGTCCATCATTAATCATCAATGTATTACAACTTACGTGGTATTCTCACTTATATATAATCACTTCTCTTAGCACGATCACATTTTAAATTAACATGAAGATTATTAGGGTTAATAGAGTCGCTCGACATTGTGACTTTGGATTACTTCTTGGTTTATCAAAATTTCAAGAAACAACTAGTTGTATTGCATCAAGTTCCTCCACTATGGACATCATGTCAGGTTTAGGGCAGGTGACGTTTCACTAGATCCACCATGAATATGATTTAGAGCTAGAATCAACGACAGGGAGGTAAAGTTGTCAGTTTTTGGGTAAGTACCCCTCTCTTGCCACACCACATCACCATCATTTGTGTTCTCAAGCCTCATGGAGGAGCTCTGCAACCTTTCCTTTACAAAATATGGCATACTCATAATTTTTTACCATAATCCCTTCTCTGGATGATGGGTATGGTCGATTACCACAATTCACTTGTGAGAAGGTAAGTTTTCCTCCGTTCTTGCTTTTTTTATCTTTAGAATTCATTCCCTTTATGAAAAAATCCTTTGAATTTACAAAACATTCTTCTCTTAGATGTCTTGTACTAGACATTCCTGATTGCAACTGTTATCTAATTTTCAGGCAAGCACTAGGGTAAGTTTTAAGGGTTTGATGAGGAATAACCTTTTGAAATGTTTCTGCTCGACAACATTTGGTAGTTCGAGTTATGTTTATGGGTAATTTCCTTACTTAATACTGTGTAATTAAAACCCTAGGTCATTTCCTTTACTTCAAATTTATAAGTATATATATATATATATATATATATATATATATATATATATATATATTTCCTTCCAGGATATCTGACCTATAAAACTTACTATGCAAGATATTATACGTACTTTGCTAACTTTAGGTCCATGCTAACAGGTAAATATTTCCATTTTCTTTGTTTTTCCATATTTGATTCAGCTGTCTACACGTATGCTATATTCCATTTTGTTGCATATGGTAAATAGGACTTCAAATATAATCATTCACATACTTCTAACACTTTTTCATCCTCCATACAAAAATCCCTAAGCATGACTCTCCTAAAAACCTAAATTTCTGCCTGAATTTGCTTAATTTCAGTGATTTGTAGGCCCAATGCACCCTAGCCCTTTAGAGACCATCGTTGACTAGTAGGTTTTCCCTCTCTGGACCTGTGTTGATCACTAGTAGGTTTCCCCTTTCTGGGGCTTCATTGATTCTAAAACTTTGGGAAAAATAAAAAATAATCTCGAAGCTTCCTCTTCCAGAAGTTTCAAGGACTTGTTATAACTATTTACCTTGGATGAAAGTCTCAAATCCTATCCTATCCTACCTTGGATATTTCACCCCTTATCCCTTGAGCTCATCCTCCCATCAAGAGTGGATCTCAAGCCTATATTGGTAAATGGATAAGAAATCTTAACTTACCATCCTCTTCTATATATTTGTGGCCATCCACAAGCTAGGGGTTGGATTTTAGAGATAGATTCTACCCTCATGTTGCTGCTGTGCTACTGTGAGAGTCATTATTCCATGAATTAGGGTGACATAGAGGTACACTTTGTGGCAAGGAAGGAAAAGTTAACTTGGAGGAACTATTCTACAATATCAAATCCTATATTTGGTTGTAACTCTCTCCATTTTATTAATATGAAGAGTTCATTGTTTTCCTATATATGATGTTATGATTTCATATATTTAGATGTCAAGTTGATCCATTGAATAAAGTGATTAGATGATGCTACATAGATGTCATAGATCATTTGATTGTTTTTTTTGATTGTGAAGGTTCTAATTATAATGTTCAAAGCTAGGATTGGAGCATACAATCCAAGATAGGAGCGAAGCATACGCCAGATTCCAAGTAGGCTTCATCCTATTATCTATTTACTTTAAGGAAAACATTAGCTTATTTTTTTTCTGTTGTTCTAGACTAGGCCATCAAGTTTAGGGAAGATACTTTTGTCCGAATTTGTAGACTCCACATAAAAAATTGGTGAATCCACTAGGGAACGATGTATTCCCTTGGTGGTTTCCTTGTCTGTAGTGCTTGTTCTACCTCTTCTTTAGAATTTCATTATTTTAGTCAGTCAAGAACATACCTAGGAATACCCTTTCATTGAGTTTCAATTGAAATTTTTGTGTCATAACCTTTCATCCTCTAATCAAAACCCCCTCTAGTCTAGAGACAGTTCGTTGCAACGCTCCTGAGCCTTCTCTATGCCTACGTTGCATAGCACCAGTGTCCCTTAAAAACTTGCATTGGCCTCTGTTCATGCACACATTTTATTTTGTTTTTATTTTATCTCTAACCAAATTTGTTCCAACTGCTCTTGAGTCTTTGTGTGTCTTTTGGTCGCTCAAAAGCCTCCATATTGTTTGCTTTTGGTTTTGAGTGCCTTTGATAAGAATTTGTTTAGATTTTTGTTTGTTCTTGTCACTAGGTCATTACCAAATTCAATTATTTGATCATTGAGTGCTTGAAAGAATTGGTGTTTTAGTCATCGTTATGAATAGTTTTATTTTATCAATGATTAGATAAATATGTTAATTTTCATCTAAAAACTAAGTGGAATCCAAAATAAAAATCTTATGCATCATTCATTGCATATAGGGTGTTGATTTTGATTGGAATAGTGAATTTGAGGAGATTGATTGTTGCATTACTTGTTTGTTGTGTTGTTGATTTATTTCTTCTTCCCCTACTTAATTAGGCCTTTCATTGTTAAATAGAAAATGAAAATGGTTGTTTTTGTCATATTAGTTGCATCATAGGCGTGTTCAGGTGACATTGAGTTTTTAGCCTTGAAGCTGAAACTTAATTGAAGATAAATGTTAAAATTTACTGAATCAACCTAAGGAGCCTTTGTAACATTAACAAAACATATATAGGTCCAGGCTAGAGATGTGTTCTAACATATTTAAATGTAGGAGATGTCGTTCTTTGCCAGTGTTACATTTCGGGAGTGATATCCTATTCCATGTACGTAAGTGCATCATATCGTTCTCCACATACCTTTGGGTATATCATATGGATGTCCACGCATGATAAGTATAATATGGGAATTATCTCATCAAATAATTACACATTAGACAACACTACTACAGATTACAGTTCCATGTACCGTCAAGTATATTTTGGTAGTCCCTTATAGGTTGTTGTCCTCACCTTAGGTAATCGAGTCAGCCGCCTTGTAAACTATCATAAACCGAACAAAACAGTTGGGGAGATTACCTTCCTGTACGTAAATCCTTGGTTCTCAAAGGTGGTATGTTTCAATTCGCAGTTACTTGGTAAACCCTTTTTGTTAGTTACCCCTATTTTATTTTATTTTTTGTTATTAATTACTAAAGTATATTATTTGACTATGAAAAAACATCCTTACAATGGGATAAATGCTTGGTGAATCTTAATTTGAGACTAATGGCAACAATTCCCAAGTCCACCAGTCAAGGAAACCCCTATGGTGGGAATCTTGGTCCTTTTCATTCTTTTGGAAATATTGGTGCTCCTTATATGGCAACGTTATTGTAATATTCCAAAAATTTAGCCTTCATCTAAATGGAATATTATGGTTGTTTTATCACTAGGTAGGTGAATAAATGGGCGAGGAGACTCATACAACCCCTTTTTAAGGAATAATAACACTCCTAATGTGAAAGAAGGAAGAATAAGAAGTTGGATTAAGCACCTTTGGGTGTGAACAAGGACTGGATCATGTTGATTTAGTCAACTTTGACCAAATCAACAACGCTGTCATGGAGGAGTGGCCTCTATGATGAGACAATGCAGTTTTGGTGGAGGACAACTTGCATGAGCTTGGTGGAAAGTATGGATGGGACCCAATGTGATGAGTTTCACTTGCTATATAAGGACAGGATGACATCCTTTATTATTCATGTTTTAGATTATTATTGATATTGGTCTGTTTAGAATTTTCTTCCTCTTGCTGTTTAGTAGGGTTGTTGTGCTGTTTAGCACAAGGGTGTTCCTGATCGGGAATCCCAACCTCATCCTCAAGGAAGGAGAGGTTCTTTGAGTTGCATTTCCTCATTCCGGCATTCTGGCCAAGCTACCTCCTTCAGCTATAGCGCATTTTCTGTTTAGAGCTGGGTTGTGTTGCAGGGTGCAGCAAAGGAGGATCACATAGAGCTATTTCTAGACTTGTTTTCCAGTGGAGAGGTAGCCTATCCATTGGAGGATAAGCAAGGAAGGCTCCTAGGAATATTTTATCATCTTTGGCATCAGGCCAACCATCTACCATCCCTCACAACATAGTCACAATTCTGAGCTACATTATTTTTGGAGGCAATTGCTGGGAGGGTTCATTGAGCTCATGAGGAGGGTCTATTTCTGAGTAGAGGGATCAACCTTATAATTAGAAATACCATTGGAGGAGGAAATCGTAATTTTAGATATGTGATAGCCTCATTTTATTTAGATCCAGTTTGTAGGGACATCTCAACCCTAGGGTTATTTGTGACATTGTACATTTCTTGGTATTTCTAGCAATCTTTTCCGGATTGGCTAGAAATTTTGTATTAGAGCCCACATCTTCTTTGCTGGGAATTTATTTTGTTTCTATCAGAAATATTTTATTCATATACGTATTATTAAGCATCTACACTGATATAGACAACGCTGTCACTGTTCTTCGACATTCTATACAATTGCATCAACTCATGTGCTAATTGTTTTGATCTTTGGAGGCTTATTCCTATTACTTGAGTGGCTTGTCGCTCATGATATTTTTGTATATTTATGTTGATATATTAATAAAATTATGGATGCACATTGATCCCTCTGATTTCATGTTCATATTTGCTACATTATACATAATTATGTTATATATTGCTGCTATTTCCAATTTGGAATATTACAGTGGTATCAGAGCATAATCTTGGCTTAGCCTGTGCATTCAAGAAATTATT
Organism: Pinus albicaulis; assembly: GCA_034641835.2. Lineage (NCBI taxonomy): Eukaryota > Viridiplantae > Streptophyta > Pinopsida > Pinales > Pinaceae > Pinus > Pinus albicaulis. Next base: position 597,191,927 of record CM076577.1, read on the forward strand.
CCATTATAAGGAGAAGCCTATTCTAACAGAAAAGAGAATATGTGCAGAAGAAACAAAGGCAAGATTCCATTATTTGGAGAAATGAAGGAAGAGAGGATCTCCCAGCTTCTTTTCCAAACTATGAAAATGATCAGAGAAGATCTCAAGGAGATGAAGGGGAGAAGTGTAGAAAATTCCCTAGAGGGTTTGAAGGTGAAGCAAGCCCTAGATATTCAAATGATGGGTGTGACCATTCAAAAAAACATGTAGATCCACAACATAGTTTATTTCCCACATTCCCTGAAAGAAGGATGGAGGAGGAAGATGCACCAAGGGAGGAGACCTTGAGTGGCTATCTTCAGGAGTATGAGTCTCAATCATGGAGATTCAAAGAGCACTTAGACTTCCAAGGGTTTTTCCAACTCAAAGAAGACAAAATATCCAATAGACATAATAGAAGCAAGAGAGGTAGAATCTTTCTATCTAACTTTGATGGATCAACAAAATGCACAGCCAAAGCTTGGGTGGAGGAGCTAGATTTCTATTTCCAGCTACACCAAGTTTAAGAAAAGGAGGCCATTAGAGTAGCAGCACCGCACCGCAAAGGTATGGCCTATTATTGGTGGTTTTGTAGTTCTACTTCCTATTATCATGCAAATATAAACACTTATGTAGGGTTCACCAAGAAATTAGTGAGGATATTTGATCTTAAACATTGTAAAACATCTCTTGTTGAACCAAAGAACTCAAAACCTTTGCATGAGTTGGAGAGATTTATTTTTCCAACTCCACTCCATAATTTTATTGAAGGGGATGGAAACATGCATGATACCTTGCCAAGGGCAAGATCCCAACTTCTTGAAGAACCCTCTTCTATAGAAGAAGACATGGAGGTTCCTCCTTCAAGGGAAGACCAAGATCAAGGGTCTCTCATTGATGATGAGGCATTCCCACATATTGATGAAGAGGATGAGCAAAGAAGAACTAACAATGCTATACCATTAGGAGGAGATCCATCACCACATTGATATGGGAAGGGAGCCATTGCTTCCATTAGAGGATCCATTGTGTCTTTACAAGGAGTTCCAAATGATCCAACATGTGGGAAACAAGGCACCATTCCGGAGCAACATGTATCAATTTTTGTGGATTGTGAGATGGAGGAAAAGAAGGATAAACATTAAGGGATGATGAGTATTCACCCTTATCTATTTTAGGAGGTTTCTGCAAAAAATAAGGAGACTGTATTGCGTAGGGAAGAGAGGGAAAAATCAGTCCACTCATATATATAGTCCACTTCAGATTTTGATGTCTCACTACATGGGCCATTCCACCTGGGAGGCCACTAGATCTAGAGTTGGTGAGAGACATATTTCCGTTTGGTTCACCACTCTTAGATTCCAGAGGGGTGAAGACCTTGGAGGAGTCTAGTACAGTGCAGAGAGTTTGGGATAGACTCAAGGAGGAGGGAGAAATTCTCCCTTTTTTAGCATTTCCCACTCTCAGTACATATACTGTGCTGACAGAAGTTGCTGCAGTGAGGGAGGATGACACCACCATGGTGCAAGGGGACTGCTCCATGGATTTGGAGAAACAGAGGGTACTTCCATTGAGGAAGGAACCCTCCATACATTGGAGTATATGGAGGCCACTCATGCTTACATTGGCCAAGATCAGGAGGTTCTTTTTGGATGATAACTTCTCATGGGAGGCCAACTTCCAAAGGTTAACAATTATATTGGAGCATGATAAAATGCAAGATGGGCATGGAAAAAATTTGGAGGATGACTTTGGAATGAGGGATGTAAAAGGAGAAGACAACAACATGTGGGGAGCTTCACATTTCAGATCTTCAGCGCTGTCTCTTAGGAGGATTGATCCTTATTGGAGGTCTCAACTATTGGTAGAGTACTCCAAGGATCTGGGTGCTTGCATGATTCTTAATGACACGGAGGGAGATGATAGATACATGGTGGTTGATGAGGTCATCTATTCTCATGACAGAGTCTTCTTGATTAGAGTTTCTGAGCTCAAGAGGAAGCTACTACATGGAGCACATGTGGACTTTCATTCCATGCACTTTGATGCATTTCATTCTTTGATGAAGGAGTTCACTTGGGAGGGCATCCAACAGGATACATATTAGCATTTGGAGAGATGCATAGCCTGGATGGTGATAGAGAGGATGACACAGCCACTTCCCTACCCATTGGGGGTGAGGGAGAATTTTCAGTTGAGCCATTTCAGCTCAAGGTCCAAAGTACATGGTAGAGAAGGTACAATTTTTCATTATGATTTGTACTTCTTTACTTTATATGAGTATCATGTTGTACCAAGGAGGATTATCCCTTCTTACAAATTATATTATGATGTAATTAAGGCCAAATGAAGCATTGAGGTTGGATGTTCTATTGGTGGTTTGTGGGGGAGGCCACATGATTATTGGTGTGCACCATTGGCACCACATTTTACTTTCATGGTCCTATCTTGTAGGATGATTGTGGCAGCAAACAAGTGGCTGGAAGGGAATTTGTTATTATTTTTTTTGAGGCAGGCAAGGGATGCACTGTGCTGGTTCCATGTGTGGAACTATGATCCACTTTCCGGTTTTCATATGGCATCTTGTTTTCATTGGTTTTTCCTTCCATATATTGTTGATATTCTTATGTTCATGGGGAGCTTTGTTTGGAGAGTGGGAAAAAATTTGGAGTTGCCCAATTGGAGTGTGATTCTCCCTACATTACATGTTGTATGTTTCAGGAGAAACAATGGGAAAACCATGATTGCCATACTACATCTCTTTTCTTCATGTGGGAGGAGCCATTTGGAGAAATTGCATTCTTGGAGGAGGCACTTCATGGCTGATTTGTTTGGTGGGGTAACTTGGGCCATTCTTGGAGGCCATGTAATTTCAGCCCAAGATCAGAAAAAACCCCATAATTACCATAAATGGAGAGAAGAACAACTTGGATGGGAAGATCTAAACTCTCCATGCAACCCCAACACATTGCATAGACCAGGGGTTGAATATTCTTTTGATGAGCTACCTAGGATGACTCATTTCATTTGGATGATAACATGGGTTTGGGAGACTCTCATTGGGGATGAGATTCCCTATGTTTATCATCACTCCTACCTTGAGGATGCCATTGGAAAATAAGAAGGTTTCCACTTACACCTTCCATGTTCTCATGATGTACACCATTTGGTTTTGCATACTTGGGAGGAATCATTGGAGGGCAGATTTATCACAGATTATGTTGAGCTGTGGTGGGAAATATTAATGAGGAGGCCAAAAGAAGAGGAAGGGAGGAATTTTTCTCCACCTTTACAATTTCTTGAGGACAAGCAACATTTTGGAGGGGAGGACTGTAATATTCCAAAAATTTATCCTTCATCTAAATGGAATATTATAGTTGTTTTATCACTAGGTAGGTGAATAAATGGGTGGGGAGACTCATAAAACCCCTTTTGAAGGAATAATAACACTCCTAATGTGAAAGGAGGAAGAATAAGTAGCTGGATTAAGCACCTTTGTGTGTGAACAGGGACTGGATCATGTTGATTCAGTCAACTTTGACCAAATAGACAACGCTATCATGGAGGAGTGGCCTTTATGATGAGACAACACAGTTTTGGTGGAGGACAAATTGCATGAGCTTGGTGGAAAGTATGGATGGGACCCAATGTGATGAGGTTAACTTGCTATATATGGATAGGATGGCATCCTTTGTTATTCATGTTTTAGATTATTATTGATATTGGTCTGTTTAGACTTTGCTTCCTCTTGTTGTTTAGCAGGGTTGTTGTGCTGTTTAGCACAAGGGTGTTCCTGATCGGAAATCCCTACCTCATCCTCAAGGAAGGAGAGGTTATTTGAGCTGAATTTACTCATTTTGGCATTCTATCCAAGCTACCTCATTTAGCTATAGCATAGTTTCTGTTTAGAGCTGGGGTTGTGTTGCAGGGTGCAGTAAAGGAGGATCACATAGAGCTATTTCTGGGCTTGTTTTTCAGTGGAGAGGTAGAAAATCCATTGGAGGATTAGAAAGGAAGGCTCCTAGTAATAATTTCTCATCTTTGGAATTAGTCCAACCATCTACCATCCCTCACAGCGTAGTCATAATTCTGAACTACGTTATTTTTGGAGGAAATTGCTGGGAGGGTTCATTGAGCTCATCAGGAGGGTCTATTTCTGAGTAGAAGGATCAGCCTTCTAATTAGAAATACCATTAGAGGATGACATCATCATTTCAGATCTGTCATAGCCTCATTTTATTCAGATCTAATTTGTAGTAACATCTCAACCCCAGGGTTATTTGTGACATTGTACATTTCTTGGTATTTCTAGCAATATTTTCCGGATTGGCTAGAAATTTTGTATTAGAGCCCACATATTCTTTGCTAGGAATTTATTTTGTTTCTATTAGCCATATTTCATTCATATATGTATTCAGCAGCAACTACACTGATATAGACAGTTATGTCACTGCTCTCTGACATTCTATATAGTTGCAACAACTCATATTCTAATTGTTTTGATCATTAGAGGCTTATTCCTATTACTTGAGTGACCTGTCCCTCATGATATTTTTGTATATTTCTGCCGATATCTTAATAAAATGATGGCTGCACATTGATCCCTCTCATGTCATTTTCAAATTTTCTGCATTATACATAATTATGTTATATATTGCTGCTATTTCCAATTTGGAATATTACAGTTATCCCTTCTTAGATTTACCATTGGTTTTCCAATGTGGTTTTTTCCAACCCCTATAGCTTTGAATGTCCAAAATGCTACTCAGCCAAGTGCTCCTCCACCTGAACAACATCAACCTCAAGTTGATCCTAAGGTTGAACCATTTAATTCTTCTCCTGTTCGGTATTATTCCTATTATTCCTCTTCGTCTCGTGAAAGCATCAAAGTTAATAACCAGGGTGATAATAATAAGAAGAAAGGGAATATTAAGAAGAAGCAAAATAAGTAGGGGGAAAACCAAGAAACCATTGCTAACCAAGCAACTAGTATGGACAAATCTTCTAATCAGCCTCACAAAGTTAAATTCGCTTGCAAGTTATCTAAGGGTGACCACCTTCTTAGAGATTGTCCTGGTATTCCCAAGGTATTAGCAGTTTTGTCCACAAACTCACATAAGCCTTTATCATCAACCTCTGGAGATCATGTTGGTGATAAACCATCAACTAGTGATAGCAAGGTCCATGCGAAAAAGGGTAAAGTCAAATTTCCCTGTAAGTTATGTGAAGGGCATCATCATATTCACCTTTGTCCTTATATGGATGAAGCCTCAAAAGTTTTGGAAAACCTTACAGCTTCTCAACCTTGACTCCTGGTTGGTTACCAAAATATTTCCCCTAATCCTCCACTAGTTGATAAAGTGATTGATCATAATAAAAATCCTATTAATCCTGCTCTCTCTAAATGTGGATCCAGAAGTTTGTTCCCGACCAAGAATTGGTTGAGAAAATGGTTGACTCGATCCCACCTTTATTTGATCGTACCTTTCTTGTAGAGAGTGAAATTCAAACCGCTCATTTTCTTCTCATTTCTTTAGGTTCCGATGAAATAGAGGGAAATCCTCCCATTCAAACAATAAAGGGGGACAATCCTCCTGTTCCCATGCTATAGGGGAAAAGTCCTCCCATTCCTGTAGCACAAGGGGGAAATTCTCCCATTCCCATAACACCCTCTCCAAATAGTATGGTCACTTCCTTTGATTGGATTCGGCTGGAAGGATATCATCTTCCTCCTTACGTGCCCTTTCAGATGATAGTACATGCTTATAATGTGGCCTTACCTAGCACAACCATATACGAAGGCGTGTATGTTAGTATTTTTTCCTCAACTACCTGGAAAGCTTTAGGATATCTACAACATGTGCCCGTTACCCAGAATTTTTTGGATTTTAAAAGAGGAACCATTCAACCACTAGGGATCCTTCCTTAGTTTCCTATTAATTTGGCAGGAAAGACTCTCTATATCAAAGTGATGGTAGTCAAAATCCATTTGGATTTTAGTTTACTCCTTGGGCACGACTATGTTTATGTCATGTGAGATCTTGTCTCTTCACTCTTTTGTGTGATGTGTTTCCTGCATGAAGGAAGAATCATGACTACTAAAAAAAATTAATTTGTTGGTCCTAATTTGACTTCCAATCAACCAACATACCTAAATGGTACTTATATGCAAGTGGTATCTCCCCAGGCACAAATAAATTGTGTGGCAACATGTTCCATGCCCGTGTCTATTGATGATCTAGTAGGTGATGTAATGCATCATTTACTGGGGGAATTGGAGTCTGATCTTTCCATTGGATCCTTTGATACCTTCCAGAGTGTTGTTCTCCCATCTGATGAGAACCTGTTATAATCCATGGCCTTTTTGATCTGGATTTATGCAGGAACGCAACAAAATACAAAAATAACCATAAACATAGAAATACAGTGGAAATAAGGCTTCATTTCATTAATATCAAATCACATAAAAATGCCTACAAACATGATGGAAATAAAATAGCTAAGGTGCTGGTAGAGAATCTCTAAGAAGATATGTGGCCGCTAGAAACCTTTGAAATGTGTTACAATGAGGCTCGAGGGCCTATTTATTATAGAGAAATAATGGAGAACTCTAAACGTCCAAAAACCTAACCCTAGGAGATGAAGTGCCAAAAATATGGGCCCCGTTTGGGTAAATTGGTGTTTCAACTTCCCAGGGACGTAACTTCGGCATACTATCTCCGTTTGGGGCCTCAAAACGGCTCCGGAAGTTCAGGACCCGAAAAACTGCTAAAAATAGTAAGTTGTGAAAAAAACTAAAAGAGACAATGGTGGGGCGCCAAGTAGAATAGGCGGGTGGCCACCAATATCCACCTACCTCCCCCCTTAGGAAGCAATGGTCCCCATTGCGTTGAGTTCCTCCATGAGATGAAGAAACTTCTGTTGAACTTGGTCCTTGGCGAACCACTTGCCTTGGTGCAGGAGTTGGCTAGCTTTGACAACCCGATACAGTTGGATATTTTGTCGGTGAGTGTTCTTGATTTTCATTTCCATGATACAGTATGTGGTGTCTTGTTATATGCAGTCTAGGTTTAACTCTTTTGGTGTGAGTTCTTCTGCAATGTCAGAGGTGTCCAATATAGGTGGGAAGTAGGGCCGAAGGCGGTCTACATTGAATACTGGGTGTAGACCAAGGAATGGTGGAATACTGAGCTTGAAGGCATTGTTGCTTACAACCTTGGTGATGGTGTACGACCCATATCGGAGCAGGCAAATCTTTCGGTGGGGTCCAGTGAGGCGCTCCTTCTGCAAATGTAGCCACACTTTTTCGCCCACCTGGAAGTTGTGTGGCACCCGATGTTGATCATGTCGTTGCTTATACTTAGAATTGGCTCTATCCAATATGTCATGAACCTATTGGTGGATGTGCTGAATGCACTCGATGAAGTTGTTTGCTTTGTGAGCTTCAGACTGGACATGAGCCAAATCATCCTGAGTAGCTACAAATGGCATGGCTACGTCAATGGGACATAGTGGCTGGAATCCCAAGCCCACCTAAAAGGGGCTGTGGCCAGTTGAGCTGTGGAGAGCCTGGTTATAATTGTGTTGTACATAGGGAAGGCTCTCATCCCATGTGCGTGGATGCTTTGAATTTTACATGTGCAGAATGTGTACAATCATCCTATTGACGATCTCTATCTGACCATCAGTTTGGGGATGGAAAGATGTGGACTTGGTGAGCTTGGTGTCCAACATTGACCAGAGGTTGGACCAAAATGTGTTGAGGAACCTACTGTCGTGATCTGATATGATAGACTGTGGGATCCCAAAGTTCACCCACACTCGTTCAAAGAAGAGTTTAGCAGTGGCTTCTGTTATGATATTCTTCTTGTAGGCCACCATAATGGCCATCTTTGAGAATCTGTCGATGACCACGAAAATATAGTCGTTTCCATGCTTAGTAGAAGGAAGGCCTAACATGTAATCCATGGAGATGGATTCCCAAGGTCTATTAGGGGTAGGTAGCAGAGTATAGAGCCCTTGCTTCTTGATGGTCAGTTTGGAAATGGCGCAAGCAATGCAGGATCTGATGTACTTCCTGACATCCTGTTGAATGTTCAGCCAATAGAAATACTTTTGCAGTATTGCCACTATTTTCTCGACCCCAAAATGCCCAGTGACTCAACTGTAGTGCGCTTCCCATATCATCTTGCCACGCTCGCTTGAAGGAACACAAAGGTGTCCCAGGTGACATAATAGTGCATCTTGGAGGTGAAAATTTGGAACTTCCATACCCCCCTAAGAGTGCCTTGTATGTGTAGCTAAATTATGGATCACTCTTGTAGAGAAGCGTCCAATCAGAAGTCTCATGCCCACAAGAGTTGAGAACGATGGTTATGGCCACGATCGGTGGTCGGCTGAGGCAATCTGCAACATTATTGGTACTACCCTTCTTATACTTGATGTTCAAATGAAATTGTCGCAGATATGTGGACCACTTCTGATGGAAATCATTCTGCAACTTCCCTTCTGTCTGCATGAACTGCAAGGGTCGGTGGTCTATGTGGATGATTATCTCCTTCCCCAAAATGTAATGCTTCAATTATCAACAAGCCTGCACAGTGGAATACATTTCTTTGTCATAAGTGGGATACTGTTGAACTGTGTCGGACAATGTCTCACTGTGATATGCCACTGTTGAGTAAGAACTGCCCCAATAGCATAGTCAGAGGCATCTGCCTCAATCTCAAATGGTTGTTGCAAGTCTAGTAATGTGAGCACTGGGGAAGAACAGAGGCGATGTTTCAATTCTACAAACAACTTCTGTTCAGATTTCGACCAACATATTTTTTCTTTCGCTCCTCCCTTGGTGACTTGACTCAAGGGCCAAGTGATATGAGAGAATCCCAACACGAACCTGCAGTAGAAATTAGCAAGACCCAGAAAGCGACGAAGCTCTGTTAGGGTGGTTTGGGCTGGCCAATCCCAAATGACTTGGATCTTGGCTAGATCCACATGAAACCCCCTTTCATCAATAATGTATCCCAGATATTGAACCTGGGTCATGCCAAAAGTGCACTTCTCCAAATTGGCACACAACTTGTGCTGCCGAGTGTTTGGAGAACTTCTCGGATGTGGTGGAGGTGCTCTTCCCAAGTCTGGCTGAAGATCAGAATGTCATCTAAGTATACCACTACAAATGAGTTGGTGAATGGACACAAGATGTCATCCATCAACCTCATGAAGGTTTCAAGAGCATTTGTCAATCCAAAAGGCATGACGAGCCATTTGAAAAGGCCCTCCTTGGCTTTGAAGGCAGTCTTCCACACATCAGAGGGTTCGATTGGTACTTGGTGATACCCAGACTTCAAGTCGATCTTGCTGAAATATTTTTCCCCTTTGAGTTGGTCTAGATGGTCATAAATCCGTGGGATCGGGTACCTATTCCAGACAGTGATCTTGTTCAGTGCCCGATAGTCAATACATAGTCTCCAAGTCCCATCCTTCTTCTGTATGAACACGATCGGGCTCCCACAGGGTGATAAAATTGGCCGGATGTGACCTTTCTACAGCAGATCCTAAATCTGCCTCTTGATTTCATCATTCTCCAGAACATAGCACCTATATATCGGTCCATTGGGTAGCAACACACTTGGTGTCAGGTCAATGGGGTGCTTGACCTGACAGTGTAGAGGCACCCCTGTGGGAGAGGTGAAGATGTACCCGTACTCCTCCACAAAATTGTCCATTTGTCCATACACATCATATCGCTTCCACAAGTATGGTTGGCCTAATAATACGTCAGAAACATCAATAGGTGAAATTTCACATAATACCTCAACCTTGAAGGGCTTGATGCTATAGGGAAGGTGGCACTGCTGGTTGATGCGGAGATCCCGTCCTTGGTGAAGCCACCCAATGGTGTATGGTTGTGGGTGCACTATGGTCAAAAATCCCAACCGCTTCACGAAATCTTCTGAAATGAGGTTCTTTTGGCTCCCATTGTCGACAATGAACTGTAGTGCGTAACCCTTTACCCACATCTGGCAGTGGAAGAGACGCTCTGCCTCCTCTGGATCTTCTGGTTCCTCCTTCTGGATTTTCGTAGTGGCAATAGTGGTGTTTGGCTTCACATCAATAATCTGCTTCCCTTTTTCATTCCCCTTGTCAGGTTCTGATTCAGAGTTGGAGCATGCATCTAATTTAGCCCTCATCTCAGCCACTAGTGACTGATTGGTCCGACACTCACTTGTGTTGTGAGTGGAGCTCTTATGGAACTCACACCACTTTCCCATGTCCTTCTTTGGCTTTGAGGTGTTTTTCTTTGCTTGTGTCTTTGGCAGGTTGTCTTAGGCAGCCATGCCTTGGATTTATCCTTTGTTCGGCGGTTTGGGGGCACCTTTCCCTTGTTTTTGATTCGCAAATCCAAAGTCTCGCTTCTCCTGTTTGAATTTCTTCTCAATCTTGGCAGCATACCGGTATGCCGTACCAAGCGAGGAGATGTCAAGGAACTCCATTTCCTCCTAAATGTATCTATGCAGACAACCGCGATACTTTAGCACCAAATGTTTCTTTGAATCTTTGATACCCAACTTTGTGCGCAGGGTATGGAACATATTTGTTAGCTCATGCACATCTTTATCCCTTTGTTGCCGTAGCGTGGTCCATTGTATGTACTTGTCCTCATAGCTCCCCATAGGATAGTATTGTTCCTTGATGGCATCTTGGAAAGAATTCCAAGTGGGTACGGCTGAGAATGGAGAGGGTTCTGTCTCGTCCTTTTTCTCACAGTAGGTTTCCCACTAGTCCTTGACATGGGGGGTGGCTTTGAGGAGTGCCAAAATAATCTTCTCCCGGTCGGAAAATTCATGAACCAAGAAATATCCTTCTAATAGATTCAACCATCTATCTATGACATCTGCATCTATTTGACCCTCAAATATGGGAATGTCAAAGTTTACTTGTACCTTAAAGGGTGTCATGCCTCCAGAGTGGCTGTTGGATGCAGATGCGCCACTGGTGGGCACTCGTTGAAGGATCTGGGTAAAGTTATCCATCATCATGTTCCTTTGTTTTTTGAGGGCCTCCTCGAGCAATATTTTGATAGGATCTCCTGCTCCCTCATATTTCTTTTCGTCCCCCATGGGCATTCGTTGGGGTTTGCGAGGCTGATCTTGCAAAGGTTCCACCAGATTGAGCCCTAACTCCTTATACCCCGACCTCGTTGGGGACATGCAAATAAGGATCGAGAAAAAGAAGAGCGCTTTGATACCACTAATTTGGATTTATGTAGGAACGCAACAGAATACAGAAATAACCATAAACATAGAAATACAACGGAAATAAGGCTTCATTTCATTAATATCAAATCACAGAAATATGCCTACAAACATGATGGAAATAAAATAGCTAGGGTGCTGGTAGCGAATCTATGAGAAGAGATGTGGTGGCTACAGACCTCTGAACCGTGTTACAATGAGGCTCGAGGGCCTATTTATTATGGAGAAATAATGGAGAACTCTAAACGTCAAAAAACCTAACCCTAGGAGATGAAGCGCCAAAAATCTGGGCCCCGTTTGGGTAAATTGGTGTTTCAACTTCCCGGGGATGTAACTTCGGCATACTATCTCCTTTTGGGGCCTCAAAACGGCTCCAGAAGTTTAGGACCTAAAAAACTACTAAAAATAGTAAGTTGTGAAAAAAACTGAAAGAGACAATGGTGGGGCCCCAAGTGGAATAGGCAGGTGGCCACCAATATCCACTTGGATCACTTTTGGGGGCCATCATCAAGTCATCGAGAATAGTTTTTTTTCTTATGTCAAGCTCATTAAAAAATGAAGCAAGGTCTTGAAGCAGAGTTCCTTGTCTTATGTCAAGCTACTTAAAAAATGAAACAAGGTTGCTGGAGAAGAGTTACTTGTCTTGTGTCAAGCTCATTAAAAAATGAAACAAATTCCCTTGAGCATAGTTATTTTCCTGTGTCAAGCTCATTAAAAAATGAAATATATCCCCTTCCAATTCGAGTGTTTGATTAGATCTCGTAAATTCCAAGTCGATTATTTCACTTGATATCGTAAATGAACCTTAATTCCATACACTTGTTGTTAATAAATAGTCTACTTAGGTGCATGAAATGAATCTTGGGGGGCATGTACCTCAAATTGAGTCATTATGCTGGGGGCATGCGAACTTATTTCAAGCATAGTTTGTCTACGTTTCAAGCTTGTGTAAAAATGAAACCACTCAAGCATAGTTTTTCTCATGTTTCAAGCTTGTGAAAAAATGAAACCATATTCATGTATTCTCAAGCATAGTTTCCAAATGTTTCAAGGTTGTTTAAAAATGAAACCATTTTCATCCTACCTATCATGATTTCCATTTTATTAGCCTATTTTTTTCTAGATGAGCCTTGGTTTTCTCATTCCATCGTCACTATCTGCTTGGCTAATTATACACTTTCACTTTGTTTTTACCCTTGCTTGGGAAACATCTGCGATGAGTGGTCTTATTATCTAGCCTATTGACCTCTACATGTTTTGAGAAATTCCATCATGACCAGAACCATTTTCTATTATTTTATACCACTCTTTCCTCTAGGAGGAGTCCTCTTTTAGCTCTTTTCAGACTCCCTAAACATGAAAATATTTCCGAGCAGTTGTCTTTTCGAAATCATTAAAGTAAATAAAAATATGTCTACTCAGTATAAGTTTAATCCTTTTATAGATTGAGATAGACTACTTATGAAAAAGGAATACCTTAGTCAATCATGGCTAAGAGGTTCTCTTGGGTATCATTTTCTGCCTTTTCAGACTCAAGGGATTATCTACGAAAATGTACCTTTGGATTTTTCCTTTTCGCCTCTTTTTCAAATTCTCTAAACATGAAAAAGATCTCGAGTTCTACCTCCGCTGGACTCGTAAAAACATCAAACAATGATGGACTCATTGATCGTGACTGGATTGAATCACTCCTTATTAGGGTTCTTTAAACATACTCGGAGGGATTAATCCCAAGGATGAAATTACATATCAAGCATATATTATCCTCCTCAAGCTTGTTAATAAATAAATATGTACTGACTAATATGGTTGGGGAAATTGGGAAAACAAGGTACTCCACTTGTTAGTGGTAGTGAGTCACTCTTGAACATGAAAATCTCCCACTTCATCTCTGTGGTTGTTGGGTTGGGAAATATGCTTGTCTTTTGGTTCATTATACCTTTTCAAAGCCTCCATTTTTAGTTTTTGGTCAATGATGTGAACTCCATTCAGTGTCGTCGATGTGTTCAAGAGAATTCATTCAGTCAATATCTGTTACAATACTCTTAAGCATTCATTCCATGTCTGCAATTCCTGAACTAGTTCCGTATCATCATCATTATGTCTAAAATCATGATAACTCTTTCATGTTGTTGATGGGGGATACATCTGTTAGTCATCCATAATTTTGGCTTTATCCAAAAATGACTAAATGTAACAAACCCAGTTTTCTATAACAAAATTTCAAAAACATGATGAGTTCTAGAAATCTCACTGCCTTCATCATTTCAAGTCCGTTAGTCCACTGAAATATTCATCTTTGTCTCCTAAAAAGGTTAGTCTGCTGTTCCTTAAGCCTGTTGTTCCTTAAACCTGTCGTTCCTTAACAGTGATGTTCCCTTCAGAAGCCCGCTATTCCCTTCAAAAAATCCACCAAGGAAATCTGTTTTTCCTAAACGAAACTATTCCTTGAAAAACTCATTTTTTCCTTCTCTTTTTACCCTCATGTTCCTCAAAAGACCTTCAAAACCCCTTTTTAAAACTCATAAAAATCCTTTATCATGGTTTAAAAACCTATTTTGGCCTAAAAAGCGCCCGTTTATTAACAAACAGGCTTTAGCCCCTTTCGGCTTAGCCCCCAACCTCTCTCCACCATAAGACCAAGCCCCGCAACCGGGTGCTTGTGCTCATCGCATTGATCATATGTGAGAAAATTAAGTTAATGAAGATCAACAAAGAGTATCAGGTTTTAAAAATGAAGGATTAAAAGCGCAAAGTGCAAGGATTAAAGGCTTAATCCTGCTGTTTTAAAGTTTAAACACAATTTAAAGATTGATACAAAAGATTAAAAGGTAAAAATAAATCAGATGAAGTGTTAAAGGACAACAAAGAAGATTAATTTAAAAAGGCAGATCAAGGCTAAAAGGCCTTAAAACAAAGTTTTATGATTAAATCAAGAAGACTTAGGCTTAAAGATAGCCTCGAATACATCAAAGGAGCAGTTATTCACCTAACAACTCACAATTGACACATTTCACTTACTTTATACCTCAAAGGGAAAATTGGCAGTTATTACACAAAATTATATTTTATAAACTGTCTGACAGTTATTATAAAAGGCAGAAAAGAGCCTCAAAGTCATTTTTTTCAGCTGTTTTATCCTCCAGAAGTAAATATATATTTATTACACAGAGAAGTAGTTGAGAAACATTCCTACCTTATGCCTTGCATGGTTTTTAAGGATAGGAGTGAATTTACTATGTCATTAATAACATTTTGAACCCTAGATAGTTCCACCTCCTCATTTGTAGCATAAATACTGCATTTGAACTCATTTCATGGGGGCATTTTTTAACTCTTTGAAGTAATACATAGTTCTGCTGAGATTGAAGAGAAATTGACATACTGGAACCTGTGGATGTTTTGACCTGTTTGTAGATGAAGGAAGCTCTACCATTGGATCCCTGAGCGTGGTTGTTGGTGAAGTATTCTAAATTGTCAATGTTTTCTCCTGTTTTCCATTATGTTTTCATAACTACTTACTTATAGTAGGGTAAAAGTTTTAGGCTAAGAAATGTCTCCTGGAAGCACCTTAGACTTGTTTACTCTTCACTGTCTTTATGTTTTCATCTGTTGAATGTTTGATTGATTAAGTTTAACTGCTTTTTCAACCTTAAACTTGTTCATTTCAGAAGTAATTCAATACAGTTGGCCTCAAGATGATTTATGGTTTTCATTGCTTCTTTTTGAGACTTAAAAAACTATTTCTGAAGTCTCCTTTCAACGTACCATTGTCCAAAGTTTTCCAAAGAGGTCTGTTTTGATCATACCCTTTGTACTTGCTCAAATAATTGTTTTGAAATCCTTTATAATTGCAGTCCTATATGTTTAGGAGTTCCCTCTTCTATGAATGTAGTTATTTGTGAATCTTAAATGTTTTCTTATCCTTGAGAGTGAAATATTTGATGAAATAGAGCATTCCTCGACTCTCAGATTTCATTTTGAAAGTTTGTCCTGAAATTATTATTTGTTGAAGTATAGTTTCTAGAATTCATGGTTAGCCTTGTCTATTAATTGTTTCTTCATGTCAAAATGATGTTTTAAGTCCCTTTGTTGAGAAGTACATATAATTAAGGTTTCTTAATTGCCCTTAGTTCTGCTTTTCATTCTAAAACCTTGATGTTCATTTCATTTCACCTAAAAAACTTTGTAGATCCAACAGCCAAGTTAGATTTTTCCTTTGATACCCCTAATTCATCTACAAACTTGTTACAAACTTCTACTTGACTCCATTTCCCAATGAATTATAGATTTCTCTTTTCTATCTATGCTCCCTAGATCATCATGTCCCACAAAAAAATTAAACAAACTCAAGCTTAATAACTAGCCTAAAATCAACCCTTTACAAGCAAACAAGTCATATCTTTGCAAACATATTGAGAGATCCCTCTCTAAGACAAGGAGGGCTAGATCCTAGAGCTCTAAAGACTGGTTTACATTTTGCCTTGTCATTTGGTTTACCAATCGGCCAAATCACAGGACCCCAACATTCTGGCGATCACGGTGGGACCTCTGAGTATATAGTTGCCTAGCAAGCTCTTATAGACTCATTAGTCTTTCAACAACCATAGAAACTCAGAAAACCCCAAAAAAATTTCAGATTGGTTTCAAATAAACCATTGGTGGTGGACCATAAAACATTTTACCTTCAGAAAATCTAAAAATTTCCACCTGGTGACTCCACTAGCCCCAGTAGGCCTATTTCCTTACTAGTATTCCATATTTCTTCGAAACTGTGTTAACCAGCCTTGATGAAGTTTAGAAAACTAGTCCGCTATTATAGAAATCACTGTGAGAGGAAAGATTTTTAGAAAACAGTCATGAGAAACCTTTTCCTCTCTAAATTTTGAAAAACTGAAATATGGATTCACTAAGGGTCCATACTAGATCCCCTTCAGATCCTGATCCTCCTACCATAGTTGAAAATCCAGAGAATATTTTGTGGTAGACCTCTAGACCTGGAAAACCAACTACTGATAGGACCATTCCAAGAACAAGATCTGTCCCTAAAAACCTCACAGTCTTGAAAGATCCTCACTTTGACTTACCTCACATAAAGAACCTCTTTAGAAATAAGTCTCAGAGTGATTTAAACCAAGCTGATTTTGAAACCACAGATTTTCAATAGAGCTTTAGCAGAGAAGCCTCACCTTCTACTCCACCTGATTCTCAGCTTCTCCATCATTTCAACTCCTTCCACAACAAAGCTGCTCATCATCAGTTTGCTGGCCCAAGTGTTTCTTCCACTCCTATCCACACATCCACTGTTCAAAACACTCCATTTCAGCCCACTTTTTCTCTTGTTAATCCACCTCTTGTAAATCCCCCATTATTTCCAATCATGGTAGCATGGTATGCTCCACTAGTGTTACCATAGCTTATGGCTCCTTTACCAAATGATTACCAGTCCAAAATTCCCCATTTCACTACAAATGAACCTACTACTGCCCAACAACATGTAGATAAAATGAATGATGCCTTTGATTACATGAAAATAGAAGAAGAGACAATTAAGATGAGATTTTTTGCTCAAAATTTAGGAGGAGAAGTCAAGAAATGGTTTAAAAACTTAGCTCCTCACAGCATAAATGATCTCCCTTCTCTATACTAAACATTCATAAAAAAATTGGAAATTAGAAATAACCCTCTCCAAATCCTTTCAAACTATACTAACCTCAAAAGGAATACTGGGGAAAGTGTCCATGGTTATTGCACTAGATTCAATAGTGTGTATAATGCACTTCCACCAGACATGAAACCTCCACTAGGCTTAGCCTTGGCTAAATTACCAGAAGGCTTTGACCCTGAAATGGCCTACCATATTCGAGAAAGAGACCCCTCAACTTTAGAGAAGATCCCAAAGACGTAGCCCACACTAGGTGAAATCTGTTATCAATCTATTGTGTCTTTGTTTCTCATGGTTTCCTTTCATTTCCACTTATTTTATGTGATATGATTTCATGGTTACATGCTCTTTTATATGCAATTTTGTATGCATATTTGAAGTAAAAAATATCCAGATCAAGTTTGGTATTAGAGAAGGTTTTATGTTGATGTGAATTGCAAGTGTATGATAACTAGGGGAAAGATCCAAAAAGGTGAAGGAAAACTGAAGTACTTCGATTCAGAAGCAGGAGGTGCAACACGAAGAAGGATAATGGTAGATGAATATGCTCGGTTGGAGGAAGAGAAAAACTACCACAAGGCCTTCTACACCATGGCATAAAAAATGGACAAACTGTTTGCAGAATATGAGAAGACAATGAAGAAAGAGAAGAGAGAACCAGATGATCATGCCTCGGTGAATCATGAAGGAGGAGGAAAATAACCTCTTAAACCTCCCTCTCCATCTTTCAGTGAAAGTTTTTTTCTTCCTCTTGTCATTATAGAGGTAGCAGAAATCATAAAAATCCCTTTTTCAAGCTGGATGTAAAATTTGATTTTCCTGTGTTTAGTGGAGAATCTAATGCAAAAAATATAGATAACTAGATCAGAAAGGTTGAAGTGTATTATCGCAATCAAAAAATCAAAGAGGATGAATCCAAGATCCATCTAGCACCCCTTCGATTGAGTGGCATTGCTCTCGTCTGGTGGGAAGGAAAGCTGCAAAAAGGTGGTAAGAATAGTCGTAAACTTAATTCATCTTTGCCTGAGTTTGTTTTTTCTTTAAGGGGACAATATTACCCATTGGGTTATAGACAGGAAGCAATGATGGAATGTGAATATTTGAAACAAAGTAAAGGTCAAAATGTTCATAATTTTGCAGAGGATTTTAGGAAACAAGCATTAGCATTGAATGTTCCACTAGACACTCCTGAGACATTGATGAAATATATTGGTTCTTTGCATAATTACTTGCATCATTCATTGTTGTTATTTGAACCTAAAAATATTGATGAAGCTAGTTTGAAGGTTGTACATATTGAAAACACGAGGAATCAGGAGCAAGAAGACCACCCAAATAGGACAACAACAACTAAGAGAAAGGAATAAAAACCCTCTTGTACTCTTTGTGAGAAGGAGAAACATGATGAGGAACATTGCTGGAAATTGCGTCTAGAATTGAAGACAAAGAGGAGTGACATAAATGAGAAGCAGAAGACAATTGCAACTATGAAACAAGAAGAAGAATTTGAAATAGAGGACTATGAGAAGATCACAACCGCAAGATTTGTAGTGTTGGACCAATTTACTTGGGATCAAACTCACGTGAAGAAATAAATATTGTAGCTCTTGGGATTGTAGAAGGTGGACCCATTGAATTGGGTTCTCATTCAGACGATGAGACAAAGATTTCAGTAGAGATTGTACCAAAGGTGAGAAGGGAATGAAAGAATGCATGGTTACAATAACTATAAGAGATCAACCAAAGAATACAAGCAGAGAATGTTGAACTAAAGAGACTCATACACGAAGCAGAGGAGGAGAAAAAATGGTTGTAAAATCAATTACAATCCAAGGAGGAGGCCTTGGAAAAACTGTAGCATACCAAGCCTGAGGTAAAAATTAATTCTTCAATTTCATGTTATTTTATGATGAAAATTTTACTTCTTTTGAGAAACATACTACATAAATTGGATAAAAATTGTTCAAGAAAATGGGGTATCAAGGAAAGGGTATCAACATTAATGTCCAAGGCATTATGAATCCCATCAAAGTGGAGGAATTTCCTCATGCAAGACTTGGATATGTAATAAAAGAGTTTGGGGAATGCTCCAAGACAACCAATGACCAACCAACGACAAATGATGAGAGCACTTCATCACCTCCATGTTATAGTGAGAATTCCATGAGCACTTATCCGGGGTGCACCAGAAATACACGTTCCAAGACAATCCAAAAACTTTGGAGGAGGAAGAAACATTGTAGTTACTACAAAGAGGATGGAAACTAGAGAGCCACATGTCAGATACCGCATGAGCAGAAAGCACCTATGAAGAAACCAATTGGTGAATATGTTCAAGAAGAAGATTTTCCACAGGGAGATGACCCATTCACTTTTTTTGAGTAAGAGATGGTTTTACTAGATATAGTAGCTTGTCATGGCCACATTTTGTAAATCATGTGTTGTGGTATAATTGTAAAGTGATGATGCGTTTTCCATCGCTTATTAAAGAAAAAATTGTCTTGGAATTTTTTTGATAACCAGGGTATTGGTTTCTATTATGATGTAAACTTTACCAAAGAATGTATGTTATAAAATCTTGGCAAGTATAGGGTTGTTTGAGTCATGTTTGGTTTTGTATGTAACTGAAAAGAATGTACCATATATTTTCATGGAATGCAGATGTTGAAAGTGTGGCTTGATAAGGACACATTCAGATTGCAGGACGTGTTCATGATTTTGGAGGACTGAAATCTCCTCTGTTGGGAGGAATGATCCAGGTGGCTCCAGAAACATTATGAATTTAGAAGAGAATTTGCAAAATCTCAAAAATCAAAGTTTCTGGATTGAAGTGAAACTAGTATCAAATCTAATATATCATCACAATATTTCCAACATCACAAATGACACCTTAATCCGAGTTCGTATGCGAAAGTTATAGCCAGTCAAAGTTTTGGTCAAACTAGGCCCATTCACAGCGACTAACGAGGCCACAATTTGACACTTAATGGTGATAGATTCTAGCCGCTGAAATGGGAGAATTTGTCACCTATTTAATTTTTCAGGTAAACCCAAAAATACAGTCGAAATTATTTGTCTAAATTATTTATATAAAATAGAAAATAAAAAATAAAATAAAATATCGGTGGCAGGCTTCTACCTCCGCCACCCCTCCCATGCAAACAAAACAACCATATTTAAATATATGGGTGGCATATGGTCAAACCCTGCCACCCCCACATTGGCCCAATGACCGTTCCAAATGACTACCATATATGGAGGCCGACGGGGTTTGAACCCACCCGGCCTAAATGAGCAACCCGCTAACATGCGACCCTCCTTTGTAACAAGTTTTTTCATAAAAAAAAATGAGTGAGAGGCTCGCGGGTTTGACCCTAGGACCTCCCCCAACAAATAATCAATTTTAAACAAAGCTGCCAACCCCATATGCTCAAGTGGGCTTCTAAAATTCACACCCATAAACTTATACATAAACCCATTTCAGTTTCCCAGGGGACCAAACAAAGAACATAAAATAGGAGAGCGCCCAACAGAACCCTAAGAAGGCACAAAGAATGAGGTGTGGAAACCTGACATAGGGGAATCATGGGAAATCTTTAGGGTTCCTTTTGGAGCTGATTTTTGATAGAGGCAGAAACATATAAACTTTATACTCATTTTTCTCAGTTTTCCGCAAGGAATCTGAAGGTGTAATTAGTTTCCTCATATTAGAAATAGATCTTCATTCAACTTGCAGGGGGATGTAGCCCACACTGGGTGAAATCTATTATCAATCTATTGTGCCTTTGTTTCTCATGGTTTCCTTTCATTTCTTCTCGTTTATATGCAATTATGTATGCATCTTTGAAGTGAAAAAGATCCGGATCAATATAGCTGTGTATAAAACGTAACAGGACATAAATTTATTTGATAAGTGTATTTCAACCACATAATATATATATATTTCTTCTCTTTTAAATATTTTATCATTGGCACTCTTCCTGTATGTCAATATTATAGTGTTTATTAGTCGTAGTATCTATATTACCATTTGGGTATTGCAATATATAGAGGGTTTTTGGTTCTCTATAATCTTAATGGCTTACTCAATGAAATTGTGTTAAACTGAATAATTAGTATGATTTTATTTGATTCCTTGTGGAAAGATTTAAACCATGTTAATTTTGTTTATGATTTTCTTTGTGCTAAACGAAGATGTATAAATTCTATTTGATACTTTTCCCTTACATTAACCTATATTGTGTTTAATGAAAAAAGTCTTGATATTAGAAGAAGCTACAAAAAATAGCAACCAATTTGGACATATATTTATATTTAATGATATAGTTTAATCTGGGAAAGCAGGGTAGGCCTAATCCAAGGTTTGCCTCATTTCTTCAAATCTATTACTTGGAGTTAAGGATTGATTACCCTCACATGTAGTTGGACATGATTTAGTTTAATAACTTGGGTATCTAATCTAACTTAAGCCTTGGAAATTTACTTATAACATAGACGATGTAGATTATTGCATAAAACACATACATAAATGGAAATCACACAACATAATACTTATCTGTTTAAGCAATTTGGTATGCCATGAAAATAACAATGGGGAAAATAATTCTCCACCAAACCAATGAGAACCAGTACCATCTACCAGAACACCCCCTGAGCCAGTTTACATCCAGAATAATTGTTTCTTATAAAAATACCATACCGGGTCCAGCCTAGGATATTCTTTGACCACATCAGGTCCAACCTAGGGTTTCAATGACCATATAGGGTTTATTTTGGAATTCCAATGGCCAACTAGCTCAAGAATTCCTTTTTAGCAGTGTCCTTCCTCCCTCAACAATGTCATTTTATGAGGTTATACATATAAACAAATTTTACTTTCATCTCTTGGATCCCCTCCAACAAGGCTCATGGTTCACAAGGTTACCTTAGTATTTTTACCTTCTCACCGTCTTGGCTCCATTTTCCCTAACTGAGATAATTTATCTCTAGGGAAAGGAAACTTGACAAGAAACCACCTTTTCCCATAATTGTATTTTAACTGTTTGGAATGTGAAATTCTCTTTCAACATATTTTCCCACCGTAATTTTCATGACTAACTAGATGCACTATTTTATTAATGTAAAATTAGAAAATAAAAATTTATGTTCATCACTTATTCATAATAGGCTTTAGCATGGACCCATATTCTAGCAAGTAACTTTAGCAAAGGTAAATAAAGTATTCACAATTTATTGGGGCTATCACATCTCCCCCCCTCGAGAAAAACACTGTCCTCAATGTTTTTTTGGCCCTTAAAATAGGTTGGAATATTCCTCGGGCGTAAAATTATCATCCTCCTATGTAGCCTCTTTCGGCAGAAGTGCTTCCACTACACTTTAACCTCGATGATTGCTCACTTCCATAGCATAATTTCTCTCTGATCGAGAATTCACATAGGATCTATTGGGGTTCCCATGTTTTGGCCAGATTGGCAAGACCAAAAGATGAGACAACATCAGAACCACTTTCAGACCTTAGGATCTAGCCCTCCTAGGTCCAGAGAGGGATCTCTCTAGTTTGAGCAAAGGTTTATGTCTATGAAGCTCAAAGTTTAAGATGTTAGGCTAGTTATGGGCACGAGTTTGTTTGTTTGATTTTTTGTTTGGTTGCTGGTTATCAGGAAAGAAGGGTTCAATGTAAGACCAGGATGAGCAAAGAGGGATAAGGCAGGGGCGAAATATTCTAGGAAATATTCAAAACCATTGGGTAATGGAGTCAGGAAAGGATTTGCTTGCTATCAATAGGCAGGCTTTCAATTGGGCTAGTCATCTGAAACTTAGGGTCTTTCAAGATGATTATGCGATATGGAAAGTAGGAGGGAGGAGATAACAGAGATTTCAGAGCACAAAGTTATAGATCAGCAGGTCGTACAAGGATCCTAGTGGATAGGGCTAACTCTAATCCCCAGTGTTCCCAAATATTCCAACTAAATCTATAACAAGAAACATCTAAGAACTGAATTCATTTAATTCATACATCAGAGAGTAGGCAATAACATCCACTCCACTGGTTAAACCAACTAAAATCATTTCTTAGATAATACATTCAGAAGAGAAACATAAATGGCAAGAAGAGCAACAACATAGGGTACCTAACAAGGGTAAATCCTATGCCAATATTATGATGCAAGCCAGTAGAAACGAAATGAAATGAATGTAAACACAAAGACATGAAAAAATCACTGCTGCTTAAGATCAGGATCCAAAGAAATGTGCTTGTCATATTAAATAGCAATACCAATCGAGTACAACATTGCCAATAGTTGAATACTGAGCCTCTAAACATCTCCTTCAACCTATCTTACAATCTTTACATAGAGACTGTGTCTCAAAGAAACTACTTGCAGTTCTCTGATAACTGATAAACAACCATTACAATGAGTTCTTCATGAATTTATAGCTCTAGAGGAGAAGAGGAGGTAGATGGAGAACTAAATGCAGTATTAAATTTCTGAAAAGAAAGGGGGCCGAAGCCCATTCGGTATAAATCCTGTGCATTAATCTCTAGTGTTCTTTGGGTGAACGAATGATCTTCTCTAGACTGTGGATTACTCTGATATGACTCCAATGTGTTCTGGCTGCAGTACTGTGTGGTGCTATTGGTGAATAAATAAAATATAAATAAATGACAAATAAATCTGCCATACTGATGAAGTAAATGCTCTGATAGTACTGGGGCTGTTTTAGGGTAGAAAATCTCTCTAGAACACGGCATAGATCGAATGCGGTATGGGTGCTCTGTCCTTAATGGAGGAAAACACATTCTGCTGCTGTATAAACCCCTGATATGCCTTGATTTCTGCGTGCTGTACCTTTGCATAATCTATGGGGTCTTTGATCTGGTGCTTTGCCTATAAACTGTTGCATTAAAGCTCAAAACCCTCAATTTTGAATGCTGGAATCTTTGATTATAAGTTGATCTTTCTCCACGGCTTCATAAATGTCTTGATCTACAAAATTTGGGCTTTAATGGCACCGGATAGATTCCTTGTGGAGATTAAACTATCCTTGGGTGATATTCATGACGCCGCGACCATTTCCGGGCATTTCCATTGTAGTACCAACTTCCAGATTCAATTCTGCCTGCGCAGCACGCCACTGAAGTAGTACATATTGAACCATGGTGTTTCTTCGCCTCTGATAGCCCTGCAAAAACATGAAACCAGTTATGAAAACAATGGCTGGGAGTGGATGATGTGGATGATAGTGGGATTGCCAAGAAATGGCAGAAAATTTCTGTGGAATGGTGGAGAACAGAGATGGTGCAGGTTGGCGGAATGTGGAGGAGATTTAAATGAAAACCTTAATAAACCCGACCTATGAATAGATATATGAAACAGGAGGGCGGATGTATGGCGAGACACATGGAGGTGACGTGGCGGGACCGGGTGGTGACGGAAGAGTCAACAGCGAGAAGACGATTCTGGATCATCGGATCTGAGAGGAGGTCGACGGTGGGAAACACAGTGGAGGGAAATGGAACGGTGGGCCAGGGGTACAGTGATCGTGGATTAAAACCCGTGCAACTCCATCAAGCGATGACCGTTGGATGGGCAAAGGCAGATCTGACGACTCGTACGAATATCACTGTGCGTCCCATGCCGAATGTTAACGCGCGATGGGAGGGTGGTTTTTCCTTCGTACAGGAGACAGGTGTCGAACGCTGCATGGAATCGCTGGGCAATGGAGAAATACTGCTCGACCCCCATTAGTGGTGTGATGAAAACCAGGTTGTTTCATGGTATGGCGTGCGGCGGGGACCACAGTGGTGGATACACTCCGAACCGTTGATCTGGAGGTGAATGGACGGCGATGGCGCGATCAGCGGTTTGAAAGGGTGAATCACGAGCGCCGTAGGTTTAAATGGTCGCCATTCGATCTATATGGATCAATGGTGGAGAAAGTGCCCGATAAATACATGGGACCAGCGCCTTCGGGGCTAGCGCTCGGTCACAACACTGGGTTCTGTGGGAGGAAAAGGTGCGGGGGTTAGCGGAGAAGGGGCTGAGGCCTATTATATGGTCCAAAAGTGGGTTCTTAACCCTTTTAATGCATTTTGAGGCCCGAGGAGGGTAACGATAGAGAGATGGAGGGGAATGTTGAGTGAACAAAGGGCAAGGGTAGGATTTAAAGGGGGATTTGGGGAAAAATTGGGATGGAAAGGGGACTTTGCAAAGGGGAAGAAAGGGGCAACATGGAGAGTTCTGTAGAGGGAAATTTATCAAAGGTAGAGGCAAGGAGACTTCAAGGATGATGTGTCTTCAGGGGAGATGCATTCCTTGAAGGCTCAAAAAAAGCTTAGCCCCCTACTTTGCTTTTGCCAAAAATTTATAGGGGGGCTAACAGTGGCTCCACATGGGGATGGATTCTTCTTGAAGGAGTCAAGAATTCAGAGAATAGATCTTTAGAGAAGGCCAGTTGCCTGCTGCTTGGCACATCCCTTTTTCTTTGATCGGCTGCCACAATATGAAGACATTACATCAGCAGAAAAACTTTCCCAACAAACTACCTACCCATCCTACAGTCCTAGCATTTTCTTCTTGGGTGCATTTGAACTAGTAGACCCTTTTCATCATTTATTGTTACAAAAGAAAATAAACCTATTGTATTTATACCCTTATTGCTCCATGAGACCAGATTAGACTGTCGGTCTCATATGTTTCTCTACCTAGTCTAATATCTGCTGGGATTAAACTGTCCAACAGATTTCTTCCCTACATTCTAAGATAGGAAATTGAAAAACAGTCAAGCCAGGATTAGACTGTCTGACTTGCTGTGGGTCCAAGGCATAAAGACAGTTGCTCATGGAAAAATTTTGCCGAAAACTGAAAACAAAACTGTGAAGGCTTGAGATCTGGAACTTGTAGTATCCTTCTTTTCTTTTTGTGACTCAAGTTTTGAGCATGTCACGATTCACTTCCTTTTCTTCATTTTAGCTCTGGTTTTGAGCATGTTAGAGCTGATTCTTTTGCACATCAGAGGTTCATATTTTAAGCATGTCTGAACCTCTCCTTTTCTCTGTTTTTTTTGAAGCATTTTTACCTTTTTCTCTGAAAATAAAAACTGCAATGGTATGTACAATGGAAATGGGGACTGAAAATTGTAAATTAGAAGAAGTAATGTTTGAGCATCCTGCCATTGACAGGACCCTCAAACAGCTCAGTGCCATCTAATTCTTGTAAGAAGAAAGCACTGGGACCCACAATGGCCTGGATGAGGTATGGACCTTGCCACAAAATGTCAAATTTGTTGTGCTTTCCTTTATCCTCTCTTCTCGAATCCCACTTCAAAACCTTATCTCCAACTTTGAAATCAGCAGCTTTGGTTCTTTTGTCAAAAAAATTCTTTATATTCTCCTGAACTTTCACTGCTCTGTTGTAGACCTCTTCCCTTGTTTGTTGAAGATGTATTGTTTGGTTTATTCTCCTTACCATACTATCTTCTTCTGTTTGGATTTCCTGGATCAGCTTGATCACCGGTATCCCAAGGCTGGTAGGAAATACTGCTTCTGTTCCATAGACAAGCTGAAATGGTGACATGTCAATGGACTTCTTTGTTGTAAGCCTGTCAGCCCACAAAGCATGTACTAGCTTGTTATGCCATGATTTTTTGTTGTCTTCCAACAGCTTTTTGATGATGATCACCAGGCTCTTGTTTGATGATTCAGCTAATCCATTACCTTGAGGGTAATGGGAAGTTGAATGACCAAGTGCTATTT
This sequence comes from Pinus albicaulis, assembly GCA_034641835.2. NCBI lineage: Eukaryota > Viridiplantae > Streptophyta > Pinopsida > Pinales > Pinaceae > Pinus > Pinus albicaulis. The sequence continues at coordinate 597,218,625 of CM076577.1, forward strand.
GGTACTTGTGACAAAAATCAACCATATTTTTGGATCCGAAAGCAGTAGCATTATCAGTGATTATATTCCTTGGGTAGCCAAACTGAGAGAGGATGTGACTTTCTAGGAAACTAATGATGACTGAATCTGTGGCATTCCTAGTGGGCACGGCCTCTATCCACTTATTGAAATAATCTGTGGCTATTAGGATCCATTTGTGCTGAGCAGAAGAAGCAGGGTGAATTTCCCCTATGAAATATAGGCCCCATTGGAGAAAGGGACCTTCAACAGTGATGGGTTGTAGGGGTAAAGGGAGGAGTTTTCTTTTGCCCTCAAAGATCTGACATTTGTGGCAGGCAACTATCATTTTATGAACATCATTGAAGAGTGTGGGCCAATAATAGCCATCTTTGAGTGTTTTTTTTGCAGTGGCTTTCCAACTCAGGTGGCCTCCACATTCTCCAGTGTGGAATTCTTGTTTAACCCTCTCTGCCTCATTTTCAGGCAAACATTTAAGCAATAGGCCATTAGGATTCTTCCAGTATAAGTTTTCATTCAAGATGTAGTAATTTCTAGTTTTTAGCTTTAAGAATTTGGCCTTGGTCTTCGATAATCTGGGAGGGGCATTGAGGTGTGTAAGCACATACAGAATTTCGGAATACCAAGGAGAGCTCTGAAATTCTTCCTTAATAGTGAGATTAGGCAATTCTTGTTGTTCATCCAAGGTATTTATCATGTTGATGTCTAGGGCCTGTACGTTTGATTCAACCATTAATTTAGCTAAGCCCTGACCTTTAATTAGTTTGGTGGGTTTTATCTCAAGGTCATACTCTAAGATCACTGCTATCCATTTTCCCCTTTTCCCATCTGGGTCTTGGGACAACATATCTTTGACTATGATGTTGGGCACATAAGCTATAGTGTGGGAATGCAATATGTACACCCTGAAGTCTTTCAAGGCCTTAATCAGAGCATAGGCCTGTTTCTCTGTGATGTTGTATTTCAAGGGTGCATCTCTGAGTGCTTTGCTAAAGAAGGCAATTGGCTGTTCCATTCCCTCTGTGTTTTTCTGCAGCAAGACTGCAACCACTATATGCTCCGAGGCGAATGAAAAAATCAGGAAATCTTTGGAGAAATCTAGGTTGATTAGGACGGGAGCTTGGGTAAGTGTGAGTTTCACTGATTCGAAAGATTTTTTAGCTCCTACAATCCATTTAACTCTTGTACCTTTCTTCAGCATGTTAGTCGTGTTCCTAAGGTGTTCAGCCAGATTTGGAATAAACCTCCTAAGGAAGCTAATCTTCTCAATGAAAGACTGTAATTTCTTGATGTTTCTGGGGTGTGTGATTTGTAGTATTCCCTCAACTCGCTGTGGGTCTATCCTGATTCCCTCCTCAGATATAATGTGGCCAAGGAGTTTGCCCTCCTGTAGCCCAAAGACAGTATTTTTAGGATTCAGGGAGAGACCAAACCTTCTACATTTTTCAAATACTTTCCTCATATGTTTCAGGTGTTCTTCTTCAGTCTTAGAAAAGACTGTTATGTCATCCAAGTAGATAACAATGAAGTGCCCTATCTCATTTGAAAAATCTATGTCCATCGCTCTTTGGAAGGTGGCTCCAGCGTTCATCAATCCAAAAGGCATCTTCACGTACATGAAGGTACCCCATGGAGTGGTAAAGGCTGTCTTGAGTTGATCTTCTTGGATTACTAAGACTTGGTTATATCCAGAGAAAACATCTAGCAGGGAAATCCTTTTAGAGCCTACTACCTTCTGAAGAATATGTTCCATTTTAGGCAAAGGGTAATTGTCCTTGAGTGAGGCTCTATTAAGATTCCTGAAGTCTATACACAACCTGATTTCCCCTGTTTTCTTCCTCACATCCACTAAGTTTGATACCCAATCAGAGAACCTTACCGGCACAATTATACCTTCTTCATACATCTTCTTGATCTCTTTCTCTATTGCAGGCAATTGTTTGGGATTGATTCTGCGAAGTTTTTGACTAAAGGGTTTCTGATTTTCTTTCAAGGGTATTTTGTGCTGGATGACATCTGTGTCATAGGCCTTTAAGTCCTCATAGCTCCATGCAAATACATCAATGAATTCCTTGAAAAGGTCAATGTATTTCTTCTTCATGTCTGCAGGTAAAGACTTAGCCAATTTAATCATTTTTGGCTTCTCCTCAGTGCCTATGTTGCATTCTTCCACATTAGAGTCTGTGTGCTCGATAGTGGGCTTTTTTTCCACATCATCAAAGTCGAAAAGGTCCTCCAAGGGTGCCATGCCTCTGGGTATATTCTTATCTTTGGCCTGCAGCACCTCTACCTCTTCGCTATCTGCATTTTCACATTTGCGGTCTAGATTTCCAGTCTGTTCATCTAAATAATTTATTTCTAGGTTACAGGGTGTTTCTTCCTCATCTGAGGATTCTTCACTTAGGCGGCTACTGTCAGATTTGGAGTCTAAATCAGAAAATTCAAACTCATTTTTTCCTACCAGAAAATCTTCAATCTATTTATCACCTTCAAAGACCTGCCAATATTTTTCGTTGTCTGGCACAACAGGTCTGAATTTGGTCTGAATGATGATTTGCTGGTCAGTGGGAGTCTTGGGGTAGGAACTGGCTAGGCAAGCTAATCTATTTGCAATGACATTTTGACTCCTAGGAACAAACACTAATTTGTATTCAAAAAACAATTTTAGTAGGTCCATAGTGTCATTCCTATATGCTCTCATCATAGGATGTTTCGCTGTGTATTCCCCGTTTACCTGTTTTATCACCAGCTCAGAATCTCCCTGCACGGCTATCTTACGGGCCCCTAATTTCTTCAGCAGATTTAGACCCAAGATCAGAGCCTCGTATTCTACAACATTGTTTGTACATTTGAAGTGCAGGTTGTAGGCATGACTCTCTGTGTAATAATTCTCTGTGTTATGTATCCACACTCCTGCCCCAGCAGTTCTTATTGTGCAAGACCCATCGAAGTTCATCACCCACAGGGGTTCATTTTCATTTTCGTTATCACTCTTTTCCCTATGGATGGGTTCACCATTAGATTGCTCTATAAGGTCTGTACTGGGCTGTGGATCACTTTGTTCCTCGTGGGATGTATGAGTTTCAGGGATCTGGCCATATGTTTGTTTACGCTCTGTTTCTGGTTCACTCAGGGCTAGGTCTCCACCGCATATCCTACAGGTCTCGTTGCAATTTTCTTCTTCGTTGTCCTCTAAGTCCAGAGCAGCCATTATGTTAAAGTCAATGGCTTCTGCCTCCATTTGTATCTCCATTTTGGGACTCTGACCCTTCTAAGGATTCATCATTACAAAATATGAAGGAATCAAGGTCTGTATGTACAGAATAAACAAGTGAATTTTCTGATTTTTTGAGGCTACTGACTAGGAATTTCATCTGTCTCCCTATACAATTTTCTAAGTTGGCCAAAGATTGGGATTGTGGCATATGAGCCATCCATCTGCATTGTAACCTGCAGCTTGGCTCCCCATGATCTTGATAGTAGCATGCCATACTTGGGTGGCACATCTTCCACCACAACATCCATGACCATGCATTTAGCTAGGATTTGAGTTAAGCTCACACACAAGTCTTTGATCAGGCCTAGGCATTTTACTCTGCTAGAGTCGAAAGAGTATAAATCTTTGTAGGGTCTGGTTATCTCTAGACCTAGTCTTTCCATAACTACCTTAGGCATTAGGTTGTGAGATGCTCCAGAATCATGCATTGCATTGTGCAGGATATTTTCATGAATGTTGAGACTGATATAGAAGGGTAGAACTACCCCCTCCTGAAACTTCCCCTCTATCTTAGGACCAAACAAGAGGGTGGGCTGATCATCATTCAAATTGACAATGTCACCATTCTCACTAAGGTTCAAAGCCTTCAAAATCTGGCCTTTATATACATCCTGAGTGGCCAGCTCAAAAAGTGGGACAAAGATTTTAATTCTTGCAATCTCACTTTCCAAATTGAAAGTGGACTGAATCTTGTGAACGCTCATCTCTGTTTTATTTGCCACTGCCTTAGCGGCTGAATCAGTGGGCTGATTCTCATTATGTACAGTGTTTGTGACGGTTTTATCAGGAGCACTAACTGCAGTGCTAGTGCTGCTAGCTGGTTTGCCTTGTGCATTAATGTTTTGGTTGTCTTTTTCTCTATTCTTTCCAGAACTCTCGGTTGATGGTTTGCTACTTTCAGTAGTTGCTTTAGAAGATTTCTTAGGTCTCTTCTTTATGGTGACCTCAGAAGCTTTTGGTTTGGTAGTTTCTTGACTCTTTTTGCTTCTAAGTTCATATTTCTCTTTGACCTGCATCATGGCATTTTCAAACCCTAATCTGTAATCTTCAGATTCCAACCATTCTTCCTCCCAACCAGAGGGTGAAGGCTGATCTTCTTATGAATAAAAATTATGGATTGAATCTTCTATTTCAAACATGTTTATTATGTTTCCCTCAGACTCTTCTATGATTCCCTCATCTTCATCACGAAAATTGTCTTGAAATGGGGGGATAACTTGCTGATCTGATTCTCTTTGTCTGTTGGGAGTGTTATTGTTTCTTCTAAAGTTATGGTTCTGGTTCTTGTTCTGATTGCTAGCTGTGACAACCATCTTTTCCATCATTTTTTGTAACCTTTCCACATTTTTAGACAATTTATCATAATTTTGGTCAGATGTGGAAGCTACATTGTCATCTCTGTATGTTACCCTTCTCTCCGATTTCAGTCTTGCTCTCTTTTCAATCATATTTGCTTCTATATTCAATACTCCTTTCTGCATGTCCTCCAATGTGTTGTATTCCTTATCCCTGAGCTCATAGGCCATGTCAGCATCAAAGCCTTCAGGGTATTTTTCTAGGGCCATGCATTGTGGAGGTTTCATATGTGGAGGGAGAGCATTATAAATGCTGTTGAACCTCGTTGTGTAATCGTGAACACTCTCTCCTACGTTTTTATTAAGGGTCATGTATTCTGCTAGGAGTTAGCGGGGATTCGACCTAGTTTCCCATTTGTTTACGAAAGTCTGATATAAGCTCGGAAGATCATTGAAGCTACCTGGAGGTAGGCCCTTAAACCATTTCTTCACATCACCCCCTACGCTTTGGGAAAATATTCTCATTTTGACTGTATCATCATCAATTTCCATGTAGTCAAAAGAATCCTCCATCTTATCTACATGTTGTTGGGCTGTGATGGACTCCTTTGCAGTGAAGTGTGGAATCTTAGACTGATAATCATTCGGTAAGGGTACTAGAGGCTGGGGTAAAACCGGAGGTGCATAACAGGCTACCATGATGATATTTTGATGCGCTAAAGGGGCCTAGGCAGCAGGTATATGGTTTACAGGGATATTATGACCAGCAGAGGACTGATGAGCATACCTAGGGTGACTGAGCCCCAAGTTTTGTATGAAATGTAAATTGGGAGGCGTAGATGGAGGGGTCTGTCTATTCCCAAGGTGTTTACCAATTTGCTGTGGTGAATCAGGAAACTCAGGGTCTGGCTAGTCTAAGCTACTGAATGACCTAGTTCTGGATAAGCTGTTAGGTAGGTCTAGGTCAAGGTGAAAGTGTGATAAAGCTGTAAGATCTTCTGGTTTAGAATTAGCTCTATGGATGTGTTTGGAAATAGTTGATCTTTTAAGTGTAGGAGCTCTCTTGAGGATGCTCTCGGGGTTATCGACTATTTAAGGTGGGTCTGGGTTAGGGTAAGCTCTTGTATGGACAGTTCTAGAAGCCAGAATGTTATTTCTGACCAAGCAGCTTAACCCTACTTGTTACTTCTACTGTGGTTGATGTTGTTATGGAGGTTGGTCTCCCAGTGGATTCTAATGTGAACCAAGATAATCAACAGGCCCACTGATCACCAGTGGAGTCTTTGAAACGTTTATGGAATATTGGAGCCACCAGGTGGAGGGTTTAGGATGTTTTTTGGAGGGGACACTGTCCACCATAGTGCACTTGAGATGTCCTTTTCGAGGATATCTTCAAACACAACAAACTCTAACCAAAGATTGAATGGGAGGACATTTACTAGATATGTCACCTTTGAGAGAGTGTGAGATCTGGAGGCTACCTGGCCCTTTCCAGACTCTGTCCAAGAGTATGGGAAAACACAAAAAATGGTATAGAGGTTGATGTGAGAGTAAGACTGTTTAACTGCCAACCTAACCAAAGATTGTAGGTCTTTTGAATGCTTAAGAATGTTTAAGGTGTAATGCACTCAGTTCCCCAGTGGAGTCGCCATTATGTTGGGGTTCCCATGTTTTGGCCAGATTGGAAAGACCAAAAGATGAGACAACATCATAACCACTTTCAGACCTCAGGAACTAGCCCTCCTGGGTCCAGAGAGGGATCTCTCTAGTTTGAGCAAAGGTTTATGTCTATGAAGCTCAAATTTTAAGATGTTAGGCTAGTTATGGGCACGGGTTTGTTCGTTTGATTGTTTTTTTGGTTGCTGGTTATCAGGAAAGTAGGGTTAAATGTAAGACTAGGATGAGCAAAGAGAAATAAGGCAGGGGCGAAATATTCCAGGAAATATTCAAAACCATTGGGCAATGGAGTCAGGAAAGGATTTTCTTGCTATCAATAGGCAGGCTTTCAATTGGGCTAGTCATCTGAAACTTAGGGTCTTTCAAGATGATTATGCAATATGGAAAGTAGGAGGGAGGAGATAACATAGATTTTAGATCACAAATTTATAGATCAACAGGTCGTACAAGGATCCTAGTGGACAGGGCTAACTCTAATCCCCAATGTTCCCAAATCTTCCAACTAAATCTATAACAAGAAACATCTAAGAACTGAATTCATTTAATTCATACATTAGAGAGCAGGAAATAACATCCACTACACTGGTTAAACCAACTGAAATCATTTCTTAGATAATACATTCAGAAGAGAAACGTAAATGGAAAGGAGAGCAACAACATAGGGTACCTAACAAGGGTAAATCCTATGCCAATATTTTGATGCAAGCCAGTAGAAACGAAATGAAATGAATGTAAACACAAAGATAGGAAAAACATCACTGTTGCTTCAGATCAGGATCCAAAGAAATGTGCTTGTCATATTAAATAGCAATACCAATAGAGTATAACATTGCCAATAGCTGAATACTCAGCCTGAAAACATCTCCTTCAACTTATCTTACAATCTTTACATAGAGACTGTGTCTCAAAGAAACTACTTGCAGTTCTCTGATAACTGATAAACCACCATTACAATGAGTTCTTCATGAATTTATAGCTCCGGAGGAGCAGAGGAAGTAGATGGAGAACTAAACGTAGTATTAAAATTCTGAAAAGAAAGGGGGCCGAAGCCCATTCAATATAAATCCTGTGCATTAATCTTTGGTGTTCTTTGGGTGAATGAATGATCTTCTCCAGACCGTGGATTACTCTGATATGAATCCAATGTGTTCTGGCTGCAGTACTGTGTGGTGCTATTGGTGAATAAATAAAAGATAAATAAATGACAAAGAAATCTGCCATACTGATGAAGTAAATGCTCTGATATTACTGGGGCTGTTTTAGGGTAGAAAATATCTCCAGAACACGGCATAGATCGAATGAGGTATGGGTGCTCTGTCCTTCATGGAGGAAAACACATTATGCTGCTGTATAAAACCCTGATATGCCTTGATTTCTGCGTGTTGTACCTTTGCATAATCTATGGGGTCTTTGATCTGGTGCTTTGCCTCTAAACTGTTGTATTAAAGCTCAAAACCCTTAATTCTGAATGCTGGAATCCTTGATTATAAGATGATATTTCTCCACGACTTCATAAATGTCTTGATCTGCAAAATCTGGGCTTTAATGGCACCGGATAGATTCCTTGTGGAGATTAAAATATCCTTGGGTGATATTCATGATGCCATGACCATTTCCGGGCATTTCCATTGTAGTACCAACTTCCAGATTTAATTCTGCCTGCATAACACGCCACTAAAGTAGTACATATTGAACCATGGCGTTTCTTCGCCTCTGATAGCCCTAAAAAAACACGAAACCAGTTATGAAAACAATGGCTGGGAGCGGATGATGTGGATGATAGTGGGACTATAGAGAAATGGCGGAAAATTTCCATGGAATGGTGGAGAACAGAGATGGCGCAGGTTGGAGGAATGTGGAGGATATTTAAATGAAAACTTTAATAAACCTGACCTATGAACAAATATATGAAACAAAAGGGCGGATGTACGGCGAGACACGTGGAGGTGACGTGGCGGGACCGGGTGGCGACGGAAGAGTCAATAGTGGGAAGATGATTCTGGATCGTCGGATCTGAGAGGAGATCGACGGTGGGAAACATGGCGGAGGGAATGGATCGGTGGGCCAGGGGTATGATGATCGTGGATTAAAACCCGTGCAACTCCGTCAAGCGATGACTGTTGGATGGGCAAAGGCAGATCTGACGGCTCGTACGAATATTGCTACGCGTCCCATGCCGAACGTTAACGCGCGATGGGAGGGCGGTTTTGCTGTCGTACATGATACAGGTGTTGAACGATGTATGGAATCGCTGGGCAATGGAGAAATACCGCCCGACCCCCATTAGCGGTGTGATGAAAACCGGGATATTTCATGGTATGGCGCGTGGTGGGGACCACAGTGGCAGATACACTCCGAACCGTTGATCTGGCGGTGAATGGATGGCGATGGCGTGATCAGTGGTTTGAAAGGGTGAATCACGAGCGCCGCAGGTTTAAACGGTCACCGTTCGATATATATGGATCAACGGTGGAGAAAGTGCCCGATAAATATATGGGACCAGCGCCTTCGGGGCTAGCGCTCGGTCACAGCACTGGGTTCTGTGGGAGGAAAAGGTGCAGGGGCTAGTGAAGAAGCGGCTGAGGCCTATTATATGGTCCGAAAGTGGGTTCTTAACCCTTTTAATGCATTTTGAGGCCTGAGGAGGGTAACGATAGAGAGATGGAGGGGAATTTTGAGGGAACAAAGGGCAAGGGTAGGATTTAAAGGAGGATTTTGGGAAAATTTGGGATGGAAAGGGGACTTTGCAAAGGGGAAGAAAGGGGCAACATGGAGAGTTCTGTAGAGGGAAATTTATCAAAGGCAGAGGCAAGGAGACTTCAAGGATGATGTGTCTTCGGGGGAGATGCATTCCTTGAAGGCTCAAAAACAACTTAGCCCCCTACTTTGCTTTTGCCAAAAATTTATAGGGGGGCTAACAGGATCAACTAGGAATACTCTGTCTAGTTCGACCTACATCCACAATCATTATGGCCATCATTAGTTTCCATCGATCACTATTTAAGAAACATATATATAATCATTTCAAAATGTTTTTGTTTACCTGGACATCCTACCAATTAATAATATTCTTAGGATCATGCATGCATTTATTTAACTAAGAAACATGAAACACATTGTATATGCATATATGACAAGGTGAATTCAGCTGATAAGCCATAGGCCCAATCCTGACAAATATTTAAAAAGGGCCACAAAATCGGGAGCCAATTTTGCATGGGTTCCCGATCTTAAAGTGTTCCTTTATCCTTTATTTATTTATTTATTGGTTTAACCTTTTCGTACACATGATCACCTATTGGAAACTCTTTGTAGGATCTTATTTTATTGAGTCATCAATATAAGCACATCATTATTTGCAATAGAAAATAATAGTTTATCACGCACCTTTATCTAATGGTCTTTCTAGTAATTGTCTTTACTGCCCAATCCTAAAATGAGATTAATTAATTAATTAATTATACCACTCACATAGTAATCATATTTGTTATGATTATCATTTTTTTTCAAGGAAATTTTCTTTATCTTTTCCCCATGATGGCTCACCACCAATGATCCGTCCTTTAGGCAACATAAAAATTCATAGTATAAAATATGACAAAAAAAAGCATTACTAATATTCACGACAATTACTATTATCATTTCCCTTTGTTCAAGTGGAACCAAACATGTCCGCGTTAATTATTCACTAGTTGTTTCATGTAAAATTCTTGATTAGGGTTTTATAATTTACTTGTTTTTTCCTATTTTATTATTATTTTTTATGATCTTTCCCAGTAGACCATCGAGGATAAATGCAAAATTAAATATAAAATAAGCCACTATGAAAATTCAAGGGCACAAATTGAAGTAGTACAAGTTATGAACCCCAATATTGCAACAAGAATGCTGCAACTCTCAAGGCTACCAACTTAAATTATCAGCCTGTGCTTTGTACAAAATTAAGAGGTGTCGACACTATATATGAAACATACAATGTGTCCTTATTTAGTTGATGTAATGTAATGTAGTGAATTTCATGAAATCAAATCCTAAACTAATTTCAAAAATGGAAATGTTAGTCTATTTACAAGAAATGGAAATGATACTTGCTCAAATGCAAACACTAATCCTAATTGTAAGAAGGTAAAGGTTATGCTATTTGTAGGAATGAAAATTACTTTTCTATTTGCAAAATTCAAATCTTGTGCTACTTTAAACAATGTGAATCATTATTCTAATTGCAGCATGTGAAAATTTTCTTTGAAAGAAACTAATCCTATGCAAAAACAACAATTTGTAATTGAAATCCTAAGAGCATGAATTCAAAGAAATAGGCCTAATATACTTTAAAAAAAGGAAAGGTATGCGAGGTATTTATTCTTACTCAATCATGTATTTTTAGCCTAGGGGTAATGACTCAAGCCTAAGAGAGAAAAACCAAGCTTTTGGAGAAAATATGGTCAAGTTTACAAGTGCTACAGGGGTGCTGCATGTGAAACAAAATTGCTACAGGAGGTCCTGTTTTGGTATAGGAGGAGATAACTCATCAAATGACCAAGTAAATAAAATGAAAATATGATGTAAAACATTTTTTTATTGATTAGGATGTCTTAGGACTCCATTCCAAGTGGAATCACTCCAAAATAACCCTGTTAACATGTGCCAAAAAATAGCAGAAAATTACTGCTCTAAAAACAAGAAATCCAAGAACTAGTGAGCTAGTTAACCTAACAAATGCATGACCTAATCAAGTGAAAATTCAATGGGGTAAATTTTGTTATTAACTTGAATTTTATTATTATCTAATACAAGTGGAATAAACTAAAATTAATCCCATTATCATGTTATAAAAAATAGGAGAAAATTACTACTATTTTGCTACAAGGGATTTCCAGAAATTCTAGTTTTGTGAACTAATAACCCAATCGAAGTAGCTCAATGATGAATATGAATTTTAGAATATTTTATAAGGATGAATAATTCTTGTAAATCTATAAATAACCTTAAAAAAATATTAATTAATAATTTAACCAATGTAACCTACAACAAAAAAAACATGAATAGTAAATGCAGAAATAAGAGATGCAAGTGAAAAAGGCATTAAAAGGACATAAAGAAATTATACAATAGGGATCTAAGGCTCCTGGGATGGCCAAGCCCAAGGAAAATCAGAGTAATATGAAGGAAACCAAGCTTTAGAAGCTAAAAATGACACCAAACTTCATTATTTGAATCAATCCAAGTACACCCCTGTTAGAAATGAAAGTGGAGCTGCTAAACAACAAGTTTTCTCCACAAGAAGACTAAGAAAAATATGCCTCTAGAGGAAAATTCGAATTGGTACCTATACAAATTCACAGGGAAATATTCTCCTTGAAAGGAGGAAGATTTCCCCTCCAAAAAACCTCAAATAGTGGATCTAGTTCCCAACACTAGGAATCTGCATTAAATGACATGGAACACATTCCTAGATTTTCTTAATCAGTGGAGCTCCAGAATTTGTGCAATAATTTCATAATGTCCTATTGATTTATTATCCAATATTGATCCTCTCATAGTAGGGAGCAAGCCCCTAAATTGCCTTCTCCTCCAAATATTCATAATCTTCCAAATATTCTCACAATATTCTACAAAAATAAATAATATTAGTCACATAATAAGCAAGGAGAAACCAAATTCTGAAGGACCCATTAATACTATGAATTAAATCTATGTTGTGCAAGTAAGGGGATCAAATACATGTTTTAGTTTTTTATAAATAATCAAATGGGCCTACTAAAATAGAAATTCTTGGGCCCATCATCTCCCCCCTACTGAAATTGTTGCTCACCCTTGAGAAACCTACCCTTCTTCCTCTTTCCTTCCTTTGTCATGGTGTCCTTTGGTATCTTCTTGATGTGTTAGGTAGTTGTAGAGGAAAATTTTTCTGAATAGAACTCAACCATGGATGGTCCTCCTCAAGGCGGACCCTCTGATCCTGATAGTAGTTTGATGGGAAGACTTGGTGTTGTTGTCCTAGATTCTCTACCTTCTTTGAATTTTCAATCTACATCCATCTATGAGTTCAAACACTCTCTTTTTCCAATTTGAATAATATGGGTATTGCAAATTTATCGAGAATAATCCTTCTTGATTTCATAGATTTATAATAGGACTCTAAGTTAGGATGTGGTTTAGGCTCTTGGAGTTCCTAGGGGGATATTTCTACCTCTTTTAATGATGTTTCCTCCTCTTGTAACACTTTTTCTAAATCTGTTCCTTCCCGTAGCTCCCATGTCTTTCCCTTGTAGCACCTCTTCTTTCTCCTGTAGCAAGGTTGTTGGTGCTTTTAGTTTCTTAGATGTGGTTGATCTAGTGGTTGTCCTTGTCATGGATGTCACAGGTTGTTTTCCCTTGGCTTTGGGCGAGGTGTCCTCCTCCATTTTCCCTTCCCCTCACCCCAATTCTTTTCTTGTTGGCTAGCTGACTCTTTAATTTTGATAGGGACTGTTGAAGGAGGTTGAGGCTGAGGAAAATGAGGCTATATGAAAATGAGACTAGTGGTGATGAAAAAAAGGTTGGTGGTGATGAAAAAAAAGTTAGATGAAGACAAGGCTAGTGGGAGACAAAAACAAGGCTAGGTAAATATTGAGTTTGGTGAAGTATTTGGCTTGTGGATGGATTCCTTTATTGACCCCCAATACATAGACACACAAAAGAGAAATTACATAACACTCATGAAGCCCAAAGGATTCAATTACATACCTTGCCTACCTGAGGATAATATTGATGGAGGCGATTTCATGCTGGAGCTGGGCCATATACATCATGATATCAGAGGGAGTTAACTCTTTTTGTTGTTCCTCGCGCATGCCTTCAAAACTTGATTATACCTTGACTCATAACTTTTATCTCTCTGTGTGTATGTTCCTCTCTGATGTCTAGGTTGTTGCTACTAGTGGATTTCCTTCCCAAGGATATTGTGACCCTTGCTAGTTGCACACATGGATTCGTCATGCTTCTATTGGTGGGATAAAAAGATCTCAGAGATTTATATTGTGACTGCATAGGTTGCTACAAGAGGAGTTTTCTTCTTGTAGCAGTCTTTTAATCCTCCCTTGAAGTCTTAAGATTTCATGATGGTGTTGAGGGTAATGATGAAAAACCATGAGGATAGGTTTGGATTAATGAGAGAGTAGAGTATACATTGGAAAAATAGAAAAAAATGGCTTCTATGGTTTTTCTCTTTTTTTTTTTTAGAGGAAGGACAAAGTGGAAATTTTGAGCAAGTTTTGGTGAAATGGAAAGGATAGGTGATGGATGGGTGATGAGTGAATCATTGGAGGAACCCCCTTTATTATTTATTAGAGGAATCATGGCCTTTTGGTTTTTTCTTCTCATTGGATCCCCTCCTGTAGCTTCACAGACTCCTCTTGTAGCATTACAAGCTACTCCTGTAGAATTTCAGGACACTCTCATGTAGCTGAATTTTTTTTATCCATACCTCCCAAACAATAGACTGGATTGACATGATTTTTTTTAAGCATATTTCCATCATCATTATGCACCTCCACATAAAACATCATGGCCAATGCATGCACGAATATTTAGAAAAAGTAAAAAATGGCTATAGTTGATGGAGGCCAATTTATCGAAAAGTGTGCATTGGAATTTTATGAAATTGATTGATCATGTTACCATCATCCATATGCATATCCCCATGAAAAATATCGACCGATGGCTGCACAATTTTCAATATATGATAAAACCAATAGACTACTATGTGTATTTTGGCCTCTTATAGCAAAACAAAACTCTCCTGTAGAATTTTAGGACATAGAGGTAAATGAATGGGAAAAAATTTGAATCAATGATGGGTGGATGCTGGAAATGGATGAGGATGATGGATTGACATGACCTTGGTCCTTTTGGAGCACCTGAGAAAAGGAGGAAAAATCCCAAGTTCAAATTTTTTTGACTAGGTTTTTGATCAAATTTTCTTTTGGTAGCTAACTTGTTTTTGTTTCTTGTAAGGGTTGGAGAGCACCTACATTCATGAGAGAGAGATAAATGGAGAAAAGTATTTTTTCATTTTTTTCTTTTAGGTCTACTAGCTCCCTCAATGAGGTTTTCAACTAGTAGGTTTGCCCAGCCGCCTCAAAGGAGGTTTTCACCTAGGATCTTTTATTTTTCTCTTTTTTTCTCTTTTTCCAATCCATTGACTTCCCCATGGAGGTTTTCAATCAATGAAACAATATCAAGCACCTAAAATGAGTTTTTCATCTGAGATTTTATTCTTTTATTCTTATTCTTTTTTCTCTTTTTCATATATATATATATATATTTTTTCTATCCTACTCTACTTGAAAAAAACAAATTTTTTCAAGTATAGGAATACCTCCAATGGAGCCATGTTCACATAAAAATGATAGATAAACTCATGTGTAGGCTCAAAATATATTGTTTGAAATGTACCTAGATGTGTGAGGCCATCTTCTTTTACTGAGATGAGATCAAGCACAATTCAAGAAGATTTTGTTGCTGCAACTTGATGATTGACTGGAACCATATTTCAATATAGTTGTGATGCCCCTGGTCCACTTTCAAATTTGAATCTCTTTCTATGTCCTCATCTACCACGAAATTCAAATATTCTTCTTTTTTTTATTAGTATTTTGAACACATAAATAATGTGATGATAAGCATAACATAAATTATTTATTTTCAGACTCCAATGACTTCTCTTCTTTGAATGTGGTCCATGGTTCTTCTGGATCTTCTTCTTGTAGATGTTCTTCAATTACATTAGGAAAATATATTTTTCGCAATACTCTTCATAATCTAAGATGAATACCATTTAGATCAAGAGGATTTGTTTGGAAGTGTTGTACCTCAACATTGTAAGTGGGTTGAGTTACTAGATTGTGTGGGTGTGGAAATGGTTGTACATGTAGTTGAGTGGGAGTGGATATTTTATATGGATGTGGTTGAGTTGTGTTTGTGGTGGAGGTGGATTTTAGGGATAACATGGAGTTGGATATGGAGGATATTGAGGATATTGTGGATTTCTCCCATAAGGTTCTTGCCAACCTTCTTGGCAACATTGGTTTGGGGGTTGAGACGGCCAAGGTTTCCAAGGAAAGGGTGTGTTCTAATTACTTTGAGATGGATGTGAATAAAATTGAAATTGTGAATTAGGCTCTTGCATCATACCAGGTTTATTAGGTTGCCATAGTCTTGTTGGAGTTACATAACATACCTGATTTAGCAACTGACTTGCTCCATTGTCCTCTTGGTAAATTTCCTTCAACCTTGGTAATGATGGGAAATATTTAATAACATGTAATTATACATGTACAACACAAATATCAAAATTTTATTTTTCCTCATCTTGCATTGTTAACATTTCTACTTGTTCGATTAGATTGCTAAGAATTTTTGTTTTAAGGTTGTCATGGCTAATTTCGAAGTCCAACTTTACTTACTGATCTTGATGTTGATTTAATTAATCTTTCCCTTCCTCTTGATATGTTCTTGCATGTTTCAAAAATTTCATAAAATGATAATTCATATACATCTCCTCTACTCATGATATCAAGGAGATCAATCCACTCATCCCTAATTGTTTTAAGTGAAAAGGTTTTTAGTATGTCAAATCCTAAATAATGCAATTTTTCCCTCAACATTATACATAAATATCTCTATTAGATCCTCAAGGCTCTCATCTTATTTTTTATTCATTTTAAAGATTTATTCTTTAATATCATGATATTTATTATTTTTCTAGAAATATCCTTTCCATATAATTCCATGATCTTATTGAATTAGACCCTAAACTCATGAACCATTTAAGAGATTTATTCTTCAATGTTGCTGGAAATAATCTCAATTTTTGAGTGTTTAGTAAGTAGCCATAAGATATATAATTGATTTCAAATTCAAAGAGAAAGGCTTCCGAATCCTTTGACCTCATAACATTAATGTTGGGAAGGAACGATGGAGGGATGTTCTTCATATGCACATTGACATCAGTATCTTGAATGGTAAATCCAAGAGGATCTTCTTCATTGTCATCATCTCCATCCATTTATTCTACCTTCTTTGGCACCTCTTATTCTTCTACCTGTAGAAGTGGATGGTGATTTGTTTCTTACTGCATCATGTGATCAAATTGGGGGGGTTGGTTGGTTTTGGATAGGTATTTTTCTTTTGTTTTTATAAAAAAAAATGAATGAGAATGCTAATAGAATGCAATTTAATGTTTTTGAAATGAAATAAGCCTAATGAAAATATTATTTTTTTGTTTCAAAAATTAAAATAAATGAATCAACTAGGGAAGAAAACAATGCATACTTTTACATCTCACCAACCACAAAGCCAAAAATTGATGATCTCCACTCTTGCAACAATAATGCTGCAACTCTCAAGGCTACCAAATGAAATTATCAACTCAGGGTTTGTACAAACTTAAGAGGTGTCAGCACTGTATGTGCAACATAAATTGTCTCCTTATTTATTTATCTAATGTAATGGAGTGAATTTCATGAAATCAAAACCTAAGCTAATTACATAAATGAAAATGTTAGTCTCTTTTCAAGAAATGGAAATGCCACTTGCTCAAATGCAAACACTAATCCTAATTGCAAGAATATAAAGGTTATGCTATTTGCAAGAATGAAAAGTAATTGTCTATTTCCAAAATGTAAACCTTGTGCTACTTGAAAAAATGTGAATCATTAGTCTAATTGCAGCATGTGAAATTTTTCTTTGAAAGAAACTAATCCTATACAAAAGCAACAACTTGTAATTGAAATACTAAGAGCATGAATTCAAAGAAATCAGGCCTAATCTACTTTGTAAAAAGAAAATTCCTGAGTGGTGTTTATTCTTCCTCAATCATGGATTTAGAGCCTAGGGGTAATGATTTAAGACTAATAGATAAAAAACCAAGCTTTTGGAGCAAATATGGTCACGTTTACACGTGCTACAGGAGTGTTACAGACGGTTTCTATAGGCGAAACAAAATTGCTACAGGAGGTTCTGTTTTTCTACAGGAGGAGATAAATCACCGAATGACTAAGTAAATCAAATGAAAATGGGATGGGATTTTATTATTATTATTAAGTAGGATGTATTATGACTCCATTCCAAGTGGAATAACTCCAAAATATGTCTGTTAACACATGCTAAAAATAACAGAAAATTACTGCTCTAAAAACTGGAAATCCAAGAACTAGTGAGTTAGTTAACCTATGAAATTCATAGCCTAATCAAGTGAAAATTAAATGGGGTAAATTTTTTTTATTAAATTTAATATTTATGTGACCTAATACAAGTGGAATAAACTCAAATTAATCTCATTAACATTTTCTAAAAAATAGTAGAAAATTACTACTATTTTGCTACAAGGGTTTCCAGAAATTCTATATTTTTGAACTAGTAACCCAATCCAAGCAGCTCAATGATGAAGATGAATTTTCAAACCCAATTTAAGGATGCATAATTATTTTAACTTTGTAAATAACCTGCAAAAAAATTACTTCAATTTTTTAACCAATGTAACCTACGACAACAGAAGCATGAATAGTAAATGAAAAAATAAGAGATGCAAGTGAAAAACACATTCAAGGGACATAAAGAAATTATACAAGAGGGGTATGAGGCTCTTGGGATGTCCAAGCCTAAGGAGACTCAGATTCCTAAGGAAATGAATCTTTAGAATAAAAATGGCACCAAACTTCATTATTTGAATCAATCCAAGTATATTCGTGCTAGAAATGAAAGTGGAACTACTAAACAACACATTTTCCCCACAAGAAGACTAAGAAAAATATTCCTATAGAGGAAAAGTAAAATTGGTACATATACAAATTAATGGGGAAGCATTATCCTTGAAAGTAGGAAGCTTTCCCCTCCAAAACCCCTCAAATAGTGGATTTGGTTTCCAACACTAGGAATCTGCATTAAATGACAAGGAACACATTCCTAGATTTTCTCAATCACTGGAGCTCCAAAATTTGTGTAATAATTTCATAATATCATGTTGATTTATTATCCAATATATATCCTCCTATAGTAGGGAGCAAGTCCCTAAATTATCCCCTCCTCCAAATCTCCATAATCTACCCAATATTATCACAATATTCTACAAAAATAAATAATATTAGGCACATAATAAGAAAGGATAAACCAAATTACTAAGGACACATTAATACTATGAATGAAATCTATGATGTGCAAGTAAGGGGGTCAAATACATGTTTTAAGTGTTTATAAATATTCAAATGGGCCTAATAAAATAGACAATTCTTAGGCCCATCAACGAGCATGCTTAAAATCAAGAAAAGATAACAAGAAAACTACATCACCAAATATTACAACCATACTTCTCTGGTATGCCTCACCTATGATTTTCTCACAACTCTCTTCTTGGGGTTTGCATCCCTCTTTATTCTGAAAATTGTTGATTAAGGTGTCTGGAGGTTACATACGCCCCCACTTTTTTTTAGGTGCAATCAACTATGGGGTTCTCCCCCCTTGCATTTTCATGCATTTTAGCTACCTCAAGACATCATGTTAGTGTGGTTACCTTGACATAATGATTTTGTAAGAATATGTTCATTCTAATCAACCATTTGATGAGATTTAATTTGTGTCTATAAAATTCATATTTAAGCTCTATAAGGTACTTATTTGCGGTACCATTGACTAGTGGCATGCTGCACTTTCCATGTTGGAAAATCACATGACAACATAAATAGGTAATGCTTGGTCATGTTATGTGCCCCAATTCTTGAATCATTCTTGTGTAACTTGTTTGGGAAAATTTCTCCTTCGTTTAATTCACATACACTAAAGTTCCAATTGTTGAAAGATTAATTCTTATGATTTCTTTTACTCAAGGAGGTCAAATTTGTTTTTTCTTGAAAATATAAAGATTGTAATATGCAAAAATATCTCAGTACAAATAAAACCATTACACTTTTAAAACATTATCAAATGGTATTAAATTATATACAATACTCCATGCTGATGGTTTGTGCCAATTATTCTACTGTTGTAGCTAGTTTTTTTGTGGCATCCTTCATGAAGAGACTTCCAAATAAGAAATTTCAATAATTCCCTTACCAGGTTTTTTTTTTACATCAGTCATGAAATCCAATATTACTCGTACCAGCCAATTATTATTTCATTTGACTTATTTATACCTGAGTTATAATATTGACATATAGGTTTGTATCTTTTATTGTCATCACTGTCAATATCTAATGTTGTCCATGATAACCATTAGGGTTGTTCTTAATTTAATTAGGTTGAGTCAATTAGATTTGACTAAGGTCTTTGAAATTCAAATGTTAAAAAATGAATATGTGAGGGATCTTGAAGGTCATTTTACATGTAATAGGGGTCATGTCAAAGGAAAATCTTAAAAAATAATTTATAATAAAGTATGTTTATTATTATTAATCATAGGTTATATGGTTAATTATCTAATCAATCATAAAGTGGCATTATGTAATATAGTGTGCATAAAATAAAAGGGCCGTAGGTTTAAAGGGCTAAGATCGGGTGCATTCAGATCAACGAACCACATCTAAACCCACACCCATAGTGTTTATGAACGATATTCATTGGGGGGGGGGGGGGGTTCCGGGTAAATCTGTTTCACCAAAATCAACGATGCCTACGAGTGTCCATCCCATTCAGAACACACCACTCCCCCGCCCCTTTCAATTCCACTTACCATTCGATAGGCTTCAAAACCTCCCTTTGAATATTTGACTCATTCCCCACAATCCTTTTTCATACACATGCTTGGTCATCATTTGTCTTTCATCATGTCTTTTTCCACCCGTTCATCCCACCTTTTCACTCAATTCCGATTTGTAATTTAAACACTTCACCCTCATCTTTGTAAGCTATTTTGAATGTTTTGCCAAAATTCTAGAGGTCTAGGTTCTCACCAATAGTCTTCATAAGCTTAATTTTTCCTGTGTCAAAGAATTCATTTGTTGTTCCAAATATTTTTGTAGGTGTCAAAGAAGGAGCTGATCGACAAGTTTTTAAAGATATGGCATCATAGAAGAAATCAAATAAAGGTGGAACCGTTGTTCAATATGAGCCTATGGACATGAGGCTTCTTAGGGAAGATCCTAGAGTGGTCAACAAAGTCAAAAAATGTGCAAAATATGGGTTTTTGAAATTTCTTTGAAAGTACGGTACAAAAGTTCCTAAAACTCTGTTTTTTCCAGCGCTATGCATTTTGGACATGTTTTGGGCACTCAACGCCGAAAAAAGGGTGGTTGAGTCATCTAATGGGATCAGGGATATCATTGGGCCATTTATTTAAGGGGGAAACTCAACAATCTACTTCAAATGGCTGACATGGATAAACACCTCATCATGATGCCACCTCACATAAATGGACAAATAATCATCAAATCAGTTTTATGAAGACCTTAAATCTAGTGTATAAGTTGGCGACCTCAACATGGCAGTTTGATTCGATATGAAGACAAACATGGGTTGTTAGACATTTTGTTGAAGTAATTAATGGTCATAGAGTCCTTTTTTATTACCAACTCTACAAAAATATAAAATATCCCTATTATTCCTGAAAATGATGTAATCCTAATTGAATTAGATCTCTAGGTCAAGTATCGAAGTCTAGCCAGGTGGCACACCTTTGTAACAAAGTTCTCACTCTATGAACGAGGCGTTTTATTGAATTTGGGGTGGGGTTGATGAAGGTAGAAGAGATGCCTATCATGTAATTTTGTTTCACCAAGCTAATATATAGTTGCATAAGTGTTTTTTAGACCTAATATTTCTTTTAAGCTTATGCGTCTGTGTTTTTTCCATTTATGATATTATCATGAACTTCATATTCTCTTGATTACTTGGAAATCATAGTATTATGCTCCAACTTCATGTGTTATGTGTATGTTGTAAAAAGTTATCTTTTAAGCTTAATTTCATCAAATTCCATGGATTGAATTTAATTTTAATTGAAATCCGATTATCTGACTCCATGCCCAATGGTAGCCTTTCATACATATTCCACCTGCAAAATCACTTAAAACATAAAAAGAGTTATCCATCTACAATATAAGTTTCATCTTGAGTATTCATTTTATATTTTCTTTGAGAGATCCCTCCCTGACTGGAAGGGATAAATTTCAGTCCAAAGTGGTTTGAAATAGTTACATTAGGTTGACACTTGAGAAACCCAATTGGTACCAGCCTAGTGATAATAGTTTTGGTGCGTCTTCCGGGAGCCAAAAGATCCATTTCCCGGATTTTATTTGAGTCTCTTCATGCTGATTCCTGAGGGTAGCATGAAATCAAAGTTCTATTTTGAAGGCTGTGATATTACCCTGGTGACTCCAATATCAAAATATATAGAAGATTAAAGCTTCATGGCGACTCCACTACTTGAAGATCAATAGCTTGAAGAAGTTCCAAGATGATTTCTACTGCAAGAATAAATCCCAGGTATGCTCTTATGGATCGATCTCACATTTATGGTTTTCCAAATCCTATGCCTTGTGTTGATTGGTCAACCCATATTCCCATGTTAAAAAATGAAAACAAATATGATTTTGTTTTGTGTTTGGTTAAATTCCATATACATGTATGTAGACTGAGCATTGAGTTTCCTGAGGATTGTCTCATGAAGATGTTTATGGTTACCCTAGAAGACAAAGATAGAGTATGGTATGAATGGTTGAAATCAGGAAGCCTGTGTTCTCTTAAAGATTTCGATGGATATTTTTTGAACATTATGGGAAGTCTCATCCTTCATCACCATTGTTTCAAGGCTGTTGTAATGTTTGGAAAGGTTTCATTCAATATATTAAAAGAATTGAAGATGATGTAGAATGTATGGATGATGAGGAGAGATTAGAGGCACTTTATGAATTTTCTTCACAAGCTAGTTGTTATGATGATCAAGAAATTTTCCAACAAGCAGATATCTCTTCTTTATTCGAAGATGAAATCGATCAACAATTTGACAGTCAAGTCATATTACATGAAATTTATGAGGATTTGCAGCCTTTTCAATCTATATGCAGTCAAAGGTAGGAACTAAATCATTCAAATTATTTTTCAGCCCATTCCTTTTCTGAGATTTTATGTAAAGAATAAACTCCTCAAGATTAGGTTATTGAAAATTCATGCATGGAAATTTTGAACAATGAGGTAAGATGTGATGAAAGTTCACTTTTATATTATCCCCAAGCATATGAAAAAATTTCCAAGCATATTGAGAACACATAGTTGAAAGTTGAGCAACATGAAAATGGGCAGGAGCAAGGAGAAGTTTATGTGAAAAACGTTTCCTTTCATCATGAGGAGCAGGTTGTTTCATTGAGTATGCTTGAATACTATCATAAGGAAGAACTTATAGAAAATAATCAACAAATTTTTGGTCCACAAGCTGTTGTCTCAAAATGTCTTGTTACATATTTGAATGATAAAAAATTTCTGTTTTTGCGTGATGATATACATAAAGTTCTCATTGTAATGCATGGAAATTAATTTTTAAACATCCATGTAGCACATGATATGGTTTCTCCCATTGAATATTTTCATGAACAGTCAGAGTCCTATCTGAAGAATGATGTTGAAATGAAGGCATAAAACAGAGACAACCTGCAGTTATGAATGAAGATTATCCTTTGGATCATTAAGATAGGATACTTTTCAGTGTTTTTAAGGATCCTTTTGTTTGTTTTTTCTTTCATAAAAAGAGGACATTTTTCATGATTATCAAGATACTTTGGTAAGATTATTTAAGTTCTCAGTGAAGGTGAAGTTTCTTTAATTTATAACTTCAGGTTATGGATTCAATTTTCATTCTTACTTGCCAATAGATGATCCATTTCTGATTCTATTCAAGCACAATAAAGAAGCCCATGTATTGGATCATCTCTTTGACTGGTTATACTGGAGGTTTCATATTGCTTGAGTGAAGCAGGTGAATTTTGAGTTGTTAGAGTAGGATTGCTGGGAAAACATCTCTTTCAACATTTAGTTTGAAGGTTGTAGTTGAAAGTTTTGGTTCGTACAATGTTTTTGATTCAAGAGCATGTCAAGGGTCGGATGCAAGCTCAAGAATATGACAAGTGGTTGGGAACTGCCCAATGAATAAGGCATAGGAGCTGTTGGTTCTTTTCTGCACCGCAAGGGCGCAACATCCCCATTGGAGCCACTGTTATCCATGATAACCATTAGGGTTGTTCTTAAGTTAATTAGGTTGAGTCAATTAGATTTGAATAAGGTATTTTAAATTTAAATTTAAAAAAATGAACATGTGAGGGGTCTTGAAGGTCATTTTACATGTGATAGGGGTCATGTCAAAGGAAAATATTAAAATATAATTTAGAATAAAGTGTGTTTATGATTATTAACCATAGGTTAGATGGTTAATTATTTAATCACTCATAAAATGGCATTATGTAATATAGTGCGCATCAAATAAAAAGGCCTCAGGTTTAAAGGGCTAAAATCAAGCATGTTCAGATCAACGACCCACATCGCAACCCACACCTCCTAGTGTTTCTGAACGATATTCACGAGGGGGTGGGTGTGTGGTCTGGGTAAAGCCGTTTCACCAAAACCACCACTGCCTACATGTTACCATCCCATTCGGACTGCACCCATGCCCCCTCCCCCCCTCTGGGCAGCCTTCAAAATGACCTTTGAATATTTGACTCATTCCCCACCATCCTTTTTCATACACTTTCTTGGTCATCATTTGTCTTTCATCATGTATTTTTCCACCCTTTCATCCCACCTACTCATTCAATTCTGATTTTCAGTTTAAACACTTGACCCTCATCCTCGTTATTTGTTTCAAATGTTTTTCCATAAGTCTAGAGGTCTAGGTTCTCACCAAAAGTCGTCATAAGCTTAGTTTTATCCATGTCAAAGAATTTGTTTGCTGTCCCAAAGATTTCTACAGGTGTCAAAGAAGGACCTGATCAACAAGTTTTTGAAGATATGGCATCACAGAAGAAATCAAATAAGGTGGAACCGTTGTTCGATATGAGCCTATGGACATGAGGGTGCTTGATGAAGATCCTCCAACAATTAGCAAAGTCCAAATTTTTGTGCAGAAGATGGGTTTTTGAAGTTTCAACGGAAGTACGCTACAAAAATTCCTAATACTCTGTTTTTTCCAGCGTTATGCATTTTTGACATCTTTTGGGCAGCCAACGCTAAAAAACAGGTGTTTGAGTCATCTATGGGATCAAGGATATCATTGGTCCATCTGTTTAAGGGGGAATATCAACAATCTACTTCAAATGGCTGACATGGATAAACACCTCATTAGGATGCCACCTCACAGAAATGGACAACTCATCATCAAATCAGTTTTATGAAGACCTTAAATCCAGTGTATCCGTTGGCCACCTCAACATGGCAGTTTGATTTGATAGGGATGAGAAACATGGGTTGTTAGACATTTTGTTTAAGTAATTAATGGTCATAGAGTCCTTTTCTATTTCCAACTCTACTAAAAGATAAAATACCCCTATTATTCCTCAAAATGATGTAATTCTAATTGAATTATATCTCTAGGTCAAGTATAGAAGTCTAGCTAGGTGATAAACCTTTGTAACATAGATATCACTCTATGAATGAGGGGTTTTATTGAATTTGGGGTGGGGTTGATGAAAGGGGTGGGGTTGATGAAGGTAGAAGAGAGGGCTATCATTTAATTTTGTTTCACCAAGCTAATATACAGTTGCAGAAGTGTTTTTCAGACTTGAGATTTATTTTAAGCTTATGTGTCTTTGTTGTTTCCATTCCCAATATTATCATCAGCTTTGGAATTCATAGTATTATGCTCCAACTTCCTTCATGTGTTATGTGTATGTTGTAAAAAATTATATTTTAAGCTTAATTTCCTCAACTTCCATGAATTGAATTTACTTGTAATTGAAGTCCCATTAGCTGACTCCATGCCCAATGGTAGCCTTTCATACATCTTCCACCTGCAAAATCACTTAAAACACAAAAATAGTTAGCCATCTACAAGGTAAGTTTAATATCGAGTATTCATTTTATCTTTTCTTTGAGAGAGCCCTCTCTGAATGGAAAGGCTAAATTTTTGTCCAAATTGGTTTGAAATAGTTACATTAGGTTGAAAATTGAGCAGCCCAATTGGTACCAGCCTAGTGATAACATCTACCATGTCACTTGCTTGTGCTTAATTTGGTGAAAAGATTCAAACCATTCCTACCAATCACCCAAGATAAACTTCAAATGGACTCATATTTATATATATTTTTGTAATCATAAGCATTCTATTTCTCCATTAAAATTTGTCAAAAGTTATCATTAAGTATATTTGAAAAAAATTATCATTAGGTATGACTATACGACTTCCTCAAGTATACTAATACACCATATCTTTCGATTTATGTATGATAGGGTATCGATCCCTTTATTTACTTTTATAATTTCTATATACACTTTTTGTGTATATTCATTGTTTTTGTTTGTAGAAATTTAATAAAAAATGCATGTATATCATGGATTTTCCTGATCTAACAATATGCTATTGTTAAATATATAATCGCTTCTACAATTCTTTGCGGAATTTAAAACACAATCGCCAATTACAATATCATGAAGAAAGATCAGTCACACATAACACATATAATTTATTGGGGAAAGCTTATAGCTAAAAACCACACTATCCTCTATTATGTATTATATCATGGATCATGAAACAATTACATACAAATCATTAATCCAAGAGCTCTCAGTACATGAGTTAACTGTCTCACACTGTCGTATAAAAATTGGCAAGTTCCTTAGCCAATTTATTGTCTCTAGACAACCTGCCTCCATTGCGCAATCCCAACTGATAGCAATCCCTGAATGAATGCAATCCTGCCTGCCTTGACTGCGAAATCCTCATGGGCACATCTAATATGTGTTTGGTTGCATGTGTGCAACCGGATAATGTCACAACTGATATTTTACTTCCCTTTCACTGGGTCTCCACTGGATTTTACATGCATGCATTTAATAATAGCAAATATTCAATTGCATGTGAGACCACTGATTTTGAATTAATTAGTAATTAATTCACTTGATATCTCACTATTGTATCTTCAGTTAGAACTAGCACAACTAAGTTTAACTTGCTTAATTGAGTTAAACTACTTTACAACTTGCATAACTACACTTCCAACTCTGTTACAACTTTGAATCACTCAGTTACAACTAAGTCCACTTTCATTTCCCACCAACCAACCTATTAACTCGAAATTCATTTAGCTAACTAATTTTCCACTTTAGTTAACTATTTCCAAGTGCTCATTGAGAATATAATATAGTTTATTGTCCAACTAATATTAAGGGATAATAATAGTCAACATGCATCTATAAATAGACATGTAATCTATAAATAGAATTTTCACATACATCTATAAATAGACATGCATCTATAAATAGAATTTTCTCATGCATCTATAAATAGACATACACCCAAAAATAGCCTAAGGCTCCATCCTATTGTAGGTGCTTAATTTTCACTAGGATCTTCTTTTTGAATCTCAACACTCCCTCTAAACAAGAAAGGGATTATCCTTCACCCCAATCCCGTCTCTATGGTATTTGAATTTTCTCCTGGTGAGTGCATTCATTAGAATATCTGCATCCTGATCTTCTGTGGGAATGTACTGACGCAAAATGATCCTCCTCTGAACACAATCTCTGAGTTGATGGTATCAGATATCTATATGCTTAGATCTATCATGGAACACAGGATTAATCAAGAGTTTAATGCAGCTTTGATAATCACAATGAATCACAGTTGGATCTAAATGAGAACCAAACAAACCAACCAATATCTTTCTCATACAGATAGCCTCACATGCAGCTTGAATCGCTACCATGTATTCTGCTTCCGTTGAACTGAGTGCCACGGATCTCTGCTTCCTGCTGTACCAAGAAACATCTGTAGATCCGATAATAAATATCCCCCCTAATGCGATCTTTCTGTCTGTTTGACTTCCAACCCAATCTCAATCCGTGAAGCCATGCAACATCACTCCATCTGTCTGTCTGTACCATAAACCATACTCTAATGTTCCCCTCAGGTATCTTAGGACATGATTACTCGCCTTCCAAAAGAGATTGCTTATCCCATCAGTAGCTTGCTTTACCTTGTTGATCCATCTTGAACCTACCAATGATTTATCAACTGGCCTTGGAACAATTTCCAAAGCACAATTTTTTACAATGGAGTCATACTCCTCCACCATTGCATCTACCCAAGTGGGCTCTTGCACTGCTTCCTAAAAGGAAGATGGTTCAATCAAAATTAATTTTCTCATGAGATCCATGTATCCAGTAAATCGGTCTGGAGGCTATTTTTGTGTGCACTATGAAGTAGGGGCTCCTACATTCTGTGCAGTATCAAGTCTTAGCCTATCAGCTTCTGTGGTACGCCTTCTGCTAGTTCTGATGGTTGGCTCTGCATGAGTGGACTCCTCCACTCCATGAACCTCCTCCTGTGGCTAATCCACATCTAGAGACTCATCTTTGGGAATCAACAGTTCCTCCTCCACATGCAAGTCCAACTCCCTCTCAAGTGACAACCGCATGGGTTTTCCCTCATCTAATTTTATATCCCGTCGCACAATAGTCATTCGATTGTTTGGAAAATTCACACGATAATTATGGGGTGTTCCTATGTACCCCACAAAATCCTAACTTTAGTAGTCAACTCCAGCTTCTTCCTAGCGTCCTTGGTCACATGCACATAAAAATATGAGCCAAAAATCTTAAAGTCTGAAACATCTGATTTCTTACCAGTGAAAGCTTCTTCAGGTGTACTAATTCCAATTACTCTACGAGGACAACAGTTTTGCACATAAACCGCAATGTTGCATTCTTCCACCCATAAATGCATTGGTAGGCCCTGATAATGCAACATCGCTCGTGTTACACCCATAATCATTCTGTTGTTCCTCTCCACGACCCCATTTTGCTCTGGGTTATGAGCCACTATGATTTCTATTTTAATTCCTTCTTTGCTATAGAAGTTCTTGAATTCATTAGAGATGTATTCTCCACCATTATCGCTCCTAAGAGCCTTCACTTTATTCCCCAAATATTTCTCCACCAATGCCTTAAAATCATAGAAATTTGAGAATGTTTGATCCTTATTCTGCATGAAGAAGATCCATCATTTATGAGAAAAGTCATCAACAAAAATAACATAGTACTTATGTTTTTCTGTTGAAGAAACCAATAATGGTCCACACACGTCTGTGTGAACTCTGTCAATGATCCATGAAGCATGGTTCTCCTTCTCATGAAAGGTGGAATTTACATACTTCCCCATGGTGCAACCCTTGCATTGATCTAACTCAGCAAGTGTTCCCATTGGAAGTCCAGTAGATATTCACTGCATGACTTTCAAGGCTCCATGATGAAGATGACCCAATTTCCTGTGCCATAATTTACCCTCATCCTGGCTCACCACTTTTTCTGCCTTTCTTATCATGGCAGCGCAACTATATACCTCCAACTTACAGAGATTCTTAACTCCAATTCCTATCCTCTTGGCTTGAACCATTATTTTATGTTGCAGGAAAGATTTTCCATCACTAAAAACAACGTCATAGCCTCTGTCCTCCAACATTGCGACTGAGACCAAATTTTTCTTCAGACCTAGAACATGCATAACATCTTTCAATTGAAATGGTTTACCTAAATCCCTCTGAAAGGTAATGGTACCAATCCCGGTAGCACTGTACCATCCGTCGTCGCCCATATCTATATGCATTTGGAAATCTTTCTCCTCCAAGTCACTGAAAAGTTCCTTATCTCCCGTCATGTGAAAGGAAGCACCACTATCCAAATACCACACCGATCCCATTGAACTTGACACCATGCATGCGAAAAAAGAGTATTCATGCTCAAATTGTGAGGCAAGGGCCTCACCAGCTGCAACTCCAACAACCTTCTTGTTCTTCTTCTTTTGCAGACAGTTAGTAGCAAGATGCCCATGTTCGTGATAGTGAAACACTTCACCTTGGACATATCCAACTTCTTGCCTTTAGAATTAGATTTAGAATGGAATTTCTTCCCCTTCCCCTTCTTTGCCTTGGCAGCCAAAGAAAAATTCTCTTCATCATCATGTTTTTATGAAAAGCCATCTTTGGTGTTCTGCCTGAACTCCTCCTATACTAGATCTGACCATAGTTGTTCAAAATCTGAAAATTTTTCCTGTCCGTTGGCAAAGTATTCATAATTGTGCCAAATCGTAGGAAGTCCCAAGAGATCCAAGCTCACCAAATATTCATTAGAAACACTTATTCCCACAGTCCCCAGTTCATCTCGACATTGGAGAAAATTCGTGAATTACTTTGGAATGTTGTTGCCCTTTTCCATCTTGATCTTCTTGAGTTTATATTTGAGCACAAATTTCCTATGGTCACTGCTGCTTTGGAAAAGATCCATAAAATCCTTCCACATAGCATATGGTGTGGCTTTCCCATGGAGGCTTGAGACAATGTGGTCTCGTACTCCCTCCAACACAATCCTCCTCGCCTTTTTCACTTTATTTTTCCATGCATCAAGATTGGCAGCATCTGATGAAGTAGGCTTAGGAACATCATTGTCAATGAATTTCTTCAAGCCATTGTCTTCGAGTACTGCCTCCATCCTGTCCTTCCAAGAAATTTAGTTCGAGATGCCCTTGAGTGCATACTCTAACCTCAAGCCATTGAAATCCATTTCGATCTTGAATCAATTGTAGCACCAAGCAAGACTTTCTACAAAATCGAATTCTTTCCACCAACAAACTCAGTTCCTGCTTCACTACAACAATTTCCTGTGCTCTCATACCATGTATAAGTTTAATACAAAATGCATGTATATCTTGGATTCTCCTGACCTAACAATATGCTATTGTTAAATACAGAATTGCTTCTACAAATAGTTTTGGAATTTAAAACACAATCGCCAATTACAATATCATGAAGAAAGATCAATCAGAGATAACAAAGAAAATTTACCGGGGAAAGCTTATAGCTAAAAACCCCACTATCTTCCATTATGTATTATATCATGGATCATGAAAAAATTACATACAAAGCTCTAATCCAAGAGCTCTCTGTACATGAGCTAACTATCTCACACTGTCATACAAAAATTGGCAAGTTCCTTAGCCAATTTACCGTCTCCAAACAGGCTGCCTCCACTGCACAATCCCAGCTGATAGCAATCCCTGAATGAATGTAATATTGCCTGCCTTTACTGCGAAATCCTCATGGGAACATCCAATGTGTGTGTGGTTGCATGTGTGCAATC
This sequence comes from Pinus albicaulis, assembly GCA_034641835.2. NCBI lineage: Eukaryota > Viridiplantae > Streptophyta > Pinopsida > Pinales > Pinaceae > Pinus > Pinus albicaulis. The sequence continues at coordinate 597,249,198 of CM076577.1, forward strand.
AGATCATGTCACAACTGATAGTTTACTTCGCTTTTACCTAGAACTCAACTTGGTATCCACTGGATCTGAAATGCATGCAGTTAATAATAGTAAATCTTCAGTTGCATGTGAAACCATTGATTGTGAATTAATTAATAATTTATTCACTTGATCTCTCACTACTGTATCTTCAGTTACAACTAGCACAACTGAGTTTAACTCACTTAACTAAGTTAAAATACTTTACAACTTGCATAATTTCACTTCCAACTTTGTTACAACTTCGAATCACTCAGTTACAACTAAGTCCACTTGCATGTCCCACCAACCAACCTCTTAACTCGAAGTTCCTTTAGCTAACTGATTTGCCACTTTAGTTAATTATTTCCAAGTGATCATTGAGAATAGAATATAGTTTATTGTCCAACTAATATTAAGGGATAATAATAGTCGACATGCATGTATAAATAGACATGCAATCTATAAATAGAATTTGCACATACATCTATAAATATAATTTTCTCATGCATCTATAAATAGACATACACCCAAAAATAGCTTGAGGCTCCATCCTAGTGTAGGTGCTTAATTTTTACGAGGATCTTCTTGTTGAATCTCAAATTTTTTTAAAACATAAAACACACTTACTATTTTGAGTTTTTCACAATGTTGCTATAGCCTCCTTCCTTTTTTAGCTTTCTTCCCATACACGGGTAATATTACTCTTCCATTAGGATTGAAAAGTTTATTTTTACGATCAAGTATTTCCTTCATTCACTCTCTCAACAAGGTTCTTGGACTCAAGTGATTTCTTTCCAAATATATGTGCATCTATTCTTGGTTCTTGGAAATATATGTGCATGGAATCAAGTGATTACTTTCCAAATATATGTAATGTAACAATTAAATATTACTTATTTTGGCACCAATAGTACCTTTTACCTATTTTTTCATACACGTCTCCTTCCGCGACAATATATACTAGATATTTAACATAAGACATCTTTATGAATATCAATCTTATAAATTATATATCAATTTTTTTCTTTTTTTTCAAATTAACAAAAGGGTCTCGCAACTATTAACATGAAGTCATCATGAAGTTAATCTTATACATTTAAGGGTGATTTCATATACAACACCCCGCCTTCTATCTTAAACATGCCATTCTAATGTTTTATAATTGTTTAATACTATAAGAATTGCTACTTCACTTTAGTTATACATGTATATGTATCCAGATTTGTCTACACATATACTTCCCCACCATTACAGATCATAAACTTCTTCTTGAAAAATGTAGCAATAAATTCTCGATTTGATTTTTCCTTGATTAAATTGAGAAAATTCTAATTTCCACATCAGTAGACCACTTGGATGATGTTAACTTATGTGACATGGTTTGTGTCACCTAATTTACTCAATAAATTCGAGTTGGAGGAGTTATATTTCAATTAAGCATGCATTATTATTAATTTGTAGCAATCAAGGTTAGTTATCTAAGGTCATTTTCAATTAAACTAGTTCTAACTATTGGAGGAACTAATGAAGGGTAGAGTTGTGTAGTCGAACTTCAGTCAAACTTAGTGATCATCTAGTTAACTGATCAATCAACCCAAAATATGTATTTCATGCATAGAATTCGAGTTCCCCAGGCCAGGTGGAGATTTCAAGGAAGTGTAACATCAATTGTAGACTAGTATTGAGCGTACATGTGTTGCATGTATTTAGATGATCAATCTAAGGAAATACACAATTAAATTTGATGAATTTCCTAAATAATAAGGGCCTAATTCCTCAAGGAACAATGCAAGGAAATAGGATCTTAGGTAGAGGAAAAATTTGACTAAGTCTAGGTTAGAGGCCTTCAATGAGAAGAGAGATAGCTTGAGCACTTGCAGGGTGAGCTCAGTTGAGAAAAGTAATTATAATACATCTATATTAATTTGATTAATGCTAGAGGCATTGGGGTTTTTTATCATATTTATTTCCCTAGATAAAATACTTGTTGCATGTCTGAAAATTTTGTTATAAATTGTGAAATAATATCCGCAAAGCAGTAGTGTAGGATTGTGTCTTGTGATTTTGATTAAAATTTCATGAGCAATTACACATATACAACACAATTTCTACACTTCTCTCTCTACCCACTATCCAAAAGTCACATGATATTATTTACTTATTAACATGTGTTGATAAATGATCTAGGTGGCTCCAAACACATGCAGAAGATCAAGAGGACCCGAAATTGGTCAAAATTCAAAGTGGTCATATTTTTCTCGAACCAGGTCCATTTTGAAGTGCTCATAGCCTTGATTTCAACAGTGCAAATGACACTTCAACCCGAGCTCGTATGAAGGAGATAGGGCTAGTCAAAGTTTTGGTCAAAGTGGGCATGTGGGCCAATATTAATGGTCCTACAATTTGAGCGACTCCGAGGCATGAAACTTGGCTCCCGTTAATGGGAAAGTTTGTTATATGCATAATTTGTCCAATATCCCTTATTTTCCAATTGGAAAATTTTAACTAATGACCCCTATATATATTAAAAACAAAAAATTATAAAAAAGGGGGGAAAGCTATCACCCCCGTACTTCAGTTATATATATATATATATGTCAAGCCAAAAGGGTCAGGCAGGGGCCGCGTGGAGCGAAACCTGCCCACCAAATATACACCATTTATATCAAATGTCAACCATGAAAATGATACATGCCACTCCAAATACACCATATCGAAACTATATACTATGGTGGGGGTTCGGCGAGGTTTGAAATCCCAAACTCCCCTCCACAATTCCTTCACCCAACCACTCTTCCAACAGTGATGGCTTATAAAATTTCGCCACTCTTCAACCTTATAAACTCAAACTTTCATTTGCAGAAGGAGGAATAAGAGGTGGAGGTCGGAACCGAGAGGCAGAGTTCATATGGAGGAGTGTCGAGTGGCAGGAGTGGTCAAACTTAAGCGAGGTGGTATCATGTGCCAGGTGGCGGAACCTTGAGCTAAGTGGAACAATGTAGTGGTGGAACCTTGCCCAGGCAAAGAGACAGTGGAACCATGAAATGAAGAATTTTCCTAAGGAGGTAAAAATTCATTTTATCAGAATGGTATCAAATTTGTAGTCAAATTTCATGAAATTTCATAGGGAACACAATGGAAACTTCAGATTCTCCATTTGAGCAGCATATTTCGAGTAATCCCATGAAAAAAAATATTGGAGAATCACAGGGGAATCTAAAAGATTATTGTAGGCCCATATTTTTATGGTGTCGAAATTTGACGAATGGATAGTCGATTTTACACCTCTCGACGCCAACACTTCATTGATGTATTCAGATTCAACAGTTGAACCTTCCATTTCCTGGCCAAATTTATAAGTGAAGGTACATGAAGCAATCATGTCATGTTTTCTTTCATAATTCCTGAGATGATGTATTATGTTTTGAGGTCCTTGTTTGATGTTATGTTTCGGGATCATTTTTTCCACATTATGTGAGATGTATTTAGATTTTCATGCTATGTATTTTTGTTGAGATCCCTGTGTAACTTTTTTGAAGGGATACTCATTTCCACATTGCGTAAGATCATATTAAGTTGTCATGCCAAGAGGAAGCCTTCTTGAGTGATAATTCTTGTAAGCGGAATTTCTCGTGGAGAGACAAGCCACTAGTGTTTAAGGGTGTATTACCTTGCTATGACAAATATTCTTCCATGTAAATCATCATCTCTTAAAGCATTATATTAAGCGACCGACACTATCTTGACACCGAGCCTAGAGACGTAGCCCAAACTGGGTGAACTTCGTTATAAAATGTCTCATGTTCTTGTTTAGTTGATTTTTGTCATGTTTCCTATTGCTTAAGCATGCATATGCGTTCTTTTATGATCTCTTTAAAAGAAACTATAACCACATCACAGGAGTAAAATATCATGGGTAAATCTGGTAGCTAACGGACCCAGATCAATAAATAAGTCTTCCAAACAACTATTTTCTCTCCTAGGCACCCAACATATTAGTTCTTGTAGGTAAGGGTACCCCAATAATAATTCAGTTAGTATTTTTATAACTTAACTGACATAATGAAATTTATTTCAATTTACTCATGGCAGGGTTATTTCACTTCTATTTGCCTCGACTCTATAACGTAGAAATTTTATTTGCTTCCTCACTTAGTAAGAAGCTTTTAATATGTTATTTTTAGCTTTAGTTGGGCTCATATGCCACAATATTATAACCCATGGCTCTAATTCCACTTGTAACATACATATATGATCCAGGTGAATATCAGTAGCCATCCAACTATTCCACTTGGACCTCCAATTGGTTTCATAAGTTTCCTTGTTTATAACACAATTTACTATTTTTAGTAGTGTTTTAGGTCATGAAATTCTAATGTTGTGTTGACCCCCTAAACAACATTTTTTTGAGGTATGGAACATGCTTTGGCCATAGTAACTACAAAAAATATTGTAATAATTGGAGATATCTTTCTAACGAGGTATCATATGCACTAATTGAAGATAATATGACCAAGTTACGACTGTGGGAAGTTGGTTGCCACACTAAGCCCAACGGGACCCACAAACACTTGGCGTTCCATCTCCTAGGGTTATGTTTTTTATTATTTATGGTGATCCAAAATGGATTCATTTTTGCCTCGAGATCAAAGTCTTAAAATGTAGATGAAAATAGGATCAAGTTGAAGTGCTCGTCGATAGGATTCCAATGGTGTGAAGGATGCATAGAACCAAGTTCATATGAAGAAGATGTGGCCAGTCAAAGTTTATGAAAAATTAGGGAAAAATGACAAAAATTTAAAGTCAAAGTCAATAGTCAAAGTCAACGGTCAATTCAATGGTCAGGATGATGTCAGCAGGACATGTGTCATCCCGGGAACACGCCACATGTCTAGGGTGATGTCAGTAGGATCAATGACATGTCAAAGTTTGATTGGATGGAATGGGCCAATCTGGGGCTGACACATGGTAGCTTATATTTTTTCCCAATTTGGCCTTATTTCCAAAAATTTGGGGATCAGGGAGGATTGAACCCCTGACCTCCCAGAATGCGAAGATTTTTCCAGATTCTGCTCACCAGTTCAGCTACGTTGTTGCTTGGTATTCAATGTAGATACATTGTATTTATTTTAAATTAAGATTTCCGCCGGAAAAAGGACCGAATGGTCGGGGTCAACCCCATGACCGTCGGACCCTTAAACATTATCATAACTGCACATTTAAATGTTTCCAAACCACCAGAATCTTTAACATTTATCACCGCACATATATATTACAATATATATGTATTACCATATATATATCAACAAACAGACGGAGTTAAGGTGGAAGTGTCGGGCAGGGGTTTCAACCCGCCAACCTTCCAAAAATCTATATAACACAACGTCTTCGCATAAGTCTGCCAGCCAGTACACCAAAGCGGTGTTGCTTGTAACTAAGCCACCCAAAACCTCATTTATATAGTTTGCAGAGCTGAATCCGCCTAGAACCAGTGAGCGCATAGTCCGAGGTGGTATTGCTACAGAGAAGGTGGTTTTTATGCGGGAAAGTTGGTTTTGTGCAGGGTATAGGTGGTTTTGGATTTCTCTAGGGGGTCTGGAGGTCACTATGGCAAAACATAGGCAAGTTTATACTCGTTTTAACCCAAATTTAGATCCAGTCGCAATGGTGAGGTCCATTTTATCATTTGATCTTATGTTTTGGAGCTCATACCTGTAAAAGCATTTTGAAGACAAAATAAAGTAGTCAGCACTAGAAGCTAAGGACCCAGAGACATAGCCAGGAAGTCTGGTGAACTCCGTTATTAAATTCTTGCTGTGTTAATGTGTTTGAATATGTTTTCATTTTCTTATGTCGTTTATGTTATTCACCATCTTACCAATATATTGTACTAAGTAACATAATCTTCTCACATATACATCAATAATACCTTTTTAATAAATCAGATCAAGTGGTATCAGAGCTTCGGGTTAATTTTTAAAGTTTTGATAGTGTCATGTGAAGATTTTAATGCTTACTAGATAAAATTCCAAATGAGGAGAAGGACAACTTGTTGAAGAAAATCCAGAGATTGGAAGGGTATTTTCACAAAAGAAGATGACGGGAAAAAACGTATTGGGAACATAAGCTCAATTCATGGACAACTTCATGACAATACGTGCGATGGTAGAAGAGATGTTTAAAGAGTTTAAAAAGGGAAAAGGTGAAGGCACTTCATCACCTAAACCAGACAAAGAATCGGGGGAAAAACCTCTTTCATTATTTCCACCATCTCCTCCATCATCACCATCATCGTCATCATTGTCCTCTTCTCATAAATCTAGTTATTCTAAAAAGAAGAAGAAGAAGACATCCTCTATGATCAAATTAGATGTAAAATTTGATGTGCCAATTTATGATGGTGAATTTAACGTTGAAAATCTTGATAATTGGATAAGGAAAATTGAAGTTTATAGCAAGGTACAGAAAGTTGTTTTATAAAGAAAGAAGATCCAGCTTGCTAGCCTTGGTCTTGGAGGAACCGCACTTGTTTGGTGGGAAGGTAAGACACAAGAAAATCTTCAAAAACATGGTAGAATCATTTTTACATGGAATGAATTTGTTTCTTCTATTAAAAAAATTTTTTATCCTTTGGCTTATATGCAACAAGCTATGATGATTTGGAAAACATTACATCAGTTAAAGGGTCAAAGTGTGCAAAGTTACACTCAGGAATTTTGTAAAAGAGGTTTGACACTAGGCATATCATTGGACTCACCATAAACATTATTGAAATACATAGGTGGCCTACATAGTTATTTGAGGCATACCATACTGATGTTTAATCTGACTAGCTTAGATGATGTACCAGTTCAAGCAACTTAGCTAGGGGTAAAAATGTATCTCATGATATGGGAAAGTCATCTAAATCTACTGAAATCAAGAATAAGGAAAAGAAGAAACAAAAATTGAAGGAAAGGAAAGAGAACACTATGAAGAAATAAAAGCATACATGCACTCATTGTAAGAAACAAGGACATGATGAGGCACACCTCATCCAAAATTGAAGCCTAAAAAGTTTAGAAATAAAGAGTGAAAGAATGTTGTTGCTATGAAAAATGACTTGAGATAAGATTCAGGAGACGAAACAAAAATTACTGCTACAGGTATAAAAGGTAAAAATTATCAAGCATATACAAGTACTTCTTTACATTCTGTTGATAATGAAAATGATGGGAGGAAAATAAATGAGCTATTTTATATTAGAGTCATTTCCAGGCATACTAAAATTGATACTTTGTTTGATAATGGCTCTCAAGTTAATCTGATTGTTGAATCAATTGTAAAGAACTTTGGTATTGAAACAAAACCTCATAAAAATCCATACCCATTGGGTTGGGTCTGTGATAAAACTAAACTACCGATTATGAAACAATGCAAACATCATTTTTCAATTGGATCGGAGTTTGTAGATGAGGTTGAATTAGATATAGTCCCATTGGATATATGTGGAATTGTACTATGGAGTCCATGCTTGTATGATAGAGATGTTATCTTTTATCGAAGGTAAAATAAGTATCAAATTACTAAGGATTGAATCAAATATGTATTAAGAGCTCGTAAACTCAAAGATAACTACACTATCATAAATTCAGGACAGATGAAAAGAATTATAAATTCAAGTAAACAATTTTTACTTATGATTGTAAAAGCAAAGGATCTTGATAAATTCAATGCTTTTCAAGGCTGTAATACTAAACAAAAAGAAATTTTAGTTAAAATTGTTTCTCATTATGATATTCTATTTCAAGAGCCTAAAGGGCTTCCTCCAAAGTGACAGATAGAACATGATATTTCTTTGCAGCCAGATGCTCCTCTTCCTAACATTGGAATGTACAGGTTATCAACTCTAGAGAATGCAGAAATAAATAAGAAGGTACAGGAATTGCTCGATCAAGGGTTTATTCGACCAAGAACTTCACCATGTGGATCGCCTATTGTGTTGGTACGTAAGACAGATGGTTCATGGAGAATGTGCATTGATTTATGAGCATTAAATAAAATAACAATAAAGAATTGTTATCCCTTCCTCGAATTGACAATTTATTAGATCAGTTGAAAGATGCAGTTTACTTCACTAAGTTAGACTTGTGAAGCGACTACCATCAGATCAAGGTTTTAGAACAAGATGTATGGAAGACTTCTTTCAAAACGAAGCAAGGAATATATGAATGGATGGTTATGCCTTTTGGCTTGACCGATTCTCCAACTACATTCATGTGTGTCATGAATGTTGTTTTTAGGCCATTTATAAATGATTTTGTAATAGTCTACTTAGATGATATTCTTGTTTTTAGTAAGACATGGGATGAACATATAAAGCATGTAAAGCAGGTTTTAGATGTGTTAAAGAGAGAAAATTTCTATGTAAAACTGTCAAAATGTGAATTTGGTAGGACATCTATTATAGGTCAATTTGGGCATCATTCTAAATGACCTGGTAATCTGGGAATCATCTCCAGGACCAATGTATAGGGTCTATCATCCCCTAACATTTAAATTGACATTTCAATTGCTATATGCCCTAAGAGAAAGAACAAGACATATCAATCAAAGACTTTCATCTGCAAAGGTTTCCAATGTTTGAAGTTTATAATATATCATATGAGAGCTCACCAATGCTGCCTCTAAAGGGACTAAGTGCGTTGCATATGCAGGTAGCCCCATGCAAGGCTGCTCTGCAAAGCACTTCCCAACATCTATGGGTGCATTGGTCACATTGGGAGCGAAATTCTCATTGTTCCAGAATCTCCACTTGGCCAGTCCCTTCTAGAAGAGTTCACATGTGTCAAACTTCGAATCCATGTGTCCATTTGACATCTACAATATTGGGAACATGTCTTACCTATTATTGGAAAGTCATTGATTGTAAAAATACCTCAGTCCCTCTATATATTGAGCACATATATTAGTGTTTGATAAGGAATAATTTCTGTAGAGAAATTCTGGTGGATTTTTCATTGAGGAGATTGATTTGAGTGACAATTTGCTGGAGATATCTGCATTGTGATGAGGTTGGGATGTTGATGGAGACGGTGACACTAAATCAATCATTCAATTGTAACCTCCCCTTTTATCATAAATAAAGAATACAACTTACTTTTCCCTATATGCATCTGTATTAGCTTTGATTTTCCATATTGCAAGATCTTAGTTGATGTATACGGTTTATGATTTATTGATTTAGCAAAATAACTTGAATAGACATTTGTATTATTGCTATCTTCTATTGTTTAGTGTTCATTCTTGCAGGAAATATTTTGCACAACCGACTAGAATTTGAAGCTACAATGGAAGCGACAGAAGGAATCATTTGGAAGCACTTGGATTCCAAGAAAGCATCTAATCCATTATGTGTGTTTTTTCTTAGTTAGGAAAAGTAGTCGTATAGTCTTTAACCTATTTTTCTATATTAGCACCTATATAGGGAAGCATGTTTTATCCATAATTCACAATTCTATCCAACAAACTGGCGACTTCGCTGGGGGGATTGCTCTTTATCCTAGGTGTTTTAGCCTCTGATTTTCTCTGTTTATTCACCTAGTAGTTATTACTCACAAATATTAGGCTTTTTAAGATCCAAATTTGCAAAAGAAGTGTGTTAAAAAACTGTGTTTTTCCTTTGAAATTGTGCCCAACGTACTCTTGGACATGACGCAATGCTTTGCATAGCATTGTCTCCCTTTCAGGCTCGCGTTGCAAAGCACTGTCTCTCTTTAGAGACTGCGTTGCCTCTTGAAGCAATCCAAATTCCCTTGAATTTGTCTTTGCAGTTTGTTTCAGTTTGTTCGCTGATGTGTTTTGAAAAGCCCGAGCCTCATATTGACCAGTGAATTCATTTACCTCTTCCTCCTTTGAAAGAAATTTTTTTCAATTTTTGTTTAAATTATTTTTTGTTATCATTGGCTAGTTAATTTCAAAGTATTTTTATTGTCGCATTAGATCCATTTTCTTTTGAGAAATGAAATTGTCGTAAATTATTCGTATCCTGATAGGAGAAATTGTTGTTTCATTCCTCATTTTTCGTTCAAAAGAGAAATTGTTGTTTGTATTCCTCATTTCTCAAAAGTAAAAGGCATTTGATTTTTTGTTGATTTAGTGCACTTTGTTTCTTTCTGCATTCATAACATTAAAGGAGCTGAAAAGAAAAATTTGCATTTGCATGTAGTGGTTTGTGTGTTTTGCAAAAAGGAACAATTAGGAAATCTGCATTGAGTTTGTGTTCTTTGATTTATTTGCTCACAAATTGATTTCTCTTTCCTTCTAGTAGCTATGATTTTCATTGAAAAACTAAAAGTGAAAGATTTCTTATCATTCTTAGTTGCATTTTAGGAATTTTCCAATACATCATTGCGGTGAACCTTTGAAAGGAAAATTGTTAAGAAATATCAACATAAAATTGATCTCAATTTACCTAAAAAAGCATTGGAACCATAACGATAACATTTAGAAGGTCTAGGCTAGAGACGTGTTTCGGCGTCGTAAAACATAGCAGCTCTCGTTAACTTGTCTGCGATACATTCCAAGTGTGATACCTCACTCCATGTATGTAAGTATATCGTAGCTTGTCCACGTACTTTTGGGTATATCGGGTGGTGTTACAGTACGATAAGTATAAAGGGATGCTCTCACTGTGCAGTTTCACATCAAACATCACTAATACAGACTTGGACCTCCACGTACCTTCGGGTATATTTGGGAGGAAAAATTTTAGGTGCTATCCATCCATAATGAACCGAGTCGGCCGCCTTGTAAATTGTGATACACCAAACACAACATTCGTGGTGATTGCCTGCCTGTACTTCTTGGTTCGCCAGGAGGTATTCTGCAGTTCACAGTTTCTTGGTAAACCATTTTTCCTAGCATTACCCTTTTATTTTGTTTATTTTTTTTTGGTTAAAATAAATCAGTAATTGTGGAAGAAAAAAATACTTTTCCCCGTCGTTCGCGTAGACTAGCGTTAAAACCACCTTTACCACCAGAAGTTACTTCTGGTAGGCGAAGGCGATTACGATCTGCTGAATCAAGTACAATTTGTACCTCTGGTGAAACATCATCTTTCCATAAACCAGAGTTAGCTCAAGTTGTTTCTACACATCCCAGTTTGTCTACTGTTGTCGAAACAGAGTCTTCACAGCTACCCGTGGTCACTATCCATCCAATCAGTGAGACCATACCTCCCGAACCCGACGTTGTTCAACTGGAAATTGATCTAGATCCCATTTTGCTTTAGGGGGCAGATTTTATTGGTCAAACTAGACATAATCCCCAGGACCAATGAAATAGGGTCTATCATCCCCTTATATTTCAGTTGCTATATTACCTAATTGGAGAAAATCTTGATCTCGAAGTCGAACAACCAGAAGTTGTTCCTGTATTGGTCACTCCAAAATATATTGTAGCCATTGAGTCTCCCATATCGCACAATCAACCACCTGAAATATTCTTCTAGCCAGATGATGAAGTTCTTCCACCCGCTTTGATTCCGATTGAAGAAATATCACAAGACGAGACACCTTTAACTCCAACTCATTTTATGTAGGAGCTTTACCTGTATGAGTCTTTTCTTCAATCAATTTCCCTTGCTGTTGTTGATCCTGTTTCACTTCGAGTTCCCATAGATTCTATAAGGTATACATTGGGTCATTTGACCATGGTTGAGATAACATCCCAGACTGAACCATCTATTTTAGCAATGAAAACATCTACTGGTTCTTCATCTTCGATGTTTTGTCCATTGAATTCACCCATGTCATCATCTAGAATCCTATCTAGTTCCTCCTTTATGAGTACTGAATGGATTGATCCTTTATTCACATCTATAGTGCAATATCAAGTTGATCCCATTAGTTATTCTCCTTGGTGGCCGGTGATACCACAAAAATTACCCTTGGAAATTCCAAAATTCAATGGAAACCCTGGAGAAGACCTGTCAACGCATGTTATAACTTATCATTTGTGGTGTTCATCAAACTCCTTAAATGATGACTTCGTTAGACTATGTTTTTTCTAGCACACACTCACTAGTCCAATTGCACGATGAGGATAGTTATTTTTCTGTGTCAACCTTGTTAAAAAATGAAACAGAGTCATGAGGATGGTTCTTTTTTTGTGTCAACCTCGTTAAAAATTGAAACATGTTTTGAGGATAGTTATTTTTTCTTGTGTCAACCTCGTTAAAAAATAAAACAAGTACCTATGAGGATGGTTCTTTTACTATGTCAACCTCGTTAAAAAATGAAATAGGTCATGAGCATAGTTATTTTCCTGTGTCAAGCTCGTTAAAAAATGAAACAAATCCTCTCCTAATTAAGACGAGTCTTCCATTTGATCTCATACATGAACTTTCATTCCATCCAGCTATTAGTAACCAGTAGTTTACTTAGGTGAATGAAATGAAGCTCGCGGGGCATCTTCTCTTATAGGGGTGTTACACAGCATTTTGTCACTATCCCTACAATCCCCATATCGCCCATTGGAGGGTCATTTCCATGATGAATAAGCAGTGTCATGCCTTGCAAAGACCATCATTGTGTCCCTTTACATGAGAGTAATATTCCTTCTGTTGACAATTCCCTGAGCAGAGACTCAAAAACCCTTGTTTTTGCCTTGGCGCGGGTAATAATTTATGCCCTCCCACCAAAGAGGAAGATTAACGCTGGGCCCCGCGCAAGTTGGCGCTCTGTCCCAGTTTTTCACCCACACCAAGATGTTTATGGAATGTTTTTAAAAATTAGAGGTGGAGATTCCACTCCAACCACCTCGAGGATGAGTCATTGGGAGTGGTTGGACTGATAAACCACAGAATACCTCCTTTAGGTTTATGGTTTCCACCTCTTATGGGAAATCCCTAAAGGATAGGACTCCCTCCCACCTTTGTAGGGATCCTAACCTACTCCTTTTCCTCTATAAAAGAAGCTATCTCTCTTAGAACAACTAGCTAAACTTGGAGAATTAGACATACTATAGCTGAATTACTAGACAAGATAGAATAAGAAGGAATTACGTTAAGGAAGCTTGAGTCCATGAATTCTGAGAGAGCTTGAGCTCATGCCTTCATCCCGTTTGAATTCCCTGACAAGCATCTGAGCCGTGCTTTGCCTGAACCCCATTGGAGGAGACTGCGACGTCAAAGCATTGGTTGTAACTCTTCCTTCTATTCATTAATATACATGACTACTGTTTGGTTCCACTGTTGTGTTATGATGTTTGTTTAACACAATATGTTTAGCCCTCTTTGACTGGATAATAGTTATGAATGAAATGTTGTTATCTTATATGCTATTCTTGTTTCTTGTTCTATGTGCAGGTATCCAAGCGTAATGGCGAAAGGATTGTGACTTGCCGAGGCAAGAGTGAGAGGCACCACTACTACAACAACAATGACAACGTTGGATTCCAGGTAGGTCGATCTACCATGTCCCTTGTTCATTCAATAATTAGGCAACAACACTTTAGCATGTCCCTTTGTTTCTAGACCCACTCTAGGGCTAGAGGGATTATCTCTGTCCGTAGAGAGGATTTACCTGCATAACAAATTGGCGACTCCGCTGGGGATCAGTGTGAGTTTTTCATTTCATTTTGTTGGGTAAGTTTCAATTATTGATTTAGATATCTATATTTTCTGGTTTGATTGCTTATTTTTCATCCTTTGTTCAGCTCCAGAGTGTCAAGATTGACCTCTGCTCATTAGGTTTTGGTTTTTCCTCTTTTTCCTATAGTTATCTGGCTTGGCGCGCTTTTCCTCTGAACAGTCACGCCGATTGGCGCAGGTTGCTCTTTTTGTAGTTGCACCAACCCCTGTATGGCACAGATTATAGCCTTACAGTCACACCAACCTCTGTAGGAATTGGTTTGACCTCCTTGATGAGTCTTTTGGTCAATTGTGCTTGCTTCTGGGTTATTTTTTATGCATAATTATCCCTTTGGGATTGTTTTGATTACTATCGACTTGCTTTTCTCAATCGTTTATCCATCTTCTTATCAGTGTTAGTTGAGGCCTTAGGGTTTCTAGGTGTCCTAGTGCACTGAGCCTTCTGTTCAAAAATCAAGTCGGTTTGATTGTTGTCAGTCTCATTTGTGGATTGATTGCACTTAGTTTTCTTGATTTGTTTGAGTGATTTCTTTGGTTGCAGAGTCATTTCGTTTTTTCGATTGATTCTTTGCCTTATTGCTCCAAGCATAGATTACACTGCTTTTTTTGGATCATTTTGAAAAATTTCTCTTGGTTTGAAAGATTGCGACATTAGTTTGAGTGCTTTCTTGTGTTTTTTTCGCACTTTATTGAGTCATTCAATTTTGATTCCTACGCAACACTTAAGCTAGTGATTGTTTCCATTTTTTCATGTAATTAGTGCATCATGTGATTCTTTTCATTGAAAAAAAAAAACATGTTTTTCATTATTTCTTTGCATTGAAAGTGAAATACTCTTTTTCATAACTAATATCTGATTATCAAGGAAAGAGTTTCATTTTCGATTGATTCTATTAGATGCATTAGTGGATTTCTTTTCATAGTCTCATTGTTTGCTTTTGTTTGAAATATCTCTATCCTTCTCATAACTAGCATTCATTGAATTGGAAATGATGTTCATTTTCATATAGCTTGCATTTAGGAATTTTGAGATCCAAAATCGATAGGACCTTAAAACTGAAACATAATCCAAGATCTACTTTAAAATTTATTTAATTAACCTAAGGAAGCATTGCAACCTAACGAAACATTTTAGTGGTCTAGGCTAGATATGTGTTCCGGTATCTTACAACGTAGTAGCTGTTGTTTGCCTTTTGGCTTTAGATAGCACTAGTACGGACTTGTGCTCCCCTATACCGTTGTGTATATAAAGGGAGACCCCTATAGGTTGCAATCCTTTATCCATAGGAAGTTGAGTCTGCTGCCCTATAACGGTGACACACCGAACACATCATTTGGGGAGACTACCTGCACGTATGGAAAGTCCTTGGTTATTTCTCTTTCATTTGATCGCCAAGGTGTATATGGCAGTTCATGGAAAATTGGTACACCCTCTTTCTTAGATTACCAGAGTAGACATTTCGATCTCTTCGTGACTATTTAAAAAGAGAAGAGATCATCAAGCGCTTGTCCTTTCACACTCGTTTCAACCTGAAAGTGATAGAGTCACCTTTGTCCTGTTTCTCGACTCTTAAAATATGAAACGACAGAGTTTTGTTTCAATGTATTAAAATATAAGTTGCCCACGAAATATTCCTGGTTAAAGTCATCTTCCTTAGTGTTTTGTTTAGGGTTGTTTCCAATGGCAACCTTTCTGGAGTTTACTAACCAATGAACCCCCTCCGAAGGGAATCTTGTTCCTTTTCTTGCTTTTGGGAATGTTGGTGCTCCCTATATGGAAACATTATCCCTTCCTGGGTTAACTATTGGTTTGCCTGTCTGGTTGTTCTCGACCTCTATGGTCTCGATTATTTCGCCCTCTGTACAACTATCTCCCCCACCAGAACAACATCATGTTGCTTCTAAGGTGGACCTCTCCCCTTCTTTTCCTATTTCTTCATCCTCCTGTTCTACTTCACCTAGTGAAAGTATGGATTCCAGTAACTAGGTGGCTAAGAAGAAGAAGAAGAAGAAGAAGACAAAAAAGAAGAAGTCAGATAAGCGAGAGGCTAATGCTACAACTATTTCTCCTAAGACACCTTCCATCGATATATCATCCAACCTTCCACAAAAATTAAAATTCCTTTGCATGTTGTGCAAAGGTGACCACCTTCTTCGAGACTGCCCTGGCATTCCCAAGGTACTTGAAGCGTGGTCCAACGACCATCCGTCGTTGCCTTTGGATTCTAGAAGTCATATTGGTGGCATATCTTCGACTAGCCATGATAAGACTCATAAGAAATAGGGTAAGATTACCAATCCCTGTAAGTTGTGTGAAGGGCATCATCCCATTCACCTTTGTTCATACATGGATGAATCCACGAGAGTACTGGACAAATCTACTATTTCTGCACCCTGCCTTCCAGTTGGTTACCAGAAGCTTTCTTCGAGTTCTCTGCTAGTTGATTCAACAAGAGGTCAAGAGTAATCCTTGGTCGATCTCGTTCCCTCAGAAATTCAAATTCACGAATCCATTCCTGACAAACCATTGGTCATGGAATCGGTGTATATGGTCCCACCCATGGTTCATTAGGTCTTTTCCGTCGAGAGCGGATCTCATCCCCCTCAAGTTCTTCTTGTTTCTTCAAATTCCCCAGACTTGGGGAAATATTCTCCCGTCCCTGTAGTTCACGAATTTTCTCCTCCTTCTCCTATGATGGAGGTTGAGGAGGATGCTCCTCTTGCTCCGGTAACACCAGGGGAAGACCATCTCAGTTCGATGGTACCTCCTCCAAGTAGTTTGGTCGCTTCCTTCGATTGGAGTCAATTGCAGGATACTACCTTCCTTCTTATGTGCATTTTGAGATCACGGTATAGGTCTTGGATATGATCATACCTAGCACAATTATAGATGAAGGCGCATATGTTAGTATTCTATCTGCAACTACTTGGCAAGCTTTTGGTTCTCCACCACTTGTGCCTGTTACACAAAATCTGTTGGTTTTTAACAGAGGAGCCAGTCAACCGTTAGGGATCCTTCTGAAGTTTCCTGTTACTTTGGGAGGGAAAACGTCTATATAGACGTGATGGTTTTTCCAGGCCCCTTGAATTTTAATTTACTCCTGGGGCATGACTATACTTATGTCATGGGAGCACTTGTATCTTCCCTCTTTCGTGTGATTATTTTTCCCCATGAAGGTCGGTTCATGACCATTTATTAGATTTCATTCTTTGGTCCTGATGTGACATCTAGTCCACCATCGTCCCTTCCAGGTCTTTATCCGTCAGTTTTATCTTCCCTGCCGCAGGTTAATTATGGGGCTACTTGTCCCATGCTCGCATTCATTGATAGTGCCATTGTGCATCGTGTGTTGGGGGCATTGGGTCCTAATTTTCAAGATGTTGTTCTTCCATCAGATGTGAACCTCTTCGAATCCATGACTTCTTATTAAACCTGAAAAGGTCATCAGAGCACAGTTCATTTCCTTGTGTCAAGCTCCATAAAAAATGAAACAAGATTTCATTAGGATATTTATTTTAATGTGTTAACCTCGTTAAAACAATGAAACACGTTCCTATTCAATTCAAGTCTTTGATACGATCTCATAAAATACCAGTCAATTCTTTCACTTGATCTCGTAACTAAACCTTCACTCCCTCCATCTATTTACTCAGGTGCATGGACTTAAGCTTGGGGGGCATGTACCTTGAATTGAGTCACCATGCTGGGGGCATGCAAACATTTCAAGCATAGTTTTTTTTCATTTCAAGCTTGTGTAAAAATGAAACCAGTTTCAAGCATAGTTTATCTTTGTTTCAAGCTTGTGTAAAAATGAAACTGGTTTGAAGCATAGTTTATCTTTGTTTCAAGCTTGTGTAAAAATGAAACTAATTCCAAGCAGAGTTTCCTGATTTTATCAGTCTGTTTTTCCAGATGAACCTTGGTTTTCTCAGTCCACCGCCACTATCTGCTTGGTTGATCACATGCCTTCACTTGATTTTTTTACTCATTCCTGAAGACCGCTGCAATGAGTGGTCTTGTTAGCCATCCTCTTAATATTTTTTTGTTCTGAGTAGTTCCAGAACAAGTTGCTACCCTTAATACCACTCGTTCCTCCAGGAGGAGTCAAATTTCAGCTCTTTTCTGACTCTCAAAACATGAAAAGATTACCGAGACTCTTTTTGTTTTGAACTCGTTAAATGGCTGCGAAACGATATATACTTAGTATACGTTTACCCCTTTTTCAGGCTGGGATGGATTATTTATGAAAAAGGAATACCTTAGGCTATCGCGACTAAGAGGTTATTTCAGATATTGTTTTCTACCTTTTCGGATTTGAGGGATTATTTATGAAAAGGGACAAGCTGGAGTTTTCTTTTCCTCTTCTTTTCAAACTCTCTAAACATGAAAAGACGTCGAGTTATTCCTTTGTTAGACTCGTTAAACCCTGATGACACCGGAAATTGTTGCCATGATGTTACTTCAGTTCATCCTTCTTAGGGCTCATAAAATGTATTAGGTTGAATTTGTCCGAAGGACAAATTTACATCACAAGCATATCCTATCCCCTTCAAGCTTGTTTTAAAAATAATTGGGGTACTTGCCAGTAATGGTGGGGGGAAATGGAACCAAGTTTTAGTTATGTTGGTAGTATGTCGCTCTTGAACATGGCACTTGTCTGCATTCGTGTTGAGTTGGGGACATCTCATTTTGTCATTTTTGCTTCCATGGGTTTGGGTAATCTCTTTTGACCTCTCATTTTCTCTTTGCCACATCATCATGACCTCAAATCCTTTGATGTCAAATACTACCAAATCCAGTGTCGTGCTACTGATATGTTTAAGAGAAGTTTGCCTCTGTTGTTTTCAACCTCCCTCTGATTCTCTGTTGGTCCTGTTTCACTACTATCATGTTCCTCTATCTCGTATCGATGATGTGGGAAAAATTATGGCCCACCTTCGACCAGGTCACTTCCTGTTTACTTTAGCTCATTATCCAGGAATTTGATCTAGAGACTCTATTTTGGTACCTTGGAACGTGCATGCCTTAATGGTAGGTTTTTCGCATTCAACGCAAGGTCCATATCATTGGCCTTCGATCGAGTGATTCTGCAGATGTTTGATGCCAGATCACTGTTCACATTCCGTGGATTGTACCGGGTGTACCTTGAGAGCCATTGTCGTTATTGGTGGTTTCTCTTGTGCCTGTTAACAAATTTCATCATTGGATGGTAATCAAGTGATTTTCTTGCATGTTTGACTTCAGCTCATATATTCGCATGCTTGAATTTGTACTTGTTCGGGTCGAGATGGAGCGCAAGACCTTGGATTTTGTCTGATAAAATCCAGGCTACAGATTTTGGTGGATTATCATGACTTATTGCATGACTCTTTTGACTGGATGGATGCGACCATACCTGAGTCTATTTTTTGATCCTTACTGCTGGATGGCTGCATCCATACCTCAGATCTCAGTTTTTATATATACTCTATTATGGATGGCTGCACCCATACCACATGTTCATGTATCAGAGATATCAGTTGTATTCGTAATTTCAGGTTTTCCAACAACGGTGTTTGGTTCGAACGTGTTCTCATAAAGCATTTCGCCCCTCCCTCCCTCTCGGACCTCATGCTTTAGGGGGCATCTGTTACATAACATTTTTTTACTGTCCCTACAATCCCCATCTCGCCCATTCGAGGGTCATTTATGTGAAAAATAAGCAGTGTCATTCCTTGCAAATACCATCATTGTGTCCCTTTACATGAGAGTAATATTCCTTCTGTTGACAATTCCCTGAGCAGAGAATCAAAAACCCTTGTTTTTTCCTTGGCACGGGTAATCAGTTATGCCCTCACGCCAAAGAGGAAGATTAACACTGGGCCTCACGCCAGCTGGTGCTTTGTCCCAGTTTTCCACCCACGCCAAGATGTTTATGGAATGTTTTTTAAAAATAGAGGTGGAGATTCCATTCCAACCACCTCGAGGATGATTCATTGGGAGTGGCTGAACTGATAAACCATAGACTACCTCCTTTAGGTTTATGGTTTCCACCTCTTATGGGAACTCCCTCCCAACTTTGTAGGGATCCTAACCTCCTCGTTTTCCTCTATAAAAGAAGCTATCTCTCTTAGAACAACTAGTTGAAATTGGAGAATTAGACATACTATAACTGAATTACTAGAGAATATAGAATAAGAAGGAATTATGTTGAGGAAGCTTGAGTCCATGACTTATGAGAGAGCTTGAGCCGATGCCTTCATCCTGTCCGAATTCCCTGACGAGCATCTGAGACGCACTTCGCCTGAACCCCGCTGGAGGAGACTGCGACGTCAAAGCATTGGTTGTAACTCTTCCTTCTATTCATTAATATACATGACTACTGTTTGGTTCCACTGTTGTGTTATGATTTTTTTTTATCGCAATATGTTTAGCCCTCTTTGACTGGCTAATAGTTATGAATGAAATATTGTTATCTCGTATGTTGTTTTTGTTTCTTGTTCTATGTGCAGGAATCCAATCGTAATGGCGAAAGGATTGTGACTTGCCGAGGCAAGAGCGAGAGGCCACCACTACTAAAAAAATAACGACAGCGTTGGATTCCAAGTAGGTCGATCTACCGTTTCCCTTGTTCATTCAATAATTAGGAAGCAACACTTTAGCATGTCCCTTTGTTTCTAGACCCACTCTAGGGCTAGAGGGATCGTCTCTGTCCGCAGAGAGGATTTACCTACATAAAAAGGGGGCATTCGACATGTGCTATTGCAGGGGGCATTCAAAAAATTCTTACCAATGTCACGCAATCGACTGCTAAACTTCGGGGGCAAAACTAGTGCAGAGCTCCAAAATACAAATGGTAACTATGGAATCATAAAAATGAATAGTGAAACTACTTTTAATAGTCATTTAATTATTTGCAAATTGAATTTATTGTTATGAATATAGTTTTATTATGTTTTTTATCATGAAACAGTTATTTTTAATCCATTTTATGTTGTTCTAAATAGGCCTTATAATTGATGAAAAAATTAGTCGTGCAGATTTATTTCAAGAATGATTTGACCACAAAGCATACTTTTTCTCCTTATTTTTCGAGCTTTGTTAAAAACGAAAAAGGATTTGAAGCGCACTTTATCTCTTTTTTGAGCTTCGACAACAACGAAAAAGGAACACCTGGAGTCTTCTTTCAGCTCTTTTCAGACTTCGATAATGTGAAAATATTGCTGAGCACTTGTCTTTTCAAGCTCGTAAAAGTAAATGAATCGATATCTACTCAGTATAAGTTTAACCCTTTTCTAGACTGAGATAGATTATTTACGAAAAAGGAATACCTTGGTTAAACATGACCAAAGAGGTTCTCTCAGATATTATTTTACACTTTTTCGTATCTGAGCAACAAATTTACGAAAAATTACTTATGGAGTTTTATTTTTTCCACTTTTTCAAACTCTATAAATATGAAAAAGGACCAGGCTATCACTATCGTTAATCTTATTAAAACATAAAATATCGATGAGCTTGTAAATCATGGCAAGAATCGAGTTTCAGTCATCGCTAGACTCGTTAAATTATTAAATAGCGATACTTTATTCGCCTGAAGGGTTGAATTATAGATCAAGAAAATGTTGTCCTCCTCAAGCTTGTTAAAAAATAAAGAGGTATTGGTTGACAAATGACCGGGGAAAATTTTGGAAAAGTGAGAAAAATTCTTTATGGTAGCAGGTCACTCTTAAACATGACACTTCCTTCACTCCATGTCCGTGACTGTTTGGGTTGGGTAATCATCTTGACGGTTCATTCATACCTGTGGTTCATCATACCTTCACTTCGGTTTTGGGTCAATGCTAACAACTCATCACAGTGTTGCTGATATGTTCAATAGAAGTCATATAGTGAATAAAATCATCCTTCTAGAATATTCGTAAACCTTTATTCTCACGACCGTCATCCCTGAAAATTTCTATATCAAGTCATACCCTTGTCTCTGAAATCAATAATTCCCGTTTCGCAATAAGGTGACTTTCTGTCGACAACAAATCATTATCCAGGAAGTTCACTTAGAAACATCTGATTCTAGTACTATGAGGCTTGTTACAGCATCGAAAAGATCCTTGCTTCCAGACTTTTGACCGAAATATTTTGTTTAGCGTTCGACATCAAATCATCTATTCACACCTTACGAAATGTACTGCAGTAACTTGAGGGCCATTGACATCAACGGTGGTTCTCTCGCATTTGTTAACAAATCACATCATTGGCTGGTAATATAATGATGTCTTTCCATGTTCGACGACAAATCATATATTCGCATGGCTAGAATTGTACCCGAATGATCGAGTGAACGAGATAAGAAGACCCCAGATCTAGTTTCAGCCATCCAAGCTGCGATTTCAGGATTTTTGTACACATCATCTGAATGGTGACCTTACATATAGATCGTCATCCGAACGTGGGCCTATATCTATAGGCATGTCTGCATTGGGCAACATTCCAATGTCGTCGACTTTCTTAATTATGTACATGTTATTAAATTGTTTATGTGATGACCATGGGAATGCCTACCCTCAGAAATTATGATCAAGAGGATATATCATGATGTAATTTATTTTAAGATTTATGCAGGTTGCCACTCTGCTTCATCTCCAACTCATCACAGTGTAAAGCATATCAATCAAAATATTGTTGTTATTATTTTGACTTCATGCTTTAGGGGGCAATTGTTATAGGTCAATTTGGGCATCATTCCCAATGACCCGGTGTTGTACTATACAACAACCCTCCCTTTTTCTTAAAATTTTAGAAATAAAATTCATTTAGAAATAGGGTCCCTTTCTCTTTTTATAGAAATAAAAGACTTGGAAATAAAGATTCATTGTTTTGAAAAAACTCATCTTTTGTTTACTAAACAAATTCAACATTCAAAACTTATGATCCGATCCAATATACAAGGCCTTATCATAAAAAAACAAATCAAGTTTAAAAGTCCAATCGCAATCGGAGAATCGGAGATAACCCTTAAAAGAAGTTTCATATACTTATTTCAAATCCTTCGATGCGATTAGTTCGATCGGAAATCTTCAATCGCTAAGAGTTTAAATTGTTTATTTGTATAACTTCCGATGCGATGCGGCCAGTCGCAATCGAATAATCGAGATATTCTTTAATAAACTCTTTACGGTCAATTGAAATTCCCCGATCCGACGCGCGTTATTACAATAAACGCTTTCAAAAGAAAATCAAACATTTGTTCGTTTAAATTTTATATAGTAGACCTCACCATTAGAAATCGGAAAAGTTTTCAATCGGAATCGGCCAATCGAGAAAAACGTATTGTGATGTTTATGTGCCATTTGAAAACTTTCGATGCGATTGATAAATGTCATTTATTACATGCGAAAAGTTTAGAATGGATGAATATTTTAATATTTCACAAGCGCCAAATCTCTGTTTGTACGAGGGCATTCAATAACGAATCAAATGAATATTGTTAATGATTTGGTTTTTAATACATGAGTGTGATCCAAAAGGAGCATTTACGCGGTATACGAAACAAATAAATAAAAAATCATAAGTTCATAAATCATCCCGTTTGAGTTGCTTGTTTGTCACGACTGAGAGTTTATTATCTTGCAGAGCCAAAGAACACTAAGCCCGTTCATTCACAGACAAAGGGAAGCAATAGAAAACGCAGAAATGTCGAAGAGAGCGAGAAGAAACAAGACTGCTGTTCCAGTTAAGTTTGTTGAGACTCCTACGGTTTCAAAAGAAAATCCCACAAAACTAAGATTAGTCACAGATACATCATGCCAGGGGCTTGGGAGTATGACGTGGGAAGGAGTCTACAACCTATTAGAAAGAGAAAACCCCAAGGTCACAGTGGAAAAGGCATCGGTTCCAGACGAAGATAGCTCAGATTCCGACTCTGAGATCACTGAAAAAACACTTGCAAATTCATTTTTGCATCGAATTGCAGCCAGAGCGAGCATCATGCCTTATTATGATGCAATTCGATGGGTTATTGACAGTGTGAAGATACAAGACAGAACGTTTGTTTCAGCATCTGGAGTGTCTTTTGGCTCGTTTAAAGCAGAAGACCTAAAAGCAATGTATCACCTTCCAGACCCGCAGAAGGTGTATAACAAGGAGTTTATCAAAGACTTTGCTGATAATAACAAAGTCCAATCTGACCCTATCAGAGATTGGAAGAAAAATCCAGAGAAGCACCGAAATGAAGCATCCGGTATGTATTCTGTAGATTCCCTTTTACCTCCGTATTGCTATGCCGCTACCATGATGTGTAGATTATTTGGCAATGATAATTCAGCTAGGTTTTCTATAAAAATGGTCCCATTAATCCTAGCCGCTGTCAATTCCGACATCATGGATTGGGCTGTTATTCTTTCTGATAGAATGGCCAATAGGATACTTGAGTACAGACAAGAAAAAACCGCTGGAAATTCCACTCCCTTTTTCTTTTGTGCCTATATTCTTGATGCTCTTTGTTTTAATTCCGAGTTTCCCTTATTTGGATGGAAATGGACTCCCAAAGACCCTACCCCAATTCATATTTATCATAAACTACTTTGGAAGGTTCATTTCCAAGATAATGTATATAGAATCTGCCATGGTTTCCTCATCCCTGTTTTCAAAACCATTTTTAATCGCTTTCCTCCTAGATTCTCTGATAAAGCTAAGTCCGACTTATTTGCAATAGGAGATTGGTTTGGGGAGGAGAAATTTACATACATCAGGGTTTTTGGTAGTATTGTGGAACCACATGTTCTTCCTCTTATTGTTCCAGACAAACTTCTTGCTCAAGAAATTTCCTATCAATTAACAGTTGAAGGGATATCCAAGTCTTTAAATAACAGTAAGAAGAGAATGTGGCCTCAATTCCCATTCAATTGTGGTCAGTTTACTTTAAATGACTTCAAGCATGCTGAAAAAGAAGTCGCCAAGATAAAAGGTTGTAAATTTGCAACCATTCCTGGAAGACAATATGATCCGCGATAGATAGCCTTTAATGTTACTGCTTCAGTTTCAATTGCTCGATTTGAGCATGAGCCAGATCCGTTTGATGATTTGTTTGTTTCTTTGGATAATTTTCCTCAAATTTATGACTTAGCCAAGTCTAAATTTCAAAAGGAGGAAATGAATAAATTTTTGTTATTCAGAAGCCAGAGATTGTTAAGAGTTCCTCTGGACCAATTAAGAATTCCAACACAAGGGTCAGAGACAGAAGGTACATCTAGCAAAATGCCAGTGGAAACATCTACTGGCAAAGTCATTACACAATCGGCTGTTAACCAGCCAACTGTACATACTCAAAAGGTGGTCGCTATTGGCAAGCCTGATGCCCAAAAGGGAAATACTGATGATAAATCCGATCAAAATACTGGTCAGCAGTCTACTACTCAAACAACAGAAAAATGCACAAGTACCGATGATGATGTGCATAATAAAAAAGGTGGATCGGATGGCAAAAGCACTGAGCAGAACATAGATACAGAAAAAGGAAAAGAAACAACTAAGGAGATTATAGTTTCTGCTGATCTTAATGTTTCTTCTCAGTTATTGAAACAATATGATCAATTCGCTCAATAGCTGGGATTTCAAGATAAATATAAAGAACAAATAGAGCAGGATGTTGAAATCATTCCTGAACATCCGACAGGGCAGATTGTATTGAAGGTCGAGGAGATCCCTCCTTTAGATGTATTTTACAGCCCCAAACATAAGGCTGTTGTTAGAAGACAAAGAAAAAGAAGAAAGACAGAACAAGACATGTTTTCTACTCCATCAGAGGAGTTTATGAATATTGTTTACAAAAACAATGAGGTGAATCCATCTGAAGACCTCACAAAATTATCCCAGTATGCAGGAGCTTATAGTGCTGCGACAGTTGATAAAGCTGTAGAAGTTTCTCAGATGATAACTCAGAAAGATCTCCACATAGCTTCACTTGAAGAGCAAGCTAAGGAAAGTCAGCAACAGATTACCCAATTACAACAACAACTACAAAATCAGACACTCAGGTCCAAAGAATTGGAAAAACAGCTTGCTGAAGAAAAGAAGAAAGTTGATGAACAACTCTTAGGCAAACAACAACAACTAAATGAAGAAATTTCTAAGTTACAAAGTCTGTTACAAAATGAGAAAAATTCAAAAATGATTCAAGAAAAGGAATTTCAAGCAACTTTGGATAAGTTTAAAGATTTCCCGAAGTTAAGTGAATTCAAAACAGAAGCCCTTGAGGCTAATAAACTATTGTCTCAGTAATTGAATGAATTTTGTGCAAAGCTGTCACAGGCAGAACCTTTTTGTGATATTACTTCATCTTTGATCCAAAATGTTATTACTCTCAGACAAGAAATAGATGATGCTGATGAAAAGATTTCCGAATTTCTCAATTGGCAAGACACAGAAAAAGGAAAAGAAGCCAATCTTCCTAGAATAGAGGAAAGACACAAAGAAGTCTTGTTCACAGAATGGGAACATCAAATAATGAAAGCTGAGAGAGCAATATCAAGGGCCAGGAGTATGATGAATAATATCACGCAATTCATAAATGACAGCTTATACTCAATCAATCTCATTTCAGACTGCGTTCCTGGCAGTTTGCCTAAAGTAAAAGAAACCGAAAACAGATGGAGAGAAGAAATGGAGAAGAAAAGTCAACAAATCAACAAACTTCAAACAATATCCTGGGACAGTATGTGGACTCATTTAATCAAACCAAACAATCAAAAAATGGCTATCAAATTCCTTTCAAATGCCGTTGATTGTTTAATTCCAGAATTTTCCGATGCCACCTATGCTAGACAGCTGCATTCCGAGATGAGTCATCCACCGAGACTCCAAGATATGTTGAAGATTTGCAACTTGGCTTCATCAAGCGAGAGAGAGAAACAATGAATCAGTTTCATTCAAGATAGCCTTTCAGTTTTTAATTTGATAGATTGTAGTAGTAGTAGTAGGATTTTGTTATGTAATTTCTTATTTAAATCCCTCTCATGCATTTAGAGAGGGATCTGAAGTTGTAATATTTTTTGGACTTGGAGCTAACATTTCTGTACTCCATTCCTTATTATATTTTATGAAGGATCACATCTAGTGATTTTTGTGCTGAAATTATCTTTGAAGTGTTGCATTTCTGTACCTTTGGATTTAATTTTACATTGGAGTTACTAGATCAGAGTATCACATTTCATTTGACAGTCTTCAAGATGAATGAGGTATTTCTATCTGTTCACTGTTGATTTTCTCTGTTATATGGTATTCGTTTGAAGAATTTGCTATCATTTATATATTTGGTCCTCGTAACGTTTTCTTTTATATATCATTTCTGAGTATAATTGAAATGTTATCTTTTATAAGCATATATAAATGGTATACAATGATGAATGAAATATGCTAATATAACTCTGTTTAATTTCTTAAACAGAGTTATCTTTATTTGTTTCTGCATATTTCAATTTGATTAATAATACGTTTTCATGGTTATTATTAGATTGAAACAATCTTAAGTTGTATTCACATATAATTACCCGGGTTAGTATTAGAATTTCTTTATCAGTATTTAGCTTAGATTAGATAGTTTTATTTCTGTTAATTTAGTCTCATTTCCACCCATCCAATCCAATCCACTCAGTTATAAGGAAACTGGTCCTTTAAATCCAGTCGGAGCCACCATCCCAAACGGAAAAGGAGCTGTCTTAAGGTCCCGACTGGGTGGTTTTCCCCAATGTTTGAAGCAGAGATTTTCTAGGCTTCAACATTTTTGGCGCTAGAAGGAGGGCCAACTATGAATGGCGAGTAAATCAAAACCTACAGACCATTCTCAGAGTAAATTACCCTCCACCTCACCTCAGACCTCCCGTTTGCATTCTGAATCACCAGTGTCCAAACGAGAAGAAGAGGGATCAACTATCACTGCTCAATCACACCATACTTCAGAACGTTTAAGTCCGGAGTCCCCTGAAGTTCAGTCTATCATCCATAAACTTCAAGGCTTCTCCATATCACCTCAGAGATCTGAAGTATCTCAAGGCAGTCAGACTTCGCAATTCCACCTACCTCATCATCTCACCAGACTTCAAAGCGAAAAACTTGGCATTGAACTAGCTGAGTTACCTTTACCCCGAAGGAAAAGGGCAAAAAAGAACACTGAAGGTTCTGATAGTGAGACCTTTTCTCCATCATCTTCCATCTCATCATCTCCAGTGCGAAGTCAAACACCCACTTCCCCATTACATATTATTGTTCACCAGGGGTCACCACCTTCAACATCACAACCTCTTCAGTCTTTATTACTACCTCCTCCCCAATCACCTCAAACATCATCTATTCCAACAACTTCTATTCAAACACCGCCACTTACTACTCCTCCAATAGTCGTTCCGATAATGGCTAGACCATGGGCTACTCCAGGAGCAGTCAACATGGCTGCACCTTTACATGATTTACCAGACAATCCTGGAAAATGGCTTCCGAAATTTAGTCTAGATCTTAACATCCAAGCTGAAGAACATATTAATAACTTTATGTTGGTTGTTAATTTAAATGGAGTCACACATGAAGATGTTGTAGTCAGACTGTTTCCTTACACTCTTCAAGGAGCGGCAGGATCATGGTACTTCTCATTACCTTCGGGATCCATAACAAGTTGGGACATTTTTGCAGATCATTTCTTAACCAAATTTGGAGATGATCGATCAGTAGCTACTTTACTCAATGACCTCTCAAATTTGAAAATAGAGCCCAAAGAACCCATTAAAGATTTCAACGCTAGATTCAACAAACTTTTGAAAAAAATTCACACAGATTCACGGCCTAGTGAACAGGTTAGAATAGAATGGTACATAACTTCCTTACCCTCAAACATAGCTATTTTCGTAGACAGAGCTGCAAAGCCTACATTAGCTGAAAGTATGAAAGAAGCTATTGCAGTGGAAAAACGAATTACTTCTCTGGAAAAGAAAAACGCTCTTGAGGAAAGAAAATCGAAGAAAGTCAGCTTCAAAGATGATTCAAAGAAAAAGGCCAAAGATCCATATGACATGGAAGGTTTACAAAAATTTCTTAAAACCATGTCGAATGAAATGGTCGAAATTAAAAAACAAGTAGCTGAAACTTCTACCAAAAAACCATTCCGAAATTTTAGAAGAAACCAAGTTGAATCTAAACCTCCTAATGCAATCTCTAATGCAGAATCAGAGGAAGAAGAAGAAGAAGAAGACACATCTTTAATATCAGATGAAGAAGATGAGAATGAAGAAATCGTTGAATTACATGGAATGTGGGATTTTATTCTCCCTAATTCTGACGGTGAGGTAGAGCAAGAAGCTATGCCTGTAAGTACTAGGAGTAAATCTACAGCAGAGCCTATACAAACAGCTCCAAAAAAGAAAAACACAACTCCAAGTATCAAAGACAAATCCCCTGCAAGGAAAACTTCTCCATTACCTACTCAGAATCAACCATCTTCTTTTAATCCTCCCACATCCACAACAAAGACTTTAGTAGTGTCAGATCCTATGGAATACAACATTGTCGAGGACATGAAAAAGATCAAAGCTAACATTTCCTTACATGAACTCAGCAAATTGAAACACCAGCAGAAGTTGTTATTGAAAGAATTAAATGCTACACCAATTGCTCCTTTACCAAGCAGTGTAGTTGCAAAAGCAGCAAGAGGAACTGGTAAGTCACCAGATAAGGTGGATGCTACTGATACTGTACTCATTGGGGAAAAGTCAAATTCTCAAACTCCTCCTTTTCTTTTGACTTATGAGATGTACAATAAAAATCTGCACAATTGTTTGATTGATTCTGGAGCTTCCTCCAATATAATGCCTACTTTTGTGTGTGCCAAATTGAATATCGAACCACAGAAATCAGCAGTACATATTGTTCAATTAGATCGATCCAAAGTTCAAGTTGTAGGGGAAATCAATTCAGTAACTATCAGATTAGCTTCCGATCCTAGAATTGTCCAAAGAATTGATATTTTGATTGCTGATATTCCTGAATTCTATGGATTAGTTTTAAGTAGGGACTGGTCTGCGAAACTCAATGGTTATATCTCGACTGATTATTCGCATATGTGGCTGCCCTACAAAGGGAAACCAAATCAAATTAAAATTGAACGAGAAAAACATATGAGACATACTGTTACTGAGTTTGAACAACCTAATGAACCTGTGGCATTCAACAACAATATTCTTGGAGGTTATTCTGCTGAATCATTTCTTGGAAACTTCAAAGCACCCCAATCACCTTTTTCTGTAAATACTTTTGTTTCTCAAGTAGAAAATTTTTCACAATCCGATTCTTCCAGAATTGTAAATACTTCTGATGTAATTGTAGATAAGTCAATAGATAAATCTTTGTTTTGGTCATTATATTTTGATGGATCAAAGTCTAGTGATGGAGTTGGAGCAGGATGCATTTTAATCGATCCAGATGGAGAGAAAACCATGCTGTCATGTAGGCTAGAATTTGAGTGTACTAACAATACTGCAGAATATGAAGCCTTGGTTCAAGGACTTTATAAATCTATAGGGTTAGATGTTAAATACTTGAAAGTCTTTGGTGATTCCGAAATTGTCATAAAACAAGTTAGGAACACTATTCATTGCCTTTCAGGACATCTTAAACACTATCAAACCCTAGTACAAGATCTCACCACTCATTTTTTAGCATTTAATATTTCTCCTATTCCTAGGAATCAAAATACATCGGCTGACTTGTTAGCTAATGTTGCATCTAAAATCCTACCTGCTGAAGACTGCAGTCCTGATAGGTTTTCTGTAGAATTAATTTTTCGTCCATCTGTCCCAGACAATGTCACAAATTGGAGAGTTTTCTATCATGATCAAGATATTTTAAATTTCATGACTTTAGAGAAATCATATGATGATCAAATTATTGATGAAGAAGATCATGATTTACAAATTGCTTCAAAAAGTAATGAAAATCCCATTCCGAAATCTGTTGTTAAATTGGAGGACTTATATGATATTAAAGACAGATTCAAGAAAGTCACTAATACCAAGCTTCAAAGTTCTACTTTGAAGTTTGAATTAGTGAATCTTGGTTCTGATTCCAAACCTCAAAATGTTAATTTAGGACTTAATTTAACATCAGAAGAAAGGAATGCTTTCATTAAACTCTTGAACAAATATAAAAATGTTTTCTCTTGGAATTATGATGATTTAAAAACGTATGACACTTCAATTATTCAACACACAATTCCAATGCTTCCTGATATTAAACCCGTTCAACAAAAACTAAGGAAAGTTCATCCAAATCTTGAAGGTCAAATCAAATCAGAACTTAATAAACTTTTAAAAGCCAAAATCATTTTTCCTGTCAGACACTCCAATTGGGTTTCCAATATGGTACCTGTAAGGAAGAAAAATGGTGATATAAGAATTTGTATTGATTTCAGAAATTTAAACAAGGCATGTTTAAAAGACAATTTCCCATTACCAACTATGGAACAGATTCTTCAAAAAGTAGCTGGTTCTGAACTTATGTCCTTTCTTGATGGATTTTCAGGCTATAATCAAGTCTTAGTTCATCCAGATGACAGATTGAAAACAACTTTCAGAACAAAATGGGGAACTTATGCTTATCAAAAAATGCCTTTTGGTCTAATAAATGCAGGAGCAACTTTCCAAAGAGCCATGGACATAGCATTTAAAGGTCTGATCAATAAATCAGTTGTTGTTTACCTTGATGACATAACAGTATTCTCAAAAAAGAGAACCAATCATCTACATGATCTAAAGAAAATATTTGAAATATGTAGAAGATTTGGTATTTCCTTAAATCCAAAGAAATCTTTCTTTGCTTTGGATGAAGGAAAAATTTTAGGATTTGTTGTGTCAAAAAATGGTATATACATTGATCCAGATAGAGTAAAAGAGATCTCTGATATTTCTTTACCTCATAACAAAAAATCCATGCAATCATTTCTTGGACAGATCAATTTTGTTAAAAGATTCATTCCTGATTTTTCTTTAATTGTTTTACCTATGCAAAATATGATCAAGAAGAATTCAGTATTTAAATGGGGGCATAAAGAGAAAGAAGCCTTTGAGTTAATCAAATAGGCAATCATTAATGCACCAACATTAAGTACTCCGGATTTTTCTAAAGATTTTATTTTGTATACTTTAGCCACAGAGACATCTTATGCAGCTGTTTTAACACAACTCAATGATCAGAAAATTGAAGCACCAATTTCTTTCTTTAGTTCAAATCTGCAAGGAGCTGAACTGAATTATTCCAAAGTTGAAAAACAAGCCTTTGCTGTGTTCAAATCAATCAAGCATTTCAGACCTTTTCTCTTAAAAACTCATACAAAAATCATTGTCCCATTCTCTGCAGTGAGACAATTATTAATTCAGAGAGAAGTAGGAGAAAAACAAGCTAACTGGGTAACAGCTTTACAAGAATACGATGTTGATATTAAACCAGCTAAGATTGTTAGAGGACAAGGTTTTTGCAGATTATTAGCAGGAGCCCATAACATACCAGAAAATGAAGATTCAAATCAAGATATTCAAGTAAATCAGATAAGTATTACGGATTCTGAATCTCAGTATGCTGATCTCATCTATTTCTTGAAAAATGGGTATGCTCCTTCTGATCTCAACTATAAGAAAAAACGTGCTTTAAGATTAAAAGCTATTAAATATGAGA
This sequence comes from Pinus albicaulis, assembly GCA_034641835.2. NCBI lineage: Eukaryota > Viridiplantae > Streptophyta > Pinopsida > Pinales > Pinaceae > Pinus > Pinus albicaulis. The sequence continues at coordinate 597,281,522 of CM076577.1, forward strand.
TCATTGATAATGTGCTATTTAGGAAAAATTATGATTCAATTTTATTAAGATGTCTTGAAAAGACTGAAGCTGAAAAGGTTTTGCAGGAGTTGCATGATGGACCAGCAGGAGGTCATTTTGGAGGTGATACCACAACTCACAAAATAATTCGTGCTGGCTATTATTGGCCTACTCTTTTTAAAGATACACATGACTATGTAAGAAAGTGCAGAATCTGTCAAACTGCAAGTGGAAGACAAAGGAAACCAGCTTTTCCTTTGCAACCAGTAAGTATTGAGCAACCATTTGAACAATGGGGGCTTGACATTATTGGTGAGATAGTACCTCATTCTTCCAAGCAGCACAAGTACATTCTTACCGCAACCGATTACTTTACAAAATGGGTAGAGGCAATCCCTTTGAAGGTAGCCAATTCTGATGCAATTATTGATTTCATAGATCAATTTATCATAACCAGGTTTGGAGTACCTCAAGCTCTTGTCTTTGATAATGCATCTTATTTTTCTGGAAACAGTTTAATAGAATTTGCCGTTAAAAGAGGTTTTAAACTCAAATATTCAGCAAATTATTACCCACAAGGTAATGGTTTGGCTGAATCCACCAACAAAAATCTCATCAAAATTATTAAAAGGAATATTGATCAAAATCAAAAGAATTGGCATAAATCTTTAATCTTTGCATTATGGGCTGATCGTATTACTGAGAAAGCTTCAATAGGAACTTCACCTTTTAATTTAGTTTATGGAAAAGAAGTTGTGATACCATCAAATTTAACTCTTCCATCATTAGCCCTAGTACAATTTATTGAAGAAAATCCTTCTTCATCCATTCAATTGAGATATGATCAAATCCTTAAATTAGAAGAAGAAAGAGATAAAGCTAAAATTGTTCATGAAAAACATCAGCAGCTTGTAAAATCTTCTTTTGATGCAAGTTCTACCGGCTCAAAAATTTTGTCAATTGGTGATGATCTTGTTCTAAAATGGGATAAGGCACATGAAGAAAAAGGTAAGCATACCAAATTTCAGAAAATGTGGCTTGGACCATTTCAGATCATTGAAAAGATAGGCTCAAATACATTCATGCCCCTAAAGTTTTGTTACTTGCCAATATCTAGAAAAGGTCATGATTATTTGTATGTAGTTGTGGATAGGTTCAGTAAGATGTGTATTTTGACACCATGTACTAACAGTCACAACAACAAACTCATAAAGTTATTCTTTAAAATGTGTCTATTTGGGTTACGCACCTCTATTGTATCTGATTGAGATTCTCTATTTTTTGGGAAATTTGGTCAAGTTAATGGGAACTCATGGACACAAAGTTAAAGAAGAGAAAATAATTTCATCCGAAAACAGATGATGAGATAGAAGTGGTAAACATGACAGTGGTACAGTTGCTTCGAGGTTATTGCAGCAAGCATCCTAAGCTTTGGGATGAGCATTTGTGTTATGTACAACATGCTGAAAACCATGTGAAACATTCTTCTACTCAAAGATCACCATTTGAGACTTGTTTTGGTTTTGTACCAAAGTCTCCCTTGGATTTTGTCTTTGGTAAAGACATAGCAGTTGATGGACACGAAGTTGTGGACAAAGAAACTAAGTTCATTGAACAGATCCAGGAAATTCACCAGGCAATATAGGAACAGTTGAAAAAGAAACAAGAAAAGTATAAATCGAGGCACAACAAGCATTGAGTTGAGCATAGCTTTCAAGTTGGTGATCAAGTTTGGTTGTACATCAGAAAAGGAAGACTTCAAGGGGAAGGTAAAAATTTGAAACCAGTTAGATATGGTCCTTTCAAAATTCTTGACAAAATTGGTGAGAATGATTTCTGCCTAGATCTACCAACTTATATGCATATCTATTCCATCATAAATTTTGAAAACTTGCAAATGTATGAGCCTTCAAAGATTGAAGATCCAGAAGAGAAAATTCAGGTACCTTCGATCGAATATTTTTCACCAGAGTATCTCAACGAGTTGTAGGAGGACACAATTCTCGACAGGAGGATAAGGACTTTGCGATGAGGATAAGTTGAGAATATTCGAGTTGGGCTTAAAGGTACAAATACAAATAAATCACGATGGATAGAAATTGGAAAAGTGAAGGAAACATATCCTCACTTACTCGATTGCTAAAACCAACTTTTGGTGGTCCAAAAGCTTCCAGTGGGGAGGAGTGATCCAAAATGGATTCAGTTCTGCCTCCAGATAAAATTCTTCAAATGTAGATGGAAATAGGATCAAGTTGAAGTTCTATTCAATAGGATTCCAACGGTGTAAACGTTGCGTAAAACCGAGTTCGTATGAAGAAGATGTGGTTAGTCAAAGTTTATGACAAATTAAGGCAAAATGACAAAAAGTCAAAGTCAAAGTCAACGGTAAAGTCAACAGTCAGGATGATGTCAGTAGGACACCTGTCATCTTGAGAACACGCCACATGTCCAGGGCGATGTCAGAAGGATCAATGATGTGTCAGAGGTTGATTGGATAGAATGGACCAATCTGGGGCTGACATGTGGCAGCCCAGATTTTTGCCCAATTTGGCCTTATTTCCAAAATTTTTGGGATCAGGGAAGATCGAACCATGGGCGAATCTGGGGCTGACACATCGCAGCCTAGATTTTTTCCCAATTTGGCCTTATTTCCAAAAATTTGGGGATCTAGGAGGATCGAACCCCAGACCTCCCGGAATGCTAAGATTTTGTCGGATTGCGCTGACCAGTTGAGCTACATTGTCGCTTGGTATTCAATGTAGATACATTGTATTTGTTTTAAATTAAGATTGTGATCGGAAAAAGGACCGGACGGTCGGGATCAACCCCACAACCGATGAACCCTTAAATATTATCATAACCGCGCATTTAAATGTTTCCAAACCGCCAGAATCTTTAACATTTATCACCACACATATATATTACAATATAGATGTATTACCATATATATCAACAAATGGATGGAGTTAACGCAGAAGTGTCGAGCAGGGGTTTTGACCCACCAACCTTCCCAAAAGATATATAACACAACGTCTTCGCATAAGTCTACCAGCCGGTACGCCAAAGTGGTGGTGCTTGTAACCAAGCCACCCGAAACCTCATTTATACAGTTTGCAGAGCTGAACCCACCCAAAACCAGTAAGCGTGCAGTCTGAGGTGGTATTTCTGCAGAGAAGGTGTTTTTTGTGTAGGAAAGGTGGTTTTTTGCAGGTAGAGGTGGTTTTGGATTTCTCCAGGGGTCTGGAGGTCACAATGGCAAAACATAGGCAAGTTTATACTCATTTTAACTGAAATTTCGATCCGGTCATAATAGTGAGGTCAATTTTCTCTTTTGAGCTTCTATTTTTTAGCTCATACATGTAAAATCATTTTGAAGATAAAATAAAGCGGTCAGCATTGGAAGCTAAGGACTCGAAGACGTAGCCAAGAAGTCTGGTGAACTCCGTTATTAAATCCTTGCTTTGTTAATGTGTTTGACTGTGTTTTCATTTTCTTATGTCATTTATGTTATTCACAATCTTATCGATCTATTGCACTAAGTAACATAAGCTGCTCACATAGACATCAATAATACCTTTTCAATAAATCAGATCATAGGGTTTCCCTTTGATGCTTGATAATAAAAAGGCCCTCGAGCCTCATTGTAATAAATTTTAGAGTCATGTGTCCACCACATCTGTTCTCAGAGATAAGCTACCATTTCCTGAGATGGTTTATTTCCATTATGTATGTAAGCATATTACAATTATTTAATATTAATAAAATGAGAATTAATCTATGCTGAATTTATGTGTTTATGTTTATATATCTATTCTGTTGTGTTCCTGCATAACTCTGGATCATATCAGAGCCTGGACTCAGGTTTGATTCCCCCAAGTTACATCTTAGGGGGGTGTTGGAGAAATCACCATATTGGTTTTTCCTTGTTTTTCATTTTTCTCTTTGTTTATTTTGTGGTTTGATTTTTTGGGTATGGGAGAGGAAAAAATATCATGGAGAAGAGTTGAATAAAACCCAACTTGAAGTTCAAGACTCAGATTAAATTCTATGCATGCGATAAACCACAATAGATGGAAGATGCAGATAATGGATCAACCAAGGGGCTTGGTTGGGTTCACATGAACTGACTAGATGCCATAATGCCATAGTTGTAAAAATGGCATAAGAAGGAAGTTCCCTTAAATAAAATTTTGCTTGGCTGATACACATTTTATATTTTATGAATATGTGAAAAATGAGAAACTAAGATAAGGTAAAATGATGCAATTCCATTTGAAATGGAATTTGTTGAGAACCATCATAGTAGTAAGATAAGTTATTTAATTTTTAAAATATCATGACCGTGCAAATGGTATGTAAATAAAAACTAGTACTTACTATGTTTGGGATATTACAGTGAAGTTATTTAATGAATTCCATGTCATGTGGAATGCCCATTAGTTTAATTTCAAAAGTGATCTATTGTTGTTAAATACCATAGTAAGTGTGCATACAATATGCTTGGGATTATGAGAATGGTCATGTAAACATTTGAAAATGAGAGAGGCTGAAAAATTTATTTATAAATATATGTGTACACACAAAATGGAATATGTGAATTATGATACATTTGTGTCAAAATGAATATGCACATGTTTGGGTGCATGGTAGGAGAAAATATTGAATACGTAAATTGGATACTTAAGGACAATTCATTTATTAACAATTGAATTGATATAGTTTTGGCTAATATATGAAGTTGAGATGATTTTAGGAATTTTTGAGTATTGCAACAACTAATATGCTAAAATCCAACTAGACCCCTTCAAAAGGCTTCAGTTGAAAGTGTTGGTAATGGTAACCAAGTAAGTAAGGAAAGTAGTAATCCAAGGTAAAAAGGTAAAGGAAAGGAACCGAGTAAGATTTACTTTAAACCAAAATTGATATCTTTTGTTTCAAAATTAATGCATGTATTACATGGATGGAAAGAAGGGGTATGGTTAAGGCAGGGATCCTTTTGTACAAAATATTTCAATGAATTTTGCAATGCATGCAAAACCCAAGTGGAAACTAATTACTCATGGATTTAAATATATGCAGCTCCCATTTATGGCTCTTTGGGATGATGAAATAAATGTTTGATTGCATTATGAGATGCTTAAAATAAATGTGATGCACACATATGATGATATATTAGTGTCCTTTTGATCTAGTTAAAATTAGATGGAATGATAGAATTGTTATATATGCAAAATTATGAGATCGCTTCAAGATGATGTGAATCCTTAATATGAGAATAATGTATGTATGAATATTTACAACTATTTGGATGACTGAAAGATCAAATTGTAGGTGGAATGTTGGATTGTGTGTGAGATAATCTCCATCATGACATAATAACACCACTTGCAAGGAAACCCAACAATAGGACTAAAAGTTTCATTCCTATGGGATCAATCTTCTAAATGAAGAAAAGTTTGGCAATTAAAATTTCTAATTTGAAATTTTTGTTGGGTGTGGAGGTTAATTATCTTCCTAATTCAGAGGTATTTTTTTAGCCGCATTTGGATCCCTGTCTGCAAGAGGGGGATGTGTGTGTGTGTGTGTTGGGGGGTGGGGGGTGGAGGGGGATTCCCTCCACTAGGAGCGACACGAGGGGGAAGAAAATGATTCTACGAAGCCCCCCCTTGGTGGGGTTATGGCTAATAAAATAAATAAAATTTTCCTTGTAAAATATTGTAATTTCGTAGTCCATTTGGGCCATTCATTAGGCGAAATATCTGATGGTAGAAGTTATGTTAGTTTAGGGTTTTTTTCACTAGAAGGAAATGATCGGTTTATATGAGGGAATTTTAATGCAAATGTGTATTATTATTCTGTGTGAGAAAAAAGAGAGGAGACTATGTGAGAGTGAAGAGGAAATTACAAAAAATTTGACGTAGGTTGTATCTCTTCATTTTCATATATAATATAAAAGGAAGGACTAACTATTTGTCCATGGACGTAGCCAAAATTTAGTGAACCGCGTATATTTGTGTCTCTCTTCTTTTATGCATTTCTATGTTTGCACTTACAAAATATTTCATGTGTTCCATTTTTAGGTCAATTAATTTATAACAACTAGTATCAAAGTCGAAGATATATTTGGCTAATATACTCGTAGGAAAGAAGGGTTTCTAGTTCGAGTGGGAGCAATGGTGAAACATAGTAGTTTTAGGGTTGATAAATTTAATGACCAAAAATACCAACTATGGAAGATGCAAATGAAGGATTATTTTTAGCAAACAAATATTTTCCCACCATTTAGTGGAAAAGAAAATAAGCGGACAAGTATGAGAAATGAATAATGGGATATTATTGAAAGAAAGGCACTAGGGATAATACAACTGTTCCTAGCAACATCAGTGGCCTTCAACATTTCAAATGAAATGACAACCTAGGGTCTAATGAAAGCATTCCAACCTATATGAAAAATGCTCAACCTAAAACAAGGTATTTCTTATGAAATGTTTATTTAATATGAATATGTCAAAAGGAAAATCTATTGTTGATCATTTAAATGAATTTAACATCGTTACCAGTCAGTTAAGTTTTTTAGGGGTAAATGTTGATGATGAAGTTAGGGATCTGTTTTTTCTGTGCTCATTTCGAGAAAGTTGGAATGAATTAGTCATGGCCTTTATTAAATCTATCTCTAGATCTAGTGCTTTAAAGTTTGATCATGTTATTGGTGATATCCTTAGTGAGGAAATGCTACGGAAGAGCTCATGTGAGACCAAAAGTAATGTTTTGATTGTAGAGACTAGGCGAAGAAAACTAGACAGGGGAAAGAGCTTGGGACACCAAAGTAAGTCAAGGAAATTTAGATCCAAATCTAGACCGGGGATAGTGTGCTAGAAATATAAGAAGAAAAGACACCTGAAGAAAGACTGTAAATATTGAAAGGGAAAATAAGGAGATGGACATCAAGAGACAAATTAGGAAGCGAATGTGACAAGTGATGTGTTGCAAAATGCTATGATTCTTTCATTAGAAATTATTATTGATGCCTATGTGGTAGTTTTAGGGGCTTAATTCCAAGCCACACCCGATAGGAAACATTTTCATGACTATGTTTAAGGATATTTTGGACAGGTTCATTTGGGTGATGATAAACCTTGTAAAATTATTGGAATGGGTAAGGTATTTAGAAAACAAAAAAAATGGAAACAAATGGATTTTAAAGGAGGTAAGGCATGTTCCATATTTAAATAAAAATATAATTTCAATAGGGAAGTTAGGAGGTGAGGACCGTGTAACTACATTTACATACAAAACACGAAAGGTCACTAAAGGAGCCCTGGCAATAGAAAAAGGAGAAAATGTTGGTACATTGTATTTATGCAATGGTATTTCTATTTTTTCTGATGCTTTAACCTCCACTGGAGTAGATACCACTATGGCATGCAGTGAGAAGGGAATGCAGATTCTTCACTCAAGAAATTTGTTGCCAGGTTTGAAGCACGTTGATTTGGATTTCTATGAGAATTATGTTTATGGAAAACAAAATAGAGCCATATTTATTAGAGTAGGGAAGGAAAAGAAGAGCAAAAAATTAGAGCTTGTGAATACTGATGTATGGGGACCTTATCAAGTATTATATCTTTGTGGATATCACTATTATGTTACTTTTATTGATGATGCAACTAGGAAAACCTGGGTTTATTGTATTTGAAATAAATATGATGTCCTTGATACTTTTAAGAATTGGAAATATTTGTTTGAGAATGAGCAAGAAAGAATTTGAAGTGTCTAAGATAATATAATGGAGGTGAATACTATGATAAGGAGTTTTATAATTATTGTTCATATCATGGAATTCATAGAGAAGACACTTCCAAGAACACCAAAAGAGAATGGTGTGTAAGAAAGGATGAATAGGACAAGCATAGAGAATTCAAGGTGTATGAGATTGCATGTAGGATTTACCTTACAATTTTGGGTAGATGTTGTAGATACTGTTGTTTATATAATAAACAGAGGGCCTTCAATTTCCTTGTATGGTGGTATTCTAGAGGAGGCATGGATAGGTAAAAAGGTAAACTACTCATTTCTAAATACTTTCGGTTGTGAAGAATTTGTCCACATTAATAAAGAAAACAAAACAAATCTTGAGGCAAAATTAAAGAAGTGCACCTTCATTGGATATGGTGTTAATGATTTTTATTATCACTTATATGATTATGAAAACCATAAAATCATTAGGAGTAGAGATATGTTACTCAATGAATGGGTATTTTACAAACATCAGTTGCAAGGAAAGAAACATTAAAATGAAAACACATAATACACAATTTTTGATGAGATCATTGAAAAATTAAAGACAAAGTTGTCAGGAAATGACAATGATCAACAACAAAAACAACAACAAGGGGCACCTCAAACTCTTGCTAGTGTTGTCAGAAGATATATTGGGATAAGTGGACCTCCTGAAAGCTATTCTCCTTCATTATATTATGTATTGTTGACTAATTCTAGTGAACTAGAATGATCTGAAGAAGAAAATCAGGTAGAAACCGTGAAGAAGTGGGAGCATGCCATGAGAGAAGAGATGGACTACTTGGTACATAACTAGACTTGGGACTTAGTCAAGTTTCCTACAGGTAAAAAAGCATTGTAGAATAAATGGTTTATATTTTGAAGGAAGAAGTTGGAGGAAAACAAAGGTATATGGATATAAATTTTGTGAAGGGGTTTGCACAAAATAACAATATAGACTTTGATGAAATATTTTCTCCTGTTGATAAAATGAATTCAATCATAACTATTTTAAGTCTAGTGGTAGCAAAAGATTTACATCTTGAATAGTTAGATGTAAATGCAACATTTCTCCATAGGTATTTGGAGGAAGTTATTTATATGCAGCAATGAAAAGGGTATGAGGTCAAAGGGAAGGAAAAATTAGTTTATAAGTTGAAGAAGAGCATGTATGTGTTAAAAAAATATCCAAGGTAATGGTATCTAAAATTTGACAGGTTTATGTCGGAACAAGATTATACTAGATGTCACTCTAGCCATTGTGTTTATCTTAAGAAACAAAATTATGGTAGTTGTGTTATATTGCTATTGTATGTAGATATCATGAATTTTGTGGGTTCTAACATGCAAGAATTAAATGTTATCAAAGGAAGATTTCCCTAATTCCTTTGAAATGAGTGATTTAGGTGTTGCAAAGAAAATCCTTGTTACGGGAATAACTAGAGACAAGAAATATCACAAATTAACATTGTGTTAGAGTGAGTACATAGAAAAGGTGTTGGAAATATTTAATATGCAGAATGAAAAACTAGTTAATACACCTTTGGCTAGCCATTTGAAACTATGTAAGGATATGTGTCCCCAGGCCCAGGAAGAGATAGATTATATGTCTAAATTTCCATACACATCAATATTTGGAAGCTTAATGTATGCACTGGGATTTGTGAGTAGGTATATGAAAAATCTAGGAAAAGAGAATTCGATGGAAGTGAAGTGGATTTTCATGTATTTGAGAGGTACCAATAATCAAGCATTATGTTTTGGAGGTTCAGGCATTGTTATACAGGGATATGTTGACGCAGATATGGTAGGTGTAGAGATAATAGGAGGAGAACCACATTGTATTTATTTACTGTAGGTGGAATGACTGTCAGTTGGGTTTAAAAATTGGAAAGAATTGTTGCAATTTCAACAATGGAAGTGGAGTATGTTACTTATATAGAGGCTAGTAAATAAATGATTTGGTTATAAAGATTTATGGATGAATTGGCTAAGAAGCAGGAGATTGACATGTTATATAATGATGGGCATAGTTCCATTCATCTTGAAAATGTTAGAAAATTATATATTATAGAGAAATGAAACACATAAAATATGCGGAAAACACAAGCACAAAAAACATATAAAACCAGAGGGACATAGATATACGTGGTTCACCCAGTTTGGGCTACGTCCACCCCAAATAGCCAATCCTTCCTTTCTATTATCCAACAAATTTAAGAGACACAACCTACAGTAGATCCACTGTAATATCCTCTGTTCTCTCTCACAGTCTCCCTTTTTGTTTCTCGCTCCGAGAATACACATACAATACATAGCCGCAATACAATACCCTCATACAAAGAGAGGGGTTGCCTTCTAGGGAAAAAAACCCTAAACTAAACATAACTTCTACCGTCAGATCATCCACCTAATGAACGACCCAGATTGACTAGAAATTACTATACTTTTACAAGGCAAGTTTACATCTGTTTTTAGCTTCGGGGGCGCTGCCCCTGAAAGCCCTCGCCAAGGGGGGCTCCATAAAGTCACAGATACCCCCTTTTGGACCCCCCAGGAAGCATTTAATTACAGGCGGTGTTTCCATCCCCATTAAGGTATAGGGATCCAACGCTGTGATACAACATAAACAAGATAATCAGGCTCCACACGCAACAAAAAATAACTTATCATTTCATTCAAAGACTAAAAAAATACAACATAGATATCATTTCATACAACCAGTTATGGAATATGGATAGTTGAGGTTGGAAAAGATACACACTAGCTAGAATCATGTAAATATGTTAACAAAGGTTGTAACTAGGGAGAAACTAATATTTTTCGTATTTTAAATCAGTCTTCAAGTATGATGCTAAATATGAGAAACAACCAGGTCCATGTGGAAGCATTGTCCAGTAGGTGAAGTAATGGTGCATTTGTTATAATCAGTCTCCAAGTGGGAGATTGTTGGGTGTGGAGCTTGATTATCTTCCTGATTTAGAGGTCTTGTTTTAGTTGTGTTTGGATCCCAGTACCCCATAGGGGGATTTCATCCCCAATTGGAGCATTTATAGGGGGTAGATACAAATTCTATGAAGCCCACCTTGGTGGGGGTTCAAGGGAAATGCCCTCAAAGAAAAAATAAGATAAAAATTGCCTTGTAAAAAATTGTAATTTGGTAGTCAATCTGGGTCATTCATTAGGTGGAATATCTGATGGTAGAAGTTATGTTAATTTAGGGTTTTTTTTCCATAGAAGTAAACCCTCTTTGTATATGAAGTAATTGTAATGCGGTTGTGTATTATTATTATGTGTGAGAAAATGAGAGGAGAGTGTGTGAGATGACAAGGAAATTACAATGGATTTGTTGTAGGTTGTATCTCTTCATTTTGCAATATTATAAAAGGAAGGACTGATTGTTTCTCCATGGATGTATCCAAAATTAGGTGAACCACATATATATGTGTTTCTCTTTTTTTATGTTTTTTAGTGTTTCTATTTCTGCAATATTTTATGTGTTCCATTGCTTAGTTAATTATTTTCTAACAATTTTCAATGTATCTCATGGAAATTAATTGTTTTGACATAGGTGAATGATGGAGGATGGATCTTAGGAAGAATATTGCTTTTGGGACATGACATCCCTATGCCACTTTTTTTACCTCACTGGAGAAATTCATAATCAATACCTTGACTATAATACTTGATGAGTAGTGTAGTGGAGCATGCCAGACCGTTGCTTGGCCATACGAATCCTTGCACATTACATTAGATAATTCCATACCAATACTTCACTATAATACCCTAATGATTATTCCATCCAAGAAATCCCTTGGAAAAGTATACTGCGTTGCCTAGAATGGGGGTATCTTGGGCCTGGAAGGGTGAGTAGCTGATGGTGGCCCATGAAGGAAAACCTTTGGATAGGTAGATTGCCCAAAATAGGGTTTCATGGGATCGTAAAGGTGAGTAGCTGATGGGAGTCCATGAAATAAATCCTTAGGAAATGTAGAATTATCAGCATGGGGGTTTCCTGGTTCCAAAAAAGTGAGTAGCTGATGGAAGAAGGAATATGCCCCATGCTCATTGGAATGCTAGCATGAGTCGGCTTGTTTGGTAAAGAGGGATTTTTTTCGGTAAAGATGAAGCTCATTTGGTAAAGATATAACTTGTTTGGTAAATATGGATCTAGACTCATTACCTCTAAAGAAAAAGGAAGCAAAGAGTAACTATCATAGATAAGTATCATTTCAAAGAATTTGTTGTTGAAATTGTGGTTTAATTTGATTTAAATTTTCTTATAATTAAAATCATAAGAATTGTATTCTTATGATATAGGTGACTTGGTTAACTATCCAACACAGATATATGATGTTCATCACAAGCAATATTAGAGTGGTATCAACATGATAATATTAGAGTGTTGCAACATAAGCATAATGGAACTAAATACCTTAGGGACTAGGCGATTGTGGTGACACTGGAACCCTATGATATCCATTGATCATCATGAGGTATGTCGTGACTAATTTATTGTGTTGTTATAGCAAGCCAATGGAATTCCTTGGATGTGATATTCCATCAAGAAATTCCCGTGTGAGTAAGCCTTACCAAGGAATGGATCACCCAAGGGACTAGGGAGGCAGAGAAGGGGATTCTTGAACTTGGAAGGTGTGGGATTGCACAAAAGAGGAAACCTGAGTGAAATAGTTTTTTTAAGAATCATAAGCATACACATTGGGACCATAAACGTAATGTGTGTTCCATGAAGGAATGAGATGATTTTTTGTAACTGAGGAAGATTTTAGCACCATTAATGGCATGAATGGACATGACAATTTAGCACCATTAATATAAGAGCTATAATTATAAGGATCAAACTTTGTATATGTTATTTATTTATAGAACATTGAGGAAAATGTTTATTTAAAGGGGTGGGATTTGTAACACCCCTCCTGTTACCTCTATTTGTGTAATTTTAAACTTTGTGGATGTGTAATTCTTGCATGCAGGCCATGGTTGGATGAGACATATGTGTAAATATAAGATAAATTAAATGTGAATTTTAATTGGCTAGCCTTAATGGAGGGACACATGGATCTAATTATATGAGAGGTTTGAATTTTGTATACATGTTGGTTTCTTATGGCATGCCTCTAATGTTCCAACTAGGTAGACCCATATCGAAAGCTTTTAATATCCTTAACATCGCCTTGATCAATGACCAACTAGAATTTACAATATTTGAAGAGGGAGAGCGAAGAAGTGGGAGAGTGGAGAAGTGAGAATGGAATCCTCACCTTCAAATGTATCATATTTTACATAAAAAACTGATCCACCACCTAACACATGGAAACTATGTGTTTGGACAAGGGAAAATAACCAAATTTTCTTGATCAGGGAAGTAAGACATCTTCGAGGAACATAAGGAGATCAGTAGTGAAGGAAAATGAAGTGTCGAGCCTTTGGTGAGAGAAGAAGCAATTATGTGTCGATGCAAATGGTTTGGAAAAACTCCCTTAGGTATCCTATGGATATTCAAAGAGGTCACAGAGGAGTAGAGGAGTGAGATGGGAGAGGTTTTGTAGAGAAAGAGAAAGGAGGTGTTGGAGTTAAATTGGAAATTGAGTTAGATGGTGTCTAAGCCTGAATGGATAATGAGAAGCTTAGGGGATACAACCTCTTCTACTGGGTGGAAGTTGATAGGCCACCTAGAAAGTGGAATCAATCTCCTGAGTGAGTGATCAAGCCTTTGGTATGGTTTCCTTGAACAAGCACCCCCTCAAACTTTGGATTTGGACCACGGATGGTTAGATGCAATAAATATTATAGTGTAGCTGGACTATGGTTGAGTGGAGATAAGTGGAAGTCACCCGTTCAGTTTCCTAATAATTTAATTCACTCAGATAAGCATAGTGGTTTATGTGTATTTGAATTATGGATGATGATTGTGTTTGTCATGTTGCTCGGTTATGTATGGTACTATTTATTTCATGAATGAATGCATAAATCACTATATATTCATGGCTGACAAGCTATCATGTGTATGCATCATGTTAATGATTTCTTTAGCTATGTGGTTACTTCCATATTAAGGAATTTCAGGTTGTTTGATATGTTTATGATTGGTGATTTGAGAATTAGTCATGATCAACCTGTTATCTTACAATTTATCCACTATCTGATATTTTTATGAATGGGGTATCCCACTACGATAATAATGATTGAGGGCCCTATTACATATTGTGTGTTTAATTTATATTTTTTGCATGGTTAAAAATTCTGAGTGTTTATGAACACGTTGAATGCTAGACCTATAAGGTATTCTAATATAATTATGATTGGAATTATATCCTATACAGTAATGAATTTGGTTGAATTGGTCTTGCATCATGCCTTTCTCTTGGTGTCAAATCTAGTGTAACTAGGCTCTACTAGGGCCTCTTTATCTTCTTTTGAAATGGTACAATACTTTTAGGAGTCTTTTCTCAGGCCCTTGGCTCTTTCTTCAGATGTTTATTATTTTGGGAAGATGCCCTTATTTGAAGAAATCTGGTGATCCAGGGGTTGCAATAATTAGCTTCATTATCTGAAGGCTACATAATCGTGAAACTGAATTTCCTTAAACATGGTTGGATTTGATTATTTTATATCTGGATGTGGCAAAGAGTGCACACCCTAGTGGAGGATCGGATGGGTTCCAAGTTGTATCTCCTTCAAAAAAATAGGTGGATCCATAGATCCAGTAGTCTAACATGATAAATGCTAATGTAATATTATAGCACCAAATCATTCAAAAATCAGACTTAACATGGAAGTATTTCCGAATTACTTAAGGATCATAAAGTGCCATTGGAGTGCAACATCGAGGGATAGAACCCTGACCATCACCCACCACTCACCACCAATAGGAGCTAGCACCAAATACTCCTTGTGGAGACAAGAAACTGATGATAGGATAAACATAAACTTGAAACCAATACCACTACTCACTGCCCACTTCCCAATATTGAAACTTATGTATGTTGCGGGAAATATTACATTCAAGTGGCATGACATGGGACCATTTTTCATTATTGACCGCTTAGTCTTGGAATTCATACATTGGGGGTGGTATGAATTCAGAGCGGTATGACATGAGTCTGTGTACCCCATTGGGATAAGATATCGAATAGAAATGCATATAATATATGAGCCCTACGAAATTTTAATAGGGAGGACTTGGTGGTACCCATGTCAGATAGACGTGGCAGAGGCCATGTGGAATCTTAACATCACCCATTGCTCACTTCTAGGGAAATTCACATTGGATACTATTATGAAGGTGGGTGCCCAATAGGGACTAGGTTGACATGGATGTGGTTCCAAGTTGGAATCCTACTGTCAGATCACTTCCCACCACCATATCTATTTCTCCATTGTCAGGGCATGGCTAGTTTGATGTGACATGACGAATAGACACCACCTAGATTGGAATTTGATAAAAAAAAGCATATCACAGGAAAACCACTACAAAATGCAAAGGGGTAAATCTTCGCGAGGCCACAAACTTGAGTTGACATGGAAAGTGTCATGTGGATGCCACTTTGGGATCAATGATGATCTCAAACGTCACCATGATGACATGGAAATGCAACATGGTCTATACCTAGAAGCCACATGGAAGTACTGTGATGATGTGGACCCTACATTATGTTGACGACTTTGTGCCATGCAAACCATACATGGGCCACATGGATTCCATGTGGTAGCCCAATGCTAATGTGGCTCTATGTAGTAGGTCAAACTTCTAATAGGTATAACTTTTTTTCAAGGAGTGAGATTGAAATAAAACTTATTATCACTAGAAATGTATTGAAGAGCTTAACATGATGGTGGTAATTTTTTTAGGTTTTGAAAAAGTTGGAAGAAGAGGATTTTTGTAACCCCATCTTCATAACAAACATTGGAGTTTGGGTCAATTTAATAAGTAACACCTCCCATAGCCCGAGATAATGCAAGGGCATGGGATGGAGTGTTACACTGTTGTTGGGGTTTTAACATACCTGAGACTTGTATGCATGGATGAAGTTGAGTAGAAATAATGTTACATCAATAATAATATGTTAACATTTAATTATTAAATGGAAATAAGAATTCCTCTAAAACATATGGAACTACAATTTAATGTCCCTGTTATGGAAACTTAGTCAATGCCTCCAAGTTCAAATGTGCATAGTCTAAGATATAATTTTTATGAGAGTTTTTTAGTTTTATGATTATTTGATAAAATGAGCAATACAAAATAACTACAATAGACGATTATTCCTCTTTACATACCTAGAATGAAAATTTCCAACTAAAGGAAAATAATATTTTAGAGTGGATGAAGCAAATTGCAGTGTTATAATCAATAATTGTAAAGAAAACATCAAAGTAAAATCAGAGCATAAACAACAAAGACCTTATAATTTGTGGAATAAAAATAGAGGCATCCAAAATTTTGGATGATTACTAGAGCAAAATTGATAATAGGGAAAAAATCAAAGAAACCTAGGCCAAATATGAAAGCACTATTAAAAATATTCAAGAGGAGTTGAGAAAAATACCATAGCTTTTCGATGTACCTCCATTGTGAAATATAAGTAGCCCTTTGGATGAATTAAATAAAAATTTGAAGGAGAACAATAAAATCATTGAAAATCTAACAGTTGAGTTTGGAGGTAAACTAAAAGAGGAGAAAGAAAAGCACAAAACAAGTGTAGTTAAATATAAAAAAATAATTACTGAACTAAATAAGACTTATGTTAGACAAGTTGGTAAGTTGAAAGACATATATATGAAATGTGCCAAGGTAGCACTAAGGATTAAAGAACCTTAAGAGGGCAAGAAATATTGGAGTAGAAAATTAGATCAAGGTGACAAGGGTGGGCATAAGTTAAAGGCCAAGGAAGTTCAACAAGACAAATGAATTCAATTAAATTGCAAAAGTCCCTACAAGCACAAGATGATAGGTTGTGGGAATCTATGGCATCCATGAATACTTTACGTGATCTCCAATATGCTTCATAACCAATGGTTGAATCATCAAAAGAAAAACTAGTTGAGAAAGAAGAAAATATTATAGAACTCAAAAATGAAATCTTGCATGATAAAAAAAGCACAACATTTAGGATGTGACATGAAGATACAAAACTTGAAAGCTGAAATTGTTAATTTGTAGTAAGATTTGCGAAGAAACATAGTTGATTCAATACCAATTTTGTCCACAAAAAATGAGAAATAGTTGAGGCAATAATAAATTGAGATTGAAGTACAAAATCTTAGTGGTCAATTGGGTGAATTTAAATACTAAGTAAAATTTTAAAAAAGACAAACTTGAAAGGAATGAAAAGGAACATAACCCGAAATATATGAACACTATGAAAATGTTGAAAAATATAGCACAAATTAAAGGTAATTTGCAATACCTATTGAAAAGTATGCAAATGAAATTCAAGAACTAGGCAAATAATTAAAATATGTGCCTACTTCAGCTCCAAAACAATCAAATGCATTTAAAAAATGAGAGACTACACCGAAATTTTTTGATCTAAAGAGGAAGGCTGGTAGAAACCTACTAAACATTGTAGAGTTGATAAATAGAATTTGTTTATTTACATGGTAAATACATTTTAAAGTCATAACATATAAAAATATTTAATTAGTTAACTAACGCTGTATTTTATTTTATGTAGTAGATGAATTCAATGTGATGCATAGTGTTCATTTTATTTTATTTTAACATACATTTTATTTTCAGTTTTCATTTTTTTTAGTTTAAATCACATTGGATGAAAACAAAATTCATGGTGTTATGATAATGTTTTGTTTTATTGGTTAATCGTTAATGAAAACATTGAATCATATTGTTCGAATCTCTATCTATACGTAGCTATTATAAAACAAGATAAACTTGTTTCTACAGAGTAGTTAGCTACTAAACTAACGCTCATGTATAATACAAAATAATAAAGATAAAAAATGGTCACATCTATAATTTTATTCATCTTTAATAAAGGATGCACCACAACCTTCAACCAATTTCATTAAATTTTAACCAAAAAAATAAAACGTGGTAAGTATACCATGAATCCATGCCTAACGCTACAAGAAGTGTAACTAAGGATATTTTAAACAACTTGTTATGCTTAGATCCTTACCTGTTATAACCCATGCAATGCCAACATTATCATTTCAAAATTGATTTTCATTCATTAATAATCTTCTACACATGAATATGTTTCATATGGATAAGGAAGAATCAATTAAGGTTTACATTATTATAGGTTTACATATTATGTCAAAAGCATGCATATTTATATTGCAAGTGTGTATTTTACTCAATTGCCAATCTTCATAGAATTTCATAAGAACAATGTGCATAATATGCCAAATTTAATTGAAGATATCATTTTTCCATAAAATTATGATTTGAGGAAGTAATAGTGCAAATTATAATACAAGGTTGTCATTTTTTACTCTAAAGAGTGCATATTACAACATATCCTTATTTAATCTAGAAAACACATTATTTCCAGTTTTGATTGTGAATTTTATTCTTAATGATTATCTATATTATATTAAAGAATGCATTAATCAATAGCCTATATATCCATCATCTCACTCATACAAAATCCACCACCGGGAGTGCATCTCCCTTAAGTTGTTGTGCATTTAAAAGGGTTAATTTAAACAAATTTCCTTCATATGGCCAACTTTAATAAATTGACTCTTTGATTTTACAAAGCAATTTTTAGATTTTTTGAATAGTAGGAAGGTTTCTATCTAAAAATGCTCTTATAATGTTAGATATAAGTTTCAAATCACAAATTACACCTTTTTAAATTTGAACCACTAAATTTGGGTGAAAATTGAGTCTAGGACATGCATTTTACTCAAACATTTTACATGAAATTCAAAATCTATGTGCATGAAGGAAATATTTGTTTTTATTCAATTGTATTGTAAATTGTATTAGTAAATGTTGAAATGTGTATCTTGGGTGTCTTGGGAGGTACTCCCATAACCCTTGGGGTATTGTGTTTGTGAGGAGTTGACCCACAATAGTGTAGCTTTGCGAGAAGTGTACTCAAGTGGTGGATTTCGTACCCAAAGTTGTGGGTGCAAGGCCAAGGTGGAAATTTAGTTGTTTATTCATTGAAAGCATGTGCGAACCCTTGAAGGGATAAGGAGAACCTAGTGCTTCAATGATGCGGCGAAATATAAATGAAGAAATTTTATCTCATGTTTGATTTTTGTTTAAGCATGATTTTCTTAGTTAGGCTTGGACATATGTGGTTACCCTTGGTGGCTAATGGACTACACCATGAACACAATTAAGGAGATAGGATTGAGCTCATTTTTACACATTTAGGAGCATCATCTCTCATGTGATTTTTGTCTATGAAGAGTGTGATTACCACAATGAGTTGCAGATTCTTGAGGAGGGATGTGTTAAACACACACATACAAAGATAAGCATGAGATACTCATATTATACACCATAGATGTACATTTATAAAACAATGGTGTGACTCTTGGATTCATCTTCCAAGGTCACTTGGACTCCTTTGTGACTCTTTGCCTTCCACACCTACCCATAGAAGATTAGGTGTTCAACATTCCCCCCCTTAATCTGAAGGGGTATGTGTGAGTCCAAGAAGAGAGTTGTAATACAAATTTGAAAAATATGCATGGCAGCACTTAGGCTGAATCATCTCTCTGAAATGTTGGCATAAAGATGTGGTTTAAGGATGACCACCAACACTGGAACACAACGCTTATTGCAGTTCCCGGAACTCTTCCAAAACTAGCAAGAAGCTAAGGGCTTATGCTAGAGGAATTGTCCCTCATATTTGAAGAGGGAGACCTTCAACCTAAAAGAAGGGAAGTCTAGAGCCTGTGATGGTTTAAGGATGAACACCAACACTGGAATGCTTGATGCAATTTTGAACTCTACCAAGGCTGGCAAGAAGCTGAAGTATTTTTCTAGAGGAAGTGCTCCGAATTATTTGAAGAGGAAGAATATGAACCTCACATGGATGGTTTAAGGTTGTCCATCAACCAAAAGAATGCTCATAGGCATCCGTGTCTCTGGCTACAACTATAAATCTAGAACGACAAGTTGTGGCTCAGGCTCGCTTGAACTGCTGTGTCTCTGGCTAAAACTCTGAATATGGAATGAGATATTGTGGCTCAGGCTCGCTTGATGTAGCATCGAAGCTTGTAGATGACCACCATTTTCCCCCCTGTCAGGTACAAGGTGAGATGATGGTGAAAAATCAACTGCAAGATTGTTCAATATTTGAGAACAAGTTCTGACATGCAACTTAAACATCTTCTTGCCTGTCGATGCCCATTTCCAAGAAGCGATCCATCCAAGATGAATCTTTGTTCTTGTAGGAGGCTTGTTTCTGAAGCATCTGTGTGAAGAATGGGTGTGCCGACCACAGTGCTTGCATGGGTGAAGATCAAAACTGTGATATTTCATATGGCCAACTCAATCACAGTGTTGGAATTTTACAATCTGTTGTTGTTGTTGATGTGGAAGAGGAGCAGGATCTGGAACATTTGAAGGTGAACCGTCATGAAGAAATCCGACACTCTGAAATTTGATGGGCTTGGAGTAGTCCAGAATATGAAAGGACAACTCATTATCATATCCAAGACTAGTTGTATGCTTGTTGTGGATAAGCTCTTCCCAAGGTCTGATGATGGGCTTGGGAAGTGCAGACTGAGCTGCTGCATTTGCATGTAAATCTGCTCTTGTACAAGGAACTGAATGTGAATCGTCTGCAACTTTATATTCTTGCTGCTGATGGAAGTCCTTCTCAATTTTCTGAACAAAAATAGGTTCAGAATGATGACTCTTTTGCTGAATCTCATCTTGCTGAAGATGAGACTCCAACTGCAAAAAACTCAATCTTGTCTTGTGCATCTTGCAAGCAAGTTTGAATATTAAAAATAGTGTTCTTGCTCATTTTTACCATATCGTGAACACTGAAATGAATGAGGTTATTCAACAATTCTAATGCATCATTGATTTTAGCCATTTTATCAACAACTCAAAGTTACACTTCAAACACTGATTGCAACTATGAACGAAGAAGCAATATCCACTCACAATGTTAGTACAGTACAATTTCACTGCAAATATTTTGTAAATGTGCAACAAAAACCACTGTGCAATAACCCTTTAAGGCAGATGATTTCTCTCTTCTTCAAAGAATTGTTTTACACCAACAACTCTAATTCAACAAAAAGATATTCACAAGCTTGGATGCTTCACTATCGATGAGCATATGGTCTTGAGCTTACTATATTACCTCACAATAAAGACGAAGGAAAAACTATGAGTGAATTTATGATGCCACTGCTATTTTGAAAATGATGACCAATTTCCAACATTTGCCTTCACACAATTAATATCTTCAGAGAGTCACCCTTCTATACATGCCACAAATCTTGGTCACGTTTTTATAATAGAGAAACATACAACAAAAAATTCACTCTTCACTATAGAAAATCCATATCTCCATTTAATTCATATACCATCTCCCTTCTCTCTTCTTCTTCTTCTGCTTTTCTTTTTTTTTTTTTGAAAAAAAAAATTGGGGGAAAAGCAAAGGTATTATCTGGGGGAGGCGACTACTGGGGGAGGTGAAATCTAGGGAAGGTGATTTCTGGGGAAGGTGATTACTGGGGGAGGTGAAATCTAGGGAAGGAAATTACTAGGAAAGGTGAAACTATAAAAAAAATTAAAAAGTAAGAGGCTGAGGATAAAAAAAGGGAACGCCCAACCTAATTGTCAGAATTGAGGATCTGAATTATAGGATTCTTACTCATTAATTTTTTCTAAGGCAAGCTGAAAAAATAAGAATTTGAGCAGAGAGGGAGGTCGAGCGTTGAGGGGGCGAGCGTGAGCGGCAGGTAGGGAGGGCCGAGAGTGGGAGAGTATGGAAGGGTGAGTGGGGGGGGGGCGTGAGGTGGGTGAGCGGGTGGGAGCAGTGGGAAGGGAGGGTCGTGAGTGGGGAGGGGATAGGCTAGGCATGGGATGGGTGGGGAGTGTGAGGGGGCGGGGATTGTGAGATGGGTGAGGGGTGAGTTGGGAGAGGAGGGGGCGAGTGGCTATGAGGGGGCGGGGACCGTAAGAGGGGAGGGTCGAGGGAGCATTGGTGAGGGGTGGGGGAGTAAGGGGATGGAGGGGGCACAGTGAACAGAGTGCAGCGAGGGGGTGCGGGTGGGGAGAGGGACATCCGTGAGGTGGAGAAGGGGGGTTGGGGAGAGATGTGAGTGCGGGTGGGTGATTGAGTGGGCGGGTGGGTTGGGGAGAGGGGGCTGTGAGGGGTTGGGGAGCATGAGAGGTGAGCGGGCTGAGGGAGTTGCTAGCATTGAGGGGAGGGCGGTGAGGGCTGAGGGGGATGGGGAGGGAGGTATGTGTGTGAGACGAGAGGTGAGGGGGCCGAGAGGGGTTGGGGAGGGCAGTGAGGGCCGAGATGGGTGAGGATCGAGCAAGTTACAAAAATGGCTTTGCTAACTTCTGCAAATGATACACAATTCATCCTCTTGGTGCTAACATAAATTCAGCCACAAATCAACACATATATATACCACCTTGCATCATGGCAGAGTCGAAATTAAAGATGGATTCTGCAAATTGTAATTTTTCTCTCCAATATTTAACTGTAATTTGGAATTCTCACAGAAATTCAAACATAACAGTAAATTGTAATTTGCACAGAAATTACAGTAAATTTAACTATGATTAGTAAATTGTGTAGTAGATTTAACTGTGCTCAGAATTTGAGCAGAAATTGCACAGTGGTGTGCAAAAACAATAGGCATAATGTGCAGAAAAAATTGCAGAATTTGCAGTAAAAAAATCATAATTTTTCCAGAATTGCAGAATGGAAGGAGCAGTAAAACAAATTGCTAGGAGCAGTAAAAAACTGAATGCAGCAGGGAGTAGTGAGAAAACCTGCAGACTTTAAAATTCACAACGCCGCTCTTCACAAAAAAATAATTTCTGAATAATGCAAAAATGATCTCTAAATGCTACAAAGGATTTCTGAATGCTGCAAAAATGCACTGGATTTTTGCTGGTTTACACAGGCCACAAAAACAAATGACTCACACAAGATTGAGTTGGTTATGAACGTATCAACTTTGATACCATGTTAAACACACACATGGTGTATGAAGAAACTAAACACACACATAGAAATATAAGCATGAGATACTCATATTATTCACCATAGATGTACATTTATAATACAATGGTGTGACTCTTGGATTCATCTTCCAAGGTCACTTGGACTCCTTTGTGACTCTTCGCCTTCCACACCTACCCATAGAGGATTAGGTGTTCAACAGGATGAATTGGAGTTTTTATGGTATATTCCATGTTTGGATGAAGGCCGAGTAGCTTAGGTATGAGGATGAGTTGAAGTCTAAACGTTTTGTGCCCTTATGAAGCTATGGTTGTGCAAGAGGAGGACACTGCTCTTTGGTGAAATTTGTGCCCTTGTTTGAGCCATGTCTTAGCTCGCATAATTGTAAATCTTTGTACCAACGTTTTTTTAAACGCACTTAGGTTTTGTGTATAAGGAGGGTTAAGACCCTACAAACCTCTATTTTTGTGACTATGTGAGATCCATTAGGACTTAGGGAAGCGTGTTGGAGGTTTTGTAGTGTGGGTTTGCCTTGAAGAAGCCAAATATTGTCTCTAAGTGTTAATAAGAGTTGCAAGAAAGGATGATAGAGGAGCTGGGATTGTGACAGTGAAAAATCGTTGGAGATAGATACTAAGTAGATGAGGCTTGTAGCTCTATTCATAAAGTGTTGAAAAACAATGTTTTGGAGCCGTAATTATATTGTGATATTGGTGGTGAAATATCATTTTTAGGAGGCCACTTATTATACACCCTATGAACAATGACTCATAAGTAGTTGAGGGATCGTTGAGAGGGCTGATTGTGGAAACCCTAAGTACAATTATTGATGTGGCTAATCATTATTATGAAGGAAGATTTGTGAATACCCTAAGAGTAGACATTATTGGAGCAGCAAGAGGGTTTCTAGAGGGTAGTTTTGATGAGCCAAGTTGAGTGATATTTGGAGGAGCATAGACCATTGTTAGAGGGATTTTTGAGGAGTTGAAGATGCAAGAAAATATGATGTTGTAGAGGACCTTGTGAGTAGCAGTAGTAGAGGAATTAAAGGAACAATACCTTCTGAAATATAGGTATAAAAGGAATTGCTAGGTGTTCAAGGTACATGGACTGAAAGGGCTGGTGTGAACGTTTCTTCAACAAGTAAGTCAAGGGTGTCTTTTTCAAGGGCAGTTTGGTAGTCATAAGTTATTGACTTGAAGCCCTATTTCTATTTTATCAAGGCTAACCGTAAGGGCCATGATCCTTGGCATGGGACCACTATGTTTTTTTTGTATTAAATATTGTAACATAACAAGTTTTGGTTTGAAAAATTCTCTTGTGTACTACATTGATTAAATTTTGTACATTTTACGCTATGCAAAGTGCTTGTGTTGTGGCATTTTAGTGTGTTTGTGATTATTTTTTAGATATATACCTGACTTTGAAGTGCTAAGGAAAAATTAATAGTAAATTCACTATATATGTACCTACATATTGCAAATTATAAATTTTTTTTGAAAGTTGAAAGGAATCTTGGGTGTGCAGATTAATTTGGTTACTTAGTACAAGTTTGACCTTCCAAATCACAAGGAAAAATTTGCCTCTTTTTCACATCAACCCTTTTTAAACTTGCAATTTTCAAATTAAAAAATCAGCAATTATAATATTATCAACCACACTCCCAATTATTTTTACAACTCAAAACTAAGATGTATTAAAACTTTAGCTTAATTTTTACAAACAAGTTGTAGATTAGTAGGTTTTTACTAGGCATATCCTACCAATTCTTGCAAAGCATAGTCATTTTATGACTCTAAATGAAAAATACTTATACAATATTATATTAAATGAAATAAAATATCAATTAAAATTTTAAACATTCAAATTGAATGTGTTTTGAGAGTTGTATGTGCTTTTTAGGGAAGCCTGGTGTTGTACTGTCTATTTTTTTCTCTTAAGCTTCATATAACTAAGGGGTTGAAGTGAAAATCATAGAAAAGTCTGGAGCCTTTTTTAGATAGAATATGAGCTCAAATACCATATTAAACCCACTTAATCATAAAGTACTCTGGAAAATATTTCCAATGATATAAATAAGTCTGAAATTGGCTTCCTGGATCAAAAGACAGGGATAGTCAAAGTTGGGCCTACAAAAGTCAAAATCCCGGATACCCTGCGACCTCGGAATCCCACGAATCTTTATAAAATCAATTTCAAAAATCCTTAGAGATCGGGGTCCAGGGATTTTTCAAATATCAGAGTCAGGGTCGTCTATTGATGTAACCTCGTAACCTAAATTGGAGGCCTAGACCCCGAGACCTCGAAACACTGTAACATTTTTCTAATTGAATTATAGAAGGTGCCAATATTGAACCATTTATAGAAGAAATAGCTTGAACGGAAAAGGACCGGGGACCCTTCTCTCTCTCCTTTAAATGAACAGGGGGAAATGTATCATTTGGGAAAGGTGGCGTCAACAACCACCCAATGGGAGGTGGACACGTGACAAGAAGTGTTGAAGTTTTTAGGTACCCAAAGGAGCTAGATATGGATGGCACTTGGATCAATAACACGTTGAAAGATGGCTTGGTTGATGTCATAATGAAGTCATCCCGGTGGTATAACCCGAACAGTAAAAACCCCATAACAATTTCTAATTGCATTTCAAAAGGAGTCGGGTTTCCAGGGACCATAATGATGGGCCTCCAAATTAGACATAAATTAAGGCCCATATGACCATCCTTCAACATATTAAACCTCTCGTTTTTTCATTATATGACATATTTTAAACTTTAATATGTTCATTAGGAAGGTTTAGAGATAATTTCATAGTTGTGCATAATATTATTTATTTTTGTAGAATATTGTGAGAATATTAGGCAGATTATGAATATTTGGAGAAGGAGATAATATAGGTACTTACTCCATACTATAGGAGGATCAATATTGGATAATAAATGAACAAAATATCATGAAATTATTGACAAATTTTGGACCTCCAGTTATTGAGAAAATCTAGGAATGTGTTCCTTTTCATTTAATGCATATTCCTAGTGTTGGGAACCAGATCCACTATTTGAGGGATTATGGAAGGGAAATATTCCTCCTTTCTAGGAGAATGATTCCTCATAAATTTTTATAAGTACCAATTTGAATTAGCCTCTAGGGTCATGTATTTATTAGTCTTCTTGTGGAGGAAACTTGTTATTTAATAGCTCCACTTTCATTTCTAGTAGGGATGTACTTGGATTGATTTAAATAATGAAGTTTGGTGCCACTTTAGATTCTAAGCTTGGTATCATTCATATGAATATTACTATCCTTGGTCTTGGCCATCCCAGGAGCCTCAGATCCATTTTTCACAATTTCTATTTCTTCTTTTCACTTATTATTCACATGCATATCTTATTCTTGTTTTTCCTATTTCTTCATTTAGTATTGATGATTCCTTTGCTGTAAGAATGGGTTAAATGATTGAAGTGACTTATTTTGTAGGTTTTTAAAATATTAAAAACCATTATGCATCCATTGAAAATATTCAAAATTTCTTCTTCATCATTGAGCTGCTTGGATTGGTCTACTAATTCACAAATCTATAATTTATGGGAATTAATTGTAGCGAAATAGTAGTAAATGTTTGCTATTTTTTAGAATGGGTTAATTAGATTCATTTGAGTTTATTCCAATTGTATTGGATAATGAAAATATTCAAGTTAATAACAAAATTTACCCCATGGAACTTGCACTTGATTAGGTTATGCATTTGTTAGGCTAACTAGCTCACTAGTTCTTGAATTTCCATTTTTTAGACTAGTAATTTTATGCTATTTTTTAGCACGTGTTAACAGGGGTATTTTGGAGTGATTCCACTTGGAATGGAGTCCTGAGACATCATATTTAATAAAAAAAATTCCCATCCCTTATTAATTCCCACATTCAATTGATTTACTTGGTCATTCGGTGAGTTATCTCCTCCTATAGCAAAACATGACATCATGTAGCAATTATGTTTCGGCTGTAGAAACCTCCTATAGCACTCCTATAGCATGTGTAAAATTGACCAGATTGTCTCCAAAAGCTTGGTTTTTGCCTCTTAGGATTGAATCGTGTCCCCTAGGCTCTAAATCCATGATTGAGGAAGAATAAACACCACTAAGGACATGCATGTTTACAAAGTAGATTAGGCTTATTTATTTGAATTCATGCTCTTAGGATTTTAATTACAAATTGTTGTTGTTGCATAGGATCAATATTTTTTCAAAGTAAAATTTCCATTTTAGAAATTATTTTAGGCTTTGATTTCATGATATTCACCCCATTACATCAGATCAACGAAAGAAGGACACATTGTATGCTGCACATATAGTGCTGACACCTCTTAAGTTTGTACGAACCTCGGGTTGATAATTTAAGTTGGTAGCCTTGGGAATTGCAACATTATTGTTGAAATAATGGGGCTCATCACTTTTTGGTGCCGTTTCCAGGTAGGTGTAAAAGCATGCATTTTTTTCTTCCCTAGTTGATTCATTTCTTTTACTTTCTACAAAAACAAAAAAATTAGGCATATTTCATTGCATTAACATTCTAATTTTTCATTTTCATTAGGAATAATTTATTTCAAAATTAAAAAATTGAATTAGATTAGAATTTTCATTCAAATATTTATAAAAACAAAAAAACACTTCTCTAACACCAATCCCCCCCATTTGATCACGTGGTGCAGTAAGAACCACATCACCATCCACTTTTGCAGGTAGAATAAGAAGAGGTGGTGTTGGAACGGGGTCTCCTAACAAGCTACAAAACTAGTCCATTTTGATTAATTTTGATTATATTTAATATAGTGCAGGGGTTTTGGGGTGGGTCAAAGCCCCGAACACATTGTAATGGGTCAAAGGGTAAACTAGGGGTCCGAAAACCATGGGTTGCAGACCATAGGAACGTTGAGGCTAGATTGTTATAAATAGAGATGCATTTTGGATTGTAAAGGATAGGAATGAATGAGATATTGATGCGATCTATTGTTTAAGCTATTTTTTTTGTGTTTTGGGGGAACAGATTCCTACTGGCTGTGTGCACGGAGCTCCTAGTCCAGCTGTGTGCGGACCCTACTACTGTGTGCGCAGGTTGGGAAGGGAATTGTAAGGAAAGGTTGATGAATGAATGAATGCGAAGGGTTATTAGAGATCTGAATCCATGAGTACTGTTGTATGAACTGCTGATAATTACTGTGTTATGTATTTTATATCTTTCTGCTGCGAAAGTCTCTGTACTGAATGCTTGGATCTAGATCTATTCCGCTCTGTTTATATAATGCTGTGTTGATGTTATGAAAATCATATAATTATAGATCTAGTGCACGTGGATTCAAATAGATACATACTTAAACCTACGAAGAAACAAGGTAATCTGAACAAAACGTAGGTCTGCTTGCCTTACCCTTCCTTTCTCAGGGTGCAGAAACCTGGTTCCAGCACCCACCCATACTAATTCGAGTTAGACTGTGACCTGCGAAAGCAGGTCATTGCCGAAAGGGCCACTAGTATAGGGGTTTGATGGCAAACCTTGCACACCGAACCTGGGTCAGGACCCCTCAAGCCAACAAATGGTTCCGTTGCCGGGACCGGAAGAGGTCTGAGAGAGAAATTGGGTAATGGAAAGAGATTACTGGAAGCCTGAAAGAAAAGAGATCGAGGACTGGTTTGAAAGGTAGATCCAGGAGGTCACAGTAAAATAAAATCACAATGACAAGTTAACGACGGGAAGGTGGAAAAATAGGTACATCCTTACTGAAAGCTACGAAAAATTATTTGTGACTTCTTCAATTGAACTCCAAGAGTGGCTGGCTAGACTAGTGGAATTCTAGAAGTGTTGGAAGGATGAGAGGGTCACTTTGTGGACCCTGGAGTCGCTCGAACAGCTTGAGAAAATTGATAATAATATCACACGCATGGTGGATCACTGGGTGGATAGTGTGCTGGGAGGATTTGTAACAAAATTTTCTATTGATAAATTTGTATCATACTCTGAAGCTGAACGATGATTTTTCAAAGGATTCCGAGGCAAATTCCTGAGGACATTACCATTGCTGATCAAGAAATTACTGTGTGAAAAGAGCATTCTGTGTAGTCATACGGACTGAATGACCTCGGATCTAGACGGGAGTGCAACCCGCAGTGGTAAATACTATCGAACCAACCTTGACAGAGGGAGATCTGCCTACAATCTGTTTCAGGAACCTGCTGCGCACGACCCCTCGGCTATATCGCCACCTTGGACGCGTAAAGGTAAGAATTCGCCTGTACCGCCACCCCCCTTAGACAGTGATATGGATGCACAATTGAAACTAACTACCTTCAAGTGGGTAGGAGACGAGGATATGGACTGGTTTTGGTTTGTGGCAGACTCTATCTAGATTGCGTAGAACATGGAAAGTGACATGATAAAAAGGGCGCATCTATCTTTAGCATTCGAAGACAGAGCTCTGGACTGGTATATGCGGTACGTTGCTTAGAATGGGACCGCCTCCATTCAAGATATCAAGGATTCTCTAAAGCAGCAATTTCGGAAGCCGAAATCCTATTCCCAGCTGGTAGCGAAAGTTAAGGACTTCAAACAAGGTGCATTTGAGTCAGTATGGGAGGTTTATTAGCGATTGAAGAAAGCAATTAGGCAAGGAGGGTTCGAGTATGATGATAGACAACATACGAAGTGGTTCATCGCAATGTTGTTACCTCACCGGTGTAGATCGATGAGTCATCAGACCTTTGAATCACAGGAGAAAGCTATGGAAGTCGCTATGAAATTAGAAGCTACACCCTGGGAGGATACGTCAGTAGGGGTACAACAAATCCAGGAACAACTTGGGGCTATGCATATGCAGATACAGAACCTGTGAAAATAAAGAGGAAAGGACATCTGTGTAGATATTTGGTGCATACGTTTCCGAGTGTCTGGCCATACGAAGGATCAGTGCCCTCTACTGATTGATTATATGCAAGCAGGAGGGCCTATTCTGATACGCCCAGGGGTAAGTAGGGAACCTACCCTGTTGCGACTAGGATCAAGCGAATTTGCACTATGGTGTGATAATTGTCAAGTAGCAGGCCTACATGATACAAAACATTTCCCTCGGATGGGTGCGTATGTTTGAGAACTAAAGCAATAATGGTGCTGATTCTGCCGATCAGTGGGACATGATGAGCAAAAATGTCGAACATATGACTTAATGATGGATCGTGGGAATTTATATTGGGTGCAATAAGACCCTACATTGCCAAGACTGGCTACACACTTTGGAGGATCACCGACCCAAGGCAGAGGAGGTCGGGGAGGAAGCGCAGGCTGGGGACAAGGTCAGCTAATCTGTTATAACTGTGGAGAAATAGGGCACTTTTCCAGAGAATTCCCTAATCCCACCAGGCTTTCGTCTAAATATTTTAGGCAGCTAGACCATGAGGTAGAATACTGCCCAATTTTAATAGCCAAGATGCAGGAAAAGCAGCCTACCCCTACGCAGAACGTATAGAGGGTTAAAATTGAGCTACGAGAGACAGACCCAAGTATAAAAGTCATGACACGTAGTGGGTTGGACACCCAGGGAAACAAAGAAGGACTTGCCTCTTGGAAATGAGTGTCTTGCAACGAACAAGCACCATTGGGAGCCCCCGCGCAGCCTCAAGTAGAAGAAGGAATTGGGCCCTTAAGGCATGTCTGAATTTGCTAAGGAATTTGCATGCCGTAGTAAATCTCCTAGCAAGAATGAATACCTGCGCAGCTCGGCCCACCTTGATCCTTGAGACCAAGGATGTACAAAAATTTTATAGCTATAAGAAATGCATCGGGAGAGAAATGTGGTTAACTGCGCAGATCAAAGACTATGAAATGGATCAGGTTATCTTAGATCTTGGATTGGATGCCAAGGTCTTACCAAAACAAACATGGAAACGAATGGGAGAGCCTAAGTTGGACTAGTGTACTATCCAGCTATGAATGGCAAATCAACAAAATATCATCCCTTTGGGTAGATTACCAAAAGTCATGGTGGACATCGCAGGGGTATGGGCCCTAGCTGATTTTGAAGTAATAGAAATAGTAGAAGATGCGGACCCCTACCCTGCGCTCCTTGGATTGGACTGGGCAATAGACATGGGAGGTGTCATCAATCTCAAGAAACGCAGCATGGTATTAGAAAAAAAATGTATGCGTGTCATAGTACCACTAGACCCAGCAGAAGGTGCGCAGTACACAGAGGCAGGCTATGAAAAGGAGGAATTGGATCACATTTATAAGATAACTACGCAGGATGAAGATTGGGTTAACCCCACAGATGAAGGAATGCTCTGTTGGGAAAAGGACAGTGAATGTTTTTCTGACTTCGATGAAGAGCTGGAGAATTGGCAAGGTCGGTTGCATGAGGTTTCAACGCTGCGAAGCCTTCGGACCATCTTGAATTTTTGTCGCATCTCTACCAAAAAAGGAACCTCGCCCTGCCAAGAGGACATAGGAGAAGATCAGCAACCTAATGAACCAAAGATTCCTACAGGCCGTAGGCAAAAATCATTACCACTAACGTTATGCGAAACACCTACGCAAGGACTGGTATTCTTCACTCAAGGGAAATAATGGAGTAGGGTGATCCTGCGCATAGGGACCCCTGTGGTCAGATGGGCGTCGAGGCTAGTTGACCTATGCGGATACCTGCTGTGGAGCAACACTCCAGAGTGCGATCAAACCTTGCTTGGACAAAATTATCAGGGTACCACAGCCCTCAGCACGCGTAGGATTACAAACCTATTTGAAAATCAGCGAACATCTCAAGTAATAAATGACATCAGAACATATGATGCAACCATCTCAAATAGGGATGTCTTACCTGCGTGCGAAACGAAGGCCTCGACAAGACTGCTAACCAACTTGCAGATACACCTCACCTCGACCCTCGCTCCAGGTACGCAAACAACATACAAGCGTCATCTCTGGTCTAACAACTCATGGAAACAACCTAGGGAATGAAGGATAACTTCCAGCATGTCCTGATTTCCTAAGAAAAGACCCCCGCAAGTATGAAAAATAGGTGGCAGGTTGTCAGCACAACAATTAATGAAAATAACGGTCCGCAGGATTAAGGGTACGTGCCACGAACGAGTTCCCTCACCGATTAATAATTCTGGAGGGGGCACGGATGGTTGGACAACTTCGCGTTGGGCTATTTATTCACCCTTTCATAGGCTTTGTCTATCTGCGTTCTGGTTTTTTGTGGCCATCCATACTCTCTGTAATGCTCATCTCTCTGTCAAAAGGATGGACCCCAACCCGCCAAAGGAACTGCTAAGAGGATCTGGGGATGCCGAGTGCAGTAATAGGAGTGTGCACGGGCTTCCGACATAAGGGATTATCTGCGAACCACGCCCCACAGGAAAGTTGCGGTACCGGGACTTGCTGCAACTTCTCCGCCATTTTCGAACGCTGTCCACTAGAAGCAATGCATGTCTATTTCCTTGCGCTGCCATAGTTCACACTTTCGACCGTTCAAGTAGACTTAGCACAACTATCTAGTACAGAGTTACAAGGACTATCCTCTAGAGTGTTTCGAGAGGTTCACTGCCATGACCGAGACAAGCGACAGCAGTATGACATGCCTCCAGAAGAACGAGCCAAGTGGATTGCTGTGGTCACTAATGCTACGTGTATTATTTAGGAGTAGCTGGCGTAGGGAATCCAATTGACCAAAATGGCTACGCAGCTATGGAAGGCAGTACAACAACATCCCACACTTCAGCATGTCTAATAGGAATTACAACAGGCATAAGATATTCTGGAGCAAGTCCGGGCCTCCACACCTTCTCCCGTCTCCACGCATCGCCTAGACGCCATGGACAAGATTGAGGACCTTCACCACTCCAAGAATGTTGTTCGAAAATGATTGAAGCCCTGGTCTGATACGACACTCCAGCTTGCACACGATGCTCAGTCTGCCATTGCAAGTCTCCACCGACTGTTAGAACGAGTTGTTGCAGATATAGATGGGCCTGATTCTCTGGCGCTGGTCAACATTGCGCAACACGTTGTGGCCCAAAGTCAAGGTGTACTCTCTCCACTTGTCCGTAGTCTGGCTACCTTGCGCACAAATAGACGCCGCACCAGTGCAGTGACTTGGGACGAGTCACAAGATTGTGTTGGGGGACTGTTGGAATGGGGTCTCCTAACAAGCTACGAAACTGGTCCATTTTGATTAATTTTGATTATATTTAATATAGCGCAGGGGTTTTGGGGTCGGTCAAAGCCCCAAATGCATTGTAATGGGTCAAAGGGTAAACTAGGGGTTTGAAAACCATGGGTTGTAGACCATAGGAACGTTGAGGCTAGATTGTTATAAATAGAGATGCATTTTGGATTGTAAAGGATAGGAATGAATGAGCTATTGATGCGATCTATTGTTTAAGCTATCTGTTTGGGTTTTGGGGGAACTAACTCCTGTTGGCTGTGTGCGCGGAGCTCCTAGTCCAGCTATGTGCAGACCCTGCCACTAGTACATTTGGGGGAAATTTCGACACTTGGTTCCGACACTTTTGACCAAATGTCGGAAATTTCCCCAAATTTTTTCAATCTTGCCCGAAACCATCGCTATACCGTCGTTTAGAGAAAAGTGTCGCAATACTGACACTTAGACAAAGTTTTGCAATTGCGACGTTTGGAGGAAGATGTCGCAATTGCGACACTATGCCCCAAAGCGTCACTATTGCGACGACTGCCTCCAAACGTCGCAAGTGTGACACAATGTCTAAGTGTCGCAATTGTGACATTTGGAGGCATCCATCGCAATAGCGACGCTTTTTCCACCGTCGGTATAACGACACTTATATGCGCGCTACATAAAAATTATTTTATTAAAAACTACATTAACATCTGATATCACGCGCGCATTCACCCTCCACTCTTGCAGAATAGCATTCGCCCTCAGCATTCGCCCTCAGCTCTTGCAGAATAGCATTCGCCTTCAGCATTCACCCTCAACTCTTGCATAACAGCATTCACCCTCAACATTCGCCCTGAGCTCTTGCAGAATAGCATTCACCCTCAGCCTTCGCCCTGAGCTCTTACAGAATAGTATTCACCCTCAGCATTCGCCCTCAGCTCTTGTAGAACAACATTCACCCTGCATTTTCCCTCAGCGTTCACCCTCAGCTCTTGCAGAACAACATTCGCCCTCAGCTCTTGCAGAGTAGCATTCGCCCTCAGCTCTGGAAAAATGGTAAGTTCTCACTGCAGGCCCTTCCTCCTATAGTAGGGTTGACTCTATTTGGGTTTTTTTGGTCAATTCCATTGGATTGTGTTAAGTTGTAGGGTTCTCTCGAGATGTCTTCCAATGTTCTTTCGGATGAGTTTCAAAGAGGATGTGTAAGATGTGTTTGTGCTTGCATGAATTTGAATCCACCAGTTTCATGAAGTTTAAGCTATGGACTTTCGTTCGACAAACTCATCCATCTCAACACCCAATAACGAATTGCCCTTGGTCTAATCTATATTGAAGTTGAAGTGAAAAGTGGTAGAGAATGGGAGATCGAAAGTCATCAAATTTATCACAAGGGTAGTACTCCAGATCGAAAGTGATGAGCTTTAGTTCTCCATATTTGGGGATTTTCTGATGACATACAGAATCCACTCCATACAACCATATCAAGGTCAATGTTGAGATCATTCTCATATAGATATAGGTCACTGATATATAGGGTTAATATCACAATCACTATCCATGGAAACCGAATGGTTACAAAATATGTGATTACGGTTGGCTCATTTATAATTATTACCCATTTATAGTAGAGCACAAAAACACTAAATATGGCCCGAGCAGAGCCTTTACAATAGGCAATGGAATTGCAGTTGCTTCATCAATAACCAATAGCTCCAGTTGAGAAAACTTTTCATAATCTTGGGGTTGGATATACTGCAAACCAAACAATTGTAGTTATCATTCGTGCTCCAATATATTAATATACTTTTTACATTGAACTGAAGAAAGGGAAACAAGAAAATGCTAGCCATCATAAAATGCTTTGACATAAGATTTTTGAGTGACATACTAGAAAAAATAACTCCTCCACTGATACTTATAATCATTTGAGTTATTCAAGTCAAACATAATGTCAAGAATCAAGATTCAATACCCTCTATTATCTTCATCACCCAATACAAGATTTAAATTTTTCCCAAAGAAACTCTTATTAAATTGGCAGCCATTATTTCTCCCTTCTTTAAAAACCCTACATTTAAATGAAAATAAGCATTGCATTTCAACTACAAAAATATATTAGTGTCCAAATGTACATGTGTGCATCACTTGTGTAGGGTATTCCTTTCCACTTTCACATTATCCAAGAATGTGTGCCGTTATGAATTCATATTTTTTGTGATTTAGATTATCTTGAAAAAGGAAAGGTAAATTATTTCCCATAGAAAAAGAAGGTTTTCCCTTTTTACTACTGGAAATGGTACAACAAAGTTCCATTTCTACCCGAAACTCCTATGAAATAGGAATCAAATAAATTCCATGTCCTCAATGGACATCATTTGGCTTTGAAAATGGCCATTGCACCATGTTGTTTCTTATATTACATCACAATAGTTTCTTAGGTCATTTCTTATTTCTTGAGATGAAAAACAACCAAAGAAATTGTGAAGATACTTTCAATAAATAAATGACCATTTCTCAATCATATCTCAACTATTTTTTATTTTATTCAATGGTTGCTTTCTTTGAGAGAAATTTGACACTTCTATAAGGAATATAACATAAAAACACAAAATGGGAAGGAATTGATGAGGTAGATGACCTTTATTTGTTGTCAATTAAGAATTGATAATACGCGATGCATGTTATGTACTGCAAAATAGATTCCTTCCTGGAGTTAGGACACAGAGTATTGAATCAAAGTTGTAGTTTCTAACTTCTTGTATTGGTTCATCAATATTGAAATTCAGACATTGCATGTCCTCATTGCTTCATGTTTGAATAATTTGCATCATATCGTACAATAGGAAATGAGGAATTATGATTATTATTACTTTATGGATCTTTTAAGTTGCTTTTAAGTTTGCATGGTTTAGTGTGAAATTATTCTAGTGTGCCCCTAGGCCAAGGTGAAGGAATGCCAAGGATTGAGAACCCTAGTTTTTAAATCGTATTGTTTCTTATACCCAAAAACCCCTCAACTTCTAATTAGTTCTTAACAATAGTGTTGTAAACAATTTGAGAATTGATATATCAAAATCTCGCACTTCTCAAGATAATGTCCTAAAGCTAAAGTGTGATACCATGTGTAATTCAATAGCCCCATTGTCACCTCACCAACCTCTTTTCACTTCGGGCTAGCTCTCCTCCAACTCAAGGGGGGTTCTCCCTAGTAGATGTTAAGGATCTAATGGCCAAACCAAACCAATTCAAGAGCCCCCTAACTCTCTATGTTTACTACTATCAATAAAAATATTGAACAATAGGGTCAGACATGCATCCTGAAGATAAAATTGCCAGGATATTTTTGGGTAATTTCAAAGGGAAAGTCCCCAAACACATACAATAGAAGAATTATAACGTGATTTCAAACATTAAATATCAACAAAATCATTTAAAGGATATTGAAAGGAAAAAGGTGATGGAAGATAGAAAGTGCCTTACTTAAATGCTCTAGGATTTTTGATAGTTACTCCAAAAGCTTCATTAAAGGCCCTTCAAGATCGTCTCCAACATTGCTATACCATCGGCTTCAACAATGTTGCTCCAAAAATGTCCTCAAGGTCTTCACAACAAGTTTACTAGAAGTTGCTCCAACAATATATTCAATAAGGTCTTCATTGTCAACTCGTCTCTTGTTTGGGTGCCTTAATGTGCAATGACATGTTTCCAGGACTGAATTCAATGCAAGGCATATTTGAAACTCTAACTCTATCTTTCGGTGTCTTATTAGAAATTATTTCAGTTTTATTTTTGTGTTTTCAAGTTATATAATGTTTTCAAGTTTTTACATTTATAATTTTATTGCAATGTGGCAAACTGATCAGGGCAGTATAGGAACAAACTTGAGACGGGATGATCACGGAAAGAGGCTAGCGGAAGAACATGTAAAGTGCCAGCATTGCTCTATCTTCAAGTATTTTAGTTATTTACAAAATTGAAATAATATTAATTTTTTTCAAATATGCAGACACCTAGCCATGGTACGCCTGATGATTCCCTCTTTGAGGAAGAGCTTTCTTCATCCCTATCTCCAGCGCTCTTGTTGCGAAATAAGGCACGAGATGCAAGGTCAAAATTTAATACTTTGATAGACACGCCTCAAACACCTGAAACAGAAGAGAGGATAAAAAAACTTATGACCCAGCTAGAAACATATCAGGTAATAATAAAAAATCAAAAGGATATTTTTTTTGTTCTGCATGAGATGAATTGTGATAATTTGATTTTTAATTTTTACATTGACTTAACTAACAAAAATTTCTTTTTTATGTAGCATTTTCTAGCACTTGCTGAACCCGGTGTTGGTGGTAGTGGGACACAAGGGCAAGAGATTGCCCAACAACCCTCTAGTACACCTTCTACTCCTTTAGGTGCCAGCCAAGAAACACACCCTGCCCAAGAAGACACCCAGCCAACCGCTGAACGTGTTGGCAGTGATGAGGCTGATATGGCCAACTACATTATTGCATTTCCTGGAGCTACACATGTCAGCTCCACAGGGACCATTAATGGCACGTTGTTGGTGAACGATGAAGGTGTCCCTATAAAGCACGTACAACTCCCAAGTAAATTTTAATATTTTAACTATTTCATGTACTTTATCTAAAACATATTTATCATGATTTTTATTTTTAAATTAATGATAATATATATTTTTTTTTCTGTGTAGGAAACAATGAGTTCTACAAGTTTTTGGAGAGCCATGTGTTGGTAATTTTTGGCCCAACCATACGCACAGGGTGGAATTCCCAGAATTCCAACCTGAAAAAAGAACTTCTAGATTATCTAGAAGCCCTTTTTGGGGTCGGCACATTTGACAGAACAACGGTGGCTCAGGTAGCCGGCAAATATTTGAAATATACCAGGGACACCTATAGGACGCAATTGCAATTTAACCCTAGATATGAGCGTCCTCTCGCAGTTTCAGAGAGTGAGTGGAGAGCACTCATCCATGACGGAAAAGAGAAAAGGGCAAAGAAAGAAGGAAAAATGCCAACTGGACCCGCAAGGTAAATTACAAATTTAATTCAATAGCTTTAATTTTCTCTATGCCTAAAATAAAAGTGTGCTACGTCATATCTGACTTCAATATTTTGATGCTAGGTTGCCTGACACCTCAAAGGCAACCAAAGATAGGATTGAAAAAAAGGGCCATCACAAGCTAGGCCAGGGCGGCTACTTGAAATTAGCCACAAGAATTGTAATTAAGTAGCTAAACATCTTATAATTAATTGTATCGCCTTCCAACTTTTTTGTAATCCTATCAAATATGATTAAAAATACACAATCATATGTAATGTAGGGTGATGATTTCGGAACAGAAACTACAGAGGAAGATAAAAATATCGCTTTCCATTTCGGCTATCAAGTCGTAGTTGAACGTCGCAGAAGCTTGGGACAGGTCCCAAGATCCAGAATGCCTGATAAGGTAAAACATTAACCTTTCAATATGTTTGTTTTCGTCCATAAATTTAATGTCTAAAAAATTTGTTTAAATCAGGGGAGCAGCACTACCGATGAGGCAAATAACCAAGTTTTAGAGCCAAATGTAGATGATCCTCACGTGCAACTTGATCATTGTAGTGGGGACCAGGCCGACAATGCTACTATCAGTGAGGGTTGTGATGGTAATTAATTTCCACTTATAATTTTTTCTAATTATACCTTGATGGTTGTCCTTATAACGTTTTATGTTTAAATGACAGATAATTTTTCCCCTGAGGATCTTACCACCAGAGAGGAAGACAGGGAAACAGTCCCAACGGCGACAACTGGTGCACCAGGTAAATAATTTCATTGCAATTTTTTTTATTAATATTACCGAACTAGTTCAATGATATTTAAAAACTAACAATTAAAATTTAATATTATATGTTTTTGTAGGCGATGCCCCGTCACTGGATGAGACCAGACATCATGACTACACAACTAGGTCAGCGACGACAACTGGTGCACCAGGTAAATAATCTCATTGCAATTTTTTTTATTAATATTACCGAACTAGTTCAATGATATTTAAAAACTGACAATTAAAATTTAATATTATATTTTTTTGTAGGCGATGCCCCGTCACTGGATGAGACCAAACATCGTGACTACGCAACTAGGTCAGCAGTGTGGGTCGAAAGGCACGAAACAGGAGCAGAGCATGATGATATTGATGATGTAATTAGGAGCTTTAAAAATAGGAAGAAGAAAAAGAAAATTCGATAATGTAAAATATTGTATTATTATAAGACAAACGTTACCATACTTGAACGTTTTTTGCGTTATATAAAAAACTCATTTATCATACTATTTTTATGTCAAGCATTAATTGCAATGTTTCCTTGCGTACTTTTTGTTGAATTGTTTTTTTATTAGTTATTGAATATTTTTTTTTATGCTCATGAAAGTAAAAAATGAAATATAGATTGGGTATTGGGGAATTGAGAGTGATGTGAGGGGGGGAGGGGGGAGGGGCCATAAGAGCTTCCACCTTCACGTGGTTGGCCCTGTTTAGTAGAGAATAATTTATTGGAGCGATTTAATCTTGGAGCAAACCTCCCTTGATCCAGCGTAGCAACAAAAAAGTCACTGTTGACTTAGTTGCTACTCTTCCAGATCGTGGGAGGCTTGTTCCAAGTTCATGCGACTCCAATAAATTGTTCTTGAAACGAAGAGGAGCTTATTCAGGTATGTTTTGACATTTTTAACATATGTTCTAACATTATCATAAGAATTCATCTTAGAGTAAAAAATACTACATCAATTACTTGTATTTATTGTATAGATAATGATGGATTTTGATTGACTTGGCAGTGCAGGTACAAATCCTCTCGCATCATGAGCAATACAACTTGTCAACCAGGGTCATGTCCAGGATATTTTTGCTTGTGCGCTTGACCAGGTTCGTAATGTCACATTTTGTAAGTTCCTTTACAGTTCATAATTCAATATTAAGCTTGTTCATGATTATTATCTAGGTTTTTTGTATGTCTTTTTTCATCTATTTGATTGTAAGCAACTCTGCATGTTTCCTGTTGTTCACTATGATTTCTCGCATTACCACTCCCAGGATGAATCCGAATTTATTGTTACATATGTTACTTTATTGTTACTATGATTTCTCCATTTACGATTTCATAGGTTACATCATGTAAAGTTGTCAATCTCAGGTTGGTGATGAGCTTTAGGTCTCCAGATTTAGGGCTTTTTTGATATTTTCTCCCTCATGTAATTCCTGCATCACCTCGTTGTTTGAGCATGCCAATTTTCTACCACTTGTACCAATTGGCACATGTCAATCTCTGAGTGGTGCCACATTTCACCTATTTTCAGTGAGAGTTTAGGGTTTCTCTAACATAGCTTCATAAATCCGATTCAGTGCCTGCTTGAATATCGTCACATAATACTCATGGTTTGGATTGATGAGAATGTTCTGAATGGTTGGTTGATTCATAAGAACCACCCATATAGTCATCTTGAGATATTTCAGAATTTTTTTCGGGTTTCCTTTTTCACCGTTTCTAGTGGGTGGGATGGTGTGGGGTGATCCATCAATACTGGTGCTCTTGTAGTAGGGAATTTGTTTTTGGGGATATAAAGGAGCATTTCATGTAGATATCCCATTGGATGCATTCATAGATGGGCACGAGAGGTCAAGAATTTAAATTAAAAATATGCAACCTCTAGCATGGCAACCTGAAGGCCGCGAGAGACACTGGTTAAAGATTGTTTTGTGCTGGCCTTAATATAGTCGTGATTTCTTTCTATTATCTTAATGAAAATATATAGTCCGGTCTCATTAAAATTAGGATTGTGGTTGTATTTCTCTTTGGTTGTTTCTCTCTTAATGCTCCAGAAGTTCCCAAAAGTTGTGATAGTTGTTTAGTTTGCCTGTTACAACTTAAAAGTGGTTTTTAGCAATGGGAGTCATGTTTTTTAAGGTTCATACTAATATGAAGATCTTGTAATTCTATATTCAGGATAAGAGAAGATGGCCTCTGCTTTAGGTAGTATGACAACAATTTCCACATCTACCTCATTGGGTAACAATGGAAAGGGGAAGAAGTTGGGTGCAATGTTTGATAATTATGGCAGACAATTGTCTTCTCTTTCAGTTTTTTCACCCATTTCCTTTAATCGCTCAAGTAGAAGAGGGACTCTGAGATTATGCGACAGAGAGAAGGTAGTTAATACAAGAGCTATGGAAAAGGAGTTGTACTTCAACAAGGATGGCTCAGTGACAAAAAAATTGCAGGTTAGAGAAAAAAATATGTTTAAAGGAAGGTCACCTGCACGTGAAACTTCACTGCGGTGGATCTTTCCTTGTCCACTTATATTCGATTTTAATGTGTTATTTTAATTTTTCATGGAGGGTTGATTTGGCATATGGTCTATCATTCAATTGCATACTTACTAAAAGCATTTTCAATTTTTCTTGCAGGCGGTGTGAACAAACTTGCTGATCTTGTTGGAGTCACCCTTGGGGCGAAGGGAAAAATGTTGTCTTGGAGAGCAAGCATGGTTCTCCGAAAATAGTTAATGATGGTGTGAAAGTAGCTAAGGAGGTAATTTTTAGATGTGTGCTCTGGTTTTCTTTTTAACGTTGTATTAGTCCCCCTCTTAAATGTCTTAGATTTGGTAGGCATAATTTGAAAAAATTGGCCTATGGACTAGCCACATTAGAGTAATGAATAAATATTTTCACAAAAATAAAAGGAAAGGGTTATGGCTGAGTCAAATTTTATTGTTATTAACAGTGTAATGAAATGTATCTCAATGCTATGGTTTTGGCCTTTTTATTGGTTGAATTAGAGGACCCAGTTGAAAATATTGGGGCCAAGTTGGTAAGGCAAGTTGCGGCAAAGAAAAATGATTTAGCTGGGGATGGAACCACAACATCTGTTGTTCTTGCACATGTTGGAATATTGAAAAATTCCAGAACAATGAATGGAGAATAAATCTCCCTTCCTCTAACACAAAGAAAATAAAAATTTCTTTGACAGGAGACAAAGTTTCAATACTTTGAAAACAAACTTCTATTCCCTTCAATAACTCAAAAAAAAACTATTACACTTCTTCCTCACTGAGAGGGATTACCAAATTATGACTGCTACAAAACGCAGTGCATAAAACCAACTCACTTTCTGTTCAAAACAAACATACTCTGTCTCTAAAACACTCTGGTGTGTTTTTCCCTTTCGCACTGTTGTGCATACACACTTAAAAAGTTACACTCAGTCTTTCACTTTTTACACACTGCTGTGTAATAAAAAATTTACGTATTGTCTATAAAAAAAACTACCAAGATTTTTTGTCCTTTTTATTTTTATATGCCGTAACATATAAAACATATTATAATAAACCCTCTTTTTAAAAAAATAAAATTAAAACTAAATTCTGTGGCCCACCTTTCATTTCGCATATGATATATATATAACATATGTTTAAAACATATGTATATATTAAAGCATACATAAAATTAAACTATCAAAACATTAAAGAACCCTTTCCGTCGGACTTCAAAAGTCTGAATAGATTGAATTTCAAACCAAATTCACATTCCAAAATGGGATGCCAACGTCTGCCTAATTTGTAACGCGAATTCTCAATCCAATGTGCCTTATAAAAAATTCGGGTCCGGTTTTCAAGTTTTCAGATTCCCTTCAATTTCATGTGATCCAATATTAATGCTCCATGTGTCCTCCTTTTGAATTTACAAAACTGGGGGTAAATTTCTGTTTGTTTAATTTTTGGTTGGTGAATTGTGTTAATGCTGGTTGTTGTGTTTAAATACAATCCTGTATAGAAATATGGCTGTGGCCATCTACAAAAAAAACTTGCAGGAATTTTAAATGCTGAATTAAATTTCACGATGGTGTGCAAGCAACCTCCAAAAAAAAATGTTGCTGCTGCATCCGTCCTTCTGCTGCAGTAGTTAAGTTAAAATTCAACAGCACAAGGTTTAATAAGTGAGGGTGTAAAGGTAACTTTTTGTTGATAGTACTGGATTAAGATCATCTATTCATTTTTGTAGGGTCTTATGGTGTTTGGTTTTTTATTTTTGGGTTGGGCTTATTGAGTCGAAGATAGTTTTTGAGTGAAAAAATTGCTATCAGGTATTAAAAAATTTTGGTTCTTTTGTCAAAATTTATGAGCTTGTTAGGAAATACAAAACTGATAATGGCTGTATCTTAAATTTGTGGAAAATAATTTGAAATGAAACCTTTTTGT
This sequence comes from Pinus albicaulis, assembly GCA_034641835.2. Lineage (NCBI taxonomy): Eukaryota > Viridiplantae > Streptophyta > Pinopsida > Pinales > Pinaceae > Pinus > Pinus albicaulis. The sequence goes on from CM076577.1 coordinate 597,324,908, forward strand.
TTAGGTTGTTGCAGCAGGTGCAAACCCCGTTCAAATTACTAGGGGCATTGACAAGACAATAAAGGCCCTTGTTTCAGAACTCAAAATTTTGTCAAAGGAGGTAAATGCTTGCCTTTTGAGTAGGCTGGTTTTCCTTTTTGCTGATGGTTTGGTGTATCTAATTCAATTAGTTGCCTAAGGTATTTTTGGTTGCAAAATCCTTTTCATTTTTCATACAGTATTGGCCTTGTGGAATACATTTGATTGTGTGGTCTTGTTATATCTACAACATTTGTAGTTGTTTAGTCTTATGGCCGAGGTGCACTTTTATTATGGAAATAGTTGATGCAATATTGTCATTTAATCCTTACTGCAGGGTAGCCTGTTGAGAAGTTTCTTGTGAAACATTTGGTATTCAAAATGACACTTGATCCTATACAACATCATGCACTTGACTTCAAAATTCATATTCAAAGTGTGCCAGACAATTCTTGAAAAATTTCAAATATTTATGTTATTTTAAACCATCATCTTTTTCATGTATTGGATGCTGAAAATGAGAAAAAGACTTTGGTATGAAACCAACTGGTGAATAATTTCCAGCAAAACAACCACTTCCAAGACATGATTTAGAAGTAGAACATATGCACTTATGAAGCATAGAAAGATGTCCTTGATGCATTGTCAATGTTTGGCTAGGGTTATTTTTGGAGAAAATAACTCCTTATTCCTAGAATAGTGATCTTCAATACAAGTAAATGTCAGAGAAGAGAGATCATCGTGTGACATAAACCTATTAACAAAAGTGAACATGGAATGATTATTAATTATGGCATACTAAGTTGTCAATGATTTTGACTATTTGTCTTTAAAATGTAAAAATGTTAAATTCCAAACTTACATCATCATGGTTTGGCATCATGAGCTTGACTGATTGTCCACCATGCTCATAATTTCATTGTTGTATTCATATCTATAAACAACGTTTCAAATAATAATAATAAAGTTCTATAAGAAAAATCCAGACCTCCATGCTACTGCTCCTTGTGAGACAAAGTCAAAATTGCATTACACAATCTGACACATAAGAATCTCCTATATCCTGGTGGTATGTATCCAAATTCTTATAATAGGTTCTTCAAGACTTATGTTGACATTGCTAATGAGATATTTAAGCAATTAAAGATAGAGACTTCTTCATTGTTGTATATGTAACAGTCTTTTATTAATATAAAGATTGATGGTTTTGTCTTTCTGAAAATGAAATGTAAAAATAATTTATTGTGGTCAATTGAAAAGTTTTTTTTTTAAAGCTTTTCATTATGGAAGAGTGACATAGATATATGCCCTTCTAATTGAAATTCAGACCTGCCCTTCAAATTTGATCACTGTGTGGGACCTTAAAAAACAATAAAACTATTCCGCCGCACGTTATATAAAAGATATAACAAAACCTTTGTCAAAAATTCAAACGAACCCTTTAGCCGTGGGTATTTCATCACGAATTGATCATTTTACCATGTACCTTCTTCTAGAGGAATATTCTTCCACTTGATTAGGTACTTCATAATGGTTATATGTCAAAGAGATACATAATGTTTATCTATAACTTTTTGTGGTTCAAGAATCAACTTTTATTCTTCATCTAATTTTGAAAGTTCTATTTACATTGGCATATTTTTTCCCAAAACCTTTTTTAGGCAAGATACATGAAAAACCTTATGAATGCAAGAAGAAGGAAAATATAACTTCTATACCACTTGTGTAATCCTATGAATAATTATTTAGGGCCATAACATTTTTGAGCTAATTCTTTATTCTTCTTTTTCTTGAATGAAGATTGCTTATAATGCTATAATCTGAAAAATACCCAATTACCCTCCTCAAATTATCTTTCACTTCAATGTTGTTCCCCTTGTTGTTTTATCATGTTTCATGTCATTTGAAGGTTTTCCATAATAATTTTCAAATTTTCTTTAGTATTTTCCATATGTGACTCGGTTTCCTATACTTTGGACTTATCTTGCAAAAAGTATGAGATACTAGGAGTTGGATATCCATAAAGGGCCTTAAATGGGGAAATTTTAGTAGATGTGTGATAAGTAGTATCATATTACCATTATTCCTTGACGAACCCAATTCATACATTAAGATTGCTTTTGTAAAGAGTAACATTGTAGATAACCTTAAAAACATTTGTTAACTATTTTTGTTTGACCATTTGATTGTGTTTGATATGTAGAACTCATGGCAGCTAGTGTTTCTCCACTCATATTAAATAATTATTTCCAAAATTTTCTAGTTACTATTACTTTAGGAAAACCATGAAGACTATGAATTTCTTTCATGGACACTTCTGCCACTTGGCTTGTTGTTTATGTACTTTGAGCTCTACAAAAAAAAATCTACAAAATTTGTCTGTATAAATGACCACAAAAATGTAATACTTACCTTTATATTTCAGTAACCCTGTAATAAAGTCTATTGATATATCTTCTAGTCTTTGAATATGTATGTGGAATGGTTGAAGTAACCCTAGAGATTTTACTATCTCTCTTTTATTTATTATGCAAACCTGACCTTCTCTTACAAAATTTTGAATATCTTTCTTCATTCCTTCCAAAAATATATTTTTGATCCTTTGAGATGTTTTAAGGAACCCTGCGTCCTACCATCAGAGAGACATGGGACTCCCTTAATATTTGTTTATTCAAATATGCTTGCGTGCATAAAAATATTCTACATTTGCACCAAAGTATATCTCTCTTTCACTCCCAATGCTCCATAGAGTTCATCCCATCCTTTATAAATTTTAGTTTTTGTTTAGTACCATTGTCATTTTTCCATTATGGCAAGCTTCTTATAGCCACCTAGGAATAGAAAATGTAATTGGATATAAATTTGAGGCCTCTTCTATTTTAGAAAGAGCATCATGTACTAAATTTTCCTTACCCTTTTTGCAGATTATCTCAAAATTAAAACTTTGCATTTTTTCTCCTCATTTTTGTTAATCTTCTAATGAAAATAATAGCTTCAAAAAATACTTTATGCTATCATGGTATATCTTGACTTTAAAGTACCTCACAATGATATACTATCATCATTTTTTATTGCATGTAATATTGCTTCCATTTATTTTTCATACGTAGATTTCACCAAATATTTTCTTTGAATTCCTTGCTTTTAAAAGCCAATGATATCCCTTATTGTGTTAATGTTACATAAATTCCTTGTCCTAGTGCATCACACTCTACTATGAATGTTTTACCAAAAGTAGGTGCAACCGATGTTGGTGTAGAAGACATGGCATCCATTAAAAGAGAGAATGCCAAAGTAGCCTCATCATTCCATATAAATGAGATTTTCTTCAAGAGATATGTGAGTGGACTTGAAATGCATGCATACTTCTTAACAAATTATCAATAATATCATGTAAGTCTAAAAAATCTTCTAAGAACCTTGATTTTCTTAGGAATAGGTCATTTTGTAATAGCTTGCATCTTTTGAGGCTCCGACTTCACTCCTTCCTTTAAAACAATATGAACCAAATACTCGAATTCTTATTTCCCAAAAGCACATTTGGATATTTTTACATAAAAATGATTGTTCTCAATAATCTATATAACTTTTCCACATGTTTAGTGTGGTATTCCCATGATTTATTATAAATATGTGTATTATCAAAGAAAACCAACACAAATTTTATAAGATGGGATCAAACAAAATTGTTCTTAAGCGAGTTCGCCGAACTTCAAACGACGATAAACCATAATTCAAACCAAATTCGCGTTCCAAAATAGCCTGCTGACGTTCGCCAATTTTGTGACGCGAAAACAAATTGAATTCTGTCCTAATATTTTTTTGGGTCTGAAGTTGGGCTGGCATACGTAGGGAGAGTTGTGACGCGAATTTATTATCAAATTCGCCCTAATATTTTTCGGGTCCGGATTTCCACTGTGCGAGCGGCCCGAACAAAGATCCGCTCCAATCAATTTCTGCCATGTGTCCTCAATCAAATTTTTCCCTGTTCCCGGATGCGGGTGCATTCGATAGAGTTTAAGGCGATGGGACATGGATGTGGCGATTTCATATAAATCGCATTAAGTTTTAACGCTTTTCAATTAAGTTCCAAGGTTTTCACATCAAATCGCATTAAGTTTTAACACTGTTCAAGATCGGACCTCCACTCCTGTTAGCGATTCCGCATGCTCCAATATGATCCGGACTTCGGCTCTCATTAATGATTGGAGATTAATTATGATGGGCGTTCTTTGATTGCATTGCAATCGGGTCGATAAAATGGCATTTCGCTATGGTTTTTCAGATGAGCCAGTTGCTGGGTTACGCTGCCTACTCACTGTGATGAGAAGGAGAAGTGGCTAGCTGAACTGCTACTTAGACCTTGGTGCATATTTTCATTTCTCTTAGTCTAGTCTATGTCTATCTTCCTCTGTTTCTTGGAATTCTGCTTCTTCGTCTCGTCTTGTGCCCACTGCTGAGATTGCACCCATGCCTCGCCTGCGTCAAAGGATGCATTGCCGCAGGGGGAGCACTAGAGGTCAACCCCTGCGCGCTCCCTTCAGCCCCTCAACCGAGTCCTCTTCCCAGTCCAGTGATTATCACGCAGGTTTGTATCCAGATACAAGAAGTGGGGGGGTTCAGGTTCTAGGATCTGGCCATCGTATGGGCTCCCCTACTCCTCATTTCCCCACTGCTTCACCTTCTCCCACGACGCGAACTGTGCTTTTTTCCTTTAATTGCTCTCTGAACCGCCCACGAATCACAGTTTCAATTACAGTGGTTTTCCGTGAGGAGGCCCAAATGGAAGAACAATGCACCCGTCTTGTGGGTCTGAGCTCAGAAAAAGCCGGCCAGCATTCGGACCTTCAGGAGGGGAGTGGTGGCATGAATGTGGAGATAGCACCTGGCGATCCTGGACCTCCCGAAGGATGGTGCCGAATCATCGAGGAAACATCGGAGGAGTAGTTTGGTTAATTTGTTTTTCTTGCTTCGTGGCCCACTTAATTGGGCTGCTTTTAAATTATATTACTGTGCTGGACCTCTGTAATATTTTTGAATTCTGTAAACGTTCAAGACTGGTTTCCCCATATGAGGGCAGTCTTCTTTTTTGATTTTTTGATGACAAATTTTCCATGAGTCTGGGCAATGTTTTTGACTTCGGTGTAATTTTATTCCCACTGTTAATAGATTAACTTTACTTAGAAAAAATAATGTTGCCTTGTTTCTATTTTAAACCTATTTTTTGAAATATAGAGCCATGTTTATATGATTGTTTATAGTCGAAGCACTGCGCGGTGGTTTATTATATTAATATTTCATGGTCGAATTATTTTCATAACAATTGGAAAAAAAAATGTTGCCTTGTTTCGATTTTAAACCTGTTTTTTTGAAATACAGAGCCATGTTTATATGGTCTACATATTATACTCTTTCTCTGTATATCTATAGGAACCTTTTTTCTATGAACAGGGTGGATGTTGTAGCGGGCTAATAATGGAAACAAGCGAGCCTGAACCTTACATCTCGGATGCAATAGATGGTTACCAATTTTGGAGTCAAGCGAGCCTGATCTTACAAGCGAGCCTGGGTTTCTGCAGATGGTTTTTATTTCCAGGAAAAAGCAAGCCAGAACATACAATCGACCCTAGGTTTAAACATATTTTTTCTCTATCATGGATGCTTTTTGTGTGAGGTGTATATCAATAGTACATGTCTCTGCACATTTCCTGTATCTGCTTTATGATACTATTTTATGTGTTGACAGGTTATCACTCTGCCTTCAAAACTAGCGATGATGGTTTATTGATATGGTCTGATGGTATTTTTATATTTTGGACATATCACACTCCTCACATGATTAGCGTTTTTCTCTGTTCAAGGATTTTGGGTACTTTAATTTGTATTTGGAACAATGGATGTCGGTACTTTATCTGTTGCTTTACTATTCTACATATTTCTATTTCACTTTCTTATAGATGCCTTGGGCATATTTGGATGCTTTCTTAGATTTTCGATAATCTCCATGTGGACCGTTACTGTGTTTTATATCATTTCCCTGTATGTGACATGGGGTATTTTTCTATCATTTTCTGGGGTGGGACTTCCACTTTTCTGGATGGATATTTGGGTTCCAATCTTCAGATGTAAAAATGTAATGACTTCATGGATTGTTTTACTTCATATAATATATTCAAAACAACGTTTTTTCTCTTGTGAAAAAAAAATGATTAATGTTTATCAGGCTGCCTTCAAAACTAGCGATGCTGGTTTGTTGATATGGTCTGATGGTATTTTTATATTTTGGACATATCACACTCCTCACATGATTAGGGTTTTTCTCTGTTCAAGGATTTGGGTACTTTAATTTGTATTTGGAACAATGGACGTCGATACTCTATCTGTTGCTTTACTATTCTACATATTGTTATTTCACTTTCTTATAGATGCCTCAGGCATATTTGGATGCTTTCTCAGATTGTCGATAATCTCCATGTGGACTGTTACTGTGTTTTATATCATGTCCCTGTATGTGACATGAGGTATTTTTCTATCATTGTCTGGGGTGGGACTTCCACTTTTTTGGATGGATATTTGGGTTCCAATCTTCAGATGTGAAAATTTAATGACTTCATGGACTGTTTTACTTCATATAATATATTCAAAACAACGCTTTTTCTCTTGTGAAAAAAAAATGATTAATGTTTATCACTCTGCCTTCAAAACTAGCGATGCTGGTCTATGTTGCTGGTTTATTGATATGGTCTGATGGTATTTTTATATTTTGGACATATCACACTCCTCACATGATTAGCGTTTTTTTCTGTTCAAGGATTTTGGGTACTTTAATTTGTATTTGGAACAATGGACGTCGGTACTCTATCTGTTGCTTTACTATTCTACATACTGCTATTTCACTTTCTTATAGATGCCTCGGGCATATTTGGATGCTTTCTCTGATTGTCGATAATCTCCATGTGGACCGTTACTGGGTTTTATATCAAGTCCCTGTATGTGACATGGGGTATTTTTCTATCATTGTCTGGGGTGGGACTTCCACTTTTCTAGATGGATATTTGGGTTCCAATCTTCAGATGTGAAAATGTAATGACTTCATGGACTATTTCACTTCATATAATATATTCAAAACAACGTTTTTTCTCTTGTGAAAAAAAAATGATTGTTATAATTCGAGCGTACTTGAGGGAATTGGTTTATTATATTAATATTTCAGTCGATTATGTTCATAACAATTGGAAAAAAAAATGTTGCCTGTTTCTATTTTAAAACCTATTTTTGGAAATCTCGAGCCATGTTTATATGATTGTTATGATCAAAGCTATGATTAGTTTAATATTAATATTTCACGGTCATTCAGACGCCCACAATTCATAACAAATGTGGAATTCTTGTCGATTTTAAAAGTCGTTTTTTTTTAAATTGAACCACGCCCGTCGATATCACAGAGCGCCTTGCAAAAAATTGTCGAATTCACGGCACAACTTCCGCTTGTCGGAAAAACTGACGATATAAAAATGTCAAACGAGCGACGTTAAAAATGTCGGACCACATTTCGTCAGAATTGCGACAATTTACAAACGTCGGAAGAGCGACGTTCAAAACGTCGGACCACATTTCGTCGGAATTGCGACAGTTTACAAACGTCGGAAGAGCGACGTCCAAAATGTCGGACCACATTGCATCGGAATTGCGACAGTTTACAAACGTCGAAAGAGCGACGTTCAAAACGTCAGACCACATTTCGTCGGAATTGCGATAGTTTACAAATGTCGGAAGAGCGACGTTCAAAACGTTGGACCACATTTCTTCGGAAGTGCGACAATTTACAAACGTCGGAAGCGCGAAAGTTTGGGAAACGTCGGAAGAGCGACGCTTGTTTGGAAGCGACGGAAAAAGTATTGGTAGTGCGACACTTTGTAAGTGCGTCGGAATTGCAATGGGATGGCAAACCACAATTTTATCGTCCTCGAACTGTCCCTCTTGCGATGACTATGTGTCGGAATAGCGACGAATTGGCCGTCGGAAATTGGGCCAAATTTTCTAGTGTGCTGCTGTGTGCGCAGGTTGGGAAGGGAATTGTAAGGAAAGGTTGATGAGTGAATGAATGGGAAGGGTTATTAGAGATATGAATCCATGAGTACTATTGTATGAACTACTGATAATTACTATGTTATGTATTTTCTATCTTTCTGCTGTGAAATTCTGTGTACTGAATGCTTGGATCTAGATCTATTACGCTCTGTTTATATAATGCTGTGTTGATGTTATGAAAATCATATAATTTTAGATCTAGTGCACGTGGATGCAAATAGATACATACTTAACCCTGCGAAGAAATAAGGTAATCTAAACAAAACGCAGCTCTGCTTGCCTTACCCTTCCTTTCTCGGGGTGCGGAAACCTGGTTCCAGCACCCACCCATACTACTTCGGGTGAGATTATGACTTTTGAAAGCAGGTCACTGCCAAAAGGGCTAGTAGTATAGGGGTTTGTTGGCAAACCTTGCACACCGAACCTGGGCTAGGACCCCTCAAGCCAACAGGTGGAAAAGAAGGTAGAAGAAATGGATGGAGATGATGACAATGAAGAAGATCCTCTTGGATTTCCCATTCAAGATATTGATGTAAGTGCCCATATGAAGAAAATCCCTCCATATTTCCTTCCCTACTTCTATGATATGAGGTCAGATAATCCAGAAACCTTATCTTTGAATTTGAAATATTTTATAGATATTATGGTTACTTACTAAACACTCAAAAGTTGAGAATTTTTCCGACAACATTGAGGTATAGAGCTGTTAAATGGTTCATGAGTTTAGGGAATAATTCAATAATATCATGGAATGTTATGAAAAAAATATTTCTAAAAAAATATAAAGATCATGATTTTAAAGAAGAAATATTTAGAATGACTCAAACAAAAGATGAGAGCCCTAAGGATCTAATAGAGAGGTTTATGTAAAATGTTAAGAGGGAAAAATGTTATGAAACTAGATCGAAAAATAGAAGAAAAGAGAGATCAACGCCTTAGAAATCAACCACTACGAGGGGCCAACCTCCTTTAAAGTACATAAATAAACAATTCTTGGATGATACAAATGAAAAAACCTCCTTTCTATATATATATAGGAGTCCATGGGGTCACAATATAATCCTAGTTGACCTAACAATAATAATATGAGGGCACAACAATAACAATAATGGCCTTTTACGGGGCACAATAATAACAATATGGGGGCTATAGGGGGAAAACAATAACAATAAGGGGGCTACACTAACAAAAATAAGGGACTACACTAGTAATATAGGGACCTAAGATGCCCCTCTCCTTCAAAAAAGTGTTGTCATCAACGCATGAGTAGATCTGGATGCTTATGTATAAAATTCTCATCTTCCCATGTGGAATCTTCAGTGGGTAAGTTCTTCCTCTTGATGAGATACTCTGGAATTGATCAATTTCGTAGTTGTCAAGTTCTAGTTTTCGTGACTGCTTCAGGTTCCAATATAAATTTTCCTTCCTCATAAATTTCTGGCAATATTGTTTGAACTGGAATTTTGTCACCTATAACCTTCTTTAAGCATGAAACATGGAAAACTAGGTGCACTCAAGACGAAGCATGAAGCTCCAATTTGTATGCCATAGTACCATTTGCAACACCTTGTAAGGACCATAGTACTTTGGCGATAATTTATTATCCTTCTTAGCTTGCTTGAGGGACATTTTTTTGTATGATTGTAGCCGTAAAAATACCCGGTCTCCTACATCAAAACATCTCTTGCTACATTGTTGATATGACTATTGTTTCATTCTATTTTGTGCCAAATTTAGGTTATCCTTTAAGAGTTGGAGAACTTGTTGATGCTCGATGTGATCCTCGACTGCTTGAACCTTAGAATTTTCTCTTAAAGATGATGTGATCTATGGTGGATGATATCCATAAAGTGCCATAAATGGGGTAATTTTTTCTGCAGTATTGAATAAAGTGTTTACCACCATTCAGCCAGAGGTAACCACTTGACCCATTGTTTTTTTTTAATTAGATACAAAAAAATGAATATATCCTTCCAAATATTTTTTTACTATCTCAATTTTCCCATCAGATTGAGGATGACAAGACAAGATATGAGCTAGTTGAGTACCCAAACAAGAAAAAAATTCCATCCAAAAATTTCAAGTAAAAATGGGATCTCTGTCGCTTACAATAATCTTTGGGTTTCCATGTGTCTTTTGAATTGTTTCCATAAATGAAGTAGCAAATGTACTTGCTTTAAATGGATGAGATACTGCACAAAAGTGTGCATACTTGGTAAATCTATCAAATACCACCATGATGACACTCTTTCCTTCGAAATTAGGTAAAATTATGATAAAATCTATTGAAACCTCCTCCCAACATTTACTTGGAATGGATAAAGGTTGTAGAAGACCCGAGATCTTAATTGTCTCAACTTTATTTTGCTAGAAAACCAAACATTCCGCCACAAACTTTAGAATATAAGATTTAAGGCCATCCCAAAAAATTCTTTCTTCACCCTGTTGTAAGTTTTAAAAATCCTAAGTGTCCTCCTAAGGGAGAGGTGTGCAATTCCAAAAGAGTAATTTTTTTTATTTTTTATTTGGGAATTCTTACAAAGATATAAGCGATATTTGTACCATAAGGAATCATTTTTCCAACTAAATGTATCAAATGTACTAGGATATTTCTGAAACTTTTGAATGAGTGTGCACACTTCTTCTTCATTATTCCATTCATCCCTTGCTTTGGTTAACCAATATGGTTGGATAATAGAAATGGCACAAATAAATGTTTCCACCTCTTCATCCTTTCTTAAGAGCGCATCTGCAACAAAATTTTGCTTCCCTTTTTTGTAGATGATTTCAAAGTCATAACCCAACATATATGTGACCCATTTTTTCTACTCTTCCAAAGATAGGCTTTGTTCCAAAAAGTATTTAATACTATCATGATCAATTTTTACCTTGAATTGTCTTCCCATTAGGTAAGGTCGCCATTTATTTAGTGCATGTAGTATTGCCAACATTTCCTTCTCATAAATATATTTTTGTAAATACTTTAGTTTGATTGGACAAATTTCAAAAGAAATGGGTCTTCCTTCTTGCACTAAAACAACACCGATTCTATTTCCTGAGGCATCACATTCCAAATTAAAGGTTTTTGTGAAGTCTGGCATAGCTAAGACTAGTGCTAGGAACGTTGCCTCTTTAATATGTTCAAAGGCAATAGTTGCCTTAGGAGTCCATGAAAATACATCTTTCTTCAATAATGTTGTTATAGGTGATGATATTCTCCCATAATTCCTAACAAACTTGAGATAATACCCTGTTAACCCGATAAATCCTTGCAACTGTTTTATAGTTGTGGGGAATTTCCATTCCTTAATGGCTTTAATTTTGTTAGGGTATACCTTAACACCCTCTTAGATACAATATGACCTAGATATGCCACCTCTTGTACTCCAAAGAAACATTTGGAGGTTTTTTTCATATAATTGTTTCTCCTCTAATAGTTTGAGCTCCTTGTCAACATGTTGAACATGATCCTTCCAAGACCTGCTATAGATTAGTATATCATAAAAATATAAAAGCACAAATTTTCTAAGGGTTTGAAAATGGAATTCATCAACCCTTGAAATGTATAATGTGAATTGGTAAGGCCAAAAGGCATGACCAAAAATTCATAATGACCCTCATGAGTTTGAAATGTTGTTTTCAGAATATATTTAGTCTTCATTCTAATTTGATGATATCCTGAATGAAGATCCAAATTGGTAAAATATATTGCTCCATGTAATTCATCCAATAATTCATCAATCACAGGAATGGGAAATTTATCTTTAATAGTGATTTTTTTTTATCTCCCTATAATACAGAAACATGCGCCATGATCTATCCTTCTTGTGCACCAATACTATTGGAGCAGAGAAATAACTTTGACTAGGTTGAATTATACCAGCCTCTAACATTTCTGCAATCATACATTCAATTTAGCTCTTTTGGACATAAGGATTTATGTAAGGCTTGATGTTTGGAGGAGCACTTCCTCGAATCCAATGAATACCATGATCATGATCACAAATAGGTGGGGGTCATGATCTCTAGTATTCATTCTAATTTGATGATATCCTGAATGAATATCCAAATTGGAAAAATATATTGCTCCATGTAATTCATCCAATAATTCATCAATCACAGGAATGGGAAATTTATCTTTAATAGTGATCTTATTGAGCTCCCTATAATACGGACACATGTGCCATGATCCATCCTTCTTGTGCACCAATACAATTGGAGCTGAGAAATAAATTGGACTAGGTTGAATTATACCAGCCTCTAACATTTCTGCAATCATACGTTCAATTTCTCTCTTTTGGACATAAGGATGTATGTAAGGCTTGATGTTTGGATTAACACTTTCTAGAATCAAATGAATAGCATGATCATGATCACAAATAGGTGGGGTTCCTTTTGGAGTTTCAAACACCTTAAAATATTTGTCCAAGGCTTTTTGGAGATATAGATAAATAGATGATTTTGATGTTGGAACTTCTAGTGAGCATAATTGTGAAATTACGCTCGTTGTTCTTTCTTCAAAAGTTTTTTCATGACATTATAGCTTATTATCTTTCTTGTCTTCCCTATGATACCCCATAATTCAACTTCCTTTCCTTCAAAAAAAATATCAAGAAAAGTTCTTGAAAATTAAAAGCTACCGTCCCCAAATATTGTAACCATTGTACTCCTAGTACAACATCAACACCTCCCATTCGAATGGAAAGAATTGGACTATTCGATACATATTCCCCCATGATTAACTTGATATTATGGAATTTTACAGAGAAATTTATATTTCCTCCATTTTCAACCATCACTTGACACTCTAGTGCTGGGTATAGGACAAAATTCAATTCCTTGGCTACCTTAAAATAAATAAAATTATAGGTACTACACAAATTAATAAGAACTATTACCTTTTTCTTCTTGATATGTCCTTCTATTTTGAGAAGTTGAGGAGTGGTAATTCCTGCCAATGCATTACAGGATATTGTCAAACTCATTTCTTCTTTCTCTAGGGTTGGTTCCGGGTGTATATCCTCTTCTTCTGACTTTTCTTGGTCATTTTCTTCCTCTTCTTCACAATCTATGTAAAATAATTTATTCTCAGCACACTTATGAACTTTAGTGTATTTTCTATCACAACTGTAGAAAATCCATTTTCTCTTTTTTTCTTCCAATTGTTGTGGTGTCAACCTTGTAGCTTGTGAAAGTATAAGAGTAGCAACACTTCCATATTTATAGATGTGAGTGGTAGGCTTCCGTGTTGCCATAATTTTACATTCAATTTTTCTTTCCAACATGAATGCCTTCTCTAATGAATCAGGTTCCCAAAGGAAAACCTCATGTTGGATGTTCTCCTTTAAATTCCCTATGAAGACATCAATCCCGTGTTCCTATGGAATATCAGTTACCCTTATATTCAATTTTTGGAAGTCCTCAATGTGCTCCACCACTGAACCCTTTTGTTTGAGATTTATCAATTAGCTAAATAAGGTGTTGTTCTTTGTATCCTCATAATGTGCTATCATTTCCTCCGTAAACATCGACCAAGTGAAAAATTTTTTAACGGGATCAAAACCATCGATACCATACAAATGTATTTTGTTCTAAATATAAAGTTGCATTGCATACCTTTTGTGTGTTTTGCACATTATTGAGAACAAAATATTTCTCTATCTATAGTATCCTTGTTACGAGATCCTTGCCATCAAAATTCCTCATATCGTTCTTTGGAATATGGTGGGTCTTCAATCCAACATTATAGTTTATGAAATCACGATAAACATTTATTTTTTTCTCATCATGAGTTTCCTCTACTATATTTTTTCCATTAAGAATCATTTCTTGTATCAAATTTTATCAAACCTTCCTTCAAACCTTCCATTTATGATTTTAGATCATTCTTCATGTATTCAATGTTGTGTTTCATTTTTTCTTCCATGTCTTCCATGCCATTCTTCAAACCAACCATCTTATCTTCCACGCCTTTCTTCAAACCATCCATCTTAGATTCCATGCAAGTCTTCCTCTTCACGAGTCATAGTAGATCCTTATGAGGGATAAATGGGTGTTAAATTATTTTTAGGGGTAATTTTAGAACCCAATATTGATATATATGCTTCAATATTCCCTTGGAATCACTTCAAACTAACTTTTCAAACAAGTCTTATGCAATTTGAAAAAAAATAAACACCTTTTTCTTTCTTTTGAGGAGATCTATATTGAAACTGATGTATCTCTATAGTTTCAGATCCCCAAGATTTTATCTTCAGTAGTTTAGTAGCCTTCTGAATATTCTTTGAAATTCCACAGGTCTGACCTGATTTTGATTCTTCAAGGCAAATTTATGCCCAATCTCCCACAATGTCCTAATTATGGACTTGTTCAGTAGATAGAACTTGTACGACGTGCCACATGTCACTGTTGTTTCCTTCAGCTATGAAATTGATATATAGGAAATTAAATTCCATGTAATTTTGACCACTATTTACATAATTCCAATCTTATGCTCAAAGAGATTATCATGACGATTTTCCCAAGGTCACCTCTTTGAGATGAAATTCGGGAGCCTGTAAAAACCCTAACTTCCACAGATCATATATCCAAAAATATTGTGAACCAAGATCTAGAATTTTTACACAAATTTCCTTTAGATTTCTTCGCAAATGGGGTTTTTTTAGCTTCTGAACCTTCATAGAAAAAAAATTATAGTGAAAATTCCAAGATGACCTAATTGAAGCAGTGAAACCCTAGAATCCAAAGCTCTAATACCAAATGTTATGAAACCAAATCCAAAAATAGAAGAAAAGAGAGATCGAAGCATTAGAAATCAACCACTTTGAGGGGGAAAACTCCTTTACATTACATAAATGAACAATTATTGGATGATACAAATGAAAAAACCTCCTTTCTATATACATGAGTCCATGGGGTCACAATATAATCCTAGCCGACCTAACAATACTAATGTAAGGGCACAAAAATAACAATGGTGGCCTTTTATGGGGCACAATAATAACAATATGGGGTCTACAGGGCTAAAAAAACAACAATAAGGGGGTTACACTAACAACAATAAGGGACTACACTAGTAATATAGGGACCTAACAAAAAATTACATCATTTAGGATATGACACACTAAAAAAACTCTTACTTAGAAAAATTAGGGATGAGTGGATTGGTCTCCTTGATCTCATGAGTAGGGAAGATGCATACCAATTATCATTTAATGAAATTTGTGAAACATAAAAGAACATATCAAGAGGAAGGGCAAGATTAAGTAAATCAACATCAATATCGGTAAGTCAATTTGAACTTGGAAATTTTCTTAGTAACTTTAAAACAAAAATTCCTAGCAATCTAAGCTAACAAGTTGAAATGTTAAGAATGAAAAATGAGAAAAATGAAGATGTTGATATTTGTGTTATCCATGTAGAATCACATGCTACTAAATATTTCCCATAATTACCAAGGTTGAAGGAAGTTTACCAAGAGGAAAATGGAGCAAGTCAGTCACCAAAGTAGCTATGTTATGTAGTTCCAAGAAGACCACGGTAGCCTAGTCAACCTGGTGTGATGCAAGAACCTAATTCACAATTTTAAGTTCATGCACATCCATATCAAAGTAATTGGAACACACCCTTTATTTGGAAACCTTGGCCATCTCAACCCCAAAAAAAATCTTGGAAACAAGGTTGGAAAGGACCTTATGGGAGAAATCCAACTCAATATTTTCCTAAATATCCTCCATACCCAATTCTGTGTTATCTATACCATCCACCACCACCACAACCATAATATAAAATATATCCATGTAATATATCCAATCCCACTCAACTACCTGTACCACAATTTCAAAACCCACACAAGGAAGTAGCTCAACCCACTTAGAATGCTAAGGTGGAACACTTCCAAACATATCCTCTTGATCTAAATGATATTCATCTTAGCTCAGGAAGAGTATTGCAAAAAAGAGATTCTCTTGATTTCATTGAAGGACAAAATTCAGAAAAATAAGATTCAAATGAGAAGACCAAAGAATCATGGGTTGCACTTGATGAAGAGAAGACATCAGATTCAGAGATTGAAAAAGTTCCCTCATGTTTACCATTAGTTCCTCCATGTGTTCAAGAGAATAATCAACAAAATAGGAATATTTGAATTTCATGGTAGAATAATACTTGAAGAATGATCTAGATGAGAAAGAAAACCAAGGGCATCAAATCTATATTGAGGTTTGGTTCCATAAAATCAACAAGATGGAGCATCACTCTCTTCTCCAACAATACTTGACATCGTCAAAGTCAAATAATTTGGTCTCTAAAATTCAGCTACATGTCAAAACATATATTTTGAGCTTTACCTCTCATCCTAATGTGCACATGGTTCCATTGGAAGTATTCCTATACTTGAAAGAGTTTTTTTTTCAAGTAGAGTAGGATAGAAAAAAAATAAAAAAAATTGAAAAAGAGAAAAAAGGAAAAGAATAAAATCTTAGGTGAAAACCTCTTTTAAGGCACATGACATTGGCTCACTAATTGAAAACCTCCATGAGGTAGTCAATGGGTTGGGAAAAATAGAAAAAAGAGAAAAATAAAATATCCTAGATGAAATCCTCCTTTGAGGCACCTAGGCATACCTACTAGTTGAAAACCTCATTGAGACAGCTAGCAGGCCTAATAAAAAAGAAAAAAATAAAAAATAAAAATATTTTCCCCATGTATATTTCTCTAATGAATGCAGGTACTATCCAACATTTTCAAGCAAGAAAAACAATTTAGCACTTAGGATTTCTCCTCCTTTTCTCAGATTCTCCAACAGGACCAAGGCCATGTCAATCCATCACTCTCATCTATTTCCAACATCCATCCATCATTTCCAATCATTTCCCATTCATTTTGCTTGGTGTCCTAAAATGCTAAAGGAGGGTTCTGTTTTGCTACAGGAGGCCAAAATACAGAGAGCAAAAAATTATTTTTATTATATCTTGAAAATTTTGCATCCATTGGCTAAGATGTTTCATAGGGAGATGTATATGGATGATGATAACATGCTCAATAAATTTTAACAAATTCCAGTGCACACATGTTGAGAAACCAACCTCCATCACTTACATCCATTTTTATTTTTTTCTCAAGATTCGTACATCCATTGGCCAAGATGTTTTATGGGGAGGTGAATAAGGATGGTGGAAACATGGTAAAAAAATTTCAGGTCAATCCATCCTACCATTTGAGAGATATGGATAAACCAATTCCACTACAGGAGATTGTCCTGAAATGTTACAGGAGAAACTTGAAATACTACAGGAGGAGCTTGAAATGATACATGAGGCAGTTACGATTAGAGGAAAGGGTGAAAATTTCATTTCTTGTTTATGGAAGGTTGATAGGGGTCCCCAAACACCACTTCCATCTCCTATCCATTCCATCTAGCCAAAATCTATCTTCAAATTCTACTCTGACTTACATGAAAAACTCAGAAGAGGCTCTATCATCAAATTTTCCACCACCTACACCACCTCTTGATTATTTTAACCCTATCCTTATACCTCCTATGAATTTCCATCAATCCCACATGTAGTAATTAGGCCTCGAAGAGGAATTGCATGACTTTTACAGAAATAGGATTCCTCCTGTAGAAACATGTATAGTTACAACAAAACTCAACATGAATTATTTTTTAACCCACACAATAGAAGGCATCATGAAGCCATTTATGAAGTTTAGAAGGGGCTCACATTACTTAGGAAGCATTCCATCCACTCCTCCAACAACATATTGGACACTGGAAAGAAACCTGCACACAACAACCTTATTCGTCAAAGAATCATCAAGCTATGAATACCTGTGTAGAAGAAAGAAAAATAAATTATCATCTCCAGAGAAGAATGGGTCGACCAACTTAATAGAAGCATGGATGCCTCTCTAACAACCATCAGGTAGGTAAAAGTATAAAATATTTTTCACCTCTTCTCCTGAGTGTGTTATGGTTAGAAATTTGTTGTCAATGCATAAGGGATGAGGTTTTATAAGCTAAGGATGGGTCAGTAGTCTCGGTCACCCACAACTACTTAATTGAAGCTAAATCCATCACTCATGCAACATGGAAAAGCCAAATTAAGGAAAGTGACAATTACAATAAAATTGGACCATATCACCAAGAATAATGAGCCCACTACCACAAAAATAAATAAAAGAACAAGGATCAACTTCAGATGTATCGATGCTCATTCCCAAAATAGTTAGAGAGGCTCATTAAGGAATAAAAGGTCGAGCTATATGCTACTAGGGGTTGTTTAGGATGGTACATAAGAGATATAGAGTTCATTTGCATGTGCTATAGGATAAAAAATGGTTCCTACAGGAGAAACAAGGCTGCTACAAGACACAGAGTAAGTGCTACAAGGCACAGTTTGCTTACTACAAGATTGTCCCAAGAGGACACAAGGGGCCCTATCTTGAGAATTATTGGCCACAAAACCCTATAATTTTAAAGGAGCCTGCAAGGAAGGGGTAACTACTTGATATATCACCTCTTGCAAACAAATATTCTGTGAATTTTTGCAAAATTCCTCCACTAAACATCTTATTGCAGAACCATAAAATTTTTTAAGTGTGGAGTTTTCTTGTGAGTATGAGAATTATGATAATAGGATACACTTATTTTGAAATTGTAATACCTAAATCATAAAAAAGAAGCACTCATCCTCCTCCTGCCATAAGCTAAAATCCTAAGTTTCTCTAAAATTGATAATTGGCAGCATGGTTCACTTGCACAAACCTTAAGAACACATTCAACACCTTGTGGCATGAACAATTTTTGTTGACATGGATAAAAGAGATTTTGTGGAACCACAAGGTAATATCCTATTGGAACTTGAGGAGACAACCAGGGATTGTTCTACTAAAGAAGAAGAGGAAGAAGAGGGTGGCAAAGAGAGAAAGAGGAATGCTAAAACAAAAAAATTTCCAAAGGAGAAATCAAAATAGGAGATAAAAGGAGGAGAAAACTGGGAACAAAGAGCCTCCAAGATAATTTTAGAAACCTCTAGACCTTAAAAAATAAGGAGGAATGAGAAAAAAGCTAGTGTTTCAGAGGAAAACATTGAAAAAGAGGTGGCTACTACTTTGGTAGCCTTGGGCACACCAGCCAAGCCTAAGGAAAGGAATCCAATGCAATTTCATTTTATTTTAATGCCCATATAACCATACTTCAAATATTAAACCTCTCTTTTTTGCATTAGATGAAATATTTTAACTTTAATATGTTCATTAAGAAGGTTTAGAGATAATTTCATATTTGTGCCTAATATTATTTATTTTTGTAGAATATTGTGAGAATATTGGGCAAATTATGAATATCTGGAGAAGGAGATAATCTAGGGACTTTATCCCTACTATAGGAGGACCAAGATTGGATAATAAATGAAAAACATATCATGAAATTATTGAAATTTTTGGAGCTCCAGTGATTGGGAAAATATAGGAATGTGTTCCCTGTCATTTAATGCAGATTCCTAGTGTTGGGAACTAGATCCACTATTTGAGGGATTTTGGAAGGGAAAGCTTCCTCCCTTCAAGGAGAATGATTCCTCATCACTTTTTATAAGTACAAATTAGAATAGGCCTCTAGGGGAATGCATTTTTTAGTCTTCTTGTGGAGGAAACTTGTTATTTAGAAGTTCCACTTTCATTTCTAGTAGGGATGTACTTGGATTGATTTAAATAATGAATTTTGGTGCCATTTTTAGCTTCTAAAAATTGGTATACTTCATAGTACTCTGATTATCCTTGGAATTGGCCATCCCTAGAGCCTCAAATCCCTTTTGTACAATTTTTATTTCTTCTTTTCACTTCTTATTCACATGCATCTTTTATTCTTGTTTTTCATATTTCTGCATTTAGTATTGATGCTTCTTTTGTTGTAGGATTGGGTTAAATAATTGAAGTGATTTACTTTTCAGGCTATTTATAGATTAAAAATCATGATTCATCCTTAGAACATATTTTGAAATCCATCTTAATTATTGAGCTGCTTGGATTGGTCTACTAATTCACAAATCTAGAATTTCTAGAAATGCCTTGTAGTGAAATAGTAGTAAATTTATGATATTTTTTAGAACGGGTTAATGAGCATCATTTGAGTTGATTACACTTGCATTGGGTCATGAAAAAATTCAAGCTAATAAAAAAATTTACCCCATGGAACTTTCACTTGATTAGGTTACGAATTTTGTAGGTTGACTAGCTCAATAGTTATTGAATTTCCTGGTTTTAGACTAGTAATTTTCTACTATTTTTTAGAACGTGTTAACAGGGGTATTTTGGAGTGATTCCACTTGGAATGGATTCCCAATACATCCTATTTAATAAAAAAATTTGTCCCATCCCATTTTAATTTTATTTACTTGGTCATTTGGTGAGTTTATCCTGTAGAAACCTCTTGTAACATTCCTATAGCATGTGTAAACTTGACCAAATTTTCTGCAAAAGCTTGGTTTTTGTCTCTTAGAATTGAATTCATGCTCTTAGGATTTAAATTAAAAATTGTTGTTCTTTCCTAGGATTAAATTATTTTCAAAGTAACATTTCCATACATGCAATTAGTTTAGGCTTTGATTTCATGATATTCACTCCATTACACCGCATAAACAAAATAAGGACACATTGTATGCTGCACATATAGTGCCAACACCTCTTAAGTTTGTACAAACCCTGAGTTGATAATTTAAGTTGGTAGCCTTGGGAGTTGTGACATTCTTGTTACAATATTAGGGCTTATCAAAGAGCACCAAGGCATTCGAGTTCCAACTCAACAATAAGTGGCACCATTTTCAGCATGGAGTCACCAAGCGGTAGTGAACCTTCCCCCATTTCTCAAATGAAAATGATTAAAGAGTGGCCACTTGTGAAGTAGGTCATCGCCCATCATAAAGAAACCCCACCTAGGAGAAGCTCTGACAGGTAAAAAATCATGACAGTTAAGCTAGTGCTTGCCCCAGGAAAGTCAGAGTCAGTAAAGCATCAATCATAAATCAATGGTTGAGATTAATTCGTAGTGATTGAGACTATCCTACAACTCCACCCAGGCACCCCTCCATAGGATATATAATTGGATTTCCAGTTATCAGGCCAGTGTGATGAGCATGTGAGCAATTGGGACCGTTATCGGGTGAGCGCGACAAGGGTGTGTGAGTGAGATGACACGGTTGGTTACAATATTCAATTCTAATTTTGACTAGAGAACCAAATCAAGCTTACCCAATTATTGGGATTTATAAGGAAAACTAATACCCTTGGAGTAGTATGAATAATTATTAGTTGAGGCCAAGATCAAGGTGGAGTCATTACATGACAATACCATTACTCTTAAGGGGACGACCATAGTGAACTATTTGCAAAGGGAATTCCAACTGTTGTGGCTTGTGAAGAGCTTCTTCGTCTCCAGGGAAAACTACAAGGAGCTCACAAATCTAATGATGGCCTACAATACCCTTATTCACATTCCTGTACCAGGCCCAGTTTTATGGAAAAAGGTGTGACCATCTGATCAACCCACCATGAATCTAGGTGGTGGGGCCCGGGTCCACTTTGAAGGATCAAACGAGTAAACATTGAATATATTTTATGATTTGAAATCATATCATATCTCTTCCATTTTCAAAATTTTGTATATATTTTATTTTAAATAAAGAATCAAGATGTTAAGTAATTATTAGAAAATTCAGGCCATCGAGACACCCGAAAAACTAATTAGTTTAGACAGCTATCACACTGGGAGATATTTTGTAACTTTTTTTGTTAGGTATCTCCCTATAAAATGGAAGAGGAACTCATTTGTAGGGGTTAAATTTTCTATTTAAGAGGATGCAATACTTCTACAAGTTTTGCAAGTTCTGATTCTAAATGAAATGTATGTTTTTCTGAAAGATTAATGAAAAAGCATTTGGTGATTCTTAGCATTGATATGTGGAGTATGTGTTTCTATCTCTATTTATAATTTTCATATGTGCTTCTTTCCTCTTACAAATCATGTAATTGTACTTGTTGAAGCTCAATATTATATATCATATGTTGGGAAAATACTGAGAGGGGGGGGGGGGGGGGGTGAATCAGTATTTAGGTCATACTCAAATCTTTTTAATTTTTCATGCTCTAAAACCCATACACTAATTTACTTGATCAGACTCACATATATACGTGGATACCCTTCACAAAACTCGCGTATATGCAGAGAGCTTAATATGCAATTAATTCATTACTTAGATCCTTGCATTTATTCATTCATCAGATGTTTATATAGCAACAGACATGTGCAGTAATAACAGAGTAAATCATCACACATAAGCATCACACATGAACACCAGGATTTTAGGTGGAAATGCAAGTCAGGAGAAAACCACCTCTGCCGTTGTCTCAGCCTTCAATATTTTATTATAAAGAAAACATCTTACAACTATGTATTGGCGCAGAATCATACCAGTACGCAGGCACCCACCTGCATTCGTTTACCAGCCTCTCCTGGAAGGGAGCTATGACTGCCTGCTCTCATTTACCAGCCTCTCCTGGAAGGGAGCTACGACCCCCTGCTCTCATTTACCAGCCTCTCCTGGAAGGGAGCTACAACCCCATGACTGAAGGCTACAACCCTCAGCACCACCATGGACCATGTTTCATCAATTTTCACACTGGATCCAAAAGCTTTCTTTATAGCACAACTTGCAGGCCACTTTTCATCATATTTTCAGACTAGACCCACTCCATACATTTAAGCTTAATCATACATAAAAACAGATACTTATCAATTCAGACAACCCAGATTAGATAGAAGTAACACAATAGAACAGATCATACATTTCACACTAGAAAAACCCTAGTTTTCATACGCGATTTCCTTTCACTGATCCGGCATATATACACGCCTTCATGCATATAAACCCGCGTATACCTCTGCACATGATTTCACTACTCATACGCACTTTCGCTTTGTAGAACCCGCGTATAAATGCGCTTCCGCTATAATAAACTAGCGTATAGATCTTCAATCATTACAGAGCAGAATACTTCTTCAAGTCAGATCTTCAGTTCAGATTTAACCCTTCACTTCAGACAGATGTTCGCCTCATCTCAGATCTAACCATTTCATAAATAGATCTAGAAGATACAAATACATTTCAGATCTAGATAACCTTCTTCATCATTTTCTTCATAGGTGCATCACAAATTTATATCTATCATCAAATTGTTACCATTTCCATTCAGACATACTTCAGAGTGAAGTATTCAATAAAACCCAGACCACTTGCACACACTTTGCACAATGATTTTCTTCTCCTTATATAGGGTTACCCTTCATCAATACCATGAGTCAAAACCGCATAAATTCGAATGGTATTCCTGGACGGGATCACATAGGCGAACCATCATTCAATACAATGGGTCAATACCATGGTAGTTACCCCTGGTTTTATAAATTTAGAGCGCTTTTTCCCATACGCTACTTGGCACGTTATTTCCCGCATGCATACGCTACTTCATCTAGACAAATCCGTGTATTCCTTGAGACATACTCTTTTCATCATGTTCTAGCACATACTGTCATTCCTTCCATCATTACCTTCTGTACTCATTGTAGATACATTAGATTTACATCATTTAACAAGTTCATCAAGACACATTCCATCAAGGACAAAGTCATCAAGTAGGTTGCCGTCATCTTCATCAAGTGGGTTGCCATCAAGGAAAACACTCTGCATCATATTGCCAACATCATATTTATCTATGCCATGCCATGGAAGATGGTACATGTAAATGTGAGATTGAAAGCCTTAAAATGAACTACATCGTTTCTAATTTCATTTCCTTTGTCTATACATTATTTTCCTGAAGTTTAGTGCACATAATTCTATTTCTAGCTCTCTTCACTGGATTTATTTATTTATCTCTTCCCTCACCTATACTACAACAACTAAATAAGATTCACTATCTATGTGTAGGCCACCAAGGCTAAAATTTCATTATTTGGAACAAATTGCAATTAATGTGTGTAATGTGGTTGGTCTCTGGGTATGATTATTGAACTATATTTAAATCATTTTATATTTCAATTCTTGAGAAACAATAATTCATCTACAAGAGGCTCTAAGATGTCCTAAGAACTGACCCTTCTCCTCAACCTAGGGGTTTTGTGTAGGAATGATAACATCTTTTGGTGCAGTTGTCGTGGAACGAAGTAGAATATTTTTCCCTAGGTATGATTTTTTAACATTCCTTTTGTAGGGAGAGAAAAGGAAGTGTGGGTTGATATTTATCACCTAACATGGTCCTTATATTATAACCCTAACTTTTAAGAGGCCTCATACCGGTTCAGATACCTCACAGAGGAAAACACGTCCTGTCTTTGACCTAGAAATAATTGTCTCCAGGAGAATTTAGAGAGAAAGAACCCCAAGAAATCCATATACTGTTGTTTTTTCCCAAGAGGCATCAACTTCTAGCTCTTGGAAATTTGAGATAAAATATCCTGAAACCTCATCCAGAGTTTTAGAGTTTCTAGAAGAACATTTTCCTACATCTGAATTTTACTTCTCGAGACCTAAGTCTGAATAAACCTATATCAACTATGATCCTTTTTCATACCATACTATCCCAGAAGTTGAATAATTCAAACATGTTCTCATTAGTAGTCCATCTCAAACCCCCACAACTATTTCACACCGAATATTTTCTAGTGTGGTTCACCCAACCTCTTAGCCAGGCCCCAAAACAAATATTTTTCAACATCCTTTGAAAAATATGTTTGTCCCTGGGTTTTTGCCTAACAAATATGCCCCACTTAATCTAAAAAAACCTTTGAATGGAATTCCACAAGAATATCTTAAGCTCCTTCCTAGATTCACTAGGGAAGATGATGTCACAAGCACAAAACACATTGAGATATTCTGTGCATTTGCTTAAAACTAGAATGTAGAGCACATGGCTGTAGTCCTAAAACTATTTGTTTAGTACTTGGATGGAGAGGCTAGAAAATGGTTTAAGACCTTAACAAATAACTCAAACAACACTGGGGGGGAATTGGAGAAGAAGTTTATGCAAAAATTGGGAGAGAAGAAATACCATGGGTATTTCTTGACTGAGTTTAATGAAATAAATAAAATATACAATGAATATGTCATAGAGTTCATAAAAATATTTAATAATTTTTATAAAAACTTGGTTGCTGAGGTTAAACCTCCACAGGTAGCAACTAAGTTGGTGTTTATTGGAGCCTTTGAGCCAGATTTTGGGTTTACCCTTAGAGAGAGGAAATCTCATACATTGGACATGATCCATACTTATGCCATGGAAGTTGACACAAACTTGGCATCTGTAGATAAGTGGAAAGGATAGGGAGAACATTGTGATAGGAGAAGAGGAAAAGAAGAAGCTAGTTGGTATGGCCAAGTAAGGGATGCTCAAGAGCAGAATATAAATGGTTTGAATAATTTTATTAGGAACCTGTCAAATAAACTAGTGAAGCTAGAGTTGGAAAACAAAAATCCTCCTTGACGAATAAAACAAGGTCCCAATAGAAGGCTTCAATCCCAAATATAGGATACCTCCTTAGCAACTATTGCAACGAGAAAGAAACGACCATCAAGACCAAATACAACCTCCAATTATTTAGAAGATGATATTGAATACAAGATTGACGATGCTATTGAGGTTTAGGAGAACCTATATTATACTCTCTTAGAAGAATAAAATGAAATAGAAGCACATGGAGGAGAGGAGGATGATCATAATATCCCTATGGTTGAGAAGAGATAGATGCTTATTTTAAGAATTTTGTTGATTTCAACAAGCAAAATTGCATAGGAAGTATGATTTGAGATTCATCAAAGGATCACAGACACAAGATCAAAATGAAGAAATTTACCAACCCACTCCCCCAAAGAAAAATTATGAAGGGAAAAAAATTTCCAACCCTCACCTAATAGCCAAAGGAGAAAAATCTCATGCCGTCAGTTCTAAGTATGAATCTACTAATGCAAAACACATACCAGTGAAAAAAAAATCCTATACATTAAAAAAAAAATCTAATTGAGCCAGTGAAGGTGGATATGAATCCCTCTATTTTAAGTTTATAGAAAGAGTTAGAGAAGGTCAAGATATCCATTCCCTTGACTAAGTTTCTAAAACAATCTAGTTATAAAAATCAAGTCTCTGAGTTCATGGATGTGTCTCAATGTGTCTCATATTGCCTCATCATAAGACATGCTAAACATGTAGGAATAAAGGCTTGTAGTCAAGTTTGCCCCCCATGTGGAGGAGTAGGATGCTTCCATTCCTCCATTATATGTTACCTTAGTGATCCATGATTTATTGTTTCATAATTTCATGCTTGATTCAAGAGGCTCTCATAATCTTATGCCTTTGACTGTTATGGAATGATTAGGCCTGTAAATCAGAAACCATATAGGGAATTGTATTCCTTTGATTCCAAAAGGTTCAAATGCCTTGGGTTATCAAGGATATGGTATTCAATTTGGCCCAAATTCCTATGAAGAGTATGGTGATGGAAATTGTGGTTGTAGAAATTCTTGCAAGATTCAGTATGATCCTCTCTAGATAAGGGGGAATGAAGCTTGGAGGGTCTATCAAAATAGACCTTACATATGCCATTATTCTAGTATTTGGTGGAGAAGAGCACAAGCTATACAAAGAATCCATGTTTGTAAAATACGTCACCAAATAAAATAATTAGAACAACTCTCTAGTGTATAACCAAGAAAAATACCTTTCATGGTTTCTGATAGAAATGGATGATCAAGTCATGGAGGATACCTAGGTGGAATTTCCCTCACAAGCCAATCAGTAGCAAATAAAAGTTGGTTGTGTGTGTAATTTGTACTTTTATGGGGCCTACTCCATGGAAGGAAATGGAGCAGGAATATTGATGAAGTCCCCTAAAGGTAACCATACAAGTTAGAATTTTACACTAAAAATAAAATTGTTGAATATGAGGCATTGGTGTTGGGCCTACAAGCTGCTAGAGACTCGAAAATTTAATGTTTGAGAATTTTTGGAGATTCTGAGTTAATTGTGAAATAGATTAAGACTCAATGCTAAACCAAGCATCCTAGGTTGAAATCTTACAAAAATGAAGTATGGGATCTAGTTGAAAATTACTTTTTGGCATTTAATATTCAATTTATACCTAGGGAGAACAATATAATGGTATATTCCTTAGAAACAACAACCAAAATTTTCAAACTTCTACAAAATCCCATGCTAAGGTATAAAGTGGAAGTTAGGCACAAAAACTCAGTCTCTAACAATGTAAAATACTAGAAAGTGTTCGAAGATGAAAACCAAATTAAAGGTTTATGGAGGTGATTAGGGAGTTTTATAACACTGTAATATAATAAGAGGGTGAATATACTTAGGAAATTGAGGTCACCAAACAATAAGTGGATTTGGAGGAATTAGTGGTTGGGTAGAGAATTCTGCATTTGAAGGGAAACATAATCCCAAAGGGGATGGTTCCACGGGAAAGGTTGTTTTATGTTAATGATGTAGTTGTCAAACTAGCTAAGAAGGGATCTGAGGAGGATAAAAAGGACTCTAATAATGGCACAAAGCAACAACCCAATCTAATTAAGTTGGCCAAGGGGATCCTAGAGGGATACAAGTAGAAGTACCTTGACCTTTTCATAATTTTTTTTGATATTTTTTCTTGGCATTAGGATGACTTGAAGAATTATGATATCAATGATCATCCAACATAATATCCCCCTGAATTCTTAAATTAAACCTCACAAACAAAAGTTGAGGTAGATAAATCCCTTGCTTCTCTCCTTGACAGAGAAATAAATCTAAAAAATGCTACAAGAAAAAATCATTATACCCTTGAGATATTTGTATTGGGTGGCTAATTTTGTCCCTAGAAGAAAGAAGAATGGAGAGATTAGGTTGTGTGTGGATTTCATAAATCTAAATAGGTCCTCCTTACAAGGTAACTACCCCTTGCCCGAGATGGATTATATTATTCAGAAGGTAGTGGGTTCATCAAGATTTTCCATGATTGATGGGTTCTCTAGGAACAACCAAATTGTTGTGGATCTTGAAGATCAGAAGAAGATAAATTTCACCACACCTTGGGGAAAATTCATGTATGCTCAAATTCCTTTTAGTCTCATGAATTTTGGAGATACTCTTCAAAGGAAAATGGACATATCATTTTTTAGGTAGAAGGATAAATTTGTGGTGATCTACTTAGATGACATAACTATGTTCTCAATGTATGATGAAGAAAATTTCAAACATTTACAACAAAAATTTGAGAAATGTGATAAGTATGGTTTACCCTTGAATCAAAAGAAGTCTCAATTTTCTCTTAGAGAAGGAAAGCTATTGGGACATACAGTCTCAAGGGAGGGGTGAGAATTGACCCTAAAATGGTGGAAGAAATCAGTAACATCCCCTTCCCAAGAAACAAAAAGGAGATATAGGTATTATTAAGGATTAAAATTATTAAGGAGGTTTTTTCCAAATTATGTTAAGGTTTTGAAGGATATTATAGACATGCTGCAAAAGGACATAGAGGTCAAATGGAATGTAGAGACAAGAGACTCTTTTTCCAGAATTAAGAACGAATTTGGAGAGGCTCCAGCCTTGGATAGCCCTGATTACCAAATTCCATTTATTATCTTTTCTTTTGCATCCCTAACACTATTGCAACTATCCTATTGTGAAAGAATGAAGAAGAGAAATAATAACCAGTGGCATTTTTCATCCAAATACTAATGGATGCAGAATTGAAGTATGATATCTTGGAAAAACTGGAATATACTCTATTTAAGGTCGTGAAATCTTTTAGAATATATGTTTTATAGTAAAATATGATTTCCTATGTTCCTATGGCAGTTGTGAAGGACACTCTCATGCAAGGAGACAACAAGGGAAAGAGGGGCAGGTGGATTTCCAAAATCTAGGAGTATGGCATGGAAATCAAGCCAACTAAACAGATGAATGGGCATTGTTTGGACAAGTTTTTATTAGAGGAAAATTGTCAAGTGATGGGAATACACTTTTTGGCTAAGAATTCAGGACCTAATACAATGATAAAGGAGAACCTATCTAGTGAAGAAGATAACATAATTGTGTACAAATACCAATACTTATATTTAGTACAAAGTATTGTCTATTATCTACTGTTTCTTAGTTTCCCGACTAGTTTTGATAGAGAAAAATATAGGGCTCTGAGAATGAAAGCCTAGAAGTATGTAATCACATATGGCCATTTGTATTGGAAGGATCCTGTTAGTATATTTTTGTTGTGCTTAAATGAATATGAAGTTCTCGATATTATTAATGAATACCATGTTTGTGCTTGTGGAGGTTATTATAGTTGGAAGGTTACAACTCATGAAATCCCAAAGGAAAGTTTCTACAAGCCTACCTTGTTTTCTGATGTTTATAATCTAGTGAGAGGTTGCAGAGAATGTGAGATACTAGTTGAGAAGAAGATGCTAGCTCCATTTCCATTGATACCAGTTTTTGTGGAAGAACCTTTCAGGCATTGGGGATTAGATTGTGTAGGAGAGATTCAACCATTTTTGAGTGGGAAACATAATGGATTTTGATAGCTACTGAATACTTCATGAAGTGGATGGAAGCCATTCCTACTTGAACTACAACTAATTCGGTGGTAAAAAATTTCTTGAAGAAAATATTTTTTCTTGGTTTGGATGTCTAATGAAGATAGTGACAAATAATTCCTAGGTGTTTAAGGCTGAAAGACTCATTGATTTCTACCAGAAGTATCATGTCATTCTTGGTCACTCTACTACCTATTATCCAAAGCTAAATGGGTTGGACAAGTCATTAAATAAGGACTTGGCGAAAATTTTAAAGAAATCCATTGCAAAGAATAGGAAAAAATGGGATTCCCAACTTAACTTTTCTCTTTGGGAAAACATAGTCACAACTAAGGGATCCACTGGGAAATCAATTTGAATTAGTATATGGTAATACTACACTATTCTCTAGTCAATTGGTTACTTTAGTGGATAATTTAGTTCAGGATGCAGAGGAGGAGCCTAATCGATTAACCAAAAGGATAAACTAGCTGGTTTAATTGCAGGAGAAAATGGAATAGGTGACTTAGAATTTGCTCAAATACTAGGATAAGATGAAGGCCCTCTTTAATATAAATTCCAAAGAAAATTTTTTCTAAGTGACCTTGTGCTCAGATGGTATGTCAGGAGAGAAGATAAGGAAAAGCATGGAAAATTTGATCCTTTGTGGTTTGGGCCATTAAAAGTAGCTAAACCCAAAGGTAACAACACATTCCTGATAGAAAATTTGGATGGTGAAGTGTTTGAGTTACTTGTAAATGAGAAGTACCTCAAACACTAATTTCAGTACTAAATCCACGTATCCATTTCCATTGTAAATACCCATAAGCCATTGTAAATATTGAAGTGTTTGTTTCATTTTAAGTTTTGAATTTATATTTTTGACTCCATTCCCAACAAGGCTACTAGTCTATAGGTTCTTAGTTCATTTATAGTAAGAAAATTTCCCCAGTTGGAGCCAATGTTGTACCCTCTATTTAGTTTCTCTTAAGCTTCATATAACTAAGGGGTTGAAGTGCAAATTATGGTAGAGTTTGGAGCCTTTCTAGGAGAAGTAGATGAGCTCAAATACCATATTGAACCCACTCAATCAGAGAGTTTTATGGAAAATATTTCCAATGATATAAATAAGTCTAAAATTGTTTTCTTGGATCAAAAGGTAGGGGTAGTAAAAGTTGGGCCCAAAAAAGTCAAAATCCTGGAGACCTCTGTGACCTCGGAATTCGATGACTCATTATAAAATCATTTTCAAAAAGCTCCAGGGACTAGGGACTATGGATATGTCAAATTTCAGAGTTAGGGCCATCTATTGACGTAACCTTGTAACAAAAATTGGATGCCTAGAACTCAAGACCCCGAAACCTCGTAAAAGTTTTCTAAATAAATTCTTGAAGGCAATGAGATTGAACCATTTATAGAAGAAATAGCTTGTGTAGAAAAGGAACGGGGAGCCTTCTATCTCTCCTCTGATGAAACAAGTAGAAACATATCATTGGGAAAAGGTGATGTCATCAATCACCCACTGGGAGGTGGACACATGGAAGACAATTTTGAAAGTTTTAGGTACCCAAAGGGCCCATATATGGATGAAACATGCATCAATTAGAGGTTGAAAAGTGGTTTGGTTGACATCGACATGATGTCATCTTGATGGTATAATTTGGAAATTCAAAACCCCATAATAATTTCCAATTTCATTTCAAAAGGAGTTGGGATTATGGGGACTAGAGGAATAGAGTGCCAAGGCATTCGAGTTCTAGCTCAATATTAAGCGAAACCATTTTTTCATGGAGGAGTCACCAAGTGGTAGTGGGATTTCCCCCATTTCTTGAACGCAAATTATTAAAGAGAAACCACTTGTGGAGAGGATCATAACCCATCTTGAGGCAACCCTACCTGGGAGAAGCTCTAGTGAGTAAAAAAGCAAGAAATTTAAGCCAACGCTTGCCCCTGGAAAGTCAGTGTCAGTAAATTAGTAATTGAAAATCAACTATTGAGATTGATTCTAGAGGGATGAGCCCTGCCTCCAAATGCACTAATGCACCCCACTGGAGGATATAAAATGGGCCTACAACCTATCATGCCAGCGTGGTGACCACGTCAGCCGCTACGACCATTATCAGGTGAGCGTGGAAAGCATGCGTGAGTGAGTTTCCAAGTTCAGTTGCAATGTTAAATTCTAATTTTTACCAGAGAACTAGAGCGAGCTTACCCAGTTTTTTGGATTTCCAAGGATAATACTACCCTGGGAGCAGTATGAACAACTGTTAGTTGAAACCAAGAGCAAGGTGGACTCATCTCATGAGAAGATCACTAGTCTCAAGTGGAGGACCATAGTGAACTATTTTCAAAGGGACTTCCAACTATTGTGGCTTGTGAAGACCTTGTTCTTCGTCACACCAAACTACACAAAGTTCAAAAATATAAGGATGGCCTACAATACCCTTATTCATACTCCTGTATCAGACCCAATTGTTAGTATGAAATATTTTGGAAGGTGTACCAAAAATACCTCATTTAAGTCACCAATAAATAATGACCCTGATAACAGTTGTGGTTTCTCATACTTCATATTTACAACAAATATGTGAGAAAACATGAAAAAACAATGAATTTGTTAAAATATAAAAGCATAAATAACAAAAAAAAAACCGATGTAAAAACCCAATCTTGGAAAAACTTTTTAAAGAAAATAATTATATTAATAAACCTAGCAAAGGAAATTTACAAAAGGTTGTAAGTCCCCCTCAATGGGATGGGTCCTTTGATGTTTTCATCGCTTCATATTTTAGATCTTACTCTCTCTCTAATGTGTGAAAACCTAGACAATATAGAACTAAAAAATGGGAGCTCAAATGGTATGTGACAATAGTGGTGACAATGATAATGATCATGGTGAGAAATGAATGAAAGTCCCTCTTATTTATAGCAAAGTATTGGGTTGATCTCGAAAATGGAGAATAATAAAATATTATTGACCAAAATCTAGATCTAACCGCTTGGAATACTTTATTATATTTTGGATATGGAAAAGATATTTAAAATGGTTAAATATCTTTATTTAGAAATAATTAGAAAATAAATAATTTAATAATTATTTCATGAATAATAAGAAATGTGTGAAAATGAAATAACTATTAAATAATTATTTAATAATTATTTCAAATATGGAAATAATAGTTATTTCAAATATGGAAATAAGGAATAATAAACAAATAATGATTTATTTAATTATTCCTAGGTGATTTAGTCAAATGTGACAAGGAATATTTATTAAATAATGATTTAACAACCATTCCTAGAGAAAATTAAATAAACAATGGTTTATTTAATTATTATCATGGGTTTTAATCGAAAATAACTTAATACAAGTGGTTTATTAAATTATTTTTTATAGTAAAAGTGATTTTACTATGGTAAAATTAAACTCACATGGTGTATTTTGATCCACTTAGGTAGGAATGACTAGGTGACCATTTTTTGGTGATAACACCAGTTTTATGGAAAAATATGTGACCATCTGATTAACTAATAAATATCTTGGGGGAAGGCCCCATTATCTAAAAAATTGAAATGCTAGAAAAAGAAAAAAATAAAAAGAAAGAGAACACAGTAAATAAAACTGCAAATA
The DNA here is from genome assembly GCA_034641835.2 of Pinus albicaulis. Lineage (NCBI taxonomy): Eukaryota > Viridiplantae > Streptophyta > Pinopsida > Pinales > Pinaceae > Pinus > Pinus albicaulis. The sequence goes on from CM076577.1 coordinate 597,358,256, forward strand.
ATTTTTTTATTAAAACAAAGAATAACTGTAAAAGGTACATTGTGGTGGAAAATATGTCCTTTTACAAAATTTGACTTGTTACTTATAGTCTTTTTTAGTTACAATACCATGGGTAAATTTCATGGGTGGGTAAGTACCATGGGTGAATGAATACCATGGGTGACTGAATACCATGGGTAGATGTCACTTACAATATCATGGGTGAATAAATATTGTGGGCGAATGAATACCATGGGTAGATGCCACTTTTCATTCAGATTATTACTTCCTCCTAAGAAGAAATGGTACCCATTGCATTAATTTCCCTCCTGAGAAGCTTGTGTTTAATATGAAGAGCCACTTAAGACAAGGGTTTTGTGTGGTTAACCCATAACCGTGATGAACGAATATCTGAGGATAGAGATACCCTGTAATGCTTACGACCAACTGTGATATTGATACTGTGCGACCTAGAAAATGGACTTCGATGAAGTCTGGGCTTGTGGATGACCCATAACCATGAAAAACAAATATATGAAGGTAGAGATGCCATGTAATGCTTGTGACCAACTGTGCTACTCACAGTGTGTGGCCTAGAAAATGGACTTAGATGACAAGGATTTCTTGTGGTTTACCCATAACCGTGATGCTAATTGTTGATGAAGTAGCTGGTGCCTACATAGTCTAGGGTGGTAGGGAACGTCTCCAATGAACCAAAGCTAGATGTTTCTATACTGAAAATGATGAATGTGAATCAGGTGCCTACTAAAGCAGGGTGGGAGGGAATGTCTCCAAAGGGAACTCACTTTGAATTTTTCTCTAGATATAAAAACTAATTTAAAGTGGTCATAACTCGGTCAATATAACTTAGATTCGTTATTATAACTTTTTTTTTGAAATATAATGACCATTTTTCATCTTCTTATTGGATTGAAATTCATATTTGGACACTCAGAAACATAGATTCATGCTCAAACTGTCCTTTCGTCTGAATAGTTCTGAAAAAATAGCTGATTTTAAATTAGTGATATATCCCTCATCCAAAATTCGATTCGACCAATTTGTTTTTTTAAATTGGGTGTTTTTTCAAGAAGATCTCATATATGCAATCAGTTTTCTAAAATTATGCATAAAAATTCCAAAATATTATAGGAGAGTTGTCATTCATGAATTCTTGTTAGGAAAATTTCTGCAACATTTTTTTTTTAAATTAAAGATATCTCCCTCATCCGAACTCCAATTTGACCTATTGTTTTTTTGAATTTTGGGATTTTTCGCAAGAAATCCAGATATATTATTTATTGTTGAAATTTTTACACAAAAAGTTTCATATATGATCTTCAAACTTGCAGCCCAAAAAAATCCTGCAAACAAACAAAATCATTCCCACTTTGCCCAAGAAAGTGCTATGTGGAGGTCGTAGCAGGTGCATGAATTTTGTTGAAGATTGATGCAAAACTTTGAAACTTAAATATGCGTCAAACCATCATTCCCATAGATCTGTATCATGAATCTAATACCACTAATCTGGATCTTGGTGGAAGGCGCCCAAGATCTAAAAAAATGAAATGGATCTTGGGGGGGAGACCCCCAAGATCTAAAAAATTGAAATGCAAGAAACAAAAAAATAGATAAATAAATAAAATAAAATAAAATAAAATAAATAAAACATGTCTTACCTACTTTCCCACATATGTATCTATATAAGCTCATGTTTTCCATATTATGAATTCTTATCTATTGTATATGATTTATGCTTCATTGATTTAGCTAAATAACTTGAATAGACATCTGTATTATTGCTATCTCTTGCTGTTTAGTTTTCATTCTTACAGGAAATATTTTGCACAGCTAGCTGGAATTTGAAGCTACAGTAAAAGCGACATAAGGATATGTTGGAAGCACTTAGACTCCAAGTAAGCTTCTTATTTCATTTTGTGCATCTGTTCATAGTTAGGAAAAGTAGTTGCAAAATCTTTAATCTGTTGTTCTAAAAAAACACCTGTCTAGGGAAGAATGATTTATCTGTAATTTATAATTCCACATAACAGTAGCTAACTCCATGGATTTCCACAATGCCAAATATTTAGCTTGATTATTAGAGGAAACCCCTAATACCTGAGAAAATTGTATTCCAATTTATTCATCGGGGCATAATATCACCCCTCTCGCTATTTTCTCCCCCCCAAGGGATGAATATTATTAACCCAAGGGATTAATATTAAATCTAAGTGATAAATAAACCCAAGGGATTAATATTAAACCAAATGGATAAACATTAAAACCCAATATTAATATAATAAACTCTAGTATTAATATTATAAAATCAAGGGATTATAAACCCTAAGATTAATATTACAAATTCAAAGGATTATAAATCCTTACATTAATACTGTAAACCCTATGATTATAAACAACAAGATTATAAACCCTAATATTAATATTATAAACCCAAGAGATTAATATTAAACCCTAGGAATACAAACCCAAAGATTGATATTTTAAACCCAAGGGATTACAAACATTGTGGCAATGATTGTCATATTGGTTAGTATTTTAAACCTTAGGATTAATATTATAAACCCTAATATTATAAATTATAAAGCCTATATTAAACCTTAATATTATAAACCAAATATTAGAAATCCCTAGTATTGTAAACCTAATATTACACCCTAGTTTTGTAATGTAACAATGCAACATTGAATAAATTGCAAAGTAATGTGACAATGCAATAATGATTGTTAGATTGATTGTCGTATTTAGACAATTGTGTCACAATGCGATGTTGGATATATTTTTTTACCTAATATTAATATTATAAACCCTAATATTATAAACCCAAATATATAATTATACATATCAGGGATTAATATTATAAACCCAAGGGATTAATAAACCCAAGTGAATATTAATAGTATAAACCCAAGGGATTAATACTATTATAAACTCAGTGGATTAATCAACCCAAAGAATTATTGATATTATAAAACCAAGGGATTAATATTATGAACGGTAAGGATTATAAACCCAAGGGAATAATATTGAATCTTAGGATTAATATTAAAAAGCCCTAATGTAATGTAACAATGCGACATTGAATAATTTGTAATGCAATGTAACATTGTGACAATGTTTGTAAAATTGATGGTCATGTTGAGACAATATTTGTCACAATGCATCACTGGATATATTTTTGTACCATTATGATGTGTTAAACCCTAATATAAAACCCAATACAAAAAACCCTATGGCTAATATTATAAACCGTAACATCAAACATCACTATTATAAATTAAAAACCTAATATTAAACCCTAATATTACAAACCCAATATTAAAAAATTGAATAAGACAAACCCAAATATTAAACCCGAATTTTGTAATGTCGTAAGGCGACGTTGAATAAATTGCAATGTAATGTAACATTACAACAATGATTGTTAGGTTGATTGACGCATTGAGACAATGTTTGTCATAATGTGACATTGCGATAAACTTTAAACCCAAGGGAACAATATTACACCCTAATATTAATATTAAAAAGCCCTAATATTATAATCCTAATATAAAATCTCAGTTTCGTAATGTAACAGTGACGTTGAATAAATTGAAATGCAATTTAGAATTGGGACAATGATTGTCAAATTGATTGTCATATTGAGAGAATGTTTGTCACAATTCAATGTTAGATAGATTTTTGTACCATTCTAACGTCACAATATTAAACCATAATATAAAAACATAACATTAAAAACCCCAATAGAATAAACCCTAAGATCAATATTATAAACTCTAATATTAAACCTCGCTATTCTAAATTACAAACCTAATAATAAACCTGAATATTATAAACCCTAATATTAAACCCCAATTATATATTTTCGCAATGCGACGTTGAATAAATTGGAATTTAATGTAACATTGCGACAATGATTGTTAGATAAAGACGATGTTTGTCACAATGCAACGTTGCATAAATTTTTGTACCATTCTAATGTCATAATATTAAACCCTAATACAAAACCATATCATTATAAAACCTAATAAAACAAACCTTAATATTACTATTATAAACCATAATTTTAATTTATTAAACCCTAATATTAATATTATAAACCCCAAGATAAATATTGTAACCCTAGCCATCCACTATAAGTCTCGATCGTCAACCATGGACATCCACTATGGTTCACTATAGGTCACTTATAGAGAGACCATGATTCCTAAGGTAAGTATGTCTCACCAAGGTAGTCATGTTCACTATTCTTGACTATGATTCCCATGTTGATTGTAGTGGACCATGTCAACCACAGTTAACATGTGTTAATGTATAAAAATTATAAACCCTAACATAGTCAACCATATTTATCCCCAGGTTTTATAAATTAATCCTTAGGGCTTATAATATTAATACCTTGGGTTTATTAATCCCTTGGTTCTCTAATATTAATCTATTGGGCTTTTAATAATAATAATCCCTTGGGTTTGTAATATTAATCCCAAGGCTTTATAATATTAATCCATTGAGTTTTTAATATCAATCCCTTGGGTTTATAATATTAATAATCTCTTTTGTCTATAAATACTTTGGGTTTATTAATTCCTTGGGTTTATAACAGTAATACCATGGGTTTATAATATTGATAATACCTTGAGTTTATATCATTAATCCCTTGGGTTTACAATATTAATAATCCCTTGGGTTTTTAATATTAATCCCTTTTGTTTATAATATTAATAATCTCTTGGGTTTTTAATATTAATACCTTGGATTTATAAAATTATTCCTCTAGGTTTATTAATCCCTTAGGTTTAATATTATTCCCTTGGATTTATAATATTAATCTCTTGTTTTTATAATATTAATAATCCCTTGGGTTTATAATATTATTCGCAAGGGTTTTTAATATATTTAATCCCTTGTGTTTATAATATTAATATCTTGGGTTTATTAATCCCTCTGTTTAATATTAATCCTTTGGTATTATAATATTAATAATCCCTTGGGTTTATTAATCCCTTCAAGTTATAATATTAATCCCTTGGGTTTATAATATTAATTATCCCATATGTTTTTTAATCCCTTTGGTATTTAATATTAATCCCTTGGGCCTATAATATTAATAATCAATTGGGATTGTAATATTAATACCTTGGGGTTTATTAATCCCTTGAATTTAATATTATTCCCTTCTGTTTATAATCCCTTGGGTTTATAATATTAATTCCAAGGGTTTTTAAACTTAATCTTTTATGTTTAAAATATTAATCCCTTGGGTTTAAAATATTAATACCTTTAGCTCAAAGTAATTGTATAGAATTTGGCTTATCGAACCATACAATGACCCATAACCTTATTTCTCGCTTTGGAGTTTGATTACAACTAATTGTTACACAACTACTACACCCTTTCACAGGTTCATCGATCTAATAATTACCTTATTTCAATAATGAAAAAATAATATAGGTCTCTGCTATCATACTTCATAACAAATTAAGCATGCATAGTGGATGTCTTACACTTAACTATTTTTACAAAAAGACATAACCTCTATTAATATTGTATAGAAGTTTAATGAGAAAAGATACCTACACAATGGTGCTTTTTACAAATCTCATTGAATATAAACTATTACCTATACTAAATAATATTCTAATTATAGCTACACAGAAATTCCAAACCCTAAATTGATCACTATTGCATATTGACACTCAACATATAGCACTACTATGAAAAATGAGGTTCTATGAGGAGGATTCATACATTAAAATAAAGGGAGGTTAGGAGTAAAGGAATGCATGTATATGTCCATGTTTAAAATAGATAATATGTTATTTGAACTCTATTTTACTAATAAAACTTTATGGCTAAATATTTCAAAATGAAAGACTTAAAATCATTGCCAACAAAGAGAATAACTTCTCCTACTTATCAATAAACCATGGACAATTAAAGTTCCCAAATTATATAGAAATGAAGGAGAAAAGGATTTATTTCTAGTGACCTAATGAAAGTTGAATTCTACATAAATATACTAGTGTACACCTTAGTTGTTTTACACAAAAGGTGATAACCAATTAGTTTTTATAGGATTTAGTCCCCTTCAGAGATCTGTTTGAAATCTAATTAGGGAGAAACTTGAGGTGGAATCAACCTATGAGGATAAGAATTATCACACAATCATCTAAGCTTAACTAAGCTTCAAAAAATCCAATTTTGATGGTGACAAGATCCCCACAAGTAAAAAATAATTATTCCATCCAACTTTAGAATTAAGTCCAACCTCAAATTAACCCAAAAAAACAAACACACTAATTATATTACATATAAAAACAAATTATATTATTTCACATTTTAAAACACAACAACAACATTTCTTAAAATATATTAAAAATAAATCCAAAATGCACTAGTGGATACAATGACCTTTTTGTTTTATGTTCTATTAAATAGTTTAGTTAATCATATCAAGTTAAACTCTTATAGATAAATATATTGAGAATTTCAAATCTAACTCTTGATAATATAAACTATTACCTATTCCAAACCCCAAATTGATCACTAGTGCATATTGACACTCAAAATATAGCATTATTGCTTTAAAAAAAAATAATAATAAGGTTCTACAAGGACAATTGATATATTACAATAAAGGGAGGTGAGGAGTAAAGTAATGCATGTATATTTCCATGTTTATAAGAGGAAACATGTAGTCTGGCCTCTATTTTACTAATAAAAAATTATGGCTAAAGTTTTATAAAGAAAGAGATAAAATCATTACCAAAAAATAGAAAAACTTCTCTTCAACCTATGAAGAAATTGCGGACAATTAGAGTTTCAAAATTTTCAAGAAATGAAGGAGAAAAGCATGGATGTCTAGTGACTTAAAGAAAGATAAACCCCACATAAATATACTAGTCTACACCTTAATCGTTTTACCTACAAGGTGTTAACCAATTAGTTTATATAGGAATTAGTCCCCATTGGTTCAAATTACATGGGGCAGAAGCTTGGCGTGGAAACAACCTATGAGGATAAGAATTATCACACAAACATCCAAGTTTAACTAAGCTTCACACAATCCAATTTTAATGATGACAACATCCCCAAAACTAGAAAAATAATTATTCCATCCAACTTTAGGGTTAGGTACAACCTCAAATTAACCCAAAAAAAACAAACACACTAATTATGTTACATATAAAATCAAATTATATTATTTCACATTTAACAACACAACAACAAAAAATTCTTAAAATATATTAAACATCAATCCAAAATGCAGTAGTTGATAAAATGACCTTTTTGTTTTATGTTGAATTAAATATTTTATTTAATCACGTCAAGTTAAACTCTTATAAATATATACGTTGAGAATTTCAAATATAATTCTTTTGAGAATATAAAATAATGCCTCTACTAAATCCTATGCTAATTATGAATATACAAAAATTCCAAACTCTAAATTGAAAACTATTGCATATTGACACTCAACCTATAGCATTGCTACTAAAAATGAGTTTCTACAAGGAAAAATAATACATTAAAATAAAGGAAGGTTAGGAGTAAAGGAGTGCATGTATCTCTCTATGTAACTCTCCACGTTTAAAAGAGGGAATATTTTGTTTGAATTCTATTTTACTAATAAAAAATTATGGCTAAATATGTTATAAATCAAAAGTCAAAATCATTCCCAAGAAAGAGAAGAACTTATCTTCTACCTGTTAGGGTTCAACCCTAACCCCTTTATTTATGTAATAATCCCAAGGGGCCTAGTCTGAGTCATAGTTAGTTAGTTGAATCAATAAATCTCATAGGAGGTTATCCGCATTAATAATAATTTTAAGTGGTCGACCCACATTCTATAAAAGGGACCACAATTAGTTATAAACGGGCCATAGTTAATCAATAAAGTGCTTAACCTATATTATGCAAGGGGCCAATATTAGTTAGAGTTTTTGATCTCATTAAGATATAAATAGAGGTATATAGAATGGAAGAATCATCGTGTCATATTTTAATTGAGCTCTTCTTTGTTGGAGTTTTCCCCCTCGAAGAGGCAAGTGAGCATTGTATTCTGATTATGAATAATAAAATACTTTTTCAACTTGTCTCATTTCATGTGATATCTTTGTGTTTCGGCTATATTGTTTCGTATTTCTGATATTTGGTTTTTGTCAAAGGTCAAGTGCATAAAAAGTGGTATCAAAGTGCTTTCCAGAGCTAATGTTACATCTATTTTTTGCAGAGTTTTTTTTAAGGCTACAAACGTGTTCCAATGTCTTTAAACCATGTGATCTGTCGTTGAGCACATAAACCTGCGGATTTGGGGAGGCATGCACATAAGGACTACAATAGGTGTTCACTCTTGTTGGAATCCCTTGTAACCCCTGTGGGTACCCCTTAGGGTAGTAGTGCATTAGATAGAACCGTGCACAAACTGCACTTCCACGTACCCTTGGGTATTTCAAAATCCCCCTAGGGTAACCTGAAACCTAACCTTAGTTAAGAAATCGACCATCATGCTGCTACAATAAAATTATAACAACACTCAGGGATATTACTCGCACATACAACAAGGTAGTCGGGTAGTACACCTAAGGGTACAATCAATGCTCCTTATTCTGTGCCATGAAAGATTCAATCGAGTACTATTTTTGGAACCCTACGTATATTGCAATCTTTGGCACCTGAAACTCCTTTGTGACCATCGTTCCCTATGCTATCTGATGATCGCCCCTAATTTTTTCATCTTGATTAGATATAACACTTGTTTTTTTCCTCTGTTGTACAGATCATATTCAACAGTTTGGGTGTTCACAACACAAATCAGACTCTATGTGCAGTAAGGGTTTTAGCCGCCATAGTCTAGATCAAATTGTCGCAACATATTTGGAAGTACTGAGACATTGGGGTTTCTACTACTATAGTCCAGTCCTGATTTTCACAGGATATTTGGTAGTATTAAGCTTTCTAGTATTCAACCACTACAATATTTATTAGTTGGGAGTAAAACATGTTTTAGAGTTAAAAAAAAAAATCTAGGGCCATTTTCGGATGCTTTTTAGCTATCTAGCCCATAAGATTTAGGTCAACAAGCTGATTGTAGTGGTACCATTCACTTGTAAGCCCCTAATTTTTCAGGCAGTCCCAAATTTTTCTAGTCGTGGCCTCAAGTGACTTACATCACTAGAACCCTGAGCTTTCCCTCTTCCCAGCCATACTACTCTTAAGTATGCTCACAAAACATTGACTAGGGCTAGTGTATTTACAGAATTAGGTCTCAAGTTATGACTGAAAAAAATATTGCAGAGAAGGCATTGGATAAATTTTAAGGCCTTGAAAAAAAAATCGAGAAGCTCACTTAGACCCTTCCCCAGAGAATCACAGAAGCATTGGCTAAAATGTAGATGCCTCGTAGGGAAGAACCTAGTGTTGATGCACATGTAGAAGGTGAATCCAAACATCACATTCACTCCCATGGAGGTTCCCAATTTTTAGGCCAACAGACACCCAAGATGGAGATGTATAAATTTTATGGCTCTAACTCAACAGTATGGGTGGAAAAAATGGAATAGTATTTCCTCCTTAAAAATATCTATGAGGATGGAACTAATCTACATGTGGGAGCTCTTTAGTTCGACCAAGAGAGATGGAAGTGGTGGTAGTGGCATCATAATTGTTACTCATGGAGGTAAACTTGGCTCATGTTCTCAAAATCCATTTGTGACCACTTTGATCAGGATTCTCACTTTTTGGGTCGGCTCACTAAGCTCAGAAAAATAGGTACAATAAGGAACAAAATTTCAAATTTCAAACAATTGGCCATCATAACTAATGAAATAGGAGCTGAATTTTAATTGGAATGTTTCATCAGTGGCATAAAGGAAGCTATCCAAGGCTATGTTTGAATGCATCACCTCATACTTGGTTGGACGCATGTCACAAGGCCTTATATGTGGAAGTAGCCTTACAAGTCCAATCCAATCATCAAAATTTCATCCAAAAGGCACATCCTACCTAGGCTATGGACCACACCCAAACACTTAAGGTTCAAAATGTGTCCCCGATGGAAATGGTCGTGAGAAGGAAATAAGGACTCTTCTACTACTGTGATGACAAGTACTCCTCGCGACATAAATTCAAGGAGCCAAAATTCTTTCAAATTGATGTTATTGAAAAAAGTTCAGTCGATGAAGCTCCCATCACTAAAGTGCTTGAGGAAGAATCGGGTGAAACCCAATTTGACCCATACCATGATTGTACAATTGTGCTAGATGAGTTGATTATATCACTACATTCCTTGGCTAGAATTTCTTCACCCTAGACTCGCAAAATTCACGGTTTCATTAAAAATTAACCAGTAGTCATGTTGATTGATAGTGGAAACACTCATAACTTTGTCCATAAGTGTGTAGAAGAAGTTTTTCATTATTTTATAATGGTGGTATCTAATTTCCAAGTCCTTATTATTGATGGGGGGACCATGAAATGTGAAGGACACTGTGAAAAATTAAGCTTCAAAAGGGGGATTATCACCTCAAAACCCACATGTTTTCAAGTGAAATGGGTGGTTGTGACATTGTCCTTGGTGCATAATGGCTTCACACACTAGGCCCTATCATAATGGATTTATAGGAGTTATATATGAGCTTTAAGTAGGATGTCCACACTCATACATCGTGTGGACTCTAGACAGGTGCTTCTACTATCATAAGCTCACATAGAATGGAGAAGCTTTTATAAAAGTTCCATCATGGGGTAGTAACCCAATTTAATACCATCCAGGCCATTGAATGCATTTCTCCTCATATTCATCTATACATGCAACAAGTCTTAGATCGCCACCAGCAGAGCGGGTCTTTGATAAACCCAAGGAGCTCCCACCCCCTAGGGGTAAACATGATCATACCATCCCTTTGGTCCCAGGCGCTTGGCTTCCAAATGTCCACCCATATCAATATCATTTTACAAAAAATAATGAAATTGAAAAAAATCATCAAGGAGCTCCTCAAAGTCGGTGTTGGTCATCCTAGCACCAACCCTTATTCATCTCCTATGGTCATGGTTTTAAATAAAGACGAAAAATGGTGCACGTGTCTCGACTTTAGGGACCTTAACAAGCTCACTATCAAGGAAATTTTTTCATTCCATTAGTTGATGATTTGCTTGATGAACTACATGGTGCTAAATTTTTTACCAAGCTCACCCTCTGCTCATGCTATCAGCAAATACACATGTAGGAAGTTTACATTCCCAAGACAACCTTTCGAACTCATGAAGACCATTATGAACTCTTGGTGATGCCATTTGGTATTTTGAATGCGCCCTAAAATTTTTAGAGCCACCTTATGAAACATTATCTCAGAAAATTTTTCCTCATCTTTTTCGATGAGATTCTCATCTACAGCCTCACATGGGACAAACACGTCTAACATGTTGACCAAATATTACATTTTCTCCAAGATCACAAACTATTTGTCAAATTATCTAAGTGCTCCTTTGGCATGGAATAAGTAGATTATTTGGAACATATTGTGGGTCTTGATAGAGTAAGGGTTGATCCAAAGATGATTGAGGCAATGCAAGATTGTCCCCAACCAAAAACCTTGAAGAGTTTGTGGGGATTCTTGGGTCTCACAGGCTCCTATCACAAATTTTCTAGCAATTATGGATGCATTTCCAGAATTATAAATAATATTCTCAAGAAAAACCCATTTCTCTGAACTAACGTAGCTCAACAAGCCTTCTTGGTTCTAAAAAAAACCATGTGCTCCACTCTAGTACCGACCTTACCCGACTTGACTAAATCTTTTGTGATTGAATGTGATGCCTCAGGTGAAAGAATTAACATGGTATTAATGTAGGAAGGTAGACCATTGGATCTCACCAATAAAAAACTCAGTTGAAAACACCTGGGTCAATCCACATATGAGAAAGAAATAATGGCCATCTTAAATGTAGTAGACACTTGGCGACCATACTTACTAGGGTGATGTTTCCAAATCCGCATTGACCATGATAGTCTAAAATATTTTTTAGAGCAACATCTATCATCACCACAATAAAATAAATGGCTTGAAAAAATGTTGGCATGTGATTATGAGATCATTTAAAAGAAGGGGCATGAAAATGTAGTGGATGATGCCTTATCATGAAAATTTTAGGATGAGGGCGCCCTTTTATCACTCTCTCTACCTTGATCAAATTGGAATGAAGAAGCCCACCACGAATCGTTCTTCTACCCCTCTATGTCCTAGCTCGTTAATAACTTACGAGAAGATCCTAATTCCTCAAAAGACTACTCTTGGCAAGATGAGGTTCTTTGTTACAAGGATAATGTAGCTCTATCCCCGACCTAACCCCTCAAAACCTGCATCTTGGACGAGTTGCAATCCTCTCCGACTGTAGGATATTCACTATTTCAGAAGACTTATGCATGTGCATGAAAATATTTCTTTTGGAATGACATGAAGAATGAAATTCTTACTTTTGAAGCCAAATGCGAGGTATGCCAACACAACAAAGGGGAAACGATTAAGCTACTAGGAGACTTACAACCATTTCCACTCCCTACTTCCATGTGGATAGATGTTTCCATGGATTTCATTATAGTTCTCCAAAATTACGGTAACAAATCCATTATCATGGTGTTTTTTGAAAAGATTTTAAAATATGCTCATTTTTGCGCTCTACCACACCCATTTACTCCAACATTGGTGGGGCAAGTTTTTATGGACCAAATCTTAAAAATGCATGGCATGTTTACTTTCATTGTGTTTGATTGAGACCCCACTTTCAACAACAAATTTTGGAAAGAAATTTTCAAGCTCCAGGGCACACAACTCCAACTGAGTACAACTTATCATCCCCAAACTGATGGTTAGAAATAAGCAGTCAAAAAATGTTTGGAGACCTATCTGTGGTAATTCATTTCATACAAGAAAAATCCATGGGTACAATGGATTCCTCTAGCTGAATGGTGGTATAATACAAACTATCATTCAACCATCAAGGTGACACCATATGAGGCAGTGTATGGCTAAATCCCACTGTCAATAACTTCTTACATACCCAAATGTTCCAAAGTGCAGGTAATTGATCAACTCCTACATAAATGTGCAACCATGATCTCTCATCTCAAAGATAATCTACATCAATCTCAGAACATAATGAATCAAAAGGCCGATCAACATCGTTCTGAGCAATAATTTCAAGTAGGTGACTGTTACACAACAATTTTTCACTGTCCTTATACTCCCTGTTCCCGAATCCTAGAGGACCTTCAATAGTGACCCCCGTGTTTATTTTCCATTATGAAAATGTGCCATTATATCCCTTACATTATACTGAAAAAATTCTCTGTTAATCATTCCTGGAGTAACTCTTTAAAAACATGTTAATTTGGAGTAGTGCGCCCTTTGTTTGTCTCACTCGCACTAATGCATCATATTAAGACTGGAGAAACACTGGAATAGAGGTCATACCCATGTCGATCCACTTCTAGAAGGTTTTTAAAAATGGAAACAAAGCTTCAAGATATAGAAGCCTCATGGGTGGAGATATGGTTGTTTTTTCATGGGGATAGGGCCGATATTCTCCCTTTTGGCTTCTTGTTTCTACAAAAGAGGAACCACCCATGGAGATAAACCATTTCACCACCTTAAGTGGATCCATGTTCCCTCTCCCTTCACTATAAAATGGACATCCTCCCATACCTCTGCTAGTTAGAACAAATATAAAAGAACAACAGAGAGAGAATTGTTGCTATAGGAATTGAAGGAGAGTTGAGACCTTTTGCCTTTTGTACAAAGTTGAAACGAACACTTTGGAGATGTGCTCGGATCTGGACCCATTGAAGGAGAGCCGCGACATCAAGGCATAGGTTGTAACTCCCCCTCTTATATTAATATGATACAATTGATTCTTACTTTCCACTCTTGTCTATGATGCATGATTTGATTTCTAGTATTACTTGATCAACTAGATAGATTGTTTATGTGAAATACATTTTGTCCATTCACGTTTGGTGTTGTTTGATCTCTTGTGCAGGTAACTAAGAGCTAGTGACAATGAGGATTTGACTAGGAAGAGAAAAGAATCAAAGGAATTGAGCAAGGAGCAACATTAGATCGAGGTAGGTCATCTATATACGATCTATGTTTATTTACAATCTAGGAAAGTAGGAATTTGATTATTCCCTGTTGTTAATAGACCCATCCTAAGGCTAGAGGGATCGTATCTGTTCATAGAGAGTATTTTCCTGCATAAAAAATTGGCAAATACATTGGGGAGTATTGCCTTTAGTATCCTATTTTCACTCTTTGAATTTTTCCTTTTTTCATCGATATTTTGTCGAGTGACCATCTCCTTTTATCTGTGGCTTCTGTAACTGCTTGCAGACATTCATCTCTCAATTGAAGTGATAAGCCTGGTTCCATTTTAGTAAACCATTTCATTTTTTGTCTTTCTTCTCGATCGACATTGTTATTTCTCTGACATCCGCACCAATCAGCGCTGAATGCAGTTACAAAGTCACACTTTTCATCTTCCAGCACGGGTTGTAGCCTCACGTCCACGCCAATTTCTGTGTGTATATTTTTTAGGGTTTCTTCCTATTTTTCTGCTACTGTGTCTTATCCTTCTGAGTTTCTCTTCTGTTTGAATAAGTCCCATTCTTCTTTTTTCAACGACACTTTTGACTCAAGTTCTCCATATTTAGACTTATCTGTTACAAAGTAAGTGCATCCTTATCTTCCTAGGGTTTCTAGGTATTTTCACGTCATCCGAATGGTTGTGTGCTTTGTTGATTTCTAGACTTTGTATTGAGTTGAATCTTGTCATATCTTTCAGCGTTTTTGTTTGATTAAGTATATTTTTTTTATCAGTTGATTCTCACGATTAGAAATTTCAAGTGTTAACCTTGTGTGCATTTGAGTCTCTTTTCACCAGCAAGCATAGATCACAATTGCTTGCTTTCTACTGAAGTTTTTCTTTGAGTGTTGTTCAGTGTTAAAATTAAGAGTGTCTTGTTTTGAGGAAATGAGTTTGGGTCTCTCTTTGATTTTAAGATCTTTGTCTCTAGTAGAATTTTGAGAGATTTCATTAGTACTCAAAGCGAGTGATTTATTTTGGATTGCATTCTACATTTTTCATTGTGCTTATTAAAAAAAAATGCTTTTGTTTTTGCTTTAAAAATGAAAAGTTTCATTTTGATTTGATTCTAGTGCATTTATTGAAAGAAAAGGATGTGAAAATATTTTCGTTTCACTTTAGGATTATGCGCTTGAAGAAAATGTGAAATGTCATTCCATGAATTTGTTTTCTTTTTGCGTTGATTGTATGAATTTCTTCTCCCCAGTTAATGGAGTTTTCATCGAAATGAATGATTTCTTATCTCATATAGCTGCATCATAGGGATTCAGGTAACATTAGTAGGACTTTGAAACCGAGACATAATTCAAGATAAAATTTAAAATTTATTCAATCAATCTAAGGAGCATTTGGAACCTAACAAATCACATTTATAGGTATAAACTAGAGACGTGTTCCAGCATCATTAAACATAGGAGATATCGTTAACAGTCTGTGTTACAACTTGGGGGTGATATCTCGTCCCATGTATAGAAGTATATTGATGTATGATAAGTATATTTTTGGATGCTCTCATAGAACGATTACACATCAGACAACACTAGTATGGATTTGGACTCCCACGTACCTTCGAGTATTATTTTTGAGACACCATTGGGCTACAAACCTGCCATAGGTAAATGAGTCGGCCGCCTTGTAGACGTGATACACTGAACACAACATTTAGGGAGATTGGCTTCTGTACATCAAGTCCTTGGTCATTTCTCTTTAATTTGATCACCAAGGTGTATATTGCAGTTCACAGATACCTGGGATTCCTTTATTCCTATTCACTCCTTTTGATTTATTTTGTTTTTAAGTTCTAAAATTATTTTCCCACAATTACATGGCTTACCCGTTAAAATATTTTTGGGCCACATCATGAGTAACTCCTTATAAAAATATTGTTTATAGTCTTGAATCAATCACCTTTTGATCTCTTTTTATTTTTGAGATAAGGTCATCATGGTTGAACCATCAAGTTCAAATTCCTCTTCATCATCCTCTTCCAAAGGAACATCATCACTAGTCTCTTTTGACTCTTTTCCTTCGACTGGAACTCAAACTGATGAGTTTTCCCTCATCCCGAGTGTTCATCCTCTTGCCACTCGATATCCTCCTGATGAGCTTGTAGGATATGTTTCATTTCCTCCGAATCCATTATTTGATTTCATTGAGATCTCCCTTGAATGGTCATATAGTCCATTTGATACACCTGGTGTACCATTTAGATATTCACCGCATCCATCTCGGACCGCCGCTTGTCATTTATTGCTGTCAATGGCTTCTGAAGGAGAAGTTTCATCTCCCCTTGAGGTTTCTCGAACCATTAGTGGAGTGGATGAGTATTTTTTTGAGGGAAATCAATTCCCTTCTAAGGGCTTTCTATATGGAGGAAAAACCTCTCATACTTCCACCCAGTCATATATTCCGCAAGGTTACACCTCATTGGGGAACCTAGTTTCGAGTATTTCAAGTGCCACGCCTTTGTATTACAATACTATATGACAGAATACTGCAGTATCTACCCCTAGTCCACTTTTATAAAATGTGTATGTTTCCATCCCTGATCAAGTAAAAATTACGCTTGTTCCCACACAACCAACTGTTTGCGTTGGTGTTTCATCGACTCCCATCTGTGTTCCTACGTCGATTACATCAACTTTGATTTCTGGTGGGGGGAATTCCCTGTCGAATGTATCTCAATCCTTTATTGGACCATCTGTGAGTGGAATAAAAAATCACATCCCGGGCTCTTCCCAAGCTATTGGTAGTATCCCTATTCCTGCTGGATAATTTGGTCCAACATGGTTAACATATGATCAATATCAACAATTTTTGCAGAACCTTAACCAACAGCCTTATCTCCTATTTGGTTACCAGTATTTGCAGACCCCGTTAGTAAATATGCAAGGATTCCAAGGTCAATATGGCATTCATTGAGGGGCTTATGCATTTCAATAGGGTCCTATCTTTGGTAAACAACGACCTTATGGGCCACAAGGTCAACTTATGTGCAGCAGGAAATGTCGTATGTGCAATATAGTCAACCTTTTTCCCATCAAGGTCAGTTCTCCTATTATCAATAGGGACAACCTTCTGGTCAACAAGGCCAACCTCACTTTCAATAGGGTCAGCCTTTTGTCCAGCAAGGACAAACCTCCTCTCAACAAAATCAGGTTTTTGTTCAGTTGGGTGAACCTGGCCCTTAGGGGCAACCTGGCCAACCTCAGTAACCACTTGGTATCATGTCGAAAAATCTCAGGGTACCGTCTAGCATCCTCAAGTTCAACCATTGGGCTCACAAGGTCAACTGTTGGGTTTCCAAGGTTACCTTTTGGGTTCTCAAGATCAACCACAATGAAATACATTCCAAAAATTTCAGCAGCAAAAAAATCCATATGCTGCAAATTATGCTCAAGCTGGACCTAAATGGTCTGCTGTAGGTGAGAATCCATTTTTTGGTCAGCAACCAAGATATGGTAAAAATCCACAAGCTTTCAATCCCTATGGAAATAATCCATATGGGAAAAATCCTTCTAGGAAGAACCAATGGGGGCATAATTTCTCCCAACATGGTTGGAATCCACAAATGGGCATGTATCAAAGACCGAAGACCGAAAATCATGCCTTTCAATCCAAAATTACCTTTTCTTGCGACGTTGGAACTTCCCGATGTGTCGAGATTAACCAATGATCCAATTATCCATGATCCATATTGGCTTCCAGTTCCAACCAAGATTCAAAGCAATTGCCCCAAGTTTGAAGGAAAATCTAGAGAAGACCCCCAGGCCCACGTTATGACATACCATCTTTAGTGTTCCTCCAATTCCTGTGTTGAAGATTCTGCTCGTCTTTGTATTTTTCAAAGGACGTTGACTGGTGCCACTACAAAGTGGTACATTGAACTTCTGTGCAGAACTTTTCAAGACTTCAATTCTTTAGCTATGGATCTTCTTATTTTAGTTACCTGTTCGTTATGAAACATGAACTCACCTCCATAAATCCTTGAAACAACATACTGCTACGCATATCTCCAACCATATCCATGAATGGTGACGGCATCGTCATTTTATCGAGTTTGAAATCCTTGATCATTTTTTTACCAAATGATTTACCAAGTCATTCGTCAATCATATCAAGGATATTTCTATGGGGGCAGTTGTCACAGAAGAGAAAGCGATTGCTCGTGATCAATATCTCCATTTGGTTTATTCCCAATATAGAACACTATATGATATTTTACCTGATGTCTGTGCTCATAATCCAAGTATGAGATTTCAAAAGCTTCAATGAAACCACCTGTTGATAGCGTGATTGGTTATGTTTTCCAGACTTCCTGGAAGTATTCTTTTGCTTCTATGCATTAATATTCTTCTTCATCAGATTCTGTTCCTTAGAATCCTTCGAATCTTGGAAAAAATTCAGAGGTTAAAGCCATTTAGTCTACTGTGGCCGAAAAATCACCGAAAGATAAAAATAAGGGCAAAGATAAATCCAAATCTAATGCCCCAAAACAGGATTCCCCTAAAACTCATGCTAAAAAAATAAATAAGCGCAAGCTGATTTCCCTTTCCTGACATGTGATGATGAGCACTACACTTAGGACTATCCACGACAGGCTGAAGTGAATCGTTTACTGAAGGGTACTCAAGGAAATTTAGTTATTCTCAAAGAAAAATTTCCATCTTGACATACTCAAATGGTGGAAGAACCCCAATCTTCTGCCTCTTTTGGTTCCCAAGTGTTCGTGATGAATGGTGTTGTGCTCGTCTCTGTTGTTACCAGATCTAAAGATTATTCAAATTTGCATCAGTCGGCGGGGAAAGAAATCTTCGATGCTCCTACTCCTTCTACCCCTCCTGCTTTCGGCCCTCTTCATATTGAAAGGCCTAGTATCCATCCCATTGTATGACCACGTTCTAAAGGCGTGCTCCAAAAATCTTCGTATAATCAAATTCCAACGCTGCTCAACATTAGAATATTGTTGAGGATTTGGCTCATGTTCTTTCCGCTATGTTCGTGTTATAGGTTCTTCAGATCTATCCTTCGCAACAGAAATTGTTACAATCCACTATTGGAGGAATCGATCCATCTGATTCGAGCTTCATTAATTTTGATCTAGAGAATTTTGTTCCACGTCTCCCCCATCAAATTTCTTTCCTTATTTAGGTTTCTTTTAATGGAAAGAATATCCATCGGAGAGTCGTGGATGAAGGTTCATCCACTTGCATCATGTCTATCTCTTGTTGGAAAGTCATCATCTCTCCAGCTCTTATCCAGTCTCTGAACACTTTGGAGGTTTTCGATGGAAGGGACTCTCGTCCTTTTTGTATCCTCCCCAAATTTCCTATCACATTGAAAATAAAAATGGTCAATGTTGAAGTAGAAGTCGTTGATGCAAAACTCAATTATAATCTTTTGCTCGGTCGCAGTTGGAATCATGTCATGCTTTGCGTGCCGTCCACTTTGTTTCATGTTATTCGTTTCCCACTCGAAGGGAATATTATCATTGTCGACCAGCTCTCCTTTTTTCCTTCCACTTCTTCAGAAGGCAATGTTCCATATGTGGAGCATACCACCACACCCTATGAGAGTGTGGGGGAAGGAATTTTCAAATATTCTGCCTTAATGGGTCTCTTTTCTCTTCCCCCACCAAATACTTCTTAGGTAAATATGATCTCCACTTCCTCTGATCCTTGGGTCATCCCTTCCCCTGATCAGGTTGATTCTTTCGGTGACGTCACGTCGTTAAGCCTTGTGGAAGTCAATTATTGTGAAATCATTTCAGCTTCATCTTTTGATTATGAACATACTACTTCTAGTATGCTTTTCGACGCATATTCCCAATCTCCTTGGCTTGGTTCTTCAGACTCTTCAGATCCCTTGAATGAGATGTTTCCCTCTGACGAAAGAATCGTGGAAACCATGTCTCTTGAGGAAACACCCTGGAATGATACCCATTGTCGTTCTTATTTATTCCCGAGCCTAGAGTAATTCAGTCGTGTCTCAAATATTTCGCTCCCCATGCTCTGGATTGTCCACTTCTGACACCCATGTCAACACATGAGCTCTTTTCTGAGGGGAACATGGGCAACGTCACTGCAAAAATGCCTATCGACATTTATGTGAAACCAGGAATTGTTGAGAATGTTCACATCAGGGTAACTTGTTCTCTAGATGAGATCAATCTTTACACCAGTCTCTTTCAAGAATTTTGAGATGATTTTGCATGGTCTTATGAGGAAATTCCTATCATTGATCCGAGTATAGTGGTGCATGAAATATCTACTTACCCTAATGCGAAGCCTGTTTGTCAGCGACTTCGTCCGGTGCATCCTAGAAAGGAAGCTTCCATAAAGGGAGAAGTTGAGAAAATTCTTAAAGCTGGATTGATCTATCCAATTCCTTTGACATATTGGGTGTCTAATATTGTCTCTTTCCATAAAAGGTAGGGTACTATTCACATCTATGTCGATTACGAGACATAAATCATGCCTGCCCAAAGAATAACTATCCCACTCTGTTCATTGACAAGATCATTGATGAATGCTCTGGGAGTGAGATATTTTATTTTATGGATGGTTTTTCTAGATATAACCAAATTAAGGTCCTGATAGCTGATCAACACAAGATTGCCTTCATCTTTCCATGGGGAAATTTTTCCTACAAGAAGCTCCCTTTCAGTCTAAAAAATTTCGGTGTTACTTTTCAACGGGCGATGTCGTATGATTTCCATGACATCAAACACATCATTTAGCCTTACCTGGATGAACTTCCCGCTCATTCAACTAAGCGCTGGGACCATCTTGCACACCTTCGCGAGATTTTTCTCCGCTGGCGACACTATAACATTCTCTTGAATCTGCATAAATCTATCTTTTTCGTTGAATCCGACAGACTCCTTGGGTTTTTCATATCTAAATAAGGCATTCTTCTTGATCCTCTGAAATTCGAGGATATCATTTCTTTACCTTATCCCTCCTATTTATCTCAGTTTCAAAGCTTACAAGGGAAAGATAATTTCCTTCATCGTTTCGTTCCCAATTATGCGGAGCTCACTAAGGGCTTTACATGATTTCTTAAACAATGGATCCCGTTCTTGTGGGATGAAGTTTATCAAAACTCCTTCGATGCATTAAAGAAAGTTCTTATCATTTCTCCTTTACTTCTTCCCCAAAATTATCATCGTGACTATTTCCCTTACTTAGCAGCTTATTTTGGTACTATTGGTATGGTGCTGGTCCAGAAGGACGAAGATGGTACTAAACATGTCATTTATTACCTCAGGAGTAACCTAATGGACACATAGACTCGATATTCCAATGTCGTGAAACTACCTTTAGCTACGGTACATGTTGTTCAATGCTTTCGACATTACATTCTCCTTCGCATGACTACCGCGATCTCCGATTGCAATCCAATGACTTATAATTTAACCTGTCAGTTCTGGGGGGTAAATATTCTAAATGGATTTTCATTTTGCAGGAGTTTGATTTGGAATTCACTTCTTCCAAATCCTAAAAATCATTGGTTTTCGATGAATTTATATTCTCCCTTCCCTCTGCTTCTACCTCATCTGATCTTGATGAGCACATTCCAGATGACACTCTCTTCATGATCAACACTATTGATCCTTGGTACAGTGATATCATCATGTATCTTCAAACCCAAACCTTTCAATATGAGTTGACCAAAGCTGACAGTCGACACACTCGACATCACTGTCAACCATATCGTATCATTGGTGAAACTTTATATCGCGTCGACATAGATTCGATTCTTCATCGTTGTTTGAATTTTGAAGAGGCTGAGAGAGTTCACAATGACTGTCACTCTAGGGCATGTGGCAGTCATATGTATGGATATGCTACAACTCAGAAAATCCTTTGTTCTGGTTATTTTTGGCCTTATATTTTCAAGGATTTCATTCTTGCCATTTGTAAATGTCATGCTTTCCAGATTTACCAGTGGAAGATGTGCGCCCCGCCCGCACACTTGCACACAATTTTTACCGTCAGCCCTTTCTCTAAATGGGGTATTGATTTCATGACATGTAACCCTCACTCGGATGGGGGGCATGATTATATTATCATCGTTGTCAACTATTTTACCAAATGGGCCAATGTGATGCCTACATATCCTGATGATGGTAAAACTACAACTTAATTTCTCTTCAATTATGTTATTGCTCGGTTTAGAGTCCCTCAAGCCATTGTCACTGACCATGGATCTCATTTTATCCATTACATGATGGCTAAATTGACCTCTCAGTTGGGCCTGCGTCACGGCAACTCAACTTTATATTACCCTCAGGCCAATGGCCCAGTTGAAGCAGTCAACAAAGTCTTAGTTACTATGATTCAGCGCACTATTGGTATGCACAAGTCGAACTAGAATCTCATGCTTTTTCAGCTTTTTGGGCTTACTAAACCTAGGCTACAAATGTTACTGGATTCACTCCTTTTCAATTAGTATATGGCCTTGAAGCAACATTTCCGATTGAATGTGAAATTCCTTCACTCAAATTAGTTGTTGAATTGCTTCTGAATACCTCACCATAAGAGGAACATATCATGTATCTGGAAAGGCTTTATGAAACTCGTCACTTCACCGATTTAGTTACTGAAGCTCAGAAAAAACGGGTCAAAGCCCATTTTGATCAAAATGTTTCTCCATGTGCCTTCTCTGAAGGAGACTTGGTCCTTCTCTATGACCAAGCACACGATAAAATGGGGGCATGAAAATTCGAACCAACATGGCATGGGCCATATATTGTAAAACATGTTTTGCAAAAAGGGGCCTATGAGCTAATTGATTATGACGGTAACCATTTGGATATGCCCTGAAACAATATTTATCTGAATAAGTATTATGCATGATTTTGTCGCGTAATTAATTTTGTAGATTAGTGTGCTTTACATTTTTGTACAGTTTTTGTTTGGTGTGCATTTGCAAGCGGTTTTCCTTCTTATCTTGTTTTACTTGATTTGTAGATGTCCTTAACTCCTTATGTCGGTTTTGCTGATGGTTCCTGTTGATTTGGTTTGCAAAAGTTTTCAAGTACATCATAACCCCAAAAAATATATATATATATCTGTTCTGGTACATAACGAGACTCGCAGGTCCAAAAAACATTACAGTTGCAGAAATCAAAACTAGAATAATCGGCATGGTAGTCACGGTAGTAGGCAACTCCTTGAATGACTCAATTTAGTAGTTGGTGAATACGATTAGACACCCCTACAATATGCCTCTGGTAACAACGGGGAATATCTCGTACACAAGCGTATTCCAGAATCTCGATAGTCAAAGCATCTAGGTTTCGAGAAATATCTTCTTCAACATCTGCTCCCTCCTCATATGGAGCAACCCAAACTCCCTCGCCACTCTTCTGGCGATATGGGACATCCCAGCTGGTCTCTGCGGTCCGACATCTGTGGCACATAAGTTTAAATATCAGAACATCTATATATATATATATATATATATATATATATATATATATATATATATATATATATATATACACACACACATACATATACATATACATGCATATACATATATATACATATATATGTATATGTATATATACATATACATATACATATACTGTCATACCAATGCTTTCCCTCTGGAAGTGGTAGATCTGGATCACCCCGGAAATCAGTCCCGGAGTATAGCCAATCCTCGACGAAAATAAGCTGAAGCCTCAGCCATACAAATAAGGTAGGTTTGTATGACATCTGCTGCCCACCTCCTGAGCGAGGCATCAACTTGGCCCATATGATTAGACGTGGTTCCCGTGGTGCTGACGCGGCTACTTCCACCCACTGGAATTAGAACAACAACACCCGTTACAAGAAGATTGTTGTTAAGATCGACCCATACCCAAACTGAGTCGACTGTTATTTCACTTTGAGAGATGTTTCTTCATGTTTTCTAGCACAACTTCTGCCCAGTTAAAAATTTTAGGAATCATACAGTCCACGACAGTTTGCAACTGAGACTTGGTAGTCTCATGCGGTGCTTGTGACCCAATGACACGTGTGATGGTGTACAGGATCACTTTGAGCGGAAAATTATTCACACTTCTTATATCTATCTTCCCACTATAATATTTCATTGCCTCTGAACATGCCCTCCCTATGAGCATAACCATACTTTAGCCCATGATTCAGGCCCCAATCAGAGATGCCCGTGCTCCTCTACGTGATAGGCTAGTGATGAAGTAAATATCACCCACTTCAATTTAGAGCTCTTGGTCACCAAGGATGAATCTCTCCCATCTCGTATCCTAAATGCTTACCAAGTACTACAATAATTAGGGATGTGCTCTTAAGTCAGAGGTCATAAATAATTTGAGGAGCTTTTAGTTCCTCAAAGCAGCAAGGAAATCTCAGTTTTACATAGCTGATTTGTCTACTTCATTGTGACCTCTCTCTCTCCACTCGATCACCATGATTGCTCACTTTTTTCCTTATTGTCATAACATTTACGCGACCTCTTGTCAATATTTATACTTGAAAATCGATCTTGAATGGAAATTTTTGGAGATTTTTTAGTGTTTTTTTTGCTCTCTGTGATCAACACGATCGTTTTAAAAAAATATACATCGATCAATGCTTAGCCCATGTTAAAAAAAACAGACCCATGCGACCATGATATGGGGTCCCCGCGATGATCCACCATGACATTGCGTTCAAATATATTATCCAAAAAAATACTATGATTTGTAAAAAATACTCAAACATGTATGAAAATGTAGAGGATGAGCACAACTATTGCCTGGTGTTGATGTCTCATCAATCAACCTCTTGGATCACCCACGATCTGATCCTGAAGAACTGGGGTAAATAAGGGTAAAAACCTTTTCCAAAACTTGTAAAGGTAAAAAGTAAAAATGTTTTTACTTTCTTCATTTTTTTATGTGTTCAAGTCACTTTTTAGGGTTTTTGTCATATTTTAATATACTTTAATGAATTTTTCCTCAAAAATAGATAATGGGTTTATTATTGTGCAAAAACAGGGTTAATTTCTTCACGGATGACATGTACATGAGTTCCAATTTATTACTTTTTCAGAATTGGTAAAAAATAAATGAAAAAGTCATCCCCTGGAGTCATCTTTCAACTCTTTTCTGACTCTCTAAACGTGAAAATATATCCGCGTTCTTGTCATTTTGAACTCGTTAAAGTGCATGAAACGTCATTTACCCACTATGCTTTTACCCATTTTTCGGTTTTGGATAAATTATTTAGAAAAAAGGAATACCTTAGTCAATCGTGGCTAAGAGGTTCTCTCAAAATTTGTTTTCTACCTTTTTGGGTTCGAGGGACTATTTACGAAAAGGGCTATTTGGAGTTTTATTTTCGCCTCTTTTCAAACTCTCTAAATATGAAAAGGCGTCGAGTTCCACCTTTTTCAGACTTGTTAAAATTTAACGGAATTGGAATCATCACCATGACGACATCGAGTTCCTCCTTCGTAGGGCTCGTAAAATGTATTAGGATGGATTTGTCTGAAGGAAAAACTTATATGAGAAGAATATGATATCCCCTTCAAGATTGTATTGAAAAATAATTGGGGTACTTACTAGAAATGGTGGGGGAAAATGAAAGTATTTATTAGTTGCATCGATAGTATGTCATTCTTGAACATGAAAAATCCTCTATTTTGTGTCGGATTGGGGACATCCTACATTTGTCAGTTTTCCTCCATGGGTTTGGGAAATATGTTTGCCTCACATTCAATTTCCAATTTCATCAACATGGCCTCTGATTCCATTTGAGTCAAATGCTGCCAAGCTCCGGAGTCATGTCACCGATATGTTCAAGAGAAGTTATTTCTGCCTCTTATTCATTGCCTGGTTCTCTGTTCACTTTCATCATTACCTTATTTCCTTTGTGTAGAGTTGATGATGTGAAACACATTATGGCCCTCCTTTGGCAGATTTCTTTCTGTTGACTTAAACTCATTATCTGGGAAGTATATCTAGATATCCATTTTTAGTACCTTAGAGCCTGCATGCCTTAATGACAGGTTTTTTGTGTTCGATGAGAGGTTCACATCATTAGCCTTCGATCATATGATTTCACGAGTGTTTGATGTCAACTCCTTATTCGCATCTCTTGGATTGTACTGCTAGTACCTTAAGGTAAATTTTCATTATTGGTGGTCTCTCTCACGCCTGTTAATAGTTTACATCATTAACTGGTAATCTTGTGACTTTCTTGCATGTTCGACTTCAGCTCAGTAATTCACATGCCTGAATTTGTACTTGGTTGAGTTGTGACAGAGCGCAAGACCTTGGGTTTTGTTTGATAAAGTCCAAGTTGCAAGGTGATATGTATTATTCATGATTGTACATGTGACTCTTTTTTCTAGATGGCTACAACCATACTTGAGTCCATATTTTTGATCCTCTTTACGGCTGGATGGTTGCGGCCATACCAGGGATCCTATTTCATGATCTCTTTTACCGATGGATTTTTCCATGCCTCATGTCATGTGTTTATCTTAGATATTTCAGTTATGTATATATGTGATTTATTTCGTAGGTTTTCCAACGAGGGCATCTTGGACCGAGCATTTACTTGTAAATATTTCTCCCCTCACTCTCATTCGGCCTTCATGCTTTAGGGGGAATCTGTTACACAACAATTTGTCACTATCCCTATACTCCTTGTTCTTGAATCCTAGAGGACCTTCAACTGTGACCCCTATGTCTATTTTCCATCATGAAAATGTGCCATTATATCCCTTATAATATACTGAAAAAAATTCTATGTTAATCATTCCTGGAGTAGCTCCTTTAAAACATGTTAATTTAGAGCAGCGCACCCTTTGTTTTTCTCACTCGCGTCGATGCCTCATCTTAAGACTAGAGCGACATCGATCGACACTGGGATGGAGGTCATACCTACGCTGATCCACTTCTAGAAGGTTTTTAAAAATGGAAACGAAGCTTCGATATCTATAACCCTCGTGGGCAGAGATTTGGTTATTTTTTCATGGGGACAGGGTCGAGCTTCTCCCTTTGGGCTTCTTTTTCCTACAAACGAGGAACCACCCAAGGAGATAAACCATTTCCCCACCTTAAGTGGATCTATGTTCCCTCTCCTTTCACTATAAAATGGAAATCCTCCCATACCTCTACTAGTTAGAAGAGACATAGAAGAACAACAGAGAGAGAATTTTTGCTATAGGCATTGAAGGAGAGTTGAGACCTCTGGAATTTTCATACCAAGTTGAAACGAGCGCTTTGGAGACGTGCCTGGATGCGGACCTGTTGAAGGAGAGCTACGAAATAAAGGTGCAGGTTGTAACTTCCCATATTATATTAATATGATACAATTTATTCTTACTTTCCAGTCTTTTCTATGATGCATGATTTTATTTCTAGTATTTCTTGATCAACTAGATAGATTGTTTATGTGAAATACATGTTGTCATTTCACGTTTGGTGTTGTTTGATCTCTTGTGCAGGGAACTAAGTGCTGGTGATAGTGAGGATCTGACTAAGAAGAGAAAAGGATCAAAGTAATTGAGTGAGGAGAAACATTCGATCGAGGTAGGTCATCTATATATTATCTGTGTCCATTTACGATGTAGGAAAGTAGGCATTAGATTGTTACCCATTGTTACTAGACCCATCATAGGGCTAGAGGGATTGTCTCTATCCGCGGAGAGGATTTTCCAGCATAAAAATGACCAGGTGCTCCTCTGAATCCAACCAAAGAAGCATACCTATCTTAACTAAAAGGATTATAAAAAACTAGCACCAAAATTCTATGGGCCTTATCAGGTACTTCAGCGTATAGGAGTCGTCACCTACAAACTGCCCTTACTGAATAATTCAAGAATCCACCATGTCTTCCATGTATCATGCCTCAATAATTTTTTTGGGAACAATTGCAGGGTTCAAACAAGTCTGCCAGATGATGAGACTCAATATTGCAACAAGAATGCTACAACTCTCAAGACTACCAACTTTAATTATCAGCCCAGGGTTCGTACAAACTTAAGAGGTATCAACACTATATGTGAAACATAAAACGAGTTCTTATTTTTCTGATATGATGTAATAGAATGAATCTCATGAAATCTATAGCCTAAATTAATTATAGAAATGGAAATGTTTCTTTGAAAAGAAATTAATCCTAGTCAAGAACAACAATTTGTAATTGAAATCCTAAGAGTATGAATTCAAATAAATAAGCATAACCTAGTTTGTGAAAATTCATGTCCTAAGTGGTGTTTATTTTTCCTCAATCATGGATTTAGATCCTAGGGGTCATTATTTAATCCTAAGAGACAAAAACCAATCTTTGGGAGCAAATCTGTTCAAGTTTACACTTGTTACAAGAGTGCTATAGGATGTTCTTTTTTTGCTAAATGAAGTTCTGTTTTGGAGATAAATCACCAAATTACAAAGTAAACCAATTGAAAATGGGACGGGAAATTTTTTATTATTAATTATGATGTATTAGGTCTCCATTCTGAGTGGAATCACTCCAAATTAATCCTCTTCACATGTGCTAAAAAATAACAGAAAATTACTACTCTAAAATCTAGAAATTCAAGAACTAGTGAGCTAGTTAATCTATCAAATGCCAAGCCTAATCAAGTGAAAAAGAAATGGGGTGATTTTTTTTATTAAATTTAACATTATTATGACCTAAGACAAGTGGAATAAATTCAAA
This sequence comes from Pinus albicaulis, assembly GCA_034641835.2. NCBI lineage: Eukaryota > Viridiplantae > Streptophyta > Pinopsida > Pinales > Pinaceae > Pinus > Pinus albicaulis. The sequence goes on from CM076577.1 coordinate 597,387,079, forward strand.
TGAATCTCATTAACCCATTCTAAAAAGTAGCATAAATTTACTACTATTTCGCTACAAGGCATTTCTAGAAATCTTATATTCATGAACTAGTAACCAAATCCAAGTATCTCAATGATTAATATGATATTCAAAATTTATTCCAAGGATGAATAATGATTTTGAATCTATAAAAAACTTGCAAAATAACTTAATTCAATCATTTAATTCAATCCTACAACAAGAAAAGAAAAAATACTAAATACATAAATATGAAAAACAGAAATGAGAGATGCATGTGAATAAGAAGTGAAAAGAGCATAAAGAAATTTTGCAAGAGGGATCTGAGGCTCCTGTGATGGCCAAGCCCAAGAAGGAATCAGATTCCTATGGAAGAAACCAAGCCTTAGAAGCTAAAAATTGCGCCATTCTTCATTATTGAATCAGTCCAAGTACATCCTTGCAAGAAAGAAAGTGAAGCTGCTAAACAACAATTCCATGACCTTATTGAATTAGTTCCTAAACTCATGAACCATTTAAGAGCTCTATCCTTCAATGTTGCAGGAAACAATCTCAATTTTTGAGTGTGTGATAAGCAGATATAAGATCTACAAAGTATTTCAAATTAAAAGAGAAAGGTTTCGAGATCATGTGACCTCATACCATGGAAGTTGAGAAGGAAATATGGAGGGATGCTCTTCATATGCACACTGGCATCAATATCTTAAATGGAAAGTTATCCAAGAGGATCTTCTTCATTATCATCATCTCCATCCATTTCTTCTACCTTTTTCGCCGCCTCTTCTTCTTCTACCTTCAAAAGTGGATGGTGATGTGGTTCTTACTACACCACGTGATCAAATGGGGGGGTTGGTTTTGGAGAAGTATTTTTAATTATTTTTTTGAATAAGAATGCTAATGTAATACAATGTTCTATTTTGAAATGAAATATGCCTAATGAATTTTATTTTTTATTTTTTGTAGAAAGAAAAGAAGTGAATCAATTAGGGAAGAAAAAAATGCATACTTTGACACCTCCTCATAAATGACGCCAAAAAGTGATGAGCTTCATTATTGCAACAAGAATGTTGCAACTTCCAAGGCTACCAACTTTAATTATCAACCTGAGGTTCGTACAAACTTAAGAGGTATCGACACTGTATGTGAAATGTATAATGTGTTCTTATTTTTTTGATCTGATGTAATGGAGTGAATGTCCTGAAATCAAAGCCTAAACTGATTATAGTTGAAATGGAAGTGTTCTTTGAAAATAAATTAATCCTAGGCAAGAACAACAATTTTTTTATTGAAATCCTAAGAGCATGAATTCAAATAAATAAGCCTAATCTACTTTGTGAAAAATCATGTCCTAAGTGGTGTTTATTCTTCCTAAATCATGGATTTAGATCCTAGGGGTCATGATTTAATCCGAAGAGGAAAAAACCAATCTTTGGGAGAAAATCAGGTCGAGTTTACACGTGTTACAAGAGTGCTATAGGATGTTATGTTTTTGCTACAGGAAGTTATGTTTTGGAGATAAGTCACCGAATGACTAAGTAAATAAAATGAAAATGGCATGGGAAATTTTTTATTATTAATTATTATGTCTAAGGTCTCCATTCCAAGTGGAATCACTCCAAAATAACCCTCTTCACATTTGCTAAAAAATACCAGAAAATTACTACTCTAAAATATGGAAATTCAAGAACTAGTGAGCTAGTTAATCTATCAAATGACTAACCTAATCAAGTAAAAATGAAATGGGGTAATTTTTTTATTATTAATTTTAACATTATTATGACCTAATAAAAGTGGAATAAAATCAAATGAAGCTCATTAACCCATTCTAAAAAATAGTAGAAATTTACTACTATTTCGCTACAAGGCATTTCCAGAAATCTTATATTCGTGAATTAGTAACCAAATCCAAGTAGCTTAATTATTAATATGACCTTACAAATTTATTCCAAGGATGAATAATTCTTTTTAATCTATAAAAAACCTGCAAAATAACTCACTTCAATCATTTAAGTCAATCCTACAATAAGAAAAGAAACAATGCTAAATAGAGAAATATGAAAAACATAAATGAGAGATGCATGTGAATAAGAAGTGAACAGAACATAAATAAATTGTGAAAGAAGGATCTGAGGCTCCTAGGATGGCCAAGCCCAAGGAGGACTCAAATTTCTATGGAAGAAACCAAGCCTTAGAAGCTTACAATGGCGCCAATCGTCATTATTGAATCAATCCAAGTACATCTCTGCAAGATAAGAAAGTGGAGTTGCTAAACAACAAGTTTTCTCCACAATAAACTAAACAATACATGCCCCTAGAGGTTAATTATAATTTTTACTTAAAAAAAATGATGAGGAATAATTCTCCTTGAAAGGAGGAAGCTTTCCTCTCCAAAATCCCTCAAATAGTGGATCTGGTTCTCAACACTAGGAATCTACATTAAATGACAGGGAACACATTCCCAGATTTTTTCAATCATTGGATCTCCAGAATTACTCCAGATTTTCTCAATAATTTCATGATATTTTGTTCACTTATTCTCCAATATTCATCCTCCAATAGTAGGAACAAGTCCCTAAATTTTCTCCTTCTCCAAATCTTCATAATCTGCCCAATACTCTCGCAATATTCTTCAAAAATAAATAATGTTAGGCACAAATATGCATTTATCTCTAAAAAATCCTAAGAACATGTTAAAGCTTAAAATAAAATTATTAAGTGTATAAGGAGAGATTTAATATATATTTTATGTGCCCAAGAAAGGTTATATGGGCCTTAATTTATGTCTAATTTAGAGGCCCATCACCAAAATTAGACGAGGAAGGATCACTTTTGCTCCAACTAGAATAGGTCCTCGATACTTGCACAAGACATCTATGTGCTTGCACGATCAAGGAAATCCTCATAAAGTGGAAAGACACCTTTCAAAAAGATGTGACATGGGAACCAACCACTATTATTTAGTAGATTCTGCAACTTCAACCTTGAGAAAAAGGTTTATTTTGATGGAGGAGGGAATGTTAGGGTTCAATCCTAAACCTTTTATTTGTGTAATAATCCCAAGGGGCCTATTTACAATCATAGCTAGTTAGTTGAGTCAATAAATCTCATAAGAATTTATCTGCATTAATAATAATTGTAAGTGGTTGATCTGCATTCTAGAAAAGGGTCCACAATTAGTTATAAACGGGCCATAGTTATTATATAAAGTGATTAACCTGTGTTATGCAAGGGAGCACTAGTAGTTAGGGTTTTGGATGTCATTAAGCTATAAATAGTCTTAGATATAAAGGAAGAATCATCGTGTCTTATTGTAATCAAGCTCTTCTATGTTGGAGGTTGCCTCCTCAAAGAGGAAAGGGAACATTGTATTCTAATTCTGAATAATAAAATATCTTTGCAACTTGTCTCATTTCATGTGATATCTTTTTGTTTCGACTATATTGTTTCATATTTCCTTTATTCAGGATTTCTCACAGGCCAAGCGCATAACACTACCTATGAATACATGATGGATAATTAGGGTTCCCAAATTATATAGAAATAAAGGAGAAAATGATAGATGTATATTGACCTAATGAAAAGTAAACCCCACATAAATATACTAGTCTACACCTTATTTGTTTTATCCACAAGGTGTCAATCAATTAGTTTGTAGAGGATTTAGTCCCCATTAAAGGACTAGCTCAAATATCATGGGGGAGAAGCTTGGGGTGGAAGCAACCTATGAGGATAAGAATTATCATATAAACATGCAAGTTTAACCAAGCTTCACACAATCCAATTTTGATGATGACATCCCCACAAGTAGAAAAATCATATTCCATCCAACTTTGGAGTTAGGTCCAACCTCAACTAAACCCCCAAAAAAAACAAACTAATTATTTTACATATAATTTTTTTTTTTTTTAATATTATTTCACATTTTACAACACAACAAACACATTTCTTAAAATATATTAAACATCAATCCAAAATGCACTAGTGGATACAATGACAATTTTGGTTTATGTTCAATTAAATATATTTTTTAATCACATCAAGATAAAATGTTATAAATAAATACTTTGAGAATTTCAAATCTAACTCTTCTGAGAATATAAACTATTACATATACTAAATATTATAGTAATTATGAATACACTAATTCCAAACCCTAAATTGATCGCTATTGCATATTGATACTCAACATACAACATTATTGCTAAAAATGAGTTTCTACAAGGACAATTCATAAATTAAAATAAAGGGAGTTTAGGAGTAAAGGAATGCATGTATCTATCCATGTTTAAAATAGGGAATATGTTATTTGACCTCTATTTCACTAATAAAAAATTATGGCTAAATATTTTATAAAGCAAGAGCCAAAATCATTCCCAACAAAGGGATGAACTTCTCTTCTACCTACGAAGAAATCATGGAAAATTACTTTTCCCAAATTCTCTAGCAATGAAGGAGAAAAGGATAGATGTCTAGTGACCTAATAAAAGCTAAAACCCACATAAATATACTAGTCTACACCTTAGTTGTTTTACCCATGAGGTGTAAAACAATTAGCTTGTATAAGATTTAGTCCCCATTAGAGGGCCAGTTCAAATCTCATGGGGGATAAGCTTGGGGTGGAAGCACCCTATGAGAATAAGAATTGTCACACAAACCTCTAGGTTTAACGTAGCTTCACATTGTGATATCTCTTAGCTTAATGATATGTTTGTAAATAAGTGCTCACAAGTGTATTTCTTTTTTTATTTAGTTAATTATGGTACATGGAAACACATATTACATTTTGATTATCAACAAGTCATTGTTGATAATTATTTCTTATAAAAGATGTAATTATGTTTTATTTTGTAAATAAAGAAAAAATATGGGAAATTAGTGGCCAAGTACTGATGGATAAAAGAGAAAAAGGTTTCAAATTAATTTTGAAAAAATATTATTTTATCCATTAGCAAGTCCTGGGAAACTAATCTAGGTGATTAGATTCAATTTAGAAGTTATGATATTGGCTAGATAAATGTTTCCTAGAAGACACAGAGTTGTCCTGAAAAGTTGGAGACAAGAGTTCATTAATGAGCAGTTAACTGCATGCCACTTGTTGGTAAGGTGGAAGCGGTTAATAAGCACCAAAGAGTGGTAGATGGATACTATATTTGTGATTTTACTTGCTTTTGTCTCACAATTTTCTTAGAGCAGCACTGGAGAGACTAAAGAGAAGCAAAAGTAAAATACAGAAGAGGAATTGTATTCCTAGATTGCTCGAGGGGACTAGCAGATGTTGTGTCAAGGTTGGGAGGAGCCAAAATACTTGACTCTTAATTTCCCAGTAATTTGTTCAAGTCGGTGCATCTAACTCTAATATTTTTCTTGTTCATATTTAAATGAAATTTGTTTACACTATATCTGACTTGTTCATTGTTCCATTAGACAAATAGAATGAAGAATTGAAAAATAGAATTAATATGTTTTAAAGACTAAGCATTGAATATTTTTATGTTTATTCTTGTATGACGAAATTATCTTTAAAAAAAATAAAAAAATTCATAACATACGTAATAATATTATTTATTTTAGACACACTGTTCAAACTTTGTAAAAGAGTACAAAGAATTTTAGTAGTAGAGCATGTTGTGATTGTAAATCAAATAGATAATTGATACGAAACCATTGTTAACTTAATATTACAAAGAGAAAACTGTAGAATAATTTTGGTAAATAAATATATTTTCGAATAATGTGTGAGATATACAATTATTGTGAAAACCAAAAGGAACTGTAAATCCTTTATAAAGTTCGACTCAATGTAAATATAAAAAACCTCCTTTTATATATATAAATAAGTCCATGGTGATAATACAATACTGAATATGATAGTAATGAACAATCTAAAAGAAAAAGAGAAGCATTGGTATCGGAAGCAGGGAATACATACACAATCGGTAATAGTAACAAAGATCCTTTATATGGTTATGAGTAGATTCAAGAAAATACCACGAACATATTGATAACTTGAGATTTCAAAAAACATATTACGTATACGATTTCCTTTTTCGTGATGCATTCAAAAGAAATGACAAACATTTTCCATCATAAAATTGAATCAAAAATTGTTCAATGTAAATCATGAAATATAGAACATATTAATGACATATTCTAAACAAGATTTGAATATACAAGCAATCCTGTCTCAGACTTGGATATCGTATCTTCTTGTCATGTAGGAAAATAAAATTAAGGAAAAAAAAAAAAAAACACAGTTCCTAATAAATAAAATTAAGGAAAATAAATAAAACTAACATAAGTTCCTAATTTAAAATCTCAGTCTTTATGTGTAAAAATGCCATTTTTCCAAGGATTTTCCAACTTGAATGGAGTATAAATTTGAGTATTAAAATTTAAAATTCAATTTTCCAACGACGTTGTGAGATAGCATGCACTGGAATAAGCCACAACATCGAATACCAAACACAGAGAAAACAAAATTATATTTTGTCACTGTTCGGTAAAAACTTGTATATTTAAAATGAAATTAATACCTTGGATGGTCATCGTGTTAACTCCAAGGAATCTCCTCTGTGTAGGAAAGAAGCGAGTAATGGTTACAAAAGAAGAACAATTAAACTATACAAATATAAATATTTATTATTAAAAATAATAACTAGAAATATCAATAGAAAATAATGGAGGCTAAGATATCCCATTATGGCACATATATGGGAAGAATGGAATCTCTATAAATATTTGGAATGAAAACCTTATAGTGAAAATAAAAATAATTTTAAATAGAGAATCTAGTATATCTCAAATAACTAAAATAGAAAATAGAGTGAACAAGTAAATAAAACCTTGCAACACCATTAACGAATTTTGATGCAGGAACAATAAACAAATTGCACGTTTCTTGAAGTAAGAAACCCTAGGGTCTGAAATAGAGTGAAACATTTTCTTATAACCTGCTATCGTTGCTACAACACCCTCCAAAATTTTGGCTTGCACCCAAATTTCAGAGTCTCCTTGATCTTGCATAATGTCATCACAAGCATTAATTATTATTGCATGTGTTTTTTCTAAGTGTTTTGGTCCCATTTGCAAGAAAATAAAAGTGTCGTATTTTTTCATGTTAAGTGTCATACATCGCACAAAAGATAGCTTTGATTTTTTCTATTATGAAACTAGCTCACAAAATAGAAGAAAAGATAGATCAACGACTTAGAAATCAACTTCTTCGAAGGGGAAACCTCATTTACATTACATAAATGAAAAATTCTTGGATGATACAAATGACAAAGCCTCCTTTCTATATATAGGAGTCCAATGGGTCACAATATAATCCTAGCTGACACAAAAATAACAATAATGGGCTTCTATTGGGCACAATAATAACAATATGGGGACTACATGGGCACACAAATAACAATAAGGGGGCTATACTAACAATAAAAATAAGGGGATACACTAGTATTATAGGGACCTAACATGCCCCTCTCCTTCAAACAAGTGTTGTGATGAATGCTTGATTATTTCTGGATGCTTCTATATAAAATTCCCATCCTTCCATATGGAATCTTCAACTAGTAAGTTCTTCCACTTACTGAGATTACTCTGAAATTGATCGATTTTGTAGTTGTCGAGCTCTTGTTTCTGTGACTGCTTCAGGTTCCAATATGACTTTTCCTTCCTCTTCAAGTTCTGTCAATATTGTTTGAACTGGGAGTTTATCACCTATAACCTTCTTTAAGCATGAAACATGGAAAATGGGGTGCACTCGGGAAGATGCATGCATCTCCAATTTGTATTCCATAGTACCAATATTTTGCAGCACATTGTAAGGACCATAGTACTATAGCAATAATTTATTATGCTTCTTCACATGCTTGAGGGACATTGTTTTATATGGTTGTATCCGTAAAAATACCCATTCACCTACATCAAAACTTATTTCGCTACGATATTGATCTGCCTATTGTTTCATTCGATTTTGCACCAAGGTTAGGTTATCCTCTAAAGATGGAGAAATTATTATTGATGCTCGATGTGATCTTCCACTTCTTGATCATCCATATTAACTTTCATGTCATCCTTCAGACCATCCACCTTATCTTCCATTTCTACTTTTAAACCATCTATGTCATCTTTGGTTGATCTTTGTGAGATCGAAATTTGTTGCACTTGGTACCATAATTTTGATACATCATGTTGCAATGGTTCCTCTTCATGCGTCATAGTAGAGCTTTCTGATGGTTTAATGGGTATATAATTATTTTTTGGAGGCATTATAGAACCCAACACTGATATCTATGCTTCAATATGCCCTTGGAATCACTTCAAATTGATTTTTCAAATAAGACTTATGTAATTTAAAAAAAAAATACACACCTTTTTCTTGCTTTTGAGGAGCTTGATATTTAAACTAATGTATCTCTGTAATTTAGGATCCCCAAGATTTTATCTTCAGTCCTTTAGTAGCCCTCTAAATCTTCTTTCAAATGCCATAGGTTTGACCTGATTTGGATTCTTCAAGGAAAATTTATGCCCAATCTCCCACAATGACCTAATTATGGACTGGTTCAGTAAAGTGAACTTGTACGGCATGCCATGTGTCACTGTTTCCTCCTTAGGCTCTCAACTAGATACCCAAGAAACTACACTCCATGTATTTTTGACCACTTTTTACAAAATTCCAATTTGATGCTCAGAGAGAGAGAGAGAGAGTTATGACGATTTTTCCAAGGTTACCTCTTTGCGATGAAATTTGGGAGCCTGCAAAAACCCTATCTCCTAAAGTATTGCGAACCAAGATTTAAATTTTTTACACAAAGTTCCTCTAGATTCCTTCGCAAATGGATTTTTTTTTTAGCTTCTTAACCTTCGTAGAATTTTTTTTATAGCAATTATTCCACAATGACTTGTTTGAAGAAATGAGACCCCATAATCCAGAGTTCTGATACCAAATGTTATGAAACCAGTTGACAAAATAGAAGAAAAGAGAGATCAACAACTTAGAAATCAGCCTCTTCGAGGGGGAAACCTCCTTTAAATTACATGAATGAACAATTCTTGGATGATACAAATGAAAAAACCTCCTTTATATATATAGGAGTCCAATGGGTCATAATATAATCCTAGCCGACACAAAAATAACAATAATGGGCTTCTATTGGGCACAATAATAACAATATGGGGACTGCATGGGCACAATAATAATAATAAGGGTGCTATACAAACAATAAAAATAAGGGGATACACTAGTATTATTGGGACCTAAAAATTTCAAGGGGTTATGTTTGTGTAAATGAGTTTATATTACCATGTAAACATATGTCTCACTCATTTCCAAAGTTTAAAGCATTGTCACACAAGTGTCATCAGTATCGTCGCAAAGTGTATATTTGGTGCCGCACTTGTCGTAAGTTATCGAAAATCTATCACAATAATGGAAGTACATTGTTAAATCGTTCTTCATGATCTATGTTGTGTCATCAAGTGTTCTAAGTGTGTGATCAGAGTCAATTCTTATTGTTGTTCACGTCAGCTTCACAGGTCCCACACTTAGCCCAATTCGGGAAACTTTCTGACCAAGAAACTTAGCCTCATCCAACCATATTGAACTTTGAATTAATCAGTCTTAGCACTCGAGCTACAACCATGCCTCTTGGCACTATGCAATGTGCACTTCCTTCCTCCCAAGATTGTGCACTACGCAATCACAATGCTCAAGCTTCCTCTGACCCCAAAAATTGTGCAATTTCTCTCTCCTTCCTAGTCAGTGCTATGCATTGTACAATCAAAAGGCTCAAGAATCATTCCTAAGCTATTGAACTATGCAATATAATAATTAAATTTCCTCCTCTTCCTTCCAGAACTGCGTAATGGGAAAAATCAATGCTCAATCCATCAGCCTGGCTCTTTGAGCTCCCCAACTATGCAATCGTTTTCCTTAGTCCAAGCCTAAAATGAGAATTGAGCAGTCTCAAGGTTCAAGATCAACCTTTTATTGCATGATTTGGTAAATTGTGTAGTCACTGAGTCTCTCCCTCAGCCCTTCACCTAGTTCTGACTTAGTTAGTGGATCATCATGCAACATTGTAGACTAGGGGCTGATTGGACTGATGTTATCTTGTCATGAGTGAATTGGAGATGCAAGTACTCTATCATACCATGATAGCGTAATGAAGAAGGATATGGATAAGGGGAAAATTATATAAGACACCTTTGTAGTTGAATATGCAAGTTGATCAATCAGGAGAAAGCAAAGGGACACTAGTTTGCGACCGCAACTCAAGACCTGATATCATTGAAGACTCCTTATCTCTAAGCCATACGGAGGGGAACATTCTCATGAAGAAATATATCAAGAAGTAGTAAGAATGACTTGAAATTTCCATGTCATCATGCATTCCATGTCATCAGTGTCATGTCATGAGTCACCATATGCCACATCATTTTTGTGGATTAAGTAAACTCCTATTTGAAAATGTATTGTAAAGTGGAAGTCCAAAGGACATGTACAAAATATGAAGAGTCATGTAAATTCGAAAAGGCATAAGAAGTCAAATCGTCATGAGGGTAGTCAAAGAGTCACAAGGGAGGTGAAACATCACCCCATTAGTTATATATACACCCTCGTTGTATGAGAAAAACACTTTTCACCTTGGCTCCTCCCGCAAGGCATTAGAGAGACAAGCTAGTTATTTTTGGGAGCAAGGAGTGGCTCCAACACTCCACTATTGGAGCTAGTGGTGTTCATTTTATACATGTGCCTTGGGAATTTTACTTAATATCAAAAGCCTCATGGAAAACACATTCTTCATGCATGGATTATGAATGCCTGTAAGATTGTTCTATGCTTGCTTTTAATTCATGTTTTCTTTCATCTATGCTAAAGTAGTTGAAATATTTTGGTTATTTTAGGGCTTATCATATTGAGAATGTGTTGTAATGGTTGACATAGTTGTAGCATATTTTTGGAATATTCCACAATATTTTAGATATATCTTTCTTATTTGTGTTGGTTGTAATTACTGTCACATCATTATGGACTATTCCCCTAGATATTACGTGGATCCTTCTTGTTTGTGTGTGTTTCTACCAGGGTGGTACTATTACCTATCTTTTAGAGGCTCACTTTCCTTACTCTCCACACTATAAGAACCTTGACACAACTAAAACCAAACACTCACTAGGCACACTTGCGTTTTGAAGGCACATATGCACTCCTCTGTCTTGCTGAGAGTTAGATCGAAGGCAAACATTTAAGAAAATGATAGTCGATCCATATTACGGATGGGGATCCTATTCCAAAAAATGTGAGGTCTAATTGGGACCACATATCAGGTATACCCCTTGAATATTGGTAGGTCCAGCACTGTTAACATTTCTGGAACTTGAAGGAGGGAAACCATATTTTTATGGCTAAAACATCCACCCACCCTCATCATACTTCTTCTGGTCAACGAAGCAATATTCCTGACACCTTCTCTACTCACACTCTTGAAGTTTAAGGATCTTATTAGCATGTTGTTTGAAAAACTTATGAAATCTCTTACGTGCATATCCGGGCCATCTGTCCCATAACTTGTCATTTCTCAAAGGCCACTGGATTGATCCCTGGAGTACATAATATTCATTTTTTATAAAGAAATGTACAACCAATCCTACTGGGATATTGGTTTCTACAGTCAAATATTTATTTCTCGCCACCATTGAAGAGTTATCGGAGACTGCATAGAACACATAGAAACTAGGCCAGGCTCCATATTTCATTGGGGGTGATGGAGACAACGTTGTACTTTTAGACGACACTTTCCACGGGTTGGGCGATCATGAAGAGGAAGAGGAATATCCCTCAATAATTCTGAATTAGAGATGGAGAACAGAGGGGAACACATGGCAGGCCAAGATATGGATTGGATATTTCAGGGCCCATTGGCTCGGCCAGGTGTGTTACACAAGATGTCGAGGTAGCCAAAGAAACTGCTAACGAAGTACGACCCTGATAAAGCAGTGAAAGCGTAGGACCATTTGGACAACTTCTACCTACATCTGCAAATTCTTAAGGTACATTACGATGATGTTGCATATAGACTTTTTCCTTGTACCTTAGATGGCAGAGAAATTGTATGGTACCATAGTCTTCCACTGAACTCAAACAAGAATTGGAATGGTTTTAAAAATTTGTTCCTTGAAAATTTCACCGACAACAAAACCCTTCCCATGATATTGAAAGAACTAGGAAATATTAAGATGGAGTAGAAATATAAAGTTAAATATTTTAACCAGAGGTTTAATCGCATATTGAAAAAATTTCCTGCATACATGAAACCTCAAGACTCCACCACCATTCACTATTACACTTCTTCCTTATCGACAAGCGTCACACAATTCATGAAGATAAATGTGAAAGAAAATATAGAAGAAAATTATGAAGAACCTATTGTAGTTGAAAAGGAATTGTAGGCAATAAGAGTCATTATTAATGATGAACTATCAAAAGACTCCAAAGACACAGGAAAAAATTCTTAGGCCTCCTCAAGTAAGGCCAAGGATAAAGAAGTCACATATATTTAAACCTTGACCCAGACCATGAAGTCTCTTTATCATGAGTTGGAAGAGTTAAGAAAAAGGTCAAGAGAGACCACCGTAAGTATCAAGCCCCATAAATTCAACTTCTTGAGAAGGGATTCCAACTCCAAAAGCAACAAAACTAATTCAACCAAGTCTGCACAAAGCGCGAATGTCGTTCTGAATGTTGAAAGGATGGAAATGGGCCAATATTTTCTATTTAATCAAGATTATCATTCAGAAAAGAAATTCCCGCAATGGAATCACAACATGAATGGTCTACCTGCACACATCATTGATATAGTACTTTTAGATGAGTAGAATGAGTCAGAAGAAGAGAAGGAAGAAATTTTTGCGGCTGAAGAAATTACGTGTTAGACACACAATGAATATGTTCAGTTTTGTGTACGCAACTGAAATTAAAAATATCAAAGAACCTCCACTGAGTGAGGACCTGTCTGAAAAGAAGAACATTCAATGTAAGTTTAAGATCTAAGGGTCAGTCTTCAAGCAAGAGTTAATGAGGAAGAAATTGAAAGAAATTTTTTTGAGGAAGATCACATCATCTGTCAAATCATCTTAGAGCACTCATATCAAGTTTGGAAATAATGGTACAACAAAAAATACTTCCCCTGACGCTAAAAAGAATTATACTACTCTGGAAGTATCAGATAAAGTTAACCCTCTAGAAACTTCGGAAGTTCCTGTTGTGCTTGGTTATAACATAGTAAAAGATATGAAAAAATCTCTTACAAACATTTCAATCTTCGAATTTACCAAGATCACAAGCCAACGAGAGTTGCTCATCCCCGCTTTTGAAAAAATTGCCTCAGGTAACAACACTTCTTTGTAGAAGGGATCTGTTAAGTATTTTAGTCCCCTACAATCTATTCTTAATGCATTAACATTAGATGATAACAAACTCTACCATTTTTTTTTACTCAATTTCGAATTTTGAATTAAAATGTACACAATTTCTTAATTGATTATGTTGCATCTATAAACGTAATGCCACTATCTATAGCTAATAAAATAAATGAAAAATAGGATAAGACATATGCACAGATTATTCGGTTGGAGAAGACTATTGTCTATGTTATTGGTGAACTTAGAAATGTGCTTATTCGCTTATCATATGGTTAACGAGTTCACCAGTGCATTAACATAGTAATTTTGGACATCCCTGAAGCATATTGTGTATTTCTAAGTAGATATCGGTCCAAAAAATTACAAGGGTATTTTTTTACTGACTAGTCACATTTGTGGATTTCGTACAAGGGAAGAAATAACCAAATCCGGGCAAACTCAGAGTCTTACATGAAGCACACTATCACACACTTCGATGGAAAAAATGAACCTTTTTCTTTCATAGATCTTATCTTTATTAATTTATTCTTGGAGACTGACCTAGGGTGTTGTATAAATTAATGTGTATGTTCTAAAATTCTCATGAAATTTACTAAACCACAAGACTAGAAGCTAATCTCTTAATCTAAAGAAGCTAATTCACGATCGACATGCAAGAAGAAATAACACACATGCAACAAGTATTTCTATCCATAGAAAGAAATATGTTAAAAACCCCAATGTCTACTTGCATTAATCAGAAGAATAAATATGTAGTGCAATTGTTTTGCTTAGCTGAGCTCGCCTTACAAGTGCATAACCTATCTCTCTACTCACTGAGAAGCTCTGACCTAGACTTAGCCAATTTATTCCTTTGCTTGAGCCCCTACTTCCTTGCATTGTTCCTTGAGGAATTAGGCCCCTATTAAATAGGAATTTCCTTTAATTCATTGCGCAATTCCCAAGTATGGTCCACCTGACCTAATGCAACATATGTACACTCAACTAGTTTACAACTACTGGTTACCTGCCTTGAAAACTCCACCAAAACTAGGCAATTTGAATTCTTTGCATGCATGAGATAATTATTAGTTGATTGATCAGTTATCTAAATGATCACTAAGTGTGGTTGAAGTTTCACTTCCACAACTTAACCTTCGACTAGTTCCTCTAACAGTTAGAACTAGTTTAAATGACCATAACTCAACTTAGGTAAATTAAATTGTTACAATTGAAATTAACTCAACCTAGGCTCCTGAAATTTAGGAACCCACTACACAATTAAAATTCATTCCCCTAAATCTAATTAAATGAGCTAGACTCCTAAATTTTAGGAATCAACTCAAGTAAACTAAACTTGAAATCATTAACTCGAATTCAGAGTTATTCACTAAGTGACAAGAGCCATGTCACCTTATTTAACTCCTCCAAGCTGTCTGTTGATGTGGAATTTAAAAATTTCTCAATTTTAATTAAGTGAAAATCAAGATTGAGACTTTATTACTGCATTTTCAATAGGTGCTACCTTGCTCATCCTTCCCCTGTCCCACCTGACACATAGTTGAAACTCCTTCCTAGTTCAACTACCGCAAATGACCTATGTACAATAGATAGCAGTATTAATAGTACTATTGTAGGGCATAGATATTGTACATATCATGTATGGATTATGTATTTTGATTGTTCAAAGACACAGGAGGGCTCTAGAGTTGGTTGTGTTTTAGTAGAACTACGATTGAGAAAACACCTAATCTCAAGTTGCTTGGAATTCGAGTGCACTAATAATACATCGGAATACAAAGAATTCATCCTAGGCTAGCAAAAGGCCATTGACCTCAATTTCTAGATTCTTAAATCAATATGTAACTCAGAGATCATCGTGCGACAGGTACACAATACTATACATTCTGTGTCACCTCATAATTTGAAAATTTATCAACAAGAGGTATGGTATTTAGTTTATCAATTCCAAGCTTTTAACATTACATATGCTCTTAGAATGCGTAACGCAACTGAAAACACATTAGTAAATTCTAGTGTTACGTTGTTACTGCTTATGGATGGTTTTTCTGTTCAAATTATTTATAAACCATCCATCCATACTAATATCACTAATTTATGCATTTTTTATGATGACTAGAAGATACTGCATTTCATGGAAAACATTGATGTATTCAAAGATGTAGCTATTAATGAAGACGAGTATGAAAGAATTTTGCAAGATGAAGCTCACGCAAACAAGGAGAACCCCATGCCAAAAGGCATTGTATCATTAGGAACTTTGTATGACTTGTAGAATCACTTTAGAGGGTTAGTCAATGAAAAAAACCACAGTTCAACGTTATCGCATGAACATATTTTTATTGGAATGGAGAAAGATCTAATTTTTTTTAATATTGGCACTTTTTGCACACTACATGAGCGAAAATATTTTATTCACTTATTCAACTAGTACCAAGATGTGTTCACGTGGAAATACAATGAGATAAAAAATTACAACGCGTGAATAATCCAACATGTTATTAAAATTATGGAAGGAACCAAGCCTTTCTAGCAGAAGCTACGTAAGGTGCATCCAATGCTTGAGCCCTTAATTCAGCAGGAGTTGAGTAAGATGCTGGATTCTTGGATCATTTATAAAGTGTGACGTTGAACCTAGGTGTCAAATATGGTCCTAGTAAGTAAGAACTCTGAGGAAATAGACTTGTGTGTAGATTTATGAAATCTAAACCATGCCTCAGAAAAATAAAGCTACCATGTGTCGTTTATGGAACAGATATTGGAAACGGTATCGTGGTCATAAATGTTCTCTTTGCTTGATGGTTATTCTGGATATAATCAATTTATAGTATTGGAGCCTGACAGACTTAATACTACCTTTTGAAGGAAGTGGGGGCATATTCAAATTCAATTGAATTCCATTTGGGGTAGTTAATGTTGGTGTGACCTTTCAACGTGCAATGGAAATCACATTTCCCGGTTTGATTAGACAAATTGTGGTGGTGTATCTCGAATATGTCACGATGTTTTCAAAGAAGAGATTCGACCACCTACACCACTTGAAGAGTATTTTTGTAGTGTACGAGCGAAACCTATTGGGCCATATCATCATGAAAAGTGGGATTAAAGTTGACCCTGAAAGGATCAAGTCTATTAAACAATTTCCCTTCCCAATGAACAAGAAATCCATGCATTCCTTCCTGGGAAATATCAACTTTATCCGCAAATTCATCATTGATTATGCTCAAATTGTAAAACCTATGCAGGATATGGAAAAGAAGGATGAAATATACAAGTGGGATAAAAGGGAAAAGGATGTGTTTTCCCATATTAAGAAAGTTATCGCATAAGCACCAACCTTATACAACCCATATTTCAACAAGGATTTTCTACTCTACACCTTTTCTTCTGATACTTCTCTTGACGTTGTACTTACAAAGAAATATGATCAAAACAATGACCAAGCAATAAATTTGATGAGTTCTAGCCAGCAAGGACCCGAACTTAACTATCCCACCATCAATAATAAAATGTATTAGTCTATAAGGTGGTAAAGAACTTCTGACCCTATCTCTTGAAGAATCATCGCATTATCTTTGTTCAACACCGAGTAGTCAGATCGTTGTTTTTCCAAGTGTTGGGTGAGAGAAGAGAAAACTAGATGATTGGTATGACTATCAAGGTCCATGCTCTATGTTATCTAGCAACAGAAGTAGTGGATGCAATAGAAGATGATCCATATGGATGGGAGTAAGAAATCAAGTCCCCCACTACTATCACAAAATCTTGGTACACTGATGTGCGCCAATATCTCGAGCATGGCACTTTTCCCTCTCACTTATTCAAATGAAAGAAGAAGTAAGTCATATTAAAATAATTATCTTACCAATTGGTGCATGGGGTTCTTTTCAGAAAGTACCATAATGGAGTATTGCTCTGATGCTTGGAAGCACATGATTAAGAGAAGTGTTATGTGATCTCATCGATGGGCCAGTTGGGGGATACTTTGTGGGTGAAAACACTGTGCACAAAGTTAGGTGGGAAAAGTTTTATTGGCCAAAATTATTCAAGTATTATCATGCATATGTTGAAAATGCTGCAAGAAATTCCTAATTTAATTTTCCGTTGAATAAAATTAGGAGAAAACCGAAATTCCACATCAGTAGATAACTTGAATGAGTTAAATTAGTTTTTATCACCCAGTTAGTTTAGTTAATTCGAGTTGGGGGAAGAACTTGAGTTGTGTACAATGATTCCTAAATTTTTGGAGCCTAGGTTGAGTTAATTTCATTTGTAAAAATTTAATTCAGTTAAATTGAGTTAAGGTCAGCTAAACTAGTTCCAACTATTGGAGGAACTAGTGGGAGGTCTAGTATTGGGATGTAACTTCAATTTTTAACTATTTAACTAGCCAATCAACATAAATTAAGTCATAAAGCCCATGTGGTGTAGAGCAGTCGGTGATGGGGTGCACTGTTAAGGCACTCCGTTCTGTAAGGTCGCCGGTTCGAAACCCATGGGTGGAATGGAAGGAGAAAAAAATGGGAATATTAGGATTAGTCTAAACAAGCAACAAAAAAAAAAAAAAAAACATAAATTAAGTCATGCATGCATAAAATTTGAGTTACCCAGTTAAGGTTGGAGTTCAAGGGACGTGTATTATCAGTTGTAGAATTTTCCAAATTGTACTGGTGGTGCATGTATTCAAAGAAGGGCCTAATGGAATTGTACAATTCTTAATGAGAAATTTCCCTAATTAATAGGGGATAATTCCTCATAAAATGACACAAGGAAATAGGAGCTTGGAGGCTAGGAAAATTGTCTATGTGTTGGCCAAAATTAGTCAGTCGGGCAGAGGACAGAAGATACTTATGCAGGTTGTACTCAAGCTTGAGCAAACATATTGTATTCATCCGTATTATTTGATTAATGCAATACATATAGGAAGGTGTTTTGAATATATATTTGTGTATGTGTGTCAAATCATGGTGCATGTTTTTTATTTTTGTTCTTGATCATGAGTTTTCTTTCGTAGATGAGTGGAGTAGATTTGAGTCTTATGTTATAGTACATTAAATGAGCAGTTTTGAATCTACAATTAATTTCTACATGGTATCATATCTATATTCATAGTAGAGAAGATAATTCAAAGTTATATTTGCAGGAGGTTCGATTTTTAAGATCAATGTTGCATGTTTTATCCAGGACTGAGAAGATGGATTTCAATGGACATAGGATTGAGTATGCTTTGGAAGGAACCACAATATTTTTTTTCATGGAATATTTGCATGGAGGCAATATTGGATGACAATGGGCTGCTAGAATAATCAAGACAGATGTAGCAAAATCCCCAGCACAGATTCCCATGATCTTGAATATGTCTCGAATATGATTCCCAGATAATATTGTCTTGAATAGGTTAGGAAAAATACTAAGAGAGGGGTGGTGAATCAGTATTTTAAAACTTACTATACCTTTTTAATTTCTATTCAGATTTATGTACACAGATTTGATGAGGTAAACCTGCATATGTATGGTATTGTTATGAAGGCAACCAACGTATATATAGTTAACTAACTTTTCAATTACTTCTTCATCAGTTTAACTGGAACCAGTGTATCAGAACTTCATTAGGAATTAATTGGGTAGTAATCAAGTGCAGTACGAACAGAATAAATCATCACACAATTCAACACATATGAACACCACAATTTTTTGGTGGAAACCCAATGTGGGAAAAAACCACCATTGTTGTCATCTCCGTCTTAATATTTAATTAAGAAAGTATTCTTTACAATTTAGTACTAGCACAGACTCATACCAATACACATGCACACACCCAGAGAAGGCTACAATCATCTCTCATTCTCTAACACCTACTAGAATGGAACTAAAACCCCCTTATCTTCAATTCTAAGTGGATCAATTTTCAAAATGTTTCACACTCGATCCACCTAATCAAAAAATTACAACCTGTAGGCCACCTTTCATCAATTTTTGAAACTGGACCCACTATCATCATCAAATCATTGAATCAAAAAATCAATCACTGAATCTCAATTAATCATTTCATCCAATAAAATAAAACTAGAACATATTATGTTAATGCAATGTCAAATATCAAGCCATACACTATTATCCATCATTGAAATCAATTGTCGTAACTACATACCCTGATCAACAATATATCAAAATGTATATGCTACTATTCTGAAAATACCCTCGTATACATGTGTTTTTCCTGAAGAAAACCTGTGTACATATCTTAAAACACTGAACCCTAAAAACAAATCATTGTCATTCTGAAATAATCACTAATTTACATACATAACCACTGAATCATTCTGAAGTAATCACAAATTTTTGCACACCATACAGATAGTAGCATCATTAATATTCAACATATCAGTCTATAACCAATCCAACTTCAGTCATCGCTATTAAACCTAGATCATCATGTAATAATTCATTGACAGACAACAACAAACAAAATAAAGCTGATTATATTGTTCAAATATCATATTCAAAAAAACCCTAGCATATATATGTGCTTCCCACAAAGCACTTCAGCGTGTATACATGCCTTTCATGAATCAAACCCACGTACATATATATCCATTCTGTAGAAAATATACACAACTTACCATAATGACTCATAATTTAACTGCACAATAGAACTTCAGGGAACCCCATATCTCAACATACATAGTAAAAACACATGTTAAACATTATCATCACAGATCAAACCAATCCATAAGCAGATTATAAATGTATAGTCATTTTAGATCTATTGGATCTGATCCATCATCATACTACTAGGTGCACACTTACTTTATATCAAACAATTCATCAATAATCCATAACATTCACCCTAATCACTTTGATCTCCATATCCTTATATAGCTTAGGCCTTAGTTAATACCATGGGTCAAAATCACACTAATGTCTATGGTATTCCTTGATGGAATCAAATAATCGTTTCCATGCTCAATATTGTGGGATAATACCATGGTAAAGACCCTTGGTATTTAGAATACCATGGTACATAAATTGCACTCACTTTCTCTTCTCCATCCCCGTATATATACGCGGATTTTCTTTACATATTCCAGTGTGTTTCTCAAAACATCACCTTCATCATTCCTCTATCTTGAACTTCTATGCCTTTTTTCGAACTCTCTGTCACATCTGTACTATATTGTAGAATTTTCCTATTATCATTATGTTTACATATTCATTAAGTAGGTTTCCATCAAGGAAAACTCATCAAGTATGTTTTTATCAAGGACAACACATTTTTCATAATGCAAACAATCTTTCCCTTTGGACTTGAAAATAGCTACTTTAGTGTTTGGTCACCTCAACCTATAAATACTTGTGAAACACATCAAGCTAAGCACAAGATTTTCAAACACCAAGTTACTCTCCCCCTTTGAAATCAAGGGAAAATGGATGACCAATGCTAAAACAAGGCTTCTCTCCCCCATGAGCATTGTAGATCTAATTTGTACTACATACTAGATCACATGATGAATTTTATAAAGATATGAAAACAAATACATGACCTTGTGAATCAACCGAATATGACCTTTCATATCACCAAGGAATCAAACTTACATTAATCACCCAACACAATGGGGTTACATATTTGACTCATCATGAAATTAAATACCCAAAATGGGATTACATTTATAATTGTCATGACCAAATATTCTGTTATCACCCAAAAATTTTCCAAACATCATTTTGACAAGGTTACAAAAATTCATGAATCAAAATAGGGTTTTAGGAGTCAATTTAGGTTTGATCAAGGGAAGGTTTTAGATTTTTTATGGTTTAAAGCTCATCCTAAGGTTCAAATTAAGCCTTGTTTAAAGATATTTCATGTCAAACATTCATCATTTTCCATTTGTACTTCATTCCCCAAATTTTTGTGTCAAAACTGTCCAATTAGCCAAGAAACCGTAGTTTTGTAGCGCCACCCGTTGAAAGACGTTGTTTTGCGCTACGAAAGTGCTGATAGTTTCATAGCGCAAATAGGAAAAATTACACTACAGGCGCTACGAAAGCACGGTTTTGTAACTGTCTTGTCAGTTGAGTTGGAAAATGTCAGAAATCATTGGGAAAGGGTAGGATAGTGGCATGTAGAGTCATGTAATGATGAAATTGAAGTACACACTCACATTTGCAGTCATCATGGTCATTATAGGTTATGAATGAGGCATCATTTTAGCTATGAGAGGACATTTAAAATTTCAAAATCTTTCCTAATTAGTCATTCTCATCCTTTTGCCTCCATTCGAAATGTTTGAGCTCTAAGTGTCCAGCCAAACCTATGGTTGGTTCATACAAAGGTTTTACTACACCCATATCAAGCGAGGCTGATACATTTATCAAGCGAGGCTGAGAAATTTATTCAAGCGAAGCTGAATTTTTTTTTGAAGAATATGGTAGAGGAAAGAAAAATTCATAGAGGAGGACAGTGCCTAAGGCATGAACCTAAAGACATGAAGGTAATAATTTAAGACCCAACAGTGATGTAAGCATTCAGAAGAGTAGGTTGCCTACGGTTTTGTGAGAAGTTGCAGGGCTTCCATACATAGGTTCCAAGGAATTTGCCATGAATTTCAATGGAACAGCTACTAAGGTCAGGATGCTAAGTGTGTCTATTACACCAGAGGTCATTGCTATTGTTACAAAGATACCAAGAGGTCAAGAAACCTGGTTCAAAGGTTTCAAATTTGATATGGAGCAGTGTAAAGAGTTCATGAAACCTAAGCACACAGACATGGACATTAATAATGCTATCCCTAGAAGCTGCATAAAAGATAAATACTTAAAATTGTTGCTCAACATTCAGAAATATTTTACCTTTGAAGGCAGATATCACAAGGTTTATTCATATCATTTCACATTGCTTCTACACTTCACTGGTAAGATTTCACTTGATTTACCTTTTTATCTACGTAGGATTCTTGCAAATATGGTTGATAAAGTTCAAGAAAAGTCTGAAGGGAGTGAAACATCCTTATTTCATCATGGATTAATGAAATTATTA
This sequence comes from Pinus albicaulis, assembly GCA_034641835.2. NCBI lineage: Eukaryota > Viridiplantae > Streptophyta > Pinopsida > Pinales > Pinaceae > Pinus > Pinus albicaulis. Next base: position 597,409,538 of record CM076577.1, read on the forward strand.
ATTTTAGATGAACTTCAGAAGATAGGCAGAGATTGGTCATCATTATTGTTTATTAATGGTTTTGGGCTGGAAACCCTAACTCCTGCAAAAAAACCCTAAAGCTAAAGGAGTTCCATCATCACCAGCAGCAGAACCAAGCCAAACTATGGTTGCAAAACCAAAAGTGACTGCAAAACTTAAGCAAAGAAAGAAAACTGAGAAAGGGCCAGGGCAAATGCAAATTCTTGATGCACCAACTCTCTCACCTACAAAATAGGGATCAAAGGTTGTCAAAGATGAAAAATAGAAACAAGATGTCAACAAACAAGGAACCAAAAGAGTAACTAGAAGCTAAGCAGTGGCATTAAAAGGAAATAAAGTTGCTACAGAGGACAACCCAATAACAAAGGGGAATCTAGAGGATATTCTTCATGCTATTGACATAGAGGAAACACCCATTTTCCAAGCTGAGTTCATTGGGGAAAAGGAGCATAAGCTGAGAAAATCCAAGTCTGCAAAGAAGCTAGAGTTTGAGGGGGAAGATGCAGGTTTCATCTTTCAAGCAAGAAAGCCTATGACTAGGCATGCTAGGAAACTGATGGAAGGTAGAAAAGAAGTTAAAAAACCCACTGAGATAGCTAAATATCCTAAAGAAGTTGTTGATCTTTCATTGCCTATAGTGAAGCATACAATCAACAGAACAGAGAGGGGAAAAGAGGAAATGACAGAGAAAACAAAGTTTCAGCGTCTTGAGGAGAAATTAAGTTTGGAAAACCAAGAGAGTGCTATCATGAAAAAGAGAGCTAGAAAGCACAATGTCGATAAAGTTCATTTTAAAAGGATGAAGGCAATGTGGGAAGGACAAGTTGTTTCTGCTTCTAAAAACTTAAGTAATACAGAGAAATTTTTCAAATGGACAGTTCTAGCAATAAAAGAAGCTAAATTTGTCAGAATAGTAAACACTCATCTGAGAGCTACTAACAGAAAAATTAAAGATCAGATGGAAGAATTAGAGCTGTATCTGGAGTTGATTCATGATGAGTTAGAGAGCAGAGGCATTAAAATAACAGTAAAAAAAGAAACAATAGCTCAACCAAGTGTAAATGAAGAAGGTAGACCTCAAGAAAGCTAGAATGAAGTGGGTTTATAGTTCATATCATTTGTAAATACTGAAGGTAGGTTATGTTTCAAGTTTTTGAGGAAAACTCGGCTTTTACTTGGAAAATTTATGAAAAAACTGCATACTCAGTAGTTTCGTAGCGCATTCAGTGTAAAAAAGTAGAAAAGCACTACGAAACTACTGTAGTTGATTTTCTTGCTTATGTTGATTCGTTTTTGAAGGGTTGAATAATGATTCAAGAACTGAATTTTCTATGGAAGATGTATTAAAGGGTAATTAAAATAATGTTGGAGGAAAGAGTCAAAGATTTGAAGAATAAAGGTTGAAATGGCAGCGCTACAAAAGTTTCTACGAAACTACTATGTTTTTGTAGCGCGGGACATTACAACATTTTTGAGCAGTGTTTAAAGTGATTTTAGACAGCTGGAGGCAAGGGAGGAGTTATAGGACGTGTTAAGCAAACTTCCAACAGCCAAGGACCACGAAATGAAGAGTACATGATGGTCAGAATGTTCAAAGAATGCAAAAGATCTTATGCTTACAAAACAGGGTACTGTTTCCTATTTTGGTGGAGGTCAGCAATATGGTCACGAAGAAATGAAGCCCATCATCCAGATTCAACCATGTGATTATACACTTGGAAATGATGTAAATTTAAATAGATAAGGTTGTTATAGATAGTGATAAGGAGTTTGAATCTTTTTTGGAATAGGATTGTTAAGTAGGATAGGTGTCGTTTTGTAATAAATTCCATGTTTTATGGTTATGCAAGGTGTCAAGGTCAGAAATTCGATGTATCTAGCATAGAGGCAGATCATCCCATGTTGTAAGATGTCTATTAAAGACCAAAGGTTTGGAAATTTTTGGCAAAATAGGCTTGTTTTGAATTGACTAGTTTTTAGCTAATACATATAGTTTCTACTTGACCAACTTGAGATTCAAAAGGAGTTTTAGTGTTTCTTATTATATTTGTATCTCTTATATGTTTCATTTGCTGTGGTGTTCATCTATATTACTTAGAATTCATTTGTTTGATGCTCTAACTTCCTATATAAGTGAACTGACTATGTTTTTAGAGTTTCATGCGTGTGTGTACCTTATAACTAGAACTATGATATGGCTCAACTTCCATGTTAAGTAGATTCACTGAATGACTAAATTTCTTTGACTCCATAGCCCAATGTATACATGCTGATGTGATTCTCAACCTACATCTATCATTTATCTGTCTATTACCTAAATAGAGTTAGCCATCTATATTTTTATCCAAATCATTAACCCTTGAGAGAGCCCTCTTAGGCCGAGGAGCCTAAGCCTCAGTCAGAAGATTAGGTTTGAGTCTGTCCCACTATTTCTTCATCATAGAGAAACATATGTGACTACATAAATTTGAACTCGCATATATACGCAATTGTCCTTCGTAAGATTTGTTACAGCTCCCCCTGAGCATGTATTGTCTGTAGTTGTTACTGCAACTACAGCAGATGCACTATCAGTAAAAAAATGAATATAAAAAATTAACCATGGGAAACATCATCAAGAAAACATGTACATTTCTCCCCCTGAAATTGAAGGATTGATTAGAATAATTAAAAGAGTGATGAATCAGAGATGAATCCTAATTTATGTCTGAGATATTCAAAGGAATCACATGGAAGAGGCTTTGTAAATATATTGCCAACTTGTTATTTTGAGGGAACATACTCCAGTTTGACCTTTTTTTCAAGCACCTGTTATCTCAAAAAGTGATATTTGATTGGAATATGCTTGGTTTTTTAGTACAACAGGATGCAACAAGGACATCTTCTTCTGCAGTAGATAAAGTAATGGAGATTTATTTTTTGTTGAACCATGATACCACATGGGGTCCCTGTTGGTGAGGTAAATCCCCTCTGCAGATAGAGGCGATCCCTCTAGCCCTAGGGTGGGTCTAGCAACTACGGGAACATACTAACATCTACCTTCCTAGATTGTAAATGAAATTCATAGCAAGGAAGATGACCGACCTTGTCCTGATGCTATGTTGTCGTCTTTCGTTGAAGCTTCTTGATCCGCCACTCTTCTCAAGCTCGATACACACTGCTACCAACATTCGATTACCTGTATAGATAGCCAAGACACCACGACAAGCGTAAACCAAGACAAACATAAAAAAATTACAACCTATCTAACTGATCAAGGAATGCTATAAATCTCATTATAATTGTAAACAAGAGTGGAAGATAAACATCAGATGCATTTTATTATGATAAAGACAAGGGGAGTTTACAACCAAGCCTTGATGTTGAGGCTCTCCTTTGGCGGGTCTGTATCTAAGCACATTTTTCACACCCTCATGAACAAAGGTCCAAGATCTCACTATGTTCTCAACACGCACAAACAATCACACTCTACACTATTCTCCTAAAGCTATGATTGCTTCTTCTCTATACTAACTTTTTCAGCTATTTGTTCAACCAGAATATGTTCAACTAGCACATCAATGGAAGATGGCTACATTTATAGAGGAGAGGAGGAGGTTGGGATCCCTAAAATAGTGGAAGGGAGGCATTATCCCTTGGGAGGTTTCCCCATAAGGTGTAAACAAGAGGCCAAAAGAGGAAGGCCATGGTTATTCAGTAGAACCACTCCCTATGACTCATCCACGAAGTTGTTGTGATCGAAACTTCACCTCTATTTTTAAGAAAATTTCCATAAACAGATTGGTGCAGGCAGCTAACTGAGACAGGGTTCCAACTGGCATGGGCTCAGTGTTAATTTTCCTAATTGGTGCGAGGGCATAACGGGCTACTAGTGCCAAGGAAAAAATAGGTGTTTTTAGTGGTCTGCTCAGGAAATGGTCATCAGAAGGAATGTTTTCCTCATAGCAAGGGATGAAATGATGGTATTTGCAAGGCGTGACACTGCTTATTGATGACATAAATGACCCTCCAATGGACGAGATGGGGATTGCAGGGACAGTGACAAAATGTTTTGTAATAGATGCCCCCTAAAGTATGAAGTCCAAACATGAGTGAGGGGTGAAATTCTTTACAAGTACGTGCAAGGAACCAGACGCTGCTGTTGGGAGACTTGCAAATCAAGCATAGATACATATACATAACTTAAATATCTGATGAAAATACATGAATCCATGGTATAGGCACAACTATCCATCAAGAAGAGGATCATGTGCATGGATCCTCGGCATGGATGCAGCCATCCGAATGAAGGGATCATATGAAATAGATCCACGGTATGGGCACAACCATCCATATAGAGAGGATCAAAACAAGAAAACCCATGGTATGGTCGCAACCATCCATATAAAGAATCATGTAAATAATCATGAATGACTCATCACTCCTTGCAACCTGGACTTTTGTGATCGAAGCCTAGGGTCTTGCGCTTCAACACCACCCGATCAACGTACAAATTCCAACATGTGAATAGACGTGTTGAACTCGAACATGCTATAAAATCACTTGATTACCGGTCAATGATGTGAACCATTAAAAAGTGCGAGAGAAACCACCCATAATGTCAATGGCTCTCAAGGTACTACTAGTACAATCCACGGAATGTGAATAGTGAGCTAAAGTCGAACACTCGTGAAATCACCTGATTGAAGGCCGATGATGTGAACCTTTCATCAAATGCGAAGAACTTGTCATTAGGGCATGCAAGCTCTAAGGTACTAGAAAGGAGTCTCTAGATCAAATTCCCGGACAATGAGCTGAAGTCGATAGGAAGAGATCTGTCGAAGGAGGGTCATAATGAATCCCACATCATTGACATGAAACAGAGAAGGTAATATGAGTGTGAATAAGGACTAAAACAGAGGATCAAGGAATGTACCAACTGCAGAAGGATTTGCTCTTGGACATAACAGTGACACGACTCTGAAATTTGGCAGCATTTGACTCAAATAGGATCAGAGGTCATGTTGAAAATATTGGTAATCGAATGAGAGGCAAACGGATTTCCCAAACCCATGGAGGAAAAGTGACAGAATGAAGATATACCAACCCGACACGAATTGCAGATAAGTGTCATGTTCAAGAGTGGCATACTACCGACACAACGAATGAATTAATTCCATTTTCCCCCGCCATTTCTAGCAAGTACCTATTTATTTTTACACAAGCTTGAAGAGGATACCATATGCTTATCATATAAGTTTTTCCTTCCGACAAATCCAACCTAGTACATTTTACAAGCCCTAGGAAGGAGGAAATCGAGTAACGTCATGGTGACGATTTCCAATGTCATCGGGGTTAACGAGTCTGACAAAGGGATAACTCAACATATTTTCATGTTTAGATAGTTTGAAAAGAAGGCAGAAAATAAAACTCCATCATGGCCCTTTTCGTAAATAGTCTCTTAGATCCGAAAAGGTAGAAAACAATATCTGAAAGAACCTCTTAGTCGTGATAGGCTAAGGTATTCCTTTTTCGTAAATAATCTATCCCAACCCGAAAATGGGGTAAACACATACTGGGTAGATTTCATTTCGCAGCCATTTAACAAGTTCAAAACGACAAGAGTCTCGGCAATATTTTCAATTTTTAAGAGTCAAAAGAGAGCTGAAATTTGACTCCTCCTGGTGGAATGAGTGGTATAAAGGGTAGAAACTGGTTCCGGTAATGGTGGAACTATTCAGAACAAGTAAAGGTTAAGAGGTTGGCTAACAAGACCACTCATCGCAACGGTTCCTCAGAATTGGGTAAAAAAATCAAGTGAAGGCGTATGATCAGCCAAGCAGATGGGGACGATGGAATGAGAAAACGAAGGTTCATCTGGAAAAATAGGCTGTTAAAATGGCAATCACAAGAGGTAAAATAAGAATGGTTTCATTTTTACGCAAGTTTGAAACAAAGATAAACTGTGCTTGAAGTTGGTTTCATTTTTACACAAGCTTGAAACAAAGATAAACTATGCTTGAAAAATTTTGCATGCCCCCAACATGGTGACTCAATTTGAGGTACATGCCCCCCAATCTTAAATCCATATGAAAGGTAGATGGAGTGAAGGTTCAAGTTACGAGATCAAGAGAAATACTTGACTGGGATTTTACGAGATCTTATCAAAGACTCGAATTGAATAGGAAAGTGTTTCATTGTTTTAACGAGGTTGACACATTAAAAGAACTATCCTCAGATGACCTTGTTTCATTTTTTAACGAGGTTGATATAGAAGACGAACTATCCTCGGAACACCTTGTTTCATTTTTTAACGAGCTTGACACAAGAAAACGAACTATGCTCCGAATACCTTGTTTCATTTTTTAAGGAGCTTGACACAATAAAACGAACTCTTCTCCGAAGACCTCATCATGATGAATAAGAAATCATGGCTTCCAATAGGTTCTCATCCGATGGGAGAACAACATCTTGGAAATCAGGACCCAATTCCCCCAGCACACGATGCACAATGAAACTATCATAGAATGTAGGCACGGGACAGGTAGCCACATAGTTAACCTGTGGCGGGGAAGATACAACTGATGGATAAAGACTCGGAAAGGATGATGGTGGACCAGATGTCATGTCAGGACCAAAGAATGAAAGTTGATCAATGGTCACAATCCAACCTTTGTGTGGGAAACAGATCACACGAAAGAGGGAAGAGACAAGTGCACCCATGACATAAGTATAGTCGCACCCCAAGACTAAATTGAAATCCAAGGGGCCTGGAACAACCATCACGTCTATATAGATGGTTTTCCCTCCCAAAGTAATAATAAACTTCGGAAGGATCACTAACGGTTGACTGGTTCCTCTGTTGAAAGCCAACAGATTCTGCGTAACTAGCACAAGCGGTGGAGAACAAAAATCTTGCCAAGTAGTTGAAGAAAAAACACTAATAGGCACGCCTTCATCTATAATGGTGCTGGGTATGACTAGATGGGAGGCTTGTACCGTGATCTCAAAAGGCACATAAGAAGGATGGCGGTATCCTGAAAATTGACTCCAGTCGAAGGAAGCGACCAAACTACTTGGAGGAGGTACCATTGAACTGAGATGGTCATCCCCTGGTGTTACCAAAACAAGAGGAGAATCCTCCTGAACCTCAGACATGGGAGCAGGAGGAGCAGCTTCTTGAACCAAAGGGATGGGAGAGTCCTTCTCCAAGTCCAAGGAATCTGAAGAAACAAGAGGAACATGAGGGGGATGAGATCCACTCTCGACGGAAAAGACCTTATGAATCATAGGCAGGATCAAGTAGACCGATTCCACGTCCAATGGTTGGTCAGGAACGGATTCCTGAATTTGAATTTCCGGGAGAGCAGGATCGACCAAGGATGACTCTTGACCGATTGTGGAATCAACTAGCAGAGGACTCAAAGAAAGTTTCTGGTAACCAGCCGGAAGGCAGGGTGCAGAAAAAGTAGAGTTTTCCAACATTGGCTTGGCTTCATCCATGTACAGATAAAGGTGAATGGGATGATGCCCTTCACACAAATTACAGGGATTGATAATCTTACCTTGTTTCTTATGAGTCTTATCAGCAGTAGTTGAATATGTGCCACCAAGATGACTTCCAGAAGCCAAAGGAAACGGCAGAAGACCGTTGGACCATACTTCAAGTACCTTGGGAATGCCAGGGAAATCTCGAAGAAGATGGTCACCTTTGCACAACATGCAAGGGAATTTGGCTTTCTGTGGAAGGTTGGATGGTTTCTTAGGTGCAATAGCCACAGAGTTAGCCTCGCCTTTATCTGACTTCTTCTTCTTCTTCTTCTTCTTCTTCTTAGCCACCTGGTTTCTAGAATCCAGACTTTCACTAGGTGAAGTAGGAGAGGAGGACGAAGAAATAGGCGAATAAGGGGATAGGTCCACCTTGGAATCAACGTGACGTTGTTCAGGTGGAGGAGATGGTGACAGTTAATCTCATATGGTTTTGACGTTATTTTTTTTGGTATATATGCATGTTCTGACAGTTAATCTCATATGGATGCAGATGTTGGCCCAGAGCATCCTGCTGGTATGTCTCCAATAGCGAGGTGGACACCTCATGAATTCGATCCTCAGGGTGAGGGCATTGACAAGGAGTTAGTGCAGAACCTAGAGGGAATCACCCATGGGGTCCCAGATTATGCCCATTTTGATGACGTACCTCGAGCCTACCAGAGGCACACTGTAGGAGTGCCAAGCTGTATCCACCGCTTACTGAGGCGGTTGGTACGGGCGGTGATGTGCTATCATGAGCACCACGTCGACTAGACACTTATGCTTTATTTCTGCACATTTTGGAGAGACATGTTGTCTCATGATGTAACTGAAACAAACATATATTATTTTTGTGGGTTTTATGATGCACAAGGCTTGTAAACAAATGATACATATATACACATCTATTTTCTACATGGACCTATGTACATATGATGGTGTTTTTATAAATTGCACAAATATCTATCTAGCATAATGTTAGCTATTGCATCTGTTAATTTATTCATTTTCCTTGGTAGATGTTGATATGAAATGAAATAAAAATGTCTTTCAAGTAAACGAATACACAAATACAATCTCAAAATGCATGGGTTCTGAACCGAATAATGACCGTTCAGTTGAAGAACAAAAAGTTGTGAATCCAACTTGACAAGAAATGCACATATGCCGAGGTTGACTACCTCGGTTAATATTTCCAAAACTGCACTATATTCAACAAAATTATTTGTGCCTGGTCTCAGAAAAATACCTTGCAAGTTAATCAACTCACCGACTGGATCATAAATTACCCAAGCTGCCGAAGACAAGTTCCTGGTACTGCGGGAAGCACCATTCGCGAAACTAACATAAGGGGAAATAGACATCTACATAGCAAACAAGACCCAATAAGAAGAAAAAATCTCACAAAGCACATCAAATAAAAGCATGCACACAAAATGAAAACAATCACCTATGTACACATATCATGCGTGAATTATTCAAGAATAATATTTTTTCAGATACAACCCATTTCTGGGCTGTGATAAAGGACAACCTTCATAGTCAATAAGCTCATAAGCCCCATTCTGTAACACGCATTTGACAATGTAGGGCCCATGCCACATGGGTTGGAATTTTCCTGCCCCCAGCTTGTCGTGAGCTTGGTCGTATAGAAGAATGAGATCGCCTTCAATGAAAGAACGAGGATAAACTGATTGGTCAAAATGGGCTTTGACTCGCTTCTTCTATGCTTCGATGACCAAGGCATCTAAGCGACGACTTTCGTCCAATCTCTCTAAATAGAGGAGACGTTCTTCTTCAGGTGAAGTATTAGGCAGTAATTGCATAGCTAATTTCAGTGAAGGGATTTCACATTCAATCGGAAGCGTGGCTTCCAGACCGTATACCAATTGAAATGGGGTAAACCTGGTTACGTTCTTGATCGATGTGCAGTAAGCCCATAGAGATGAGAACAACATGAGATGCCAGTTTGATTTGTGGATCTCGATTGTTCGTTAAAGCATTGTAACAAGGACCTTGTTTACAACTTCAACTTGGCCATTAGCTTGAGGATAGTAAGGTGTTGAGCTGTCGTGATGTAGACCCAACTTAGATGTTAGCTCTGCCATCATATGATCCCAAAAATGAGAACCATGGTCGGTGACGATGGCTTGAGGGACACCAAACCGAGAAATAACGTGATTGAATATGAACTGTGCCATTGTCTTACCGTCCACAGCCAGTGTAGGCATTGCTTCGGCCCATTTCGTGAAATAATCGACAAAAACGATGATATAGGCATGCCCCCGGCTGAACGAGGGCTACACCTCATAAAATCTATGCCCCATTTGGCAAAAGGACCCACGGTAATAACAGGGTGTAGTGGAACAAGCGGTGCACACATCTTGTATTGATAAATTTGGCACACATGGAATTTACGTACTGCAACAATGCAATCTTCGAAAATAGATGGCCAAAAGTAGCCAACACGAAGGATATTCTGTGTAGTGGCATAACCAGACATGTGACCACCACAAGTGCCACTGTGGCAGTCATTTAAAACCTTCTCCAGTTCCTCGAGGGTCAGACATCGACAGAGTACAGAATCGACTCTGACACGATAAAGGGTATCTCCAACAATACGATAGGGTTGAGATTGATGCCAAATGCGGCATCAAGCATCTTTCGTTAGCTCAAACCTGAAAGTAGATGTTTGGAGGTACACGATGATATCACTGTACCACGGATTGAGGGTGCTGATCAGGAAGAGAGTTTCGTTTGGAATGTAAACTTTAGAGGAGGAAGGAGCAGAGTCGGCGGGGAGAGAACAAATAAAATCAGCAAAAACAAGTGATTTATTAGATTTGGCGATAGTAAACTCCAAATCAAACTCTTGGAGGATGACGATCCACTTCGAGTATTTTCCCCCTAGCAACTGTCGTGACAGAATATAAGTTATGGGGTTACAATAAAAAATCACGGTCACTGTGCGTAAAATAATGTAATGATGAAAATTTTGGACGGCCTGGACTGCAGCCAACGCTAACTTCTCGAGATGTGCGTAGTGTGTTTCAGGGTCAAGAAGGTTCCGAGACAAGTAGTAAACAACATGATCATTACCGTCATCATCATCTTGGGCCAATACCATGGCGATCATACTGAAGGCGGTAGCTAGATAAAGGGTGAAATCACGATGGTAATTTGGAGGATGTAATAGGGCAGCGTTGACAAGCAACATCTTAAGCCTATCAAAAAACTTTTGAGAAATCTCATCCCAACAGAAATGGATGTCCTGCTTTAAAAGTCGCGTGGATCCTTTAACTACTTTGGTGTAGTTCGGGATAAAACAACGTAAGAAATTTGCTTTCCCTTGGAGACTCTTAAGCTCGTGTAATGAGGACGGGGAGGGGAGATTGACAATAGCCTCAACCTTAAGAGGTTCAAGGCGAATTCCATCTTTAGATACGATAAAACCTAAGAGTCTACCGGAGTCGACACAGAAGAAACATTTATGCGGATTAAGCCTAATGTTATAGCATCTACAATGAAGATAGATTTGACGGAGATGTTCCAGGTGGTCTTTCCGCGTAGCTGAATGAGCTGGAAGGTCATCCAGGTATGGTTGGACAGTATGCTGAATATCATGAAAAGCATAGGACATCACATGCTGGAATGTAGCCCCAACATTCTTCAAGCCGAAAGGGAGTTTCTTATAAGAGAACGTTCCCCATGGAAAAATAAAAGAGGTCTTGTGTTGATCTGACGAGAGAATGTTAATCTGGTTATAGCTAGAAAAACCATCCATAAGGGAGAAGATTTCACTCCCCATGCAATCATCAATGATCTGATCGATAAACGGGGTGGGATAGTTATCCTTAGGATAGGCTTGATTAATATCGCAATAATCAACACAAACATGAATGGTGCCCTACTTCTTATCCACCAAAAAAATATTAGAAACCCATTCAGTCGGGGGAATTGGATTAATGAAACCCGCTTTAAGAATTTTTTCAACTTCAGCTTTGATAGCGGTGGCTTTCCGAGGATGCACGGGACGAAGACGTTGGCAAACATGCACCACAATATGAGGGTCGATTCCAGGCATCTCTTCATAATACCAGGCGAAAAAATCATGGAATTCGTGAAAGAGACTAGTGTACACTTGGACTTCCTCGGAAGAGCAAGTGACTCCCACATGGATGTTCTCGACAATCCCTGGTTTCACGGAAATGTCGATAGGCATCGTTTGAGTAATTTTCCCCAATTTACCTTCCACAAAGACTTCATGAGTCAAAATAGGTGTTTGAAGTGGCGGAGAAGGAACCTGGGATGCAAAATGCTCAAGATAGTCAGACATGGCCCCGAGGCAGGGCATAAACAAGGAACGATGATGCCCATCGCTCCACAGTAGATCCTCGAGAGACATGGTTTCCATGATAGCCTCGTCGGATGGAAACACTTCTTTCAAAGGATCCAGCGAATCCGCATTGCCGAGCTAGGGGGATTGAGAATACACGTCGAGAGACATGCTAAAAGGAGCAGCTTTAGGACGGGGAGAATCAGATGCAGGTGTAAACTCACAATAATTGGTTTCGATTAGACTAAGCGGCATTGAATCCCCAAACGAATCAAATTTTTAAGGTGAAGGGACGATCCAATGGTCATCTGGCCGAGAGATCATATTGACTTGAATGGTATTTGGTGGTGGAAAGGGAAAAATACCCATGAGAGCGGGATTTTTGAAAATACCCAGCCCTATGTTGTCAGGGGGATTAGGAATCTAATCCACATATGGTACATTTTTCTCGAAAGATGAGGTAAATAATGACAATTGATTGACAGTAATAATTTTTCCCTCATGAGGAAAATTTAGAAGTGAAAAGAGGGTGGATGGAATGCACAACATGGCGTTAGTCCAACTGCGACCGAGTAGAAGATTGTAATTGAGTTTAGCATCAACGACTTCTTCTTCAACGTTGACTATCTTTCCATGCAATGTGATCGGTAAGCTAGCGAGAACACCCAAGGGTTTTGATTCCCTTCCATCAAATACATCAAGGGCATTAGGTGATGAATTCAGGGCTGGAGAACCAATAGCTTTCCAGCAAGCAGATGACATGACGCAGGTAGATGCACCTTCGTCCACTATGACTCTATGGATGTTGATACTATTGATACTTACTTGTATAATAAGCACAATCTGGTGTGGAATTCGGGGGATGAAATTCTCTAGATCGAAAGAGAGAAGGCTAGAATCAACAGGATCGATCCCACCGATTTCAGATAATAACCCTTTCCGTTGAGACGGACAAATCTAGAGCATTTCTAGCACGGACATCGTGGAAGGAGCTTGTGCTAAATCCTCAACAATACTGTAATGCTGAGCAGCACGGGCATTAGGATTATAAGAAGATTTTCGGAGAACACCTTTAGAAGGTGGCCATATAACGAGTTCAGCACTGGACCTTTCAATTTCAAGGGGACCAAAGGTAGGTGGGGGAGGAGGACCATCAATGACCTCTTTCCCAGCTGCCTGGCATGATCCGGCATAATCCTTTGAACGAGTAGCGATGGAAATGGGTGCAGAACCGTTCATCATGAAAACTTGATAGCCATATGACGTGGATGGTGCCGATTAATCGACCATCTGGGTCTGCTGAGATGGGAAAGGTTCTTTAAGGACTGTCGGAGTTCCCTTAGTGCCTTTGAATAGTTGACTAACCTCGGATCATTGAAGACAATCCTTAGTGTAGTGATCCTCTTCACAAATCAGACAGGGATACTTCAGCTTTTGCTGTGAACCATCATCAGCACGAGGTTTAGACGATTATGGTTTTGGGGCATTGGCTCTGGCCTTGCCTTTGCCCTTCTTTTTCCCCTTGGAAGTATTGTCTGCAGGATTGGCCTGAACAGCATTGACCTCCGAGGTTTTACCAGAATCTGGAGTAGATGGATGAGCACATGTATTGGAAGAATTCGATTTCTGCTTCCCATTGGAAGACTTGCATGAAGTCTGAGATACAGAACCAATAACGCCATCGACTGATGGGGTAGATGGTGATGTCTTTCGCAATCTGGTTGACAAAAGAGGTAGTGAACCAATGAGTAAGAAGTTGATCAGGAATTTCGAACTTGATCAGGCAACAACGTTGTCTCCATTCATGAATGTGGTCCGAGATATGGGTAGGCTAGTCCTATTTCAAGGATGTGAGGAGATGCGTCCCAACCTCATAACGAACCGACAACTAGAAATGAGTAAGGAATTCCATAGCGAGAGTGTTGAAATATTGAAATATGCCATGAGGAAATTTGATGTATCACTTAGCAGTAGCTCCAGTAAGAGTGCATTGGAAAAGACGGAGCTAGATAGAGTCATCCACCTAAGAATTGGAATAACACCACAAATGGTATGTCATGACGTATGCTTGGGGGTCTTCTCTAGACTTGCCCTCAAACTTGGGACAATCACTAGGAACCTTCGTTGGGACTGGAGGCCAATAAGGATTATGAATATTGGGATCATTTATCAATTTGGACACATCCGACAACTCCAACGTGGCGAGGAAAGGTAATTGAGGGTTAAAAGGCATTGTAGGTCCTTGATAAGGACCTGTCCCCATAGTCCATCCTAGTTTAGTATAACTCTGCCCCCATTGGTTTTGTCCTACAGGATTCTAACCATAAGGGGTGTAAGCTGGATAATTCGGTTGATATGGTGGCTGAGAACCAGGATACATGGGGTTGATAACTAGGATACTAATTCTAAGTATACAAGGATCCCGATTGAGCAGCGTAGGGATTTTGCTGTGGAGTATAAGTATAGCCTGGTGGTTGAGGGTAATAAGCAGAACCTTGAGGCGGGTTGTAAACCGGTCGATATTGACCTTGAGGAAAATAACTGCCTTGGCGTCGAAACATGTTGTTGATAAGTAGGGCCCTGTTGAGTTGGATAAGTGGGGCACAAAGGCTGATTCGTCTGCGGCATGGAATAGAGCGGTGACTGAGCAGGGTTAAAAGGTTGTGCAGGTTATCTTGGTTGAACAGGTTGACCTGACCGATGAGGGCCACTAGGTTGTCCCTTTTGATCAGGTTGGCCTGATGGTTGGGGTGGACCAGGTTGCGCCTGATGACCAGGTTGACCTGTGGCAGGACCATGAGATGGCCCTGGCTATGCAACATTTTGACCAATCGGAAAATATGCCTATTGTGGTTGCACCAAAGGTTGATATGGATGGATTTACCCCCCAGGACCGTATGAAGGTCCGAGTTGATATACCGGTTACTCGACTGGTCCTTGAGGTTGCCCTGATTGGACCAGAGGATGAGCTTGGAAAGGTTTACCTTGAGGATTGTAAGGTTGCCCTTTTGGGCCGTAAAACATTCCCTGCTGGACCGAAGGTTGTCCCTGTAAGGGTTACCCTTGTGTGTCATACACATACCCTTGCTGGGCTGAAGGTTGTCCCTGAAAGGGTTTTCCTTGTGGGCCAAAAGCATACCCTTGTTGAACCAAAGGTTGTCCCTAAAAGGGTTGACCTAGTTGGTTAGAAGGTTTCCCAGGCAAGGTAGGTATAATACCGTTAATGAATTGATAAGCCTCAGGAGCAGGCAAATAGATAGGGTTGTCGTGCTCATCATGTTGGAATGGAAGTGAATAAATCAAGGTACCATCCGCACCATAATAAGAAAAATGGAACTGATAAGGATCTTGAGGGGAATGATAAGTCTGGGATTTCTGCTACTGAACAACCAACCGATACTCCTCAAAAGAAAGGTTGTTAGGGATTTCCATGGCAATCAAAGTCTCTACCGAAGTTGAAACCCCTGATGACTGTGCAGTGACAACTAGTGCTGAAGTAGCCACACAAACAGCAGGCCAGCTGGGAACAAACGTAACAAAAGGTGTCAATGACGAAACAGGTGTCATCGGTGACATACCTAAGGATGGGAGAACCAGACCCCTTGATGGATTTTATTTTTCCATGGAGGCAATATCGGCTCTGATCTGACCCAAAGACCTATATGCAGCTGGAAGCGACACTGATGGTGAAGATTGAGCAGGCTCTTGTTGGATGTCTTCCAGGAAAAGTTGGTATTGTTTGTCAGAAACTGGAATACCCTCACTACCATTAAGACCAGATGAATCCATGTTTAAATCCATCGTAAGATATTGCAAAAGAGTACGGGGGCTAGGAGGTATGGTAGCAGCCAAAAACAGTGATCTCGATGTAAGAGGGGGGAAATTTTCCCCAACCCCAAATCCAAACCAAGCGTTGGAAAGAGGCCAATGGAACTCAAATGGTTCTCCAAAGGGGTACTCTAACAGGATGACAGGTTGCTCAAGCTCAGCAGAGCCAGAGATCTGAGAATATTCAGATGAGTCATCCATGTAAGGACTACCAGTAGACGAAACTGACAGTTCCGCCACTGTGAATGTAGCACACTAGAAAAGGAAAAAAGATCGAAAAAGAAGACTCTTGGATCAAAACCAAGGCAAACAAAAACATGCCAAGTAATCAATATTTAAAGGGAGTGTAATCATAGGTAGTTTATTTTACCACATTGAAACTAAAAGTTTTTTGTTTCATGTTTTAAGAGTCAAGAAACAGTCAAAGATGACTCTAGTATCTTTCAGTTTTAAGCGAGTGTGAAAGGACAAGTGCTCGATGATATTTTAAAATTTATGGAGTCAGTAAAGATCGAAAATGACTCCTCAGGTAGTCTAGATAAAAGGGTGTACCAGGTTCCCATGAACTGCCATATACACCTTGGTTATAAAATGAAAGAAAAATCAACCAAGGACTTGAGGTACGTGCAGGTAGTCTCCCCGAATGCTGTGTTCAGTGTATCATGGTTACAAGGCAGCAGACTCAGCTTCCTACGGATAAAATGATTCCAACCTAGAGAGGTCTCCCTTTATATACTCGATAGTACAGGGAGCACAAGTTCGTACTAGCGCTGTCTAAAACTAAATGGCCAACGACAGCTGCTAGGTTTTAAGACATCGGAACACGTCTCTAACTTAGACCACTAAATGTTTCATTAAGTTTCAATGTTGCCTTAGGTTAATTGAATAAATTTTAAGTTAATCTTGTATTTATGTTTCAATTCCAAGGTCCTACCAAATTTTGAATCTTACGAATCCCTAAGTGCAAGCTACATGCCATACAATACCATTTCGTTCAATGAAGAGCTATCTATGAGAAGGTTAATAATTTTTCAAGCGATAGAAAAAATGATAACACGCAGAAGTATTCACTACAGAACCTGATGGAAACTAATGAGAACGAGAAATATTTCCTAGAATGCCAAATTCTAGTTATGCAGAAGATTTTCCAATTCTACAATGCAAACAAGAATGCAAGCAACAATATTTATTTTTTGATTTTTTCAATGTAATAGAGAAAACAGTGCACTAAATAACATGAAAAACGAATCTTCACACTAGTTCGAGAATGCCAATGTAAGAGTCGAAATGAAACAATTCAATCAACTCACAAGCAAACAAAACAAAGACTCAAACCAATGTCACAATCTCTCAAATCAAAGAAAGATGTCGAAACAAAACCTTACAAGCAATGTGAGCTATGCTTGGAGCTACAGGAAGCAATACTGAATGAAAGAGACAAGACTCACTCAAGACTCATTTCACCAATAGCAACCACTCAAAACGGGTCCAGGGAGCTAAATGCAATCAAGCAAATAACAGAGGTGACCGCGAAACAAAAAACCCAAACTCCTATAGGAGACTCAGCATGTCAAAGCCCTAGAAAGCCCTAAAGCCATGATGCTGAAAGAAATGGACAAACAACCGAAGGAAGAAGACTGATCTCAGTCACCAACAAACCCAAAGCATTCAAATCAAGATAGGAAAACACCCAGAGACACCAATATTGACCAAAAACTCAAAAACAGGGAAAACCCTAGCACCTAGAGGAGTTGGCGTGACTGTCTGGCTGTAATCTGCGCCAAACAGGGGATGGCGCGAGTGATAAACTGGCAACACGCGCCAGTCGGCACGACTGCCAGGATGGAAACTGCGCTAATCAAGCCCACCTTGGAAAGATGAAAAATTTGGAAAAATAGAGGTCAAATCTGATCCTCTTGGGCTGAACATGGGCCTAAGACTCAACCAAACAATCTATAAAAGGCAAGCTAAGCAAGCAAAGACCAAGAAGAAGATCTAATAGACGAAAGACAAACTTGCACTGATCCCCAGTGGAGTCACCAATTTGTTGGTGAGGTAAATCCCCTCTACGGACAGAGGCGATCCATCTAGCCCTAGGGTGGGTCTAGCAACTACAGGAACATACTAACATCTACCTTCCTATATTGTAAATGAAATTCAGAGCAAGGAAGATGACCTACCTTGTCCTGATGCTATGTTGTCATCTTTTGTCAAATATTCTTGATCCGTCGCTCTTCTCAAGCTCGATACACGCTGTTACCAATGTTCGATTACCTGTACAGATAGCCAAGACACCACGAAAAGCGTAAACCAAGACAAACATAAAACAATTACAACCTATCTAGTTGATCAAGTAATGCTATAAATCTCATTATAATTGTAAACAAGAGTGGAAGATAAACATCAGATGCATTTTATTATGATAAAGACAAGGGGAGTTTATAACGAAGCCTTGATGTTGAGGCTCTCCTTTGGCAAGTTTGTATCCAAGCACATTTGCCACACCCTCATGAAAAAAGGTCCAATATTTCACTATGCTCTCAACACATACAAACAATCACACTCTACACTATTCTCCCAAAGCTATGATTGCTTCTTCTCTATACTAACCTTTTCAACTATCTATTCAACCATAATATGTTCAACTAGCACATCAATGGAAGATGGCTACATTTATAGAGGAGAGGAGGAGGTTGGGATCCCTACAATAGTGGAAGGGAGGCCTTATCCCTTGGGAGGTTTCCCCATAAAGTGGAAACAAGAGGCCAAAGGAGGAAGGCCATGGTTATTCAGTCGAACCACTCCCCATGACTCATCGACGAAGTTGTTGTGATCAAAACTTCACCTCTATTTTTAAGAAAATTTCCATAAACAGATTGGCGCGGGCAGCTAACTGAGACAGAGCACCAGCTGGCGCGAGCTCAGTGTTAATTTTCCTCATTGGCGTGAGGGCATAACGGGCTACCAGTGCCAAGGCTAAAACAGGTGTTTTTAGTGGTCTACTCAGGAAATGGTCAATAGAAGGAATTTTTTCCTCATGGCAAGGGATGCAATGATGGTATTTGCAAGGCGTGACACTGCTTATTGATGACAAAAATTACCCTCCAATGGGCGATATGGGGATTGCAGGGACAGTGAAAAAATGTTGTGTAACAGTCCCATGTAGAATGCTCCTTCACTAGTGCTTTTTCGATAATCAACATTACCTACCCAATCTGCATATATGTAAGCATGAAGAGTAAGATATTCATCTTTGGTATACCATAATCAAATTCTTGAGTTCCATGTAGATACTTAAATATTCTCTTGACTACATGAGTTTCATTTGTATTTTCTTGAAACTTTCCAACAATCCCAACTACATGAATTATATCTGGTCTTATGCCTGTAAATAAAATAAGCTTCTGATCATAGATATGTATTCTAGCTGGTTAATTGAGGGAGAGTCATCATGCAAACTAATATTACATCCTGTTACCATTGTTGTTCATACTAGTTTTCAGTATTCCATTCCATATTTCTTCAAAATCTGCTTGAGGTACTTTGTTTGTGAGAGAAAGATGACATTATTTGCTTGTTGCACTTGTAGACCAAGAAAGTATGTTAGCTCACCAAGTAAGGAAATTTCAAATTATTATTGCATGAAAGACGCAAATATTTGACTCAAACTCTTCATTTTTGCCAAAAATGATGCCATCCACATAAATAAAAAACTACTAAAATTTTACCACCATCCATTTTTATATATAGGTTGTTATCTGCAGACCCCTTAGTGAAACATTGTTGTTGAAGATACCTGTCAAGACAATAATACCATGCAGAAGGAGCTTGTTTTAGCCCATATAATTCCTTCTTGAGTTTGCAAACAAGAATTTTTTCATTTCTTATAATGGAGCCTTCAGGTTGTTCAATATAGACTTCTTTTTCTATGTCCTCATTTAGAATTGTAGATTTAACATCCATTTGACAAACTTTGAAATTATGAAATCTTGAAAAAACAAGAAACATTATTGTGGCTTCAAGTCTGGCTACAGGTGAGAATTTTTCTTCAAAGTCTATTCCTTCTTGTTGAGCATAGCCTTTGCATATGGGTCTTGCGTTGTTTCTAATTACTTCTCCATTTTCATTCAGTTTATTTGTGAATACCCACTTTGTAAAAATAATTTTTTTATCATATGGTCTTGGTACTAATTATCATGTGTGATTATTTTTTATTTTTCTAGTTCTTCATCCATAGCCTTAACCAAACATTCATATTTTCTTTCTTAACTTGTATTTTGTGGTTCAATTGTGGATCATAAGGCTAAATAACTAGGACTTACAACAAGAGCTCTTTAGTTTGTACTCCAACTCCTTTTTCACCAAGAATTGGAGATTCTGGATGATTTTTCTGAACATACCTTGATGAAGTCTTTTGTGATGCTTATGTATTTCCAATTCCTTCTTCTGATGCTTCACTAGTTTCTTCACTTACATCCTTTTAGCTTGTTGTAGAGATATATTCATCGTCTGTTGGTGCTTCCTTTTTGGTACCTATCCATATTCATCGATCACAACATCAATACATTCAATAATATTTTGAAGTATTTTATTGTACCATTTATATCCTTTGCTTCTAGAGGAGTGTCCTAGTAGAATTCATTCATCTTCTCTAGATTCAAACTTTCCAAGCTTATCATAATTATTCTCTATGTAACATTTTCTTCCAAAGACTCTAAAATTATTAACAATTGGAGGCTTACTGAGCCAAAGTTCATGAGGAGTTTTATCACTTTTTACATGGACATGGACTTTGTTGAGAATATTCGTTGTTGTATGTTCTTCTTCACCCCATAATGTATGAGGTGTCCCGGACTCATCTACCATGACACATCTGATTTTTTGAATTGTTCTAGTCATTCTTTCTCCCACCCTGTTTTGTCGAGGAGTTTTAGCTATAGAGAACCACCTATTGATGCCATGTTCTTCATAAAAGTCGAAAAAGTAATTTGATATGAACTCTCCTCCCTTGAAAGATCTAAGGCATTTTATTTTAAAGACTAACTCATTTTCTACTAATTCTTTGAAGACTTTAAATTTATCAAATGATTCATATTTATGTTTTAATAACCCAATAAAGCAAATTCTAGTAAAGTCATCAATGAATAAGATGAAATATTGTTCGCCCATGGTGAATTTTTCCTCATAGGCCCACATAAATCAATATGAATAAGTTCAAGTGGCTTACTTGTGGAACCTTCTTTGGCTTTGAATTGTACCCATGTTTTCTTACCGAATTGACATGATTTTCATATGGTACTTTCTGGTAGAAAGATGTTAGGAAAGTCACTAACTACTCCTAGTTTTATTGACTTACTTATTTGAGAGGAGCTTAGATGTCCCAATATTTTGTTCTATAGACAAATTTCTTTTGATTTTCTCAAGTAACATTGTTCAAGACCCCCTTCCAAGACAATCATTACCTAGAGTTCTTGTTTCCTTTATAATGGTATTACCTGTATCGAGATTATGAACCACACAATTCTTTGATTTGAAAATACCTCATTTCCTTGGTCACACATTTTACTAACACTCAACAAGTTATGTTTTAATCCATAAACAAACAAAACATTTCTAGCTTTAATATTTTCTTTTAGAAAAACAGTTCTTTTTCCTTTGATAGTAGCAGGTGAATTATTTCCAAAGGTTACATTCTTTTCTTTCTTTATTTCATTAAAGGACATAAACTTATATTTATCACCCATCATATGTTTTGAGCATCTGCTATCAATATACCAAAAATTTTCTTGATCTCTTGCATATAAATCTAGGCCAATTTCTCAGATTCCATGCTCTTCTTTTTCCATACCTTAGATTTTGTTTCCTTTTTCTCATTCTGAAGTGTTGATCACTTTTTTATCCTACATTCAAATTCTTTATACATAAATTTATTTCAAAAGAAACATTCAATTTCATCTTAAATAGGCGAGAAATTATTGTAAGATAATTTCTTTACCCCAATCTCATTTTTTTCTTTCTTGCTTCTCTTGTCATGACATTTTTGTAAGCAACACACTGAGCAGTCGTATGACCAAATTTATGACAAGTGAAGTATTTACCATTAAAGTATAAGTTTCTAGGAGTATAATACCTTCTTCTGTAGTTTTCCCTTTGATTTTAGTGGGGGAGTTTTACCTGATAAGTATTTGATCCTTTATTATTTTTCTGACGGCTAGAGTTTTGTTGATTTCTTCCTTTTACTACATCGAGATAGCTTTTTGTACCTATTTTAAAATGGTTTACAGTCTTTGATGATTCTCCATTGTAGCCAAGACTTGTTTTAATGAGAGGAGTGCATTGTAATTTGATGATTTTGTCTAAGGTTTAAGGTCCTTTAGAAAGCCTAAGATTTAGACCTTTTGTTTTCTCAAGTTCCTTCCTTAGACTTACTATTTTTAGTTCTAACTTTTCATAGTGCTTCTCCTTTTCTAGGATTTGTTTCTTGAGAGGTTCTTATGCTAATTTAGCTTATTCTGAACAAATTTTAACATTATTTATTTCTTCAATGACATTATCCTTTTCTTCTATGCATCCATAAAAACAACATTAGACTCATCAATACATTTAACTTCAAATGCCATAAGTACTTGATATTCTTGATCAGACTCACCTTCTTCCCCATTTGAAATACCATCACTATATTCATGGGTGTATAAGCTTCTTTTGTTTTCTAACCTTCCTCTAAAATTTACTTTTGCTTAACTATTCCCTTTCTCATGGTTTTCTCTATAAGGACATTTAGTAGCATAGTGACCAACTCTTCCACAAGAAAAACATTTGAATGGAAGCTTACCTCCGAATCCACCATTACCTACTTGAAGTTTCTTCACAAATTTTGCCTCTTTTTTATCTAATACATAGCCTGATTCCTTAAGTTCCTTATTTTATTTTACTTTAGAAGTAGACTTGAATGAAACTTCTCTAATATGTGAGGCACCTACTTTTCTAATTTCATAGGCTTTTATGCTTTTAGAATCCCATTAAGTTGTATAATAGTAAGGTTATGAAAATCCTGCATTTCTTCAATGACGGAGACTTTTGAATCTAATTTTTGGGTTGGAAATCTTAATATTTTATCAACCAGAGATGATTATTTTATTTTGTCACCAATATTTCTCATTGAATTAACAATCTCATCTACTCTAAGAAATAAACTTGCAATGCTTTCAAAATTATTCATTTTGAGAGTTTCATATTGAATTCTATAAGTTTGAATTTTGACACTCTTTACCTTGGTGTCACCTTCATAAATTTGGATGATCTTGTCCCATATAGCCTTTGTGGTATTCATTTGCATGACTTTGAAAAATTATAATTCTACCAAGCTTACTCACAGAGCATTGAAAGCCTTTGCATTGGTCTAATATTTCTTATTTTTTGATTCATTTGTGGGAATGGAGGATTGATATTGATAGCCTCCTTCAATTACTCCCCAAACACCTTCTCTAAGTGACAATAGGTAAGATCTTGTTCCGAATTTCCAAAAAACCATATTGGATCCATTGAAAAATGGTGGCCTAATATATTTTGATCCCTCTTGGTTTCTCATTTTGATGAATCTTCCTTCAAGAGATCAATATTCTTCAAAAGGACCTGCTCTGATACTAATTGTTAAGAAAAATATTGAGGGGGTGTGAATCAATATTTTAAAACTTACTTGACCTTCACAATTTATATTTTAATGAGGTAAACCTATGTATGTACACTCTTGTTATCAAGACAACCAACGTATATCCAGGTAACTAACTTTTCAATTAATTCTTCATTAGTTTAACTTGAACCAATGTATCAAAACTTCATTATGAATTAATTAGATAGTAATCAAGTGCAGTAAGAATAGAATAAATCATCACACAAGTCAACACATATGAACACCAATATTTTTAGGTGGACACCCAATGTGGGAAAAAACCACTGCTATTGTCGTCTATGCCTTCTTCTTTAATTAAGAAAAGTATTATTTATAATTTAGTATTAGAGAATACTCATACTAGTACACAGACACACACCTGAATAAGGCTACAACCTTCTCTCATTCTCCGGCACCAACTGGAAGGGAGCTAAAATCTCCTTATCTTCAATTCTATGTGATCACTTTTCAAAATTCTTGAAACTAAATCCACCTAATCAAAACATTACAACCTATAGGGAACCTTTCATCAAATTTTCAAACTGGACCCACTATCATCATCAAATCACTGAATCAAGAAATCAATCATTGAATCTCAATTAACCATTGCAGCCAATCAAACTAAACCAAAACATATTATGTTTATTCACTGTAAAATATCAAGCCATGCAACATTATCCATCACTGAAATCAATTTTTGTAACTACATAACCTGATCAACAATATTTCAAAATGTATATGCTACTTTTCTGAACAATACCCGTGTATACACACGCTTTTCCTTAATAAAACCTGCATATAGATCTTAAAACATTGAACCCCGAAACTGAATCATTATCATTATGGAATAATCACTAAGTTACACAAAGAACCATTGAATCATTATGAAGTAATCGCAGATTTATGCACACCATATAGATACCAGCATAATTACTATTCATCATATCAATATACAACCAATTCAACTTCAATCATCATCATTAAACCTAGATCATCATGTAAGAATTCATTGATAGATTAAAAAAAACACAACAAGACTAATTAGGTTGTTCAGATATCATACTAAAAAATTCCCTAACATATATACATGCTTCCCACAAAGCACTTCCGCTTGTATACACTCCTTTTAGGAATCGAACCCGCGTAAAAATATATCCATTATGCAGAAACGATACACAACTTACCAGAATGAAACCCACATATGAAAAAGTTATTCCCGAGGAAAAAACCTGTGTATAGATATGCAATTATTGGTTCATAACTTTGTTGCATAATATAAATTTAGATACACCCATATCTCGGCAGACATAGTAAAAACATGTGCCAAACATTTTCATCACAGATAAAACCAATCCATAAGAATATTATCAATGTATAGTCATTTTATATCTATTGGATCTGATCCATCATCATAATCACAGGTGCACACTTATTTCATATCAAACAATTCATCAATAACCCATAACATGCACTTTAATCACTTTGATCTCCATCTCCTTATATATTTTAGGCCTTAGTCAATACCATGGGTCAAAGCCACACTAATGTCGATGGTATTCCTTGGTGGGATCAAATAACCATTGCCACGCTTAATATTGTGGGCTAATACCATGGTGTGTAAACTATACGCGCTTTCTATTCTCCCTCCCTACTTATGTACATGGATTTTCTTCATAGAACCCATGTGTATTTCTCAAAACATCACCTTCATCATTCCTTTGTCTTGAATTGTTATGCCTTTTTCCAAAGTCTTTGTCACATGTGTACTAGCTTGCAGACTCATATTGTTATCATTATGTTGACATCTTCATTAAGTAGGTTGCCATCAAAGATAAATCATCAAGTAGGTTTCCATCAAGGAAAACAAATTTGTCATAATGGCAACATAATCTTCATGGGAAAGAGGCCCCGTCCACGATGTCAAAAAAACTAATAGATTTTTTTGAGAACAATAGAAATAAAAAAATTAGGCACTCAAGGACAAGCTTCGAAGCATCAAGATGAAAAATAACGACACAATTTCAAAGTACCTGAGCAGGTTTACACTATGCAATGATGAACTTGGCAGGGTCAGTGTTACTGTACTTGAAGAATATCTAGTAGCTCTAGCCCTCTTGGGTCTTCCAAAGAGTTATCATGGTTAATTAATATTCAATAAATGGTAGAGAGAAACTACCATAGTGGGAGTGGTTATGGTCTGATCTAATTCAGGAATAAATAAGGCAGGACAACACAGATGGGACCTCATACAAAGAAGAGGAGTAGGAATTTTCATTAGTCAGAAAAGGAAGGAAGTCCAAGGGGAAAAATTCCCAAGGTGAGGCTAATTCTAGCCTAGAGGGAAAGCATAAATACTTGTCGAAAATAAATTTCTTTCATTGTCATAAATTCAGGAACTATGCCACGAAATTTCCACAGAAGGAGGAAAGTAAGAAGTATCCTGCAATATCAGTAGAAGTTGAATCTCTATCTTCATAATTTGAGCTTGATTTTATTCTCATTTTATGCATGGAAAGCACAATGATGGGAAGCATGTGGTATCTGGATAGTGGTGCCTCATTCCTCATGATGGGGAATAGATATTTCTTCGGTGACTTGGAGGAGAAATATCTCAAGAAAAACATTGATTTTGGAGATGAGAAAAGGTATAACATGACCAATATCAGTATAGTCACCTTTCAGAGGGAGTCAGTCTCACCTCTCAGACTCAAGGATGTCATGTTTTTTCTAGGAATAAAGAATAATCTTTTTTCTGTCGTGGTGTTGGAAGACTGTGGCTACGATGTGATATTCATCTAAGGAAATACATTAACGAGGCACTTCGCCACGGGACAAGTGAAGAAAATTGGTGTATGATTCAATAACCCATATGCACTTTAGTTATAATATGCATACAAAGCCTCGAGGAGCAAGGAAAAGGTTAGATACTTGGTGGTTGAGAGGGATCATGATTTACCTCTCAAAATGGAGCCTCAACAAGTTCTGGAGAATCCACAAATGGTGAATTAGAGAGGAGATAAAGTCAAAACATCCACTCAAGTAGATATTTCCAGTGAGGGGATATTTTGATTTAAGTTGGAAGAGGGAGCACATGCAACCATACCTCTAGGTGTGAGGTGGGGCGATGTGAAGAAATAGTCCAGGGAGTGCAGAAATTTGGGCAAGGTCCATTGAGGTGTTTTTGTCTCATGGATCATTAATTTGATATAAGGGACCCATAGTATTTAGTAGTAGGAGGATCAATGTCAGTCAAATATTGAGGAGTGTAAAGAAGTGTTGAAAGTAGAGTAGGATGCTGAGTAGTAGAGTCAACAACAACACAATTTTTCTAGTTGACAGTTGCAAACACAGTTGATTAAATGAATATTTTTATTTATATATGTTTCTCAGTTGCAGATGTTGTAGTAGAAGCAAAAATAGTGAGAGGTGCTACATGAAGTACATTCCAAAGGTGATGGATTAGGGTATATATCCCCTTTTCTGCTAAGAGGGAGTGTTGGAAATCCATCAATAAATTCCTAATTTAATTTTCCCTTGAATTAAATTAGGAGAAAATCAAAATTCCACATCAGAAAACAACTTGAATGAGTTAAATAAGTTTTTATCACTCATTTATCATATTTAATTTGAGTTGGGGGAAGAACTTTAGTTGTGTACAATGATTCCTAAGTTTTAGGAACATAGGTTGAGTTAATTTCATTTGTAACAATTTAATTCAGTTAAATTGATTTAAGCTCAGTTAAACTAGTTCCAACTGTTGGAGGAACTAGTGGGAGGTCTAGCATTGGAGTGTAACTTGAGTGTTTAACAATTTAACTGATCAATAAACCTAAATTACCTCATGCATGCATGTAATTCGAGTACCCTAGTTAAGATTGGAGTTCAAGGGAAATGTACTATCAGTTGTAGAATTTTGTAAATTGTACAGGTGGTGCATGCAGTCAAAGAAGAGCCTAATGGAATTGTGCAAGTATAAATGAGAAATTTCCCTAATTAATAGGAGTTAATTTCTCATAAGAAAGCACAATGAGATAGGAGCTTGGAGGCTAGGAAAATTTGCTAAGTGTTGGGCAAAGTTAGTCAGTCAGGAAGAGGATAGAAGATACTTGTGCAGGTTGTGCTTAAGCTTGAGCAAGCGTATTGTATTGATCCAAATTATTTGATTAATGCAATACAGATTGGAAGGGGTTTCAAGAAGTTCCTTTCCCCTAGATAAATATCTGTGTATGTGTGCTAAATCATGATACATGTTTTTTATATGTGTTCTCGATTGTAAATTTTCTTCCGTAGATGAGTAGAGTAGATTTGAGTCTTATCTTTTAGTACATTACATGAGCAGTTTTGAGTCTACACATTAGGGGAAATTTTAGCCTAAAAGTTGTCTCCTAAGGAAAAATAATAAAATAATAAGAAAATAAGAAAATAATAGTTATGAATTTTGGAGGTAAAAAGAAGAAAACTATTTTTTTCATTGTATTTTTGCTTATCTCCTTATATTTTTACTCAAATTTCAAGTGTAGAAACTCGTTGGATGTAGAATTAAGTTATGCATCTAACCCATAGTCATTATGCGTACTTTTGAGATGACCCACATTGATAAAAAATGAAGATACCTTAAAAAAACGTGTTCAACACATTTTTTTAATGTATATTCATTTTTTTTTATCAATGTGGGTCTTCTGAAAAGTATGCATAATGGGTACTCGTTAGATGCAAAATTTAATTTCACATCCAACAAGTGTCTATACTTGAAATTTGAGTAAACCTATAAGAAGACAAGCCAAAAATACAATTAAAAAAAATTAGTTTTTTTTTTAATTTTTCCTCCAAAATATTTACATGTACCTCTTTTTAAATTTAAAGGATTTTGATTGGTTTACATATTATGTACGTGAAAATTTCATAGGCACTTTTAGGCTAAAATTTCATATAATGATTAATTTATACATGGTATTAGAGCGAGATTCAGTGTAGAGAAGAGAATTTCAAGTTGTCATTGCAGGAGGTTCAAATTTCAAGAACAGTGTTGCAGGTTTTCTCTAGGATTGAAAAGATGGATTTTAATGGACTCAGGCTCGAGTATGTTTTGGAGGAACCACCATTTTGTGGCATGGAAGATCTTCATGGATGCAGTATTGAATGAAAAATTACAATGGGTTGCTAGAATACATCAAGAAAGATGTAGAAAAAACCCTAGCATTTGATGCCCATGATCTCGCTCAGTGGAATAAGGATGTATTTAAAGCACGAAGAATAATATTGGAGGTAGTTTGAGATCATATTGTCTCGAATATCCATGGGAAAGAGACTTCATTCACGATGTGGAAAACACTGACTGATTATTTTGAGAAAAATAGTTACCACAGGAAGCCGACACTCCAGGATAAGCTTCAAAGCATCAAGATGAAAAAGAATGACACAATTTCACAGTACCTAAGCAGGTTTACACAGTGTCATGATGAACTTGGTGGGGTTGGTGTTACTATCCCTGAAGAATATATGGTAGCTCTATCCCTCTTGGGTCTTTCAAAGAGCTGGAACAATTATCAATATTTGGTAAATGGTAGAGAGAAACTACAATAGTGGGAGCGATTATTGTTCGATATAGTGTAGGAAGAAATAAGGTGTAAAAATAGAGATGGGACCTCATCCAAAGAATAGGAAGATGAATTTTCATTATTTATCAAAGGAAGGAATACCAAGAGGAAGAAGTCCCAAGGTGAGGCTAATTCTAGCCCAGAGGGAAAGCAAAAATACTTGTCCAGAATAAAGTGCTTTCACTGTCATGAATTCGGGTACTATGCCATGAAATGTGAAGCAAACAAAGTTCCTTCTCAGGTTAAAATAATCCAGAACTTGGAATAAAAAGATATCCATGAGGATAAAAATATTATATTATAAAAGATATGAGATAGATAGATGATAAAATGTTAAAATGAGGCCTTGCTTATATACCTACGCAGGTGACCTTTCACGACTAGGCATGTCTCTTAGACATGCCCTTTCACTAACTCAATGACTAATTACATAATCCTTAATTTACTATTTAATAATTATATTTTTTATATTCGTTATGAATTATATTCATAACATTGCCTCTTCCTTCAAAAGCTTTGTCCTAAAATCTTATAATTGACACTTTTCTTCAGTTCAATCACACACCGTTTTCTTCATTTGCTTTCATCACAATTTAATATATCAAATTTTATTTATTTATTTGTTATGAATTGGCCCTTCCTTAATAAATTTGTCCTCAAAGTTTTATGGATAATAATTTCTTCATCTTGTATTTGTTAAAATACTATAATTTTCAGAAAATCTTCCTTCTTTCATTTCGGAATTGGATTTAATTTCCTTTTCATCAATGATTGATTTCATTTTGTCTGTTGAATTGAGTTTTTAGGGTTTTTAAGGTAACCCTTCCTAACTTTCTCTTCTTCTTTTTAATGAGGTTATTATTCCTTCAATTTTTCTTTTAATAATTTAATATATATATATATATATATATATATATATACTTTTAAACATTGATTTTTTTTAACTCTTTTTTTTGTTGAAAGGTTACAACCCTAGTGAAACGTGGTTATTCACATATATTCACCTATAAAATGTATGTCCACTTATGTGTATTTCTCCATGTAAAAGTAAACTTACCATTCACAAGAGATTTTTTATTCCTTTACTTCTTATTTTACCTTGCAAATACCATGGGAAATTACCATGGGCTTCCAAAACCACGAGCTTGTAAACCACTGAAAGAATAATCAAAATAACCTTACCTACTCTTCCTTATTTCTTTTTCCTTTTTAATTTTAATTTGTCTTAGTATGTACGCATATGTACTTATTTATATATATCTCTTTCTTTTTATTTTTAATATACTTTGACTTTCCTTCTCTCTTTTATTATTTTTAATATAAATTCTTCCTTTTTTAATATTTCTTCAATTTTTTTATATAAATTATTCTCCCCTTTTTTTATATTTTTTTTCAAAAATTCTCTGGTTTGTTTTTTCCCTTTTTTTTTAATTATGGCCAAAGGCCTCTGACAAAGTCAACAATGGAGAGACTCCAAAATTTGTAGCGAATGCTTCATTCATGACGGCAACAAGGTTGATTTTTATGGTCAAAGACCTGGATCGAAGAGCGTGGCTCTGTGCAGCGCTTAAGCGGCTGAAGGCTCGAACTGCTTTGATACCAAATGAAGCGAACAAAGTTCCTTCTCAGGTTAAAATACTCTAGAGCACTTGGAATACAAAGATATCCATGAGGATACAAATATTATATTATAAAAGATATGAGATAGATAGATGATAAAATGTTACAATGAGGCCCTGCTTATATACCTATGCAGGTGACCTTTCATGAGTGGGCATGTCTCTTAGAAATGCCCTTTCACTAACTTAATGAATAATTAAATAATCCTTAATTGACTATTTAATAATTATATTTGTTATATCCGTTATGAATTATATTCATTACAAAATGTCCAAAGAAGAAGTAAAGCAAGAACGAGTCTGCGGTAGTAGCAACATGTGAAGCTATAGCTTCACAATTTTGTTGGAAATATGTTGCAATATTTTGTCCTTGATGGCAACCTACTTGATGAAGTTGTTCTTGATGGAAACATTCATGATGGGAACATACTTCATGAGTTTCCTTTTGATAAGCAACCTATGTGTTAAAGATGTAAAAATGATGTTTCTACAGGTTAGTTCAGATGTGATAGAGAAAGGAATTATAGTAAGTTCCACAGAAATGAAATAGAAAATATTTCTCAATGTATACGCTACTTTTGTGAAGGCAACCTGCGTATGGATGCAATGTATACGCTAATTTTGTGAAGGCAACCCGTGTATACATTCAGAATTAGTATATACGCGGTTTTTATGAAGAGAAGTTACGTATACATGTGGATATGAACGATCCAAGTCATGTATGCCTTTTGCGCTCTAAAATATGATACCAAGGGGCATTACCATGGTATTATCCCACAATATTGAGCGTTGTATTGTCTATTTGATTCTGTCCAAGAATAACATCAGCAGTTGTGTGGTTTTGACTCATGGTATTGGTAAAGGCTAAATCTATATAAGGAGAAGAAGATCATAGTGAAAATGTGTGCATGAGTAAGGGTTGTTATTGAATAATTTTCTCTAAGAGGTATCTGCATGGGATGAACTCTATTTTTAATTGATAGATCTAATCTATGATGCACCCATGGATACAATGATGGTTAAGGATCTCTAGATCAGAAATGACTATGCTCTTGTGTGATCCATTGAAGAGATGATTAGATCTATGACCTGTTGCAAGTTTGCTGAAGTCAAGGGAAGAAATCTGGGTAAGTTATATGGATCTAGTTCATTCTGCAAAGTTTATATTTACATATCTATACGCTAGTTCGTCTCAGTAAAAGCGCGTATATACGCCGGTTTGATTCAAAAAAGGCGCGTATGGAAGTTAGGGTTTTATGAACTTATTGTAGAGGTTTTTCTTTTATTCATGCTATTTTTCTGATGTGTTTCAATGAAGTCTTCTCGTAGATCTGGGTTGTCTAAATACTGTATATGCTGCTAAGTTGATTATGTACAAATCTGGTCAATGATAGAATAAACATGGTTGATGGTGACTAACTAATGAAGGGTTCTATATTTCTAAAGATATCTGGCTGAAAACCTCAGATCCAGATTTGAGACTAATCACTTTTTGAAAAACAGTATTCACAGAGCTATACGCAGGTTGATGTGAAGGAAAGCGCGTATACACACGGGTTCAGTGAATAAAAGTAGCGTATGTATTTTAAGTTGATGAATATTTAGGGTTGAGTTTGTATCTACACATTTATTTTGAAGTCTGGGTTATTTCTGAGTTCTGATTACAGTGGTTTCACTGATCTGATTGAAGTATTGCGTAAATTTTATGGTTGTTTATGAATAGTTGTGTTGATGTTGTTTGATCCAGTATGAAAATTGATGAAATGTGGTTTTCATTGGTTTTGAGGGTTGAGGCTTTTAGTATGGAAGTAGAATCTTCCTTCCAGTAGAAGCTGGTGTTCTGATCAGGGGGTTGAAGCTCCCTTCCAGTAGTAGCTGGTAAACGAGATTAGGGGGTTGTAGCTCCCTTCCAGTAGCAGCAGGAAAATGAGAGAAGGTTGTAGCTTTCTGCTAGTATATGCTTGCATACTGATATAAGTCTGCATCAGTACAATATTGTAAACATTTTTCATATAATAAATTTTGAAGAAAGAGATGACAATCGCGGTGGTTTTCTCCCGAATTTGGTTTCCACCTTAAATATTGGTGTTCATGTGATTTTCTCTTGTGTGATGATTTATAATGTTGTTACTACACAAAATTACTGATTATCTAATAGATGTATGACTGGTAAAATGACTTAAAGATTGTTCCTAAAAAAAAATTCTGATCTGCAAAATTATATCAGTATACGCTAGTTTCTTTTATTATATGTGTGTGTATACAAAAGTTGGGTTCATCAAAGCCACGTATGGAATTATGTAAAGAAAAATTAAAAACTTTTCAGTAAGCTCTAAAGATTGATTCACCCTCACCCCCCCCCCCCCCTCTCAGTATTTTTCCCAACAACTGGTATAAGATTAGGTTCTTCTGAAGAAGCTTAATCGCTAGAAGAAAGATCAGCTAAGATGAGCAATCAATATGGGAAAACATCTATCAGGCCTCCTCTCTTCTACAGAAACAATTTAATATTCTGGAAGACAAGAACAAGATCCTATCTTTAGTCTCTTGGAGCAGATGTATGGGCTATAGTTGAAGGAGGTTATCAATATCTAGCTTCAGTTCCAACAGATGCAGTGGAAAGAAAGAAATATGAAACCAATGCAAAGGCGGTTAATGCATTATTGGGAATTCTGACTGAATCAAAATTTGTTAAATTCATGCATTTGAATACAGTAAAGGAGATATGGGACAAAATCATTCTAATCTATGAAGGTGATACCAAGGTAAAAAGTGCTAAACTCCAAACTCTCAGAATTCAATATGAAAATCTCAGGATGCATAATGAGGAAAGCATTGCCAATTTCTTTTTACGTCTAGATGATATTGTAAATTTTATGAGAAATCTAAGTGAAACCATAACTGACACTATTCTGGTAGAAAATGTTTTAGATCTCTAACTCCCAAATTTGAATCAAAAGTGTCTGTTATTGAAGAGAAGTAGGGTCTACAAACTCTTAATATTGTTCAACTTCATGGTATTTTGAATTCTTTTGAAATGAGAAAAGGAGGCCCATCTGAAGTCAAAGAAGTTGTCTTTAGAGTTGCTGCAAAAGGAAAAGAAGTAGAAGAATAAGAAGTATCAGGGTATGTTTCAAAAGAAGATGAGATAAATTTTGTAAAGAAGCTACAACTTGGCAATGGAAGATTCAAAGGTAAGCTTCCTTGTAAATGTTTTTCTTGTGGAAGATTTGGTCATTATGCTGCTAAGTGTCCTTAGAAAAGCATGAAAAAGGAAAGGAAGTGACAAAAGTAAATAAGAATCAGTTTATCAATAAAAAAAATTATTATTCTCATGAAGATAGTGATGGGCTATCAGTTAGTGAAGAAGGAGAATCTGATCAAGATGTTAGACTACTAATGGCTTTTGAAAAAGACTCCAGTGAGGCTAAAGATACCTTTATGGATGCCCTAGAAGAAAATGATTTTCTTGAAGAAATTAATCAGCTCAAAACATGTTTGGAAGAAAACAAAATTTCCATAGATACTCTAAAGAATCAACTTATAGAAAAGGATAAGCACAATGAGAAATTAGAATGTGAAATAGTAAGTCTAATAAAGGAAATTGAGAAAGAGAAAACTTTAAATCTTAGATTTGCTAAAGGAACTGAAACCTTAGATGAAATTATCAAGTTTCAACGCTCTCCTTTTTTAAAGACAGGTCTTGGATATATCGGAGAGTCCTCTCAGTCTTCAGTACCAAGTTATCTAAATGCAGTTAAAGCTAACCTACAATATTCCATCACTTAGCAAGAGAACAAAGAAACTTCACAGGTAAAGCATGACCACTTCAATACGAAGAACAATAGTAGAAATATCAATCAAAGAAATACCAATCAGCAGGTAAACACTAATAGAAGGTTTCATGGTCGGAGGAATTTCCTCTTTAATGGGCAATGTTTCTCATGTCATAATTTTGGTCATAAAGTTGTTCAATATGTTGCATACAAAACCATAATGACCAGAGAAGCAAATAAATGAGACTGGAATAAATAAGAATACTCATAACAACTTTTCCCCTCTTCAAAATGAAATTTAATGTGCTTATTGCAATAACTTTGGTCATGAAGAATCTGAATGTAGGAGCAAACTTCAACCAAAAGAGCATATACCTTCAAATTTCAAGGTATGGAGAAAGAGGGACTTATAGGATGAGAACTATGGCATAGCCTTATTTGCAGAAGGGGAAGAAAATCAATGGTACATTGATAACGGATGCTCAAAACACATGACAGGTGATAGAAATAAACTCCTTGCATACAATTCTCTAGAAAGAGAAAAGAATGTTACCTTTGGAAATGATACCCCTGCTGTCATTAAAGGAAAGGGTTCTGTTTTTCTAAAAGAAAAGGTAAAAGATAACAATGTTATGTATGTGGATGGATTAAAACATAACCTGTTAAGTGTGAGTCAAATGTGTGATCAAGGAAATGAAGTTTTCTTTAGTTCAAAAGAATGTGTGGTACGTGAACTTGACACAGGAAAAATAGTAATAAAAGGAACTAGAACATCAAGCAATCTGTATGTATTGAAAGGTTGCAAAGAAAAATGTTACTTGGGTAAATATTCAGAAAATTGGTTAAGGCACAGAAGATTGGGGCACTTGAGCTTCTCTCAAATCAGCAAATCTAGCAGACTCAAAGTTGTTTGTGATCTTCCCAGCATCACTCTGCTTGAAAATACCATATGAAAATATTGCCAATTCGGTAAGCAAACCAGAGTGCAATTCAATTCCAAATAAGGATCAGCAAGTAAGCCTCTTGAACTCATACATACTAACTTATGTGGACCTCTAAGAAAAAGGTAACCTCGTGGAGAACAATACTATATTATTTTTATTGATGATTTCTCTAGAATGTGTTAGATTGGTTTACTAAAACACAAAGATGAAGCATTTGAAAAATTTCAGATCTTCAAAGCCCTGGTTGAAAATGAATTAGATCTAAAAGTCAAATGTCTTAGATCTAACCGAGGAGGGGAATATATATCAAATGAATTCTTTGATTTCTGTGAACAACATGGCATAACAAGACAGTTTTCTGTAGCTAGAACCCCACAATAAAATGGCGTGGTAGAAAGAATGAATATAACAATTAAAAAAATGGCTCGTGCTATGCTTGATGATTTTGGAACACGTGATACCTTTTTGGGAGAAGCAGTACATACCACAATAAATATTCTTAACAAGGCTTGTGTTTGTGTGAACAGTGATAAAACTCCTTATGAGCTCTGGTATGGTAATCTTCCAACTGTAAAGCATTTTAGAGTTTTTGGAAGCAAATGTTTTATCAAGAACAATGATGAAAAACTTGGTAAGTTTGAACCTAGAGCTGATGAAGGAATATTTCTTGGCTACTCTTCAAGAAGTAAAGCATACAAGTGTTACAATAAAAGAATTAGGAAGTTGTTGAATGTATTGATGTTGTAATTGATGAGTCTCTCTCAGCTCCTAAAAGGGAAATACCAATAAAAAATGAAGATGATGGTGATGAATATCTTCCTACATCAAATAGAAACAATATAGAAGGTGAACATAATGAAGCACCAGAAGAAGATTTATCTGAAAAGGCTCCATCCAGGTATGTTCAAAAGAATCATCCAGAATCTCAAATTTTGGGAGAAAAGGGATCAGGTGTCTAAACAAGAAGAACTCTTGTAGGATATCCTAGTTATCTAGCATTTCTATTCACTATTGAACCACATAATGTCAATAAATATAGCAAAGATGAATGTTGGATTCAAGCCATGAATGAAGAACTTGATCAGATTGAAAAGAATCATACTTGGGAATTAGTTCCAAGACCTCGTGATAAAAAATTTAATGGAACAAAATGGATATTTAAAAACAAGTTAAATGAAAATGGAGATGTTATTAGAAACAAATCTAGAATTGTTTGTAAAGGGTATGCTCAACAAGAAGGTATAGAATTTGAAGAAAAAATTTATCCTGTAGCTAGACTTGAAGCCATAAGAATTTTTCTTGCCTTTTTAAGCTTTCAACAATTCAAAGTTTATCAAGTGGATGTTAAATCTACTTTCCTCAATGGTGATCTAGAAGAAGACATTTATATAGAACAACCAGAAGGATTCATTTTGGGAAATGATGAAAAACTTGTTTTTAAACTTAAAAAGGCTTTATATGGTCTCAAACAAGCTCCAAGAGCATGGTACTATCATCTTGACAAATATCTTCATCAACAAGGGTTTTCAAAGGGATCTGCTGATAGCAACTTATACACAAAAACTGAAAATGATAAACTATTCATTGTAGTTGTATATGTTGATGACATCATTTTTGGGAGTAATGAGGAGTCCATGAGTCAGAAATTTTCTTCTGTTATGCAGCAATAATTTGAAATGTCTTTACTTGGGGAACTAACAGTTTTTCTTGGCTTACAAGTGAAACAAGCAACAAATGGAATATTTTTATCACAAGCAAAATATCTTAAGCAAATTATGAAGAAGTATGGGATGGAAGACAACAAACCTGTAAGTACACCAATGGTAACTAGGTGTAACCTTAGTTCTCATGATGATTCTCCCATGGTGAATCAACCAGAATACATATCCATGATTGGAAGTCTACTTTATATAACCGGGACAAGACTTGACATTATGCATGCAGTTGGGATTGTTGGACGATTCCATGCTAATCCAAAAGAGTCTCACCTTCAGGCTGTAAAAAGAATATTTAAATATCTACAAGGGACTCAAGACTTTGGTCTATATTATCCAAAGAATGTTGATCTCACTCTTCATGCTTACACAGATGCGGATTAGGTTGGAAATGTTGATGATAGAAAAAGTACTAGTGGTGGTTCATTCTATATGGGGCCCCGAGGTATCTTGGTTCAGCAAGAAACAAAGCTCTATTGCCTTATCTACAGCAGAAGTAGAATATGTGGCTACCGCGTCATATTGCACACAACTACTTTGGATGATGCAGACTTTACAAGACATTCAAATCAAATGTTCACCTCCCATCTCCATTTTGTGTGATAATACAAGTGCCATTAGTATCTCAAATAATCTTGTTATGCATTCCAAGACCAAGCACATTCCTATCAAGTATCACTTCCTACATGAACAAGTGCTTGAAAAAAAGGTTAAATTGGAGTATGTTCCCTCCAAAGAACAAGTTGCTGATATATTTACTAAACCTCTTCCCAGGGAAGCATTCGAATATCTCAGACTGAATTTGGGAGTTGTCTCTGTGTCTCTAATCAAATCTTCTTAATTTCAGAAGATTAAGTTCGATACACAGGTTTCATAAATGAGAATCGCGTATATACGTGAATTTCAGTGCATAAAACCACGTATGGGCTTTTCTGACAGAATTTCTCTGGGTCAGCGTTTTAGAATAGTTGTGGTGTTGTTGGGTAATCTCTGTTGTTGTTTCAGTATTCATCTTTCTATATCATTCGCTGATATTTTTCTCCTTGATGAAGATTCTTTGATGATTTGGTTGTTGAAGATATTCAGGATGCACACGCTAAGGGGGAGCACTTGTCTTATGGAAAAGGATGCATTATTGGCATTCTGATTGGTTGTTGTTTTATGATCTCATGTTTGAGATTCTTTGGTTTTGGTCATAAATAGTCATAGCTGTAATTTGATGAAAAGGTCATGTTGAGGCCTATGATGTAAAATTTTTATATTTAGTCATGTAGGGACTTGTTCAAATTTGTAAACCCACTTGGTTGGGAAGTTGAGTCAAATTTGTAATTCCACTTGGTTGGATCATTAATGTAAGTATGATTCCTTGGTGATAGGAAAGGTCATACTCGGTTGATTCATGTACTTCATTGAAAAATCGGTTTAAATATCTAGCATGAACTCAGGGGGAGCATGGTAAATTGAGCACACATCAAATCTTCAGAGCTCATATTTCTACAAGGGAAGAGAAACCTTGTTTTGGTTTTGATCCGCCCTTTGCCCTTGATGTCAAAGGGGGAGAGTATTTTGGTGTTTAAAAAATGGTTATGATTAATGTACTTATCTATTGTGATGATCAAACACCATCATGGTTTCCATCAAGTCCAAAGGGGTAGATTGTTGGCAATATGTTGCAATATGTTGTCCTTGATGGAAACCTACTTGATGAAGTTGTTCTTGATGGAAACATTCTTGATGGGAACATACTTGGTGAGTTTCCTTTTGATAAGAAACCTATGTGTTAAAGATGTAAAAATTATGTTTCTACAGGTTAGTTCAGATGTGACAGAGAAAGGAATTCCAGTAAGTTCCACAGAAATGAAACAGGAAATATTTCTCATGTATACATTACTTTTTTGAAGGCAACTCGCATATGGATGCAATGTATATGCTACTTTTGTGAAGTCAACCCACGTATACATTCAGAATTAGTATATACACAATTTTTATGAAGAGAAGTTGCATATACACGCAAATATGAATTATCCAAGTCGTGTATGCCTTTTGCGCTCTAAAAATATGATACCAAGGGGCATTACCATGGTATTAGCCCACAGTATTGAGCGTTGTATTTTCTATTTGATTCCTTCCAAGAATACCATCAGTAGTTGTGTGGTTTTGACTCATGGTATCGGTAAAGGCTAAATCTATATAAGGAGAAGAAGATCATAGTGAAAATGTGTGCATGAGTAAGGGTTGTTACTGAATAATTTTCTCTAAGGGATATTTGCATGGGATGAAGTCTGTTTTTAATTGATAGATCTAAATCTATGATGCACCCATGGATACAATGATGGTTCAGGATCTCTAGATCAGGAATGACTATGCTCTTGTGTGATTTATTGAAGAGATGATTAGATCTATGACCTATCACAATTTTGCTGAAGTCAAGTGAAGAAATCTGGGTAAGTTTTATGGATTTGGTTCATTCTGCAAAGTTTATATTTACAGATCTATATGCTAGTTCGTCTCAGTAAAAGCGTGTATATACGCGGGTTTTCTTCAGAAAAGGCGCGTATGGAAATTAGGGTTTTCTGAAGCTTATTGTAGATTTTTTTCTCTTATTCATGTTATTTGTCTGTTGTATGTCAAAGAAGTCTTCTTGTAGATCTAGGTTGTCTGAATACTGTATATGATGCTAAGTTGATTATGTACAAATCTAGTCAATGAAAGAATAAACATGGTTGATGGTGACTAACTGATGAAGGGTTCTGCATTTCTAAATATATCTGATTGAAAACCTTAGATCTGGATCTGAGACTGATCACTTTCTAAAAAAAAGTATTCACATAGCTATACGCAGGTTGGTGTGAAGGAAAGCGTGTATACACGCAGGTTCAGTGAAGCGAAGTAACGTATATATTTTAAGTTGATGAATGTTTAGGGTTGAGTTTGAACCTGCATATTTATTCTGAAGTTTGGGTTATTTATGAGTTCTGGTTACAGTCGTCTCACTGATCTGATTGAAGTATTGGGTAAAGTTTATGGTTGTTTATGAAGAGTTGTGTTGATGCTATTTGATCCAGTATGAAAATTGATGAAACGTGGTATGCAGTGGTTATGGGGGTTGAAGCTTTTAGTATGGAAGTAGAAGCTTCCTGCCAGTAGAGGCTAGTGTTCTAATCAGGGGGTTGAAGCTCCCTTCCAGTAGTAGCTGGTAAACTAGATTAGGGGGTTGTAGCTTCCTTCCACTAGCAACTGTAAAATGAGAGAATTGTGTCGCCTTTTGCAGGTAAATTCCTGCGTACTGATATAAGTCTACATCAGTACAATATTGTAAATAGTTTTCATATAATAAATATTGAAGACAGAGACGACAACAATAGTGGTTTTCTCTTGAATTGGGTTTCCACTTTAAATATTGGTTTTCATGTGAGTTGCTCTTGTTTGGTGATTTATATTGTTGTTACTACACACAATTACTGATTATCTAACAGATGCATGACTGGCAAACTGACTTAAATATTTTTCCTGAAAAGTTTTTCTAATCTACAAAATTATATGAATACACACTAGTTTATTTTATTATATGCATGTGTATATGCAAGTTGGGTTCATCAATGCCACATATGGAATTCTATAAAGAAAAATTAAAATATTTTCAGTAAGCTCTAAATACTGATTCACCACCCCCCCATCACCCTCTTAGTATTTTTCCCAAAAAATTTGAGCTTGATTTTACTCTCATTGCATGCATGGAAAGCATAGTGATGGGAAGCAAGTGGTATATGGATAGTGGTGCCTCGTTCCATATGACAAGGAATAGAGATTTATTCAATGACTTGGAGGAGAAGTACCTGACGAAAAAAATTGAGTTTGGATATGAAAGAAGGTATAGCGTGACCAATATCAACACAATCAGATTTTAGAGGGATTCAGGCCCCCCTCTCAGACTCAAGGATATGATGTTTTCTCTGGGACTAGAGAATAATCTTGTTTTCATCATGGTGTTGGAATACTATGGCTACGATGTGATGTTCAAAATAGGAAACGAATTACTGAGACACATCACCATGGGACAGGCAAAGCAGATCGGTGTGTGAGTCAAGAAGATGTATGAACTTGAGGTAGAATATGCATGCAAAGCCTTGAAGAGCAAGGAAAAGGTGTAATATCCCAAAATGAGAAAGACATGAATATAGAACATTTGTAACATTTCAATCAACAAAATAACCAGAATGTAAGCACAAAATTGTAAAATGTTGTAAAAGCCGAAATATAACATCAAGACATAAAAACATTAGCAGAAACTTTTGAGCCATATCATAATTTATCAACAGCAAGGTAAGTACATAGTGCTCCAAAAGGAATGCACTCAAGCCATAAGATGGCTGAAATACACTACTGAAACCTAACACTGGAAAGTATAAACTATTTTTGATGGAAAGAATATACATGTGTGAGAGGCTACTGGAGTGATAAGAAATATCTGATATTTTAACCACAGATTCTACTCGAAAAACCCATAAATGGTTTGGCCAAATTTTGAGTTTGGTTCTTTTTGGATTACAAATTGCATCCCTACTAGCTGAGTTACGCACTCCCTGGAGAAAACTACTAATCTGGGGTTAATCTATCTGTTTCAATATCACCCACTTAGCTCACTAAATGAAGAGCTGGTTCCTTCTCCTGATCCCAAGCTGAGAAACTTAGGATCTAGCTCCTCCACTGAATATGCAGTTATTGCATGCATAACTGTTGGGTAATACTGCGTTTTCTAGGAGGGCCGATGATGTAGCCTACTGATAGATAATACAATGTGATCCCATGATTATGAAGTGATCCCCGGAGTGAAGGATTAAACCCTCATAGGATTCCAAGCTGAGTTGTTTGGAACTTCCTCTTCTCCTCAAATCCTCACTCCAGAATTATGCAATCCTACAGGAAATTTTACTGCATAAGAGAATTAGATGGATGGCCTGATGCCGGATATGGAAATGAAACTCTTAGAATAATTCAATGGATCCACAGTGGGATGGTCTGATCCCTCCATAGGTTTCTCAGCTGAAGTACTAAGAACAACCTTCCAACTCTCAAACTCTAGTTCAGGAATGCATAATTCTTGTAGCTGGGAGTGCATATGAGAGTTGCAGAAGTGGCATTGATTTCCAAATGATGAATTATTCCTAACAAAACCTTCCCAGAGTAGGCACTCGAAGTCCCCCGTGGGTAAGGGTGGGATTCCCTCTTGGGAACACCCAGTGCTAAACAACACAACAGACTTAGGCTAAACAACTTAAGCGTGCAAAGAAATGTCTTACAACACTCAACAATAAAATTCCAGACTTCCCTGCTTTGCTGCCCTCATCTTCCTTTTATGGTTGTGAGCCTTCCCTAGCCTTGGCCCACCTTATAAATGTGATGTACATGTGGCCAATAGCCTCCATAAATACTCCGCTATCCTCCATGATCTCCATCAATTATGAAATTACTCTCCACTTCCTCCATCATGTGCGAATTTAATGCACCACTTGTTGCATCATCTCTGCAATTTATTCTCCACTATCTCCATCATATTTCATTTATTCCTCCACTATCTCCATCATCTTCCTCATTAATTCTTTATGACCTCCACTCTTTCTTCAATATTATGCTACTCCACTACTCAACTAACCCACATTCAGACTATAGAAGTGGATCTTATTCATCTACTAGGTTTATGGGCCCCTCCACCCTTTTATTTACTTAATCAAATAAGAAAAGAAATAACTCTAATATTCCAATTAACTGATGGAGAATTTGGAATATTACAAAAGGTTAGAGACTTGGTGGTTAAGAGGGAGCATGATTTACATCTCAAAATGGAGCCTCGGAAGTGGCCTCAGTAAGTTTTGGAGCATCCAAAAATGGTGAAGCAGAGAGGAGATAGAGTGGAAAAATCGACTCAAGTAGAGATATACAGTAGGGGGAGAGTTCAAGCTAAGTGGTTAGAGGGAGCACATGCAACCATACCTCTAGGTGTGAGGTGGGGCGATGTGAAGAAATAGTCCCAAGAGTGCGGAAATGTGGGTAGGGTCCATTGATGTGTTTTTTCTCATGGATCATTACCTTTTTACAAGGGGCCCACGGTAATCAATATTAGGAGGATAAATTTTAGTAAAATAATGAGGATTATAGAGAAGTGTTGACACCAAAACAGGAGGCTCAGTAGCAGAGTGAGAAAAAACAAAAATTTTCCAGTAGACAATTCCAGACATAGTTGATTTAATGATTATTTTTATTTATGTATGCTTCTCAGTTGCATATGTTGTAGTAGCGCAATAATAGTGAGAGGTGTTGCATGCAGTACATTCCAAAGGCGTTGGATCGAGGTAGATGTGAATCCTTGTATTGCTGAGAGGGAGTGTTGAAAATGCAGCAAGAAATTCCTAATTTAATTTTCCCTTGAATTATAATAGGGGAAAATCGAAATTCCACATCAACATACAACTTGAATGAGTTAGCCGAGTTGTTTTCACTCAATTAGTTTAGTTAATTTGAGTTGGGGGGAAAACTTGAGTTGTTTACAATTATTCCTAAATTTTAGGAGCATAGGTTGAGTTAATTTCAGTTGTAATAATTTACTTCAGTTAAATTGAGTTAAGGTTAGTTAAACTAGTTCCAACCGTTGGAGGAACTAGTGCGAAGTCTAGTAGTGGGGTGTAACTTGAGTGTTTAACTAGTTAACTGATCAATCAACTTAAATTAACTCATGCATGCATGAAATTCAAGTTACCCAGTTAATATTGAAGTTCAAGGGAAGTGTATTATCAGTTGTAGATTTTTGCAAATTGTAGAGGTGGTGCATGTAGTCAAAGAAGGGACTAATGAAATAGGAGATTGGATGCTAGGAAAAATTGGCTAAGTGTTGGACAAAGTCATTCAATCATGCAAAGGATAGAAGATACTTGTGCAGAGTGTGATCAAGCTTAAGCAAGAATATTGTATTCATCAAATTATTTGATTAAAGAAATAAAGGTAGGAAGGGATTTTAAGCAGTTATTTCCCCTAGATAAATATTTGTGCATCTGTGTTAAATCATGATGCATATTTTTTATATGTGTTCTCCATCGTGCATTTTATTCCACATATGAGTAGATT
Source organism: Pinus albicaulis (assembly GCA_034641835.2). Taxonomy (NCBI): domain Eukaryota; kingdom Viridiplantae; phylum Streptophyta; class Pinopsida; order Pinales; family Pinaceae; genus Pinus; species Pinus albicaulis. Next base: position 597,453,671 of record CM076577.1, read on the forward strand.
ATATTTGATTCTTATGTTTTAGCACATTACATGAGAATTTTCGAATATTCAATTAATTTCTACATGGTATTAGAGCTAGATTCACTGTATAGAAGAGAATTCGAACTTGTCATTTCAGGACATTCAAATTTCATTACTAGTGTTGCAGGTTTTCTCCACGACTGAGAAGATGGATTTCAATGGACTTAGGATCAAGTATGCTTTGGAAGGAAGGAAATTTTTTTACCATGGAAGATCTGCATGGAGGCAATATTGGATGAGAATGGGCTAGTATAATAAATCAAGATATATGTAGAAAAACCCCCAACATATGATGCCCGTGATCTCGCTCAGTGGAAGAAGGATGTGGCTAAAGTGAGAAGAACCATATTGGAGGGAGTTAAAGATCATATTTTCTTGAATCTCCACATGAAAGAGACTTCATTCGCGATGTGAAAAAAACTGAAAGATTTGTTTAAGAACAATACTAACCACGAGAATCTCACACTCAAGGACAAGCTTCGAAGCATCAAGATGCAAAAGAGTGACATAATTCCACAATACATGATCAGTTTTACACAGTGTCACGATGAACTTGAAGGTCAATGTTACTATCCCTAAAGAATATCTGGTAGATATAGCCCTCTTGGGTCTTCGTAAGAGATGGAATATTTATCAATTTTCAATAAATTTTAGAGAAAAACTACCACAATGGGAGTCGTTATGGTACGATCTAGTGCAAGAATAAATAAGGCAAAACAACAGAGATGGGACCTCATCCAAAGAAGAGGAAGAGGAATTTGAATTATTCAAAAAAGGAAGGAAGTCCAAGGGGAAGAAGTCCCAAGGTGATTCTAATTCTAGCCTAGGGTGAATGTAGAAATACTTGTCCAAAATTAAGTGCTTTCATTGTCATGAATTCAGGCACTATGCCATGAAATGTCTACATAAGAAGGCAAGGATGAAGGATAATATAGTAGTAGTAGAAGGTGAATCTATAACTTCACAATTAGAGCTTGATTTTACTCTCATTACATGCACGGAAATCACAATGATGGGAAGCATGTGGTATCTGGATAGTGGCTCCTCACTCCACATGATGAGGAATAGATATTTCTTTAGTGACTTGGATGAGAAATGCCTCAAGCAGAACATTGAGTTTAGAGATGAAAACATGATGAGAAAAGGTAGAGCGTAACCAGTATCGGTACATTCAACTTTTAGAGGGAGTTAGACTCCCCTCTCAGACTCAAGGATGTGATTTTTTTTCCAAGACTACAAAAGAATCTTGTTTCCACCGCGGTATTGGAATATTGTGGCTATGATGTGATATTCATCAAAAGGAAAGGAATATTTGAGACACATTGCCACGGGACAAGTGAATTATATTGGCATGTGATTCAATAACCTATATTCCATTGAGATAGAATATGCATGAAAATCCTTGAGGAGAAATACAAAGGCTAGAGACTTGATGGTTGAGAAGGAGCATGATTTACCTCTCAAAATGGAACCTTACAAGCAGCCTCCACAAGTTTTTAAGAAAGCATAAATGGTGAAGTGGAGAGGAGAAAGGGTGTACACATCCACTCAAGTAGATACCTTATATATGGAGATATTTTGAGCTAATTGGGTAGAGGGATCACATGCAGGCATACCTCGAGGTGTGAGGTCGGGTGATGTGAAGAAATACTCCCAGGAGTGCAGAAATTTGGGAAGGGTCCATTGAGGTGTTTTTTTCTCATGAATCATTACCTTTCTATAAGGGGACCACAATATTCAGTATAAGGAGGATCAATTTCATTCATATACTAAGGAGTGTAGAGAAGTGTTGATAGCAGGGCAGGAGGCTCAGTAGCAGAGTCAACAACAACAGAGTTTTCCCAGTAGACCGTTGCAAACATAATTGATTCAATGTTTATTTTTATTTATGTATGCTTCTCAGTTGCAAATGTTGTAGTAGAAGAAATAATAATGAGAGATGTTGCATGCAATACATTCCAAAGGTGTTGGATTGGGGTAGTTATGAATCCCTTTCTTGCTAAGAGGGAATGTTGAAAATGCAACAATAAATTCCTAATTTAATTTTCCCTTGAATTAAATTAGGAGAAAATCGAAATTCCAAATCAGCAGAAAACTTGCAAGAGTTAACAAAGTTTTCATAAATAATTTAATTAGCATAGTTAATTTGATTTGGTGGAATATCTTGAGTTTTTATATAGTGATTCCTAAATTTTAGGAGCCTAGGTTGAGTTAATTTCAGTTGTAACAATTTAATCCAGTTAAATTGAGTTAAGGTCAATTAAACTAGTTCCAACTATTGGACGAAGTGGTGGGAGGTCTAGCAGTGGGGTGTAACTTTACTATTTAACAAATTAACTGATAAATCATCCTAAATTAACTCATGCATGCATGATATTCAAGTTACCCAGTTAATATTAGAGTTCAAGGGTAGTGTACTATCAGTTGTAGAATTTTCTGAATTGTATAGGTGGTGCATGCATTCAAATAAGGGCCTAATGGAATTGTGCGATTCTCAATGAGAATTTTCCCTAATTAAGGGCGGCTAATTCCTCATAAAACAACACAAGGAAATAGGAGCTTGGAGGCTAGAAAAATTGTCTAAGTGTTGGCGAAAGTCAGTCAATCAGGAAAAGGACAGAAGATACTTGTGTAGGTTGTGCTCAAGCTTCAACAAGAATATTGTATTCATCCATATTATTTTATTAATGCAAAAAAGATAGGAAGGGGTTTTGAGAATTTTCTTTCCCCTATATAAATCTCTGTGTATGCATTGTTTTTATATGTTTTCTCAATCGTGAATTTTCTTCCACATATGATTAGAGTATATTTGAGTCTTATGTTTTAGTACATTACATGAGAAATTTCGAATCTACAATTAATTTATACAACATATGCCCAGAAGTTTCTAGTCTATCAAAAATGTGTCATTTAAGGAAAGAAGTCAGCCACTCCATTGCAGCCTATCATTGTGAAAGAACCATTTCAAAAATGGGGCCTAGATGTCATTGATGGAATTTTTCCACACTCGTTGAAGCAACACTGTTATATTATCACTGCTACAAATTACTTCACGTGGTGGACAAAGCAGTTCCACTCAAACAAGTGAATGATCAGGAAGTCATCAACTTCCTCAAGCAGGATATCATTTCCAAGTTTGTCTTTCCTACTTCAATTGATTTTTACAATTAAACGTACTTTTCATCATTAATATTATATGATTTTTCTTTGGAAAATGCCATTGTATTGAAACATTCTGCTAATTACTATCCATGGGGAAATGGTCTTGCTGAGTCTACTAATAAGAATCATATTTGCATTATTAAGAAGGTCATTTTCTTTGAACAAAGGAACTACCACATTGCTTTGGTGAATGCCTTATGGACTGACTGAGTCACACCAACAAAACCTTCTCTGAAAACATCTCCTTACTTCTTGGTGCATAGAAAAGAAGCCATACTACCACTGAACATCTATTTTCCTGCCCTTCAACTTTCATAAGAATCTTAGGGAAATCTATGCTTATTGGTTCAAAGTAGGATATACACCCTTCACAATCTACATGAAGAAAGATAGAAAGAAAAAGAAAAATTATCTCTCCATTACCATTGTATCAAGAGGTGGTTCAATAAGAAGTATGCATGGAAAAATTAATTCAGTGTGGGTGACCTAGCCTTGAAGTGGGACAAATCCCACTAGGAAAAAGGAAAACATATTGAGTTTTAATCCCCGTGGATCAGGTCATTCACTGTGCACGAAAGGCTTGGACAACACACATATTTTATTGAATCTCTAGATAGGAAGATTGAATATCTTCCTATTAATTTCCAAGATTTAAATCAATATTTTCAATGATGATCTAGGGTTGTGCCCTACCCTATGTACATAGTTTCTTTTCTTGTTTGATTGTTTGTTTGGTCTTGAATTTTTCTTTCATTTATGTAAATAAGCATCATGTGTGAACATGTTTGTTGGATTCTTTGTGTGTGGCTGAGTTGAAAAGGGCCTTATGACACAAAAAATTTTGGCTAACCTTTGGTCATCATTATTTGTGTTGGTTACATATTTTGGTTAATGATGTTTTGACAAAAAATACGATCCTTCTGTAAGGAGAGTTTTGTGATTGAACCAACCATGATAACTATGTCTATTATGGAAATCTTATGCACGTACTTAGTTCTTTATGTTTAGTGTTTTCATGCTTATCCAATCAAGTAGAAGAGGAAAAATGGAAAAATATAAATGATAAAACCAAAATAAGAGGTATTTATATGCTTCTTTGAAGGAACAACATCTTCTACTCTCAATAAGTCGGTATTCCTCTTCCGCCCATGAAATGAATAAGTGATTATGCATAATCCTATTAAAAATATATAAATAAAGGTGAAATAAGAGAAAGGATTCCTACGTAGAGAGGTGAAGCAAGCAACTCCATCGTGGTAATGATGAGGTTCACTGGTAGCAAAGAAATTTTTGTGTTCCTATAGTGATTTCATTGGGGTACTTTCTAGGTTCATTGGTAGTGGAGCAACACTAGAGATGAAAAAATATACTCTAAAAATATAAATATCGTGAACTAAAATACCCTTTCCTAATTTGAAACATTGTGATGTTTGTGTTCAACCAAGAAGGGGAAGAGGGGGCTATGTTTATTCATGGGGTAAGTGGGGAGACCAAAGTTATATGCACGATGAATCAATACTTCCTGAAGAACTAAGAACTTGCACAAAAGAATCAACCAAGACATCAAAGCTAGAATTCTACTAGTGTGTCACCAAGTGTTGTCGTTGCTACAACACCCTCCAAAATTTTGGCCTGCATCAAAATTTTGGAGTCTCCTTGATCTTGCATATTTTTTTCACAAGAATTAATTCTTATTTCATGTGTTTTCTCTAAGTTTTTTTGTCTTGTTTGCAACAGAAGCAATGTGTCATATTTTCGCATGTTAAGTGTTGCAAACTGCACAAAATATATTTTTGGTGGTTTCAAGGGGTTATATTTGTGTAAATGATTTTATATTACCATGTAAACATATGTCACACTCATTTACAAATTTTAAATCACTGACGCACAAGTGTCGTCACTATCATCGCAAAGTGTATCTTTGGTGTCGCACTTGTCGTAAATTGTCGCAAAGCTATCGCACTGAGGGAAGTATGTTATTCATGTGTTCTGCATGATCTATGTTGTTTCACAAAGTGTTCTAAGAATGTGATCATTTTCAAGTCTTATCATTTTTCACATTAGCTTCACAGGTTCCACACTTAGCCAAATTCAGAAAACTTCCTAACCAAGCAACCTAGCCTCATTCAACCCTCCTGAACTTTGCATTGCGTAGTCTCAACTCTCAAGATGAAATCCTACCTCATGGCATTGCAAAATTTTTAGTTCCTACCTCCCAGTACTGTGCACTACACAATCACAATGCTCAATCTCAACCTCTAACCCCAAAAATTGTGCAATTTATCTCTCCTTCCAGGTTAGTATTGTGCATTGCACAATCACAAGGCTCTAGAATTATTCCTAAGCTATTATAATTTAGACTACTCAATTGCACAATCACTTGTCCTCCTCTTCCTTCTAGAACTAAGTAGTGGGAAAAACCAATGCTCAATCCCTCACCTTGGCTCCTTGACCTCCCCACCTGTGCAATCGTTTTGCTTAGTCTGAGCCTAAAATATGGATTGTGCAGTCTCATGGTTCAAGCTCAAACTTTGAATACTTGACCTATGCAATTGTGTAATCAGTGAGCCTCTTCATCATCTTGTCACCTGGTTCCGACTCAATTAGCGGATCATCATGAAACGTCTTAGACTATGGATTTATTGGACTGATGTCATATTTTCATGAGTGAATTGTAGATGTCGGTACTATATCATACCATGAAAGGATAATGAATAAGGATATGGATAATGGGAACATGTTATAAGACACCTTTGTATCTGAATATGCAAGTTGATCAGTCACGAGAAAGGAAAGGGATGTCATTTTGTGACCGCAACTCAAGACCTGATAACATTGAAGAGTCCTTATCTCTAAGCCATATGGAGGGGAACATTCTCAAGAAGACACATAGCTAGAAGCAGTAACAATGTCTTTAAATTTCTATGTCATCATGTATTCCATGTCATCAGTGTCATGTCTTGAGTGACCATATGCCACATCATTTTTGTGGATTATGTAAATTCCTATTCGAAAATTTATTGTAAATTGGAAGTCCAAAGGACATGTACAAAATATGAAGGGTCATGTAAATTATAAAAGTCATAGGAAGTCAAATAGTCATGAGGGTAGTCAAAGAGTCCCAAGGGAGGTGAAGCATCACCCCATTGGTTATATATACACCCTCATTATATGAGAAAATCACTTTTAAACTTGGCTCCTCCCGAAAGGCACTAGAGAGACAATCTAGCTATTTTGGGGAGCAAGGAGTGGCTCCAAAACTCCACTATTGGAGCTAGTGGTGTTCATTGTATACGTGTGTCTTTGGAATTTTATGTAATATCAGAAGCCTCATGGCCAATACGTTCTTCATGCATGGATTATGAATGTTTGTAATTAATGTTTTCTTTAATATGTGTTAAATTAGTTGAACTATTTTTATTTTATTTTAGTGCTTATCATATTGAGACTGTGTTGTAATGGTTGTTATTGTTGTTGCATATTTGTGGACTATTCCGCTGGATGTTAGAAAAATATTTCTTATATGTGTTGGTTGTAATGACCATCCCATCTTTGTGGACTATTTTGTCGAATTTTAGGTGGACCCTTCTTGTTTGTGTGTGTATCTACCATGTTGGTACTATTACTAATTAGAGGCTCACTTTCCTTCCACTTAGTAGTAGAAGAACCTCGACACACCTACAATTAAAAACTCACTAGGAACACTTGCTTTTAGAACACACTTATGCACTCCTATCTCTTGCTGACACTTAGAGCTAGGGAAAACCTTTAAGAAAATGATAACTGGGCCATATTCCATATGGGGCTCCTATTCCAAACTGTTTGAGGTCTAATTAGGACCACATATCGAGGATACCCCTTGAATATTGGAAGGTCCAACACTATCACCATAACCTAGTTAAATAAAATCAATTTGAAACCTAGGTAATGGATAAATTCAAAAAAAAAAAAATACAAGCATACGTTTCTTGCAAATAAAGGAAAACACTCTAACAATAAATGTACCTAAAAATATTTACTTAATAGGAAAGTACTCGAAGAATCACTTCCAATTATTTTCGAAGAATTTTTTTGAATATAGTGAAACACTACCTTAATATTTAGGGAACACCCTTGTAAACCTGCAAATAGACCATCGTGAAATTATACGTGTACTCATATAAATTCAACTATAAATTTTTTTAAACTTGAGAATATATGACTGTAGGAGTCAATTTAAGTACTCTTGTCTCTAGCAAAGTTGTTGGCACATCTCTCACTAAAACCTCAGGCACTCGACAAAGCACAAATTCAGGGGCCCTTGTATGACAGATGGGGGTAGTATACTAGAGGAGAGAAATTAAAAATCATATGTTCATGTTGTGCCAAAGAAAATGACATAGAACCATTGAAAACAAGGGTGAAACCCTAGCCGCATAGTGACATAACCAAAGAAATGTAAACGTGAAATGGATCAACAAAATAGGAAACTAAGCAAGGTCACTAACCAAACAATAAAACCCTAGTTGTGTATTGACCATTGATTTGGCAGTAAACAATTTGAGTTGTTCGTTAGATCATCCTAGTACTACATACATGGAAATAGGGAGGAAATTCCCTCTTAAACATATAATAATCCAAAAGAATTATAATAGTACATGTAATTTACATTAACAAATGATTAATACCACATCAGGAAGGGAACCGTAAGAACCATTACCATATATTTTGATTATTTGTCATAATTCAAAAAAGTTGAGAAACTTCTATAAGGAAAATATCTCACAAACAATAGTAAAATCTTAAGGGGTTGCAAATGTTTGGATAGTCGTTGTATAGTGGAAATTCATGACTAAGTGTTTTTGTCAGTATTGTATACATCACCAATAATGTGGAATGGACTAAGGTCCAAAATTTTATAAAGTTTGTAATAACATTCCCGATAACCAAAAGAATAATATACCATATGTGACATTTAAATATTAAAATTCATATAAACATTCATGCGATAATTTCCTTGCAATAGAAGAATATTTTAGCTCTAAGTTGTGTCAATGTGATAATTTAAATAAAGAAACTATTGTGTAATTTAGAACTAAACATTGTGACTTATATATATGGGTATATGTATACATAATGAGATTTGGATGAGAATCAATCTCTTGGTAAACCTTTGGGAATAAAAATTGATAAAAGGCTTTTGAATACCCCATCCCATATTAGAAATGATAAAAATAGTTATAAAAAAAGAATTAAACTAAAATATATTAGAAATATAGATGCAATGAATAAATGACCTTTTTATTTTTATTTTAGTTAGAGTGATGAGGGTCTTTACAAGTGGTATCAAAGTTGTAGTTACAACATTGGGCCTCTTTTGGGTCCTAAAACTTAAACATTTACACATGTTATGAACATATTGCGAAAAAGATCTAAAGAACTAAAGGATGGTTGAATAATTTAATGGACAAACTTTTACAGGATCCCCAAGGGGTGATGCAAAACATGACACTGAATTAAAAATGGTTGAGGGTGGAACTAGTAATGAAAAGGGAAAATACTTTGAACTATGTTAAGTGATAAGGAGTCTAAAAATAGATTTAGATGATATTAAGGAAAATCGAGAAAGATTGGTCAAAGCTAGAGAGGATCCAAAGGAGATTAATGGGTACTAGTTAAGGAAATCAGAGTATGAGAAAATCCATAAAAAGACTCATAGAAAAAGATCTAGAAGAAAACACATTAGCACTACAAGGAGAACCAATTCAATAGCTTCTAGTGACAGTCAAACAAATGATTCTAGTGATCAAGAAGAACAAAAATCAAGTAGCACCACTTCTTTCACCAGAAAAAGGAGATCATCCTCTCAGTTACTGGGAGTGTTTAAGAAAACCATACTTCCCAATTTTGATAGTGAATCTGAAGGAGGAGCAGATGAATGGATCCTTAATATGTTTAAATATTTTGAAATATACAATTATATAAGTAATATTAAGGTAAGATTGGAAACCTACCATTTGAACGGCAAGGCAAATTTATGGTAGGAGGAAAATAAAGTTGTTAAAATAATCATAAGTAAGAATTTGACTTGGAAATTGTTCAAGAAATAATTCGAAAATAAATATTTAACTGAGAGATATTTTGATGAAAAATCTAGGGAGTTTCATGAGTTGAAGTTGGGACAATGATCTGGAACTGGAGGAGAACTTCTCCCTCCTAAAAAATGACCATCTTTTGACAATTTGCAAGGAAAAAAAATGGGTCTTATGTAAACAAATTTTATGATCTCTTCAAGGATAATGAGTTAGTTTTACTATGAAATTTAAACAAGAAACATATCATCATTTGTTGTGGAGGTAAATCCCCTCTGTGGACAGAGGCGATCCCTACTAGCCCAGACCGGGTCTAGCAACAATCGTTCACGCTATAGTGTAGGTTCCTAATTGCAAATAAACCAACTAGCAATGAAGGCTTACCTGGAATCCAACGCTGTCGCTCGTAGAGAAAGTAGCGCTCCCGCTCCTTAGCTCCAGCAGATCACAATCCTCATGATCTTCGTGATTGGACACCTGCACACGCAAGAAACAAAACAAACACAAGCATAAAATCCAGTATATGCAACTATATGTCAGTCAAAGAAGACATAACTCATCATCATAATCAACAACAGGAGTGGAACCATAACCAATAGTCGCTTATCATTAATCAATCAAAGAAGAGTACAACCATAGCCCTGACAACAATGTTACCGATGAAATAGGTAACCTCAATGTTACCTACCTTTTGAAATATCAAGAAAAACACCTGATTTTGAAAAAGTGGCGATGCAGAATCAAGAAAAAAAAATTTGAGCATGATTTTGGCACTTTAATTTTTTTTCATTTTGTTTTTTTTTTTAATGAATTTTTTTTTTTTTTAAGTGGTGTTTTTTATGTCGATTTTGAATAGTGGTGGTGTATCATCACCAACGTTTTTTTTATAGGATTGATTTTGACACTATAAATTTTTTAATGTCTTCTTCTTCTGTGAGATGTTTATTTTTAAGTGCATTTATGTACTTGTGTTTTAAAAATAAAAAAATATTTTTTAAAAAAATAAAAACTTGTAATGATATCTTCACTTTTTCACATACATAAAAGATGGAAAAAAGGTCAATATTCTAAAGTTTATATTTTCCACATGTTTATGTATTGTTAAATAATTTTTCAATGCACATCAAAAAATTATCGCTAAAAAACCAATATTTTGAACCATATGACAAAAAAATACAATTTTTCAATATAAATACAATGCAAAAAATACACTTTTACAGAGTTTTTGTTGAAAAAAAAATGTTAAATAAACTATTTTTTTGGGAGAATTTTAACAAAAAAACTTAAGAAAACAACATTTTTATTGAATTTTATGTCAAAAAATAATAGCAATCACATGTTTTTTGCAAAAAAAAAGGGGTTGTTCTCATAAAATATCAAAATCTAAACATTACAACTAAAGTTGATTAATAGTTCTAAAAAATAAGCTTTGTTTTCAAGCATAACTTAAACATCATCAACAATATCAACTAATACATCTTCAACATCATCTAGAACAGCATTGATGGCTTCTTCCGCAGCATTTTCTTCTTCATTTTGATCATCGTCGTCTTCTAATGGATATTTCATGTCAGCAAATCTTCCAAAGTGTCCCTTTCCAATCATTCCATATAATGGTGGTTGAGGTTCCTTTGCTTTTTTTGCCACACGTGATTCATTAAAATCTCCTTTCCTCAAACCAACTTCTTGCTTCGCATCTGGAAGGAATTTAAGAGCGTTAATTCTTTGTTGAATAAATTTGCATTGAGCTGGGTCTTTCTCAATGGCAATGCAATTTCTTCCTTTTAGTAGGCAACATGCTAGTGTTGTACCTAATCATCAAGCACAAAAAAAATAAGTAAGAAAATTAGTATGGAGACATAAAAAGTAAAAAAGACAATATTTAAATTTAAATTTATATATTAAAACTTACCTGAACCTGAGAATAAATCCAAAACCCATTCTCCTTCATTTGAACATAGATCTATAAGATAGTTAATCAATGCTTGTGGTTTTTGATAAATGTTAACTATATCTCCTTTTGCATCTTTATCCTCATATGTTAGTTTTCTTACCATTGCATCATAAACCTATACTTGACTATGACTCTTCCCATCTACTCGATTCATAATAATATGCTTATAGCTGTCCTCTTTTGTCCAACATTCAACATGGATGAACTCACAATCGTTTATAATAGGCTGATCTTCGGAAGAAACAATATTTGACTTTTGCCTGTAACATAACATAGTAAAAGTTCAATTAAATTTTACATGAATAAAAAAATTTAGGAGGAATCAAACATACAATTTCAAAATCTTCCCATGTAAGTTGCATCCTTGAGTTTGCTTTACCCTTGAAGCTTGTTAATAACATTGGAAACTGTGTGTCTGAATGAAATGTCACAAATCGCCAAAGTGGTGATGTTGTCCCTTCTTGAAAACCCGTAACCACTTTACTAAAAGCTTGATAAGTATATGGTTCTCTATCATATTCAATGTCTGGGAAATTGAAACCATGAGGAATATCTGCAATAACTAGGCCATATTCCCTTTTAGGTATTAGTGTTGCAATTTCTTCACAGTCACCTTGTATTATTTGATATTGGACACTGTCGAGCCCATTCCAAATGTAATGATTAAGAGTAGGATCTAGTTCAACATTCATAAGACACTTCCTTCTCATGTTCTCCATCTTAATTTTTTCAATAAAGCTTTTGAAAGTATCTAGTACTCCATTTCCATCCTTCTTCGACATCTTTAATGACATAAAAATATATATATATAGATATGTATAAGTAATAAAATAAAAATAATAAAAATATGAATAAAATAAATTTATAAATCAACATACCTTATTGAATGCAATATAAAGTGTTGATGTAGAACTTTCTTCTGGGTAGTTGCGTACAACATCATCCCAACTGTCTTCATTCAACATTTTAACCATGTGTTCTTGTATTTTCATAAAAATTTTCTGACTGAATAAATCAAGTTAAAAACGTTAATATATTGACATGTATAACAAATTCTACCAACATCATTATGTTTTATTTAAAAAAAAATTATAATGAAAGAAATAATTCAAGAAACTTACTTTTGAAATTCTGCACACATTTCTTCCATTGATAATTCCCCGACTTCACACAGGCTAATACTGATTTGACTAATTTATCATCCTTCACACCTTGCATTGTTCTCCAAGGTGTAATAGTCATATCCTCTGGAAGCTACTTCATTTCAGGACCCCCCTTACTGTTAGTACATATTATGGGTTTACTCTTTCTAACCTTCTGATTTTTTATGGAAATATTTTCCCACCGATCAAAAATCTCATCAATCAAATCCCATACCTCCCCAGTTCTAAATGCCAACTGAAAAATGTTATCTGTGCCTCTGAAGAGATTTGTATTCAATTTTCCATCTTTTGTTTTTTTTTCATCAATTTGATAACTTGTTTCCATTAAACATTCCTTTCGAAATGCTACACTAACTTGTGTCTTATCCCCACGACATTTTTCTATGAATTCATTATGAATAAATCTGACCCTTTGGATGAAATTCATTTTCATTCTATACTCATTATCTGCATTATGATCCCATGCCAATAACTTTGATTCCATTTCTGTTAAGCCAGCGTAAATGATGCATTTCATTGTTTGAAAAAGATAGTTATTGGGATATTCTGCAATCAATTGTCTTTTAGCCTCTATTGAATGGTTTCCTCCAATTACATAATATTTATAATCAAAACATTTTGTCTTGTCAAATGCTTGTATGTTGGGAACCTGACATGGATCGACAAGAACCACATAATCCACCACATGCGCATATGGATTGAACCTAAACAATGTTTTCAGATTATGTACATGTAGGTGATGGGCCTTTCTAATTTGATATTGAGATTGTCCTTCATCTGGGCCATAAAATTGGTTAACATTAAGCTCAAATGTTTGCCCATCAAGAATTAATTTATTCTTCCTCAACTCTTGTCAAATAGCATTTTGTTTTGTTTTAATAATGCCATCCTCTAACTCAACACCTGGTGTTATGATTTCTCTGCTTCCGTAAGAGCTTTGAGTTTGTTCTTCACTGCTGCTCACGACCTTTACAAGTTCACCAATATTTGTTTTCCTAGTCTTATTAGATAACATATCAGTTTTTTTATAAACAAGCTCTCCTTCATGAGGTACAAAAGAGATATCTTTGGCAATTTTTTTTGTTGGTGTCTGATCTGTTTTCTCCTTTTGCACAATAGTTCTCATCTCCTCCTCACTAATTCTATCATAATTTTCTGTTTCATGTTTGACACCTTCAAAAGAAACATGTTTAAGTTTACTAGATTGACCCACCTTAGTGACTCTTGGTTGATCCCCTCTTTGTCATGTTGCAATGTCACGAGCTATTGCTCTTTGCTTCAATCTCCTTTCCTCTACTTTGTCTTTGTGGAAAGTTTTGATCACATCCATAACATTTTGCACCAACATATAAATACCATCAAACATGTTTGAAAGACTCGAAACAAAATCCTATGAAACAAAATAAAACATGTCAATGATCAATAATTTATAAAAAATTGAATCATCCTTACAATAATGCATAGAGGAAATAAAAATAAGCATACTTACAATGTTATTTGCAATGTTGCTTGCTATTTCTTCAGAAAATTTTGAATTTATTTCATCTGTGTCATACTTGACGATTGATAGACGATATCTAACCTTCTCACGTTTCTGAGCCTTCCTTGCAAGAACATAAATAGTGTTTGTTTTTGGGACCATACATATGTCTCGTACTCTGCCCATCACATCATATGGCTCATTTAAGTCAATCATACCACAAATCAGATAGATGTGTATATCAGCCTCCATTTCACTGTCTTCAAGATACCATGAAAAATCGGTTTTATCTATTTCCTCGGCGTTCTTCCAATCAGAAATAAGCTTTAATGAACCTGGTGCCCCACTTGCTTGACTTTTATTAGTGTGTGCAACAATATCCTTATTGCATCCAATAGTGTCCATAGTGCGTTCAGCTGCAACTTTAGATTTGGGAGTTGTATCCATAGTGCGTCGAGCTGCAGCTGTAGATTTGGGAGCTGCTGTCGTAGATTTGGGAGCTGCTGCCCTAGGTGCAGAAACATTCACAGAAATATTTTTTGATGCCATTTTCCTGATATATATATATATATATATATATATATATTAGTTAATGGAAAAATATTGCGGATAAAATAAATTTAATAAACAAAATTTATTTCTAAAACTAAATAGTTTGAAATTAAAGCAGTAAAATTAACTATAAAAATTTTCATTTAAAAACAAAATATTATAAATCATATGTATATATATATCTATATAATATGTTTTGAATACATTTTATAAAAAATTTAAAAATGTGTTTAAATTGTATAAAATAATTTTAAAAAAATAAACTAGTATTTTCAAACTTCAGTTTTTGTTTAATATTTAAAAAAAAAAAAGTTACTAACTATTTATAACAAATGTTATAATATTATATATATATTTTATTTTTTTAATTGTATTGTTATATAGTTTTTTTTTAATTAATTTATTATATTGTTATATTAAAACAAATGTTTTTTTTTTTTAAATTTATTATATTATATATATTTTTTAATTATATAATGTTTAAAAACAAAACATAAATGTTGTTTATATATATATATATATATATATATTTTTGTTATATTTTGAAATTTTTAACAATTATTATTTAACAATGTTTTTATTATATTATATAACAAATTTATTTATTTATTTATATAACAATTTTTATTTGAACTTTTAATTGTTTTATTAAAACAAATTATTTAAAAAAAATAAATTTAAGAACAAAAAAAATAAAAATAAAAAATCAAAATTATAAAATGTTTTGTTAAAACAAATTATTAAAAAAAGAAAAATTTAAAAAAAATTTAAAAAAAAAATTTAAAAATTTAAAAAAAAAACCAAAATTAAAAAATAAAAAATATAAAAAAAAACAATTTAAAAAACAAAATTTAAAAAATAAAAAAATAAAAAAATTTAAAAATTAAAAAAAAATTAAAAATGAATCGTGGCCATTGGGCGGCGCGCGGGTCGCCCGTTGGGCGCCGAGGGCCGGCCGGGCAGCGCCATGGGGGCGGCCCAGCCCGCCTCCCAGCTCCCCCCCGGCCGAGGGCCTAAGCAGGCCCGCCCGTTGGGCACCGGGGGCCGGCTGGGCGGCGCCACGGGGGCGGCAACACGGGAATCGACCCTCGACCGGGGGGGAGCCAGGAGGCAGGCTGGACCGCCCTCGTGGCGCCGCCCGACTAGCCACCGGCGCCCAACAGGCAGACCGCGTGCTGTATCAATGTTAAATAATATTAATATATAATGTTTTTTTATATTTATAATGTTTTAATAATATAAATATAATTATTAAAACATTATTTATTAATAAAAAAAATGTTAAAAAAATCAAAATATAACAAATAAAAAAATAAAAATAAAAACAATTTATTAAATCACAATAATGTTTAGTTTTTAAACATCATATAATTAAAAAAAACAATATAATAAATTAAAAAAAAAAAACTATATCACAATACAATTAAAAAAGATATATATATATATATCTGTGTGTGTGTGAGATATATAACAAAACAATAATGAAAAAAATTAAAGATTTAAAATTAAAAAGAATAAAACAAAGATTTAAAATTAAAAAAATAAAATAAAATAGAATATAAAATAAAAAAATTCTCAAATAAAAAAAAAAATTTAAATAATGAAATCACTGATATATTTATGATTAAAAAAAAAAAAAAAATGTTATAATACTACTTTTTTTTTATGTGCATGGTCGTTTTATGGATTTTTCTGTCTAAATGAACCTATAAGTCTTAAAAAAGAAAAAAAATCTAAATTTTTGTTCTTTAAACCCTAGTAAAATTGGTTTTTTTTTTTTTCATTTTCTTCACTAAAAAAATATAAAAAAATCAAGGTTTTTGAACCTAGAAACCTTAAAAAAATAGTTTTTGGACACAAAAAAACTATAGAAAAACAGATTTTCCCCAAAATCATCTTTAAATTGACAGAATAGAAGGAAAACTAACCTTTGAAATGCAAAAAGCTGCTGTCACCAATGCCAACACAACGCCTCCACAAAATTACGAATAGCAACACAATGCCTCCAATGCCAATGCAATGCCTTCACGAAGTTACCAATGCCAATGCAACACCTCCACAAAATTACCAATAGCGACACAACGCTTCCAATGTCAATGCAATGCCTCCACGAAGTTACCAATGCCAACGCAACACCTCCAGAAATTTGCTCTAACAAGTACCAGAAAACTTGATATGATGTGATGAATAAAAAGAATCATTCTTTTTAAATAGTGTATATTGTCTGATTGGTTTACTGTTTAACGAATGTGGGATTAAAATTTCAAATTTAAAATATTTAGATTTAGTTTATTATAGTTCATACTATAGTTAAAATACTTATTATTTGCATGTAGTTATCATAGTTAATATTTTATTTAATATTTACATGTACTGAATGTTGAATAATTCAAATATAATCTCAGATTAAAAATTAAAATATGAAATACTTACATGTAGTTAATTATATTTAATATTATAGATAAAATAGTTAATATTTGCATTTAGTTATCATAGTTACTATTTACATGTAATCGATGTTTAAAATCATGGGATTAAATTTTAAAATCTAAAATATGTACATGTTGTTAATTATAGTTAAAATAGTTAATATTTGCATGTAGGTATTATAGTAATATTATAGTTAATACTTACATCTAGTCAATGTTAAATCATTCAAATAAAAACATTATTTTAGTTTGGAAAGCATCCATGATAGAAATATTTTGTGGATATTTTGAATATAAATATCGGTAAAATATTTCAACATTAACAGTTTATTAAAAAAAATGTTAAATACATTTTTTGATTAATATTTGTACCAAATATATGAAATGAAAATTTTGGAGGGAACTTTTGGAGGGAAATTTTTTCGCGAATTTTTTTGGAGGGAAAAATTGGAGGGAAATTTTCAGTCTTTAAGCTATATATTGTAAGTGGGAGAGGAATTTGTATCATTCAACCTATTCTTGTTGAAAGCCATGGTTTCTTCTGATAGCGAAGTTTTTCTTTCTAGAACATCAACATCTTCGTCACGCAACAACTCTATTCAGAGTGATGAATATAACGGGAGTTCATTCACCATGAATAGAGAGTCAAAAAATTGACTTGGTCGTTATCCTAAAGATGATGAAAACAAAATTGATGAGGTGCAGCAAAATGAAATTTCTGTAAATCGAGCGCCAGTTATACCACTTACTCTTAATCCTAAGGATTATGAAAGCAACAGTGATGAAGGGCATGATGAAGAAATTCCAAAGTCAAAAGTTTCACTTCGTCCTAATCCCAAGGATTATGAGGACACCATTGATGAAGAGGGAGATGAAGAATATCCACTTCAGCTTAATCCTAAGGATTATATGAGAACAACAAATGAAGAGGGGAATGAAGAATTTGTAGAGTCAAAATATCCACTCTGTCCTAATCCTGAGGAGTATGCCAGCACCACTGATGAAAAGGGGGATGTAAAATTTCCAGAGTCAAAATATCAAATTCGTCCTAATCGTAAGGATTATACGAGCACCACTGACGAAGAAGGGAATGATAATGTTTCAGAGTCAAAACATCCACTTCGTCCCAATCCTAAGGATTATGCCAGCACCACTGATTAAGAGGGAAATGAAAAATTTACAGCGTCAAAATTTCCACTCCGTCCTAATCCTAAGAATTATGCAAGCACCACTGATGAAGAGGGGGACGAAAAAATTCCAGAGTCAGAATTTCCACTTCGTCTTAATTCTAAGGATTATGTCAGCACCACAGATGAGAGGGGAATGAATAATTTGCAAAGTCAAAATATGCACTTCGTCCTAATCCTAAGGATTATGTCAGCACCACTGAGGAAGAGGGGAATGAAGAATTTGCAGCATCAAAATATCCACTTCGTCCTAATCCTAAGGATTATGCCAGCACCACTGATGAAGACGGGGATGAATTTCCAAAGCTAAAATTTTCACTTCATCCTAATCATAAAGATTATAATTTAACCACTGATGAAGGGGGGGATGAAGAATTTCCAATAAATATAGATTCAAGGCATTCACTTATTCCCAATCCTAAGGACTATGAGAGCTTTAGTGAGGAAGGGGAGGGGCAGGATGAAGAAATTCTAGTGAATACAAATTCAAAGCTTCCACTTATTCCTAATCCCAAGGATTATGAGAGTGCCACTGAGGAAGGGGAGGATGAAGAGTTTCTTGCAAATGATAATTTTAGAGGCACAGATTTGAATATTGCATTTTCTCCAAGTGACCATTTCAAAGACACTCATGGTGATGAAGAATTGAATCCTCCCAGGGAAGAATTTGAAAGCATGGGTCAAGATAGTGAATAATTTCTTTTGAGTCAGGGTTACAAAAGTGTCGATGATTCTTGTGAAATGTTTTCTTCAACTGATGATGGTAAAGAAAATTTTCCACGTAATGATGTTGATGAATTTCTTAACTATGTTGAGGATGATGATAGTGGGTATAATATTCCTTCTAATGGTGATGAAACTACTTTTACAAAGGATGATGGAATGATGAAGCCGTTGCAAGCAAATATTGCAACTAGGAGTAGGAGTAGACCTTTTCATATCAATCCAAAGCATTCCAGTTATACAAGGGCGAGGACAAAATATCTCACGACAAAAAGTTATGTCATTCATTTGATTTCAAGTGAATGTTGTCGAAGGGATTGCTTGAAAAATATGGATTTCAACTTTGCTTTGGAGAAAAGGAAAACATATATGTCGATGAATAAAAGCATGCAAAATTCATATTTAGTGGGTTGCATGCAATCTACACTAGCAGGTTATGATTATCATATTGGGAATGTATTGCTTTGCAGAAAGGCGTTCAAAATGTTGTATTCAATTGGTAATTGTTGTTTGTCAAGAATCCAGGATAGATTGGAAAAGGATCCCACATATTATTCAGAAGCACGTCATAAACGGGAGGTGGGGCCGTTTGCAAATACTGCTAAGACATGGATGAAAGAATTCTTTTCAAATCATCGAGAGTGTATGCCAAATAAAGACACAATACATATTCCAGATAATTTCTCGAGACGATAAATATTCATGTTATACAAAGATTATGCAGAAGCTGTTGAAGGAATTGGTAATTTTATTACATATTCTTATTTTACAAGGATATGGAAAACTGAATTCAACAATGTTCGTAATCCTAAGAAGACAAGGATGGGGATGTGTAGCACATGTGCTTCTCTTAAAGCAAAAAGAGATAAATGTCAAGGGGCAAAAAGAGGTATGTGTTCAAAACATTGTTTTTTAAAATTTGATACTTATCAACTATGAAAATATATTTATTCATATGTTTCTTTTATTTTATGTACAGATTCCGTTGTCAAAGAACTTCAAGACCATCGCAATCAGCAAACAAGTGAAAGACAAAAGTTGTATAAACATCGAAGGAAGTGTTATGATCATCCAAATAAATATCTGGGATTGATAATTGATGGTATGGACCAAAAGAAAACACTTCTTCCACATTTTGTCCGCACGCCAAAAAAATTACAGGAGGAAAATTTCATTCGGTTTCACTTGGTTGGTTGTATGGTATTTAATGGAAGATGTTTCCAAGAGTTTCTTCACAACTCCAAATATTCACAATGATGCAAATCTGACCATAACTATAATCCATGATGTGGTTACTCATTGGTCTGGGATTCTTCCTGAAGTTTTGTATTTACAATTAGACAACACAAGTCGTGAGAACAAAAATCAATTTCTTTTTGGGTATCTAAACATGCTCGTTGAATTGGGGATTATTAAAAAGATAAAGGTTGGTTTCCTTCTTGTTGGGCATACTCATGATCATATTGATCAAATGTTCAGTCGTTTTTCAGTAACATTGAGGAGGAAAAGTGTTGGGAGCCTGCCATCATTAATTGAATGTATTAAGAAATCGTACATTCCAGAGCCTGTTTTTCATGTGTTGGAAGAAACTATTGACATGCGAAGGTTTATTTTTGGATCGCATGGTGAGGAGAAATGCATTGAACAACTTAACGACATTAGCTTCCAGCATCAATTTCGTATCAAAAAAATTGATGGGATAGCACTTATATGGGGCAAGAAGTATTCAACTATTGAAGAATGGGGACCATCATCAGGTTTAGCATTTTTGAAGTTCATTCCAGAGCGTCCAATGTTTTCATCAAAGATATTGTTATTACAGTCAGTTTCCGAACTCCATAATGCACGAAGGCAGAAGAGAGACATAAATTATTTTGAATGTCTAGAGAAAATTAAAAGATGTATTAGAGATACATATGAATACTTCGATGTTGCTGATTCAGTTTGGTGGGAGTCTTTTTTCAGTAATCAAAGTGATATGATTTCAAGATCAGTAAATGAGGATACGCTTTTGAAGACTCATTTTTTTTGGCCACAAAATATGCAAAATGAACATGAACATCAAGAAACACACAATGTTGAACAACAGCAGCCTCAAGATATTATTAATTTCCCATAGGTAGAGGAAAGAGAAATCTATATTGGTTCTAGAAGATCACGTGCACAACGTGAAGCCATGGAAGACCTTTACAGGGGTTCTGTGCAGGATCTTAAGGAGGGTTGCATGATAGCAGTGTTAGCAGATGAAGATCCACTTGGCTATCCATTCTGGATTGCCAAGGTTATGAAGGTCATTAATGAAAATGAAGAGATTACAATTGTTGATGTACATTGGTATGCCACAAGTACCCACCCTTTCAATGGTGTGTACAAGCCAGAGATGGTAGTGGAAAAAAGAATTGGCAGAAAGAGAAAAAGAAAGGGCACAAATATAAATCGTCTCCGCACAGATGTCTTAAAATTGGAGGATGTTGACATACTTGTGTATGACTTCAATTTGACAAAGAGAGGAACTCTTCGGTTGCAGACCATAAATATTTTGAAGGAATTGCTACCAAAACAATCACTGTTGAGATGGGACTCTGCAAAATGTAGACGTAGATCTACAAGACTTTTGAACTCTGAAATGGTGGGCATGCATGTTGACTTAGATGGAGCACTAGTTGATGAAAGAGAAGAATATGGATCATCTTCATCTGCATCGAGCCATTCATCTGAAGATGTAGATTATGATGGTGTGCCAGAACCTATGGCTGATTTTGAATAACTATCTAAGACACTTTTACGTAATTGATATTTGCATGGTAACTTGAAATAAAAATTTTGACTTCCATCTCATTTTTCATGAAGTTCTGAGACATTTCTATGTTTGTTGGATTATACGTTTTAATTATGAAGAATTCATTTCTTTAGAATATCGACAATGTAACAATGAATTACAAAAATAATTTATGTTATATTAAATGTACCAATGTTGATATTTTAATTATAAGTAAAATAGAAAATAGAAACTAATGTTGAATTTTTAGATTATGCAGTGATATTACCATGATATTATGTATTGTTACCATTTGGTATAAGATAATTTTAAAAATTTTAATAATTATATGCGTCATTGAAAGGGAACACTTTGTTTTGATGCTTGATTTTTAGGTTTTGGTTGAAATTATATTTAAATTTGTCTTATGCTAAGATTTGAAAAAAGATAAGTTTTTATCCTTTAAAATTAAAATTACTCTTACTTATTTATGTTCAATGATAATTTTTTCATTTACTTGTTCATTTTTTTAAATTGTTAAGTCTTATAATTTCTCCATAATTTCATTGTTCAAGTATGTTGAACACTTAAGATTGAAAAACTTTAGATTTACAACTTGTCAAAAAGGTTTTTATGCGCTACCAAATTTTATCTTTAAGGTTATGGTTGAAAATAATTACAAATTTGGGGTTGTTTAAAGTCAAGATATTTTATGTTTAACAACATGGATGAAAATTGTTCGAAATTATAAGCCCTTCAGACATGTATTTGTTTATCTTTAACATCATCTATCAAAAATGTTAGAAATTTACGATTTTAAAAAATATCCTAATATGTTGTCTTTAATTCCATTGTTACAAGTGTCAAAATTATGACACAATTTTTTTTTTGTTATTCCAGCATCAACTGGTTTTGTTTTGAGGGTGTTTTTTCAATCCTTTTTTCAACAAACAATTTTGTTTTTAGCATAATTTTAGAAAATGTTGAAATTTGACCTTAAAAAAAAAAACAAGTGCGTTCTGGAAGACACACTTTTTTTTTGGGGGGTGTTTTTTCAATCCTTTTTTCAACAAACAATTTTGTTTTTAGCATAATTTTAGAAAATGTTGAAATTTGACCCTGGAAGACACACTTTTTTTTTGGGGGTGTTTTTTCATGTTTTTTGAGACTTTTTGGGCTAGAGTTCCCGTTTTGAGGTCAGGTTACCGACGCATCGGTGAATGCTGTTTTGACGCTCGAATTCTCCTTCTGGAGGTCGCCAAAGCAGTAACACGTCTCGAAGAAGCCTGTCGGGGATGGGACAAACCTCTCTCTTCGAATGTTTCGACAATAATATCCTTGCTTGGATTTGACCTTAAGGGAATGAATCAAGGCTCTTGCAGCATAAGGCTCTGATGGCTCTTGGGAACTTGGAGACTCTTGGATTCAGCTATTCAGCCCTTCAGCCCTTTAGCCCTTTAGCCCCTTCATCAATGGATGAAGGCTATATTTATAAAGGAGAGGAGGAGGTTTGGATCCCTACAATAGTGGAAGGGAGGCCTTATCCCTTGGGAGTTTCCCCATAAGGTGGAAACAAGAGGCCAAAGGAGGAAGGTCGTGGTTATTCAGTCAAAACCACTCCTGATGACTCATCCACGAAGTTGTTGTAATCAAAACTTCGCCTCTTTTTTTAAAAAAAATTCCAAAAGCAGATTGGCGCGGCTGCTTAACTGGGACAGAGCGCCAATTAGTGTGGGCTTAGTGTTAATTTTCCTCATTGGCGCGAGTACATAACGGGCTACCAGCGCCAAGGAAAAAACAGGTGTTTTTAGGGGTCTGCTCAGGAAATGATCAACAGAAGGAATGTTGTCCTCATGGAAAGGGATGCAATGATGGTATTTACAAGGCATGACACTTCTTATTGGTCACAGAAACGACCCTCCAATGGGAAATATGGGGATTGCAGGGATGGTGACAAATTACTGTGTAACAGATGCCCCCTAAAGCATGAGGCCCAAAAGAGAGAGAGGGGTGAAATGCTTTACGAGAACGTGTCCAACTGAAAACACCGCCGTCAAAAAACCTGCGTAGAGAAATACAACTGATATCTCAGATACATGATATATATGTGGTATGGGCGTAGCCATCCATACCGTAGCATACAATAATCCGTATCCTGTGGCATGGACGCAAATCCCATCCAAAGGAGGACCGCAAATAGACTCAGTATGGTCATAGCCATCCAATTAGTGATTGATGTAACTAATCTCATAAGAATCCACAAAATTTGTGCCTAGATTCCAATAGAAAAATCCAAGGTCTTGCGCTCCATCTCGACCCGAACAAAGTACAAGTTCGCATACGAATATGTGAGTCGAAGTCGAACATGCAAGAACATCGCCCGATTACCAATGATGAAAGTTGTTAACAGACGCGAGAGGTACCACCACTAATGACAATGGTCCTCAAGGTACTATAGGTACAATCCACGGCGTGTGAATCAATGAGCTGGCGTCGAACACCCGTAGAATCACTCGATTGGAGGCCAATGATGAAAACCTCACGTCGAATGCGAAGAACCTGCCATTGAGGCATGCAGGCTCCAAGGTACCAGAAGGGAGTCTCTAGATCAGCTTCCTGGATAATGAGCTGAAGTCGACAGGAAGTGACCTTGATCGAAGGTGGGCCATAGTGTTTCCCACATCATCGACACGAGACAGAGGAACATAATGTCTTTGTGAATCAAGATCAGATGAGAATCAGAGGAAGGTTGAAATTTGCAGAGGTCAACTTCTCTTGAACATATCGGTGGCACGACAGTGGATTTGGAAGTATTCGACATCAAAAGATCAAGGGTCATGATGACAAGGCAAAGAGCAGATGAGAGGTCAAAATGGATCACCCAAACCCACGGAGGCAAGTGGAAAACGAGATGAGATGTCCCCAACCCGACACGAATGCATACAAGTGCCATGTTCAAGAGTGACATACTACTGACACGACAATGATGTTGGTTCCATTTTCCCCACCATTTCTGGCGAGTACCTCTTTATTTTTACACAAGCTTGAAGAGGATACCATATGCTTGTCATATAAATTCATCCTTCGGACGAATCCATCCTAGTACATTTAACGAGCCCTAGAAGCGAGAAACTCGAATACTACCATCATGATCAATCAAGCCAGTCAAGTTTTAACGAAACCGACAGCGGGGGAAGAAATCAGCGTCTTTTCATGTTTAGAGAGTTTGAAAATATAGCGGAAAAGTAAACTCCAACGGTCCCTTTTCGTAAATAGTTCCTTAGATCCGAAAAGGTAGAAAAATATGTCTGAGAAAACCTCCTAGTCGCAATAGGCTAGGGTATTCCTTTTTCGTAAATAATCTATCCCAGCCTGAAAAAGGGGTAAATGTATACTGGGTAGATGTCGTTTCGTGGCCACTTTAACGAGATCGAAACGGCAAGGGCCTTGGCAATCTTTTCATGTTTAGAGAGTCAGAAAAGAGCTGAAAGATGACTCCTCCCGGAGGAACGAGTGGTATAAAGGGTAGCAACTTGTTCCGGTAATGGTGGAACTGCTCAAAACAAATAAAGGTTAAGAGGCTGTCTAACAAGACCACTCATCGCAGCGGTTCCTCAGGAACGGTTAAAACAACCAAGTGAAGGCATATGATCGGCCAAGCAGATAGTGACGATGGAGTGAGAAAACCAAAGCTCATCTGGAAAAACGGGCTGATAAAATGGCAATCACAAGGGGTAAAATGGGAAAGGTTTCATTTTTACAGAAGCTTGAAATCAAAAAAAATGGCTTGAAGTTGGTTTCATTTTTACACAAGCTTGAAACAAAGATAAACTATGCTTGAAACCAGTTTCATTTTTACACAAGCTTGAAACGGAAAAAAACTATGCTTGAAAAAGTAAGCATGCCCCCAGCATGGTGACTCAATTCGAGGTACATGCCCCCCAAGCTTCAATCCATATGAAAGGCAGATGGAGTGAAGGTTCAAGTTACGAGATCTAAGAAATACTCGACTGGGATTTTACGAGATCTGATCAAAGACTCGAATTGAACAAGAACGTGTGTCATTATTTTAACGAGGTTGACACATTAAAAGAACTATCCTTAGACACCTTGTTTCATGGTTTAAGGAGTTTGGCACAAGACAAGGAACTCTGCTACTGACAACCTTGTTTCATTTTTTAAGGAGCTTGACACAAGACAAGGAACTGTGCTCGAACAACCTTGTTTCATTTTTTAAGGAGCTTGACACAAGACAAGGAACCATGCTCCGACAACCTTGTTTCATTTTTTAGGGAGCTTGACACAAGACAAGGAACTCTGCTCCGACAAGCTTGTTTCATTTTTTAAGGAGCTTGACATAAGGAAAAGAACTATGCTCCGGCCGACCTCATCATAATGAACAAGAAGTCAGCGCTTCCAAGAGTTCCACTCCCGATGGAAGGAAAACATCCTGGAAGTCAGGACCCAATGCCCCTAGCACCTGATGCACAATGGCACTATCACTGGGTACATGCATGGGGTAGGTAGCCACATAGTTGACCTGCAGTGGGGCAGATACAATGGGTGGATAAAAACCAGGAAGGGATGATGGCAGGCCAATTGCCATATCAGGACCAAATAATGAAAGTTGATCAGTGGTCACGATCCATCCTTCATGCGGAAAACAGACCACACGAAAAAGGGAGGAGACAAGTGCTCCCATGGCATAGGTGTAATCGTGCCCGAATAGCAGATTGAAATCCAAGGGGCCTTGCAGCATAAGGCTCTGATGGCTCTTGGGAACTTGGAGACTTGAAGACTCAACCATTCAGCCCCCCAGCCCCTTCATCAATGGATGAAGGCTATATTTATAGAGGAGAGGAAGAGGTTGGGATCCCTACAATAGTGGAAGGGAGGCCTTATCCCTTGGGAGGTTCCCCATAAGGTGGAAACAAGAGGCCAAAGGAGGAAGGTCGTGGTTATTCAGTCAAAACCACTCCTGATGACTCATCCACGAAGTTGTTGTAATCGAAACTTCACCTCTTTTTTAAAAAAACTTTCCAAAAGAAGATTGGCGCGGGTGCTTAACTGGGACAGAGCACCAATTGGCGCGGGCTCAGTGTTAATTTTCCTCATTTGCGCGAGTACATAACGGGCTACCAGCGCCAAGGCAAAAACATGTGTTTTTAGGGGTCTGCTCAGGAAATGATCAACAGAAGGAATGTTGTCCTCATGGAAAGGGATGCAATGATGGTATTTGCAAGGCATGACACTTCTTATTGGTCACAGAAACGACCCTCCAATGGGAAATATGGGAATTGCAGGGATGGTGACAAATTACTGTGTAACAGATGCCCCCTAAAGCATGAGGCCCAAAAGAGAGAGAGGGGTGAAATGCTTTACGAGAACGTGTCCAATTGAAAACACCGCCGTCAAAAAACTTGCGTAGAGAAATACAACTGATATCTCAGATACATGATATATATGTGGTATGGGCGTAGCCATCCATAACAGAGTATACAATAATCCAGATCCGGGGCATGGACGCAGCCATCCAGTGAGGATCAGTAAATAGACTCAGGTATGGTCATAGCCATCCAATTAGTGAGTCATGTAACTAATCATAAGAATCCACAAAATCGTAGCCTAGATTCCAATAGACAAAATCCAAGGTCTTGCGCTCCATCTCGACCCGAACAAAGTACAAGTTCAAGCATGCGAATATGTGCGCTGAAGTCGAACATGCAAGAGCATCGCCTAATTACCAGCCAATGATGAAAGTTGTTAACAGACGCGAGAGGTACCACCACTAATGACAATGGTCCTCAAGGTACTATAGGTACAATCCATAGCATGTGAATCAATGAGCTGGCGTCGAACACCCGTAGAATCACTCGATTGGAGGCCAATGATGAAAACCTCACGTCGACTGCGAAGAACCTACCATTGATGCATGCAGGCTCCAAGGTACCAGAAGGGAGTCTCTAGATCAGCTTCCTGGATAATGAGATGAAGTCGACAAGAAGTGACCTTGATTGAAGGTGGGCCATAGTGTCTCCCACATCATCGATGCGAGACAGAGGAACATAATGTCTTTGTGAATCAAGCTCAGATGAGAATCAGAGGAAGGTTGAAATCTGCAGAGGTCAACTTCTCTTGAACATATCGGCGACACGACAGTGGATTTGGCATTATTTGACATCAAAAGATCAAGGGTCATGATGACAAGGCAAAGAGCAGATGAGAGGTCAAAAGGGATCACCCAAACCCACGGAGGCAAGTGGAAAACGAGATGAGATGTCCCCAACCCGACACGAATGCAGACAAGTGCCATGTTCAAGAGCGACATACTGCCGACACGACAATGATGCTGGTTCCATTTTCCCCACCATTTCGGTGAGTACCTCTTTATTTTTACACAAGCTTGAAGAGGATACCATATGCTTGTCATATAAGTCCGTCCTTCGGACGAACCCATCCTAGTACATTTAACGAGCCCTAGGAAGGAGAAACTCGAATATCATCATCATGACTGAATCAAATGTCATCAGGCTTTAACGAGTCTGACAAAGGAAGAACTCGGCATCTTTTCATGTTTAGAGAGTTTGAAAAGACAGCAGAAAAGTAAACTCCAACAGTCCCTTTTCTTAAACAGTTCCTCAGATCTGAAAAGGTAGAAAACTATGTCTGAGAAAACCTCCTAGTCGCGATAGACTGGGGTATTCCTTTTTCGTAAATAATCTATCCCAGCCTGAAAAAGGGGTAAACGTATACTGGGTAGATGTCGTTTCATGGCCACTTTAACGAGATCGAAACGACAAGGGCCTCGGCAATCTTTTCATGTTTAAAGAGTCAGAAAAGAGCTGAAAGTTGACTCCTCCTGGAGGAACGAGTGGTATTAAGGGTAGCAACTGGTTCCGGTAATGATGGAACTAATCTGAACAAATAAAGGTTAAGAGGCTGGCTAACAAGACCACTCATCGCAACGGTTCCTCAGGAATGGGTAAAACAACCAAGTGAAGGCATATGATCGACCAAGCAGATAGTGACGATGGAGTGAGAAAACCAAGGCTCATCTGGCAAAAACAAGCTGATAAAATGGCAATCACAAGAGGTAAAATGGGAAAGGTTTCATTTTTACACAAGCTTGAAATCAAGAAACTCTGCTTAAAGTTGGTTTCATTTTTACACAAGCTTGAAACAAAGAGAAACTCTGCTTGAAACCAGTTTCATTTTTACCCAAGCTTGAAATGGAAACAAACTATGCTTGAAAAAGTAAGCATGCCCCCAGCATGGTGACTCAATTCGAGGTACATGCCCCCCAAGCTTCAATCCATATGAAAGGCAGATGGAGTGAAGGTTCAAGTTACGAGATCTAAGAAATACTCGACTGGGATTTTACGAGATCTGATCAAAGACTCGAATTGAACAAGAACATGTGTCATTATTTTAACGAGGTTGACACATTAAAAGAACTATCCTTAGACACCTTGTTTCATGGTTTAAGGAGCTTGGCACAAGACAAGGAACTCTGCTACTGACAACCTTGTTTCATTTTTTAAGGAGCTTGACACAAGACAAGGAACTGTGCTCGAACAACCTTGTTTCATTTTTTAAGGAGCTTGACACAAGACAAGGAACCATGCTCCGACAACCTTGTTTCATTTTTTAAGGAGCTTGACACAAGACAAGGAACTCTGCTCCGACAAGCTTGTTTCATTTTTTAAGGAGCTTGACATAAGAAAAAGAACTATGCTCCGGCCGACCTCATCATAATGAACAAGAAGTCAGCGCTTCCAAGAGTTCCACTCCCGATGGAAGGAAAACATCCTGGAAGTCAGGACCCAATGCCCCTAGCACCTGATGCACAATGGTACTATCACTGGGTACATGCATGGGGTAGGTAGCCACATAGTTGACCTGCAGTGGGGCAGATACAATGGGTGGATAAAAACCAGGAAGGGATGATGGCAGGCCAGTTGCCATATCAGGACCAAATAATGAAAGCTGATCAATGGTCACGATCCATCCTTCATGCGGAAAACAGACCACACGAAAAAGGGAGGAGACAAGTGCTCCCATGGCATAGGTGTAATCGTGCCCCAATAACAGATTGAAATCCAAGGGGCCTGGAACAACCATCACACCCATATGGACAGTTTTACCTCCCAAAGTAACAAGTAACCTTGGAAGGATCCCTAATGGTTGACTCGTTCTTCTATTAAATGCCAACAGATTCTGCGTAACAGGCACAAGCGGTGGTGAACCGAAATCTTGCCAAGTAGTTGAGGATAGAACACTAACAGACACACCTTTGTATATAATGGTGCTGGGTACGACAAGACCAAAATCCTGTACTATGATCTCGAAAGGCACATAAGATGGAAGGCGGTATCCTGCAAATCGACTCCAATCAAAGGAAGCAACCAAATTGCTCGGAGGGGCTACCATCGAACTGAGATGGTCTTCCCCTAGTGTTACGGTAGAAGAATGAGCATCCTCTACAACCTCCATCTCGAAAGCGGGAGGGGTATCCTCTGAGACCTCCATCACGGGAGGTGAAGGAGCAGCTTCTTGAGGTGTAGGGACAAGAGAATATTTCTCCAAGTCCGAAGAATCTGAAGAAACCAGAAGGACATGGGGGGTGTGAGATCCACTCTCCACGGAAAATACCTGGTGCACCATAGACGGAGCCAGCTCAACCGATCCCACGACCAATGGTTGGTCGGGAATGGATTCCTGAATTTGAATTTCCGAGGGAGTGAGATCGACCAAGGATGACTCTTGACCAATCGTAGGATCAACTGGTGGAGGACTCAAAGAAATCTGTTTGTAACCAGCTGGGAGGCATGGTGTAGAAATAGTTGAGTTGTCCAAAACTCTTTTGGCTTCATCGATATACGAACAAAGGTGAATGGCATGGTGCCCTTCACACAACTTACAGGGATTGGTGAGCTTACCCTGCTTCTTAGGAGGCTTACCAGCACTAGTTGAAGACGTGCCCCCAACTTGACTCCCAGAAGCCAAAGGCAACGACAGACGACCGCTGGACTATTCTTTAAGCACCTTGGGAATTCCAGGGCAGTCTCAAAGAAGATGGTCTCCCGTGCACAACATGCAAGGGAACTTGACTTTCTGTGGAGGGTTGGGGGGTTCATCAAGAGGAGACTTCTTAGGCACAATAGCCGCAGAGCTAGCCTCTCCTTTATCAGGCTTCTTCTTCTTTGTCTTCTTCTTCTTCTTCTTAGCAACCTGGTTACTCGAATCCAAACTTTTACAAGGCGAAGTAGAAGAGGAGGATGCAGAAACAGGCGAAGAAGGGGAGAGGTCCACCTTAGAATCAACATGATGTTGTTCAGGTGGAGGAACTGATTGACCAGTAGCTGAGACATTCGAGACCACAGAGGTTGAGAACAACCAAACAGGCAACCCAACAGTTAACCCAGGAAGGGACAACGTTGCCATATAAGGAGCACCAACATTTCCAAAAGGAGGAAAAGGACTAGGATTCCCTTCGAAGGGGATTCCTTGGTTGGTGAACTCCGGAAAAGTTGCCATCAACAACTCAAAACCGCACACGAGCGACAAAACCAAGGCACACAATCAAACGGCCAACAAGCAAATCCTAACAGGGCATGTGATCGCGGGTGATTTATTTTACCACATTGAAACTTAGAAACTTCACCGTTTAATGTTTTAAGAGTCGAGAAACGGATGAAAGGTGACTCTATCTCTTTCAATTTTGAAGCAAGCGTGAAAGGACAAGCGCTTGGTGATCTTTTCAAATTTAAAGAGTCAGAAAAGATCAAATGACTACTCAGGAATACTAGGCAAAGGGTGTACCAAATAACCGTGAACTGCAATATACACCTTGGTTTCAAAAATGAAAGAGAAATCAACCAAGGACTTAACGTACGTGCAGGAAATCTCCCCGAATGTTGTGTCTGGTGTATCACGGGTATAGGGCAGCAGACTCGACTTCCTATGGATAAAAGATAGAAACCTAGTGGGGTCTCCCTTTATATATGCGACGGTACGGGGAGCACAAGTCCGTACTAGTGCTGTCTAAAGCCAAGAGGCGAACGACAGCTACTAGGTTTAAATACATCGGAACACGTCTCTAGCCTAGACCACTAAATGTGTTTCGTTAGATTTCAATGCTGCCTTAGTGTAAATTGAGTAAATTTTAATGTTTATCTTCAATTATGATTCAGTTTCAAGGCCCTACCAAGTGTTATGTCTCAGAATCTCCTAAATGCAACTATATGAGAAAAGAAATCTTTTCAATTCGATGAATGCTATCTAGTTAAGGGAAGAGCTTCAAACAATGATGCAACAAACAACAACACTGTAAATGAAAATTTTCCAAACTAGATGACTTTCACTATCCGAAAGTAATTTCAAACATTCAATGATGCGAATAATGCAGTGTAATCTATGCAAAATCCTCTTCTTCGAAAACTATGCAATTGTAATCTATGCACAATTACCTTTTCTTTTCAAATGATAAGAATGCACTCAATGTATTTTCCGATGAAATGAGAATCTACTTAATGCATGCTTTTAATGAAAGAGAATGCACTCAAAGCGATTTCTAGTTTTCAATCATTAAACAATGTAATCTAAGTTCAATGATGGATCTCAAAAATATTTTTCAATGCAATGTGATCTAATGCATTTGAACGAAAATCAAATTATGAGACGAAAACTAAAAGAACGCAAGTCTTATTAATGAAGGACAAATGCAAAAGAGATGTAAACAAACACTAAGAATGCAATCGTTGTTTCAAACACTTTGTAACGAAATCCCTCAAAATTTGACAAGACATATGAGGTCAAACACAAGCATGAGATAAAAACAAGGCATTAATTCCCTTTTACATCAAGCAATCATGGAAAGAAGACATTTCAAACAATGAGCAATGTAATCTATGCTCATACAGTGAAAAGACAGGAAGGGAAAGACACATTGATGAAGGATTTAGGGAAAAAATCTCAATTTTCACACATC
The DNA here is from genome assembly GCA_034641835.2 of Pinus albicaulis. Lineage (NCBI taxonomy): Eukaryota > Viridiplantae > Streptophyta > Pinopsida > Pinales > Pinaceae > Pinus > Pinus albicaulis. The sequence continues at coordinate 597,486,161 of CM076577.1, forward strand.
CTGAAATTGGCTTGACTTTGTCATTGACAACTAGCGCCAACTGGCGCGACATGCTCACTGAAAAATATTGCCAATGCCCAATTGGCACGGGTTGCTAACTGACAACAAGCGCCAACACCTAAAAATGAAAAAACAAAGAATTTCTCCCAACCAAGACCAGACTCACCACTTCAAGAAGAATCTAAAACAAACCCAGAAGCAAATTACTGACCAAAAGAAACTTCCGAACAAGGGTGAACCCTAGCACCCATAGGAGATGGCGCGACTGTCTTTCTGTAATCTACGCCAGACAGGGGATGGCGCGAGTGATGAACTGGCGACCTGCACCAATTGGCATGACTGTCAGGGTAGAAACAGCGCCAATGAAGCCAACCATGAAAGGATGAAAACTTAGAAAAACAGAGGTCAGATCTGATCCTCTGGGGCTGATCCAAAAGCCAAACACAAAAAGAGCCATCCAAAAGAGCCAATCAAGCAAGCAGAATCGAGAAACAACCGAAAAGACAAGACAATACTCCAAGCGTTCAGTTCATAAACTAAACCGGAGATTGACTGAAGAAGCTTTGATCTACTTCGCTAATGCAGAGCAATAGCGTTTCGAAGGCTATCTGGCTAACTTTAGGCTCCGTTTGTAGCTTACAAAGCAGAACAAAAACAATTTAACGGTCCCCAGCGGAGTCACCAATTTGTTGTGGAGGTAAATCCCCTCTGCAGACAGAGGTGGTCCCTACTAGCCCAGACTGGGTCTAGTAACAATCGTTCATGCTATAGTTCAGGTTCCTAATTTAAAATAAACCAACTAGCAATGAAGGCTTACATGGAATCCAACGCTGTCGCTCGTAGAGAAAGTAGTGCTCCCGTTCCTTAGCTTCGGTAGATCACAATCCTCACGATCTCTGTGATCGGACACCTACACATTCAAGAAACAAAACAAACACAAGCGTAAAATCCAGTATATGCAACTATATGTCAATCAGAGAAGACATAACTCATCATCATAATCAACAATAGGAGTGGAACCATAACCAATAGTCGCTTATCATTAATCAATCAAAGAAGAATACAACCATAGCCCTGATGCTAAATTCTCCTTCGGAGGGTCGCCAGCGAAACACGTCTCGAAAGAGCCTGTTGGGGATGGGACAAACCTCTCTCTTCAGATGTCTCGACAATAATCTCTCAGTTTGGCCTTCTGAATGCTTATCAAGTGCTCTTGCGTATATATAAGGCCTGATGGCCTTGGGAACTTGAGATTTTGAAGACTCAACCACACTATCCTCTGCCTCTTCATCAATGGATGAAGGCTATATTTATAGAGGAGAGGAGGAGGTTGGGATCCCTACAATAGTGGAAGGGAGGCCTTATCCCTTGGGAGGTTCCCCATAAGGTGGAAACAAGAGGCCAAAGGAGGAAGGCCGTGGTTATTCAGTCGAAACCACTCCGATGACTCATCCACGAAGTTGTAATCGAAACTTCGCCTCCTTTTTTAAAAAACTTTCCAAAAGCAGATTGGCGCGGGTGCTTAACCGTGTTAAAAGTTCTTTGCATGTGGAAACGTTGTCCCTTCCTGGGTTAACTGTTGGGTTGCCTGTTT